>JACGZH010000005.1:0-1200000 GCA_014706385.1 Phaffia rhodozyma
TCTAACCCTAACCCTAACCCTAACCCTAACCCTAACCCTAACCCTAACCCTAACCCTAACCCTAACCCTAACCGACACCGCTGCCCTCGACCAGATCGACCAGGCCATCGACCTCGCATCCTCCCACACATCCCTCCTTGACCGCTTCCTCTCCCTCGTCAAACTGCCCACCGCGAGCAAGCCTCTCCACGGTCGCCAGCTCAAGGCCTTCCAAGATGCAGCAGAGCGGATGGCGTTCGCCTATGTCTCAAAGCCCAGTGAGCACACTCTGTTTGACTTTCTCTGTCTCCCAAAAGTCGGCCTTGTCCCTGGCTTTGCTCCTGGCGTCAACTCGGCTGCCAGGCTGCGAGCATACCCTGCTGTGTCTTGGCCGGAGCACTCCTCTCGCTCTGCTGGCGATCGTCGGCCTGGTGATCTCAAGCATGCCGTCGGCAGACAGGTCTCTTCTGGCTATCTCTCTCGTGCTGCCAGTCTGCTTTCCGACCGGTCTCCTGTCCTTGCTCTGAGTGAGGATGTGATGGCGAGGTTGCATGCAAAACATCCATCCGGTGACCCCTCTCCGTTTTCGTCTCGTGCTGGCCCTCATCCTGGCGACAGCCCGGAAGAGCAAGCCGTTCTCCCTGCGTTTGCCAAGTTCTCCAGAGAGACCTCTCCCGGTATCTCTGGCTGGACTCAGCCTCTGCTTTCCCTTGCCCTCGCCCGGCAGCCTGTCCGTGAGATGGTCCGTGTGCTTACCGGTCAGATCTCTCAGGGTACAGCACCCGGCATCCAGCTTCTCTGTGCTTCCAGACTGACTCCTCTCGAAAAGACAGGCGGCGGGGTCAGACCGATCGCGGTGGGCGAGCTGCTCTATCGGCTGGTAAGCAAGATCCTTCTCAAGGCCAGACTCAGACAGACCATGCTCCTAGACTGTCAGCTTGGCGTCGGCTCCAAGGGCGGAGTCGAGCCGATCGTCAGACTGGTTGACGAGGCAACGAGAGGTGATCTCCGTGGCACTTACAACCACCTCGTCAGTCTGGACTTTTCTAACGCGTTCAACACTGTCAGCAGACGAGACCTCGCCGACGGACTCAAGGACTGGGCTCCCGAGCTCTATCGGGCCGGTCGGTGGGCATACGGTGAGCATACCACTCTGGTCTGTACCGGATCAGACGGCCAGGTCGTCACGATGGCTTCCCAGCAGGGGGTCAGACAGGGCGATCCGTTCGGGCCTCTCTTCTTTTCTCTTGCCATCAGACGGTTCATGTCTCAGCTTCGTCAGTTCATAGGCCTCGACGGTCTGGTCGTCAGCTATCTAGACGATGTGTTCATCCTGACAAATGACTCTGGAGCACTCGAGAAAGTCATCGCGTTCGTAGAAGCAAGTAGCACATCTTTATCACTAAACAAATCAAAGTCAAAGATACATGACCTGTTTTCTATCGAGTCCCATGGCCTCGAGCTTCTCGGCACCGCCATCGGCAGCACACAGTTCCGAGCGGCCTTCCTCCAACGCAAGATCCACCACGAGCTTGCCATCATCCGGAAACTGCCCAGCCTCCACTACCAGCACGGTCTCTTGCTTCTCCGTCGATGCGTCCAGATGAACCTGCGGCACCTCCAACGAACACTAGACACGTCAGATCTCGATCACCCATGGACTGCACTAGACGACGCACTCACCGAGGCGGTTCTCCTCATCCGGAACTCTCCCCGTCGACTCGACACCGACAGAGCCATCATCCAGCTCCCCACCCGGTTCGGCGGCCTCGGTGTGCTCTCGTTCGCCGACGTCGCCCCACTCGCCTATCAGGCCGCAAACGAGGCAGCAGACACCATCATCGCACCCATCCTCGGCGGCTTTGACATGTCGGACGTCCAGCCAATGTCCCAAAGGGCTAGAACAAACAGCATGGTCGAACACAAGCTGAGCATTCTCCTTTCTCAGCTCTCACAGCATCAACAGGACTCACTGGCTGAAAACGCGACGTTCCTCGGCCGCAGATGGCTCAACATCATCCCCTTCACCTCCTCGCTCTCCCTCAGAGACGTCCACATCGCCGCCGGTCTCCACTTCCTCACCTTCTGCCCCGGCCGGTCCGACCTCTGCAACAGCTGCCACCACCAGAACCACTACGGACACGACGAGGTCTGCCACGGCCGCAACCCAGACACCCTCGCTAGACACGGCAACATCAAGCGGTTAGTACACAAGTCGCTCGCTGCGAACAGCATGTTCAACGTAGAGAACGAACCACTTGTCCCTGGCACCTCCATGCGGACCGATCTCCGGATCACTTCGCCCGACGGTGTCGTCGAGATCGACGTCGCTGTAGTCTCGATCGCATCCGACGCCGCACGAGAGATCGCCAGACGGACCCATCTGTACCCACAGGCCGCCAAACAAAACAGATCAGCCTTTGCCACTCGGTTCGCCAGACGGAACGACCCGCCCGGTGTCCAGCTCGACCCAGCCCACCAAGCGGTCGTCGCGATCCTGGACGGGAAAGCAAAAGAAAAGGTACAGACCTATGCGAACCGGATCTATCTTCCCTTCGAGCCCTTCATCCTCACCACCGGCGGGGCGATCGACTGCCGGGCGAACGAGCTGATCGACCGGTGGACCAAGCACCTCGGTCCGTCTGCCGCTGGCCGTCTTCTCAGTCATCTTGCTGTCGTCCTGTTGTCTGCCAGGGCTGCCCACTGGCAGTTCTGAACAAAGTCGAGGTGGACGGAAGTGGACGGAAGTGGATGGAAGTGGATGGAAGTGGATGGAAGTGGACGGAAGTGGACGGAAGTGATAGAGAATGGATGGAAGCGAGAAGGAGTCGTTCTGTTGCGTGTTTCGTTGTGAGATTTACTTCATGATGATGGTTGTTGATGATCAACTTGCAGTTTGCATCTCTTTCTCTTTCTTCTTTCTTTCTTTCTTTTCTTTCTATCTTATCTTCTTTTCTTTCTTTCTTTCTTTCCATCTTATCTCGTTTTCTTTTCGTCTTATCTTGTTTCCTTCCATCTTACTCTATTTCTCTCTTTCTACCTCTACTTCTGTTTCTACTTCTGTTTCGATCTCTTTACTTCCTTCTTCTTCATTTTATCCTACTTTATTCTTTACCTCTTTCTCTATTTCTTCCTTTACTTCTACTTCCATTTCTACTTCTTCCCCTCTTCCTCCTACCTCCCCTTACCTCCCCTTAGCGTACACCTCGTACACCTGTCGGTCCTCTTTCTTTCTTCTTTCTGCTCGCTACAACCAGACCTTGCTAAAAGAACTATCTATGAATCTAAAACCCTAACCCACCCACTCCTAGTCCTCTCCCACCCACTCCTAGTCCTCTCCCAGCCGAGCCTGCTCCCACCCTGTCTTGGCCTCCCTCCCTTCCTCCCTCCCTTCCTCCCTCCCTTCCGCCTTCTCCTCCTCCTGCAGACACCGCGTCCGACACCGCTGCCCTCGACCAGATCGACCAGGCCATCGACCTCGCATCCTCCCACACATCCCTCCTTGACCGCTTCCTCTCCCTTGTCAAACTGCCCACCGCGAGCAAGCCTCTCCACGGTCGCCAGCTCAAGGCCTTCCAAGATGCAGCAGAGCGGATGGCGTTCGCCTATGTCTCAAAGCCCAGTGAGCACACTCTGTTTGACTTTCTCTGTCTCCCAAAAGTCGGCCTTGTCCCTGGCTTTGCTCCTGGCGTCAACTCGGCTGCCAGGCTGCGAGCATACCCTGCTGTGTCTTGGCCGGAGCACTCCTCTCGCTCTGCTGGCGATCGTCGGCCTGGTGATCTCAAGCATGCCGTCGGCAGACAGGTCTCTTCTGGCTATCTCTCTCGTGCTGCCAGTCTGCTTTCCGACCGGTCTCCTGTCCTTGCTCTGAGTGAGGATGTGATGGCGAGGTTGCATGCAAAACATCCATCCGGTGACCCCTCTCCGTTTTCGTCTCGTGCTGGCCCTCATCCTGGCGACAGCCCGGAAGAGCAAGCCGTTCTCCCTGCGTTTGCCAAGTTCTCCAGAGAGACCTCTCCCGGTATCTCTGGCTGGACTCAGCCTCTGCTTTCCCTTGCCCTCGCCCGGCAGCCTGTCCGTGAGATGGTCCGTGTGCTTACCGGTCAGATCTCTCAGGGTACAGCACCCGGCATCCAGCTTCTCTGTGCTTCCAGACTGACTCCTCTCGAAAAGACAGGCGGCGGGGTCAGACCGATCGCGGTGGGCGAGCTGCTCTATCGGCTGGTAAGCAAGATCCTTCTCAAGGCCAGACTCAGACAGACCATGCTCCTAGACTGTCAGCTTGGCGTCGGCTCCAAGGGCGGAGTCGAGCCGATCGTCAGACTGGTTGACGAGGCAACGAGAGGTGATCTCCGTGGCACTTACAACCACCTCGTCAGTCTGGACTTTTCTAACGCGTTCAACACTGTCAGCAGACGAGACCTCGCCGACGGACTCAAGGACTGGGCTCCCGAGCTCTATCGGGCCGGTCGGTGGGCATACGGTGAGCATACCACTCTGGTCTGTACCGGATCAGACGGCCAGGTCGTCACGATGGCTTCCCAGCAGGGGGTCAGACAGGGCGATCCGTTCGGGCCTCTCTTCTTTTCTCTTGCCATCAGACGGTTCATGTCTCAGCTTCGTCAGTTCGTAGGCCTCGACGGTCTGGTCGTCAGCTATCTAGACGATGTGTTCATCCTGACAAATGACTCTGGAGCACTCGAGAAAGTCATCGCGTTCGTAGAAGCAAGTAGCACATCTTTATCACTAAACAAATCAAAGTCAAAGATACATGACCTGTTTTCTATCGAGTCCCATGGCCTCGAGCTTCTCGGCACCGCCATCGGCAGCACACAGTTCCGAGCGGCCTTCCTCCAACGCAAGATCCACCACGAGCTTGCCATCATCCGGAAACTGCCCAGCCTCCACTACCAGCACGGTCTCTTGCTTCTCCGTCGATGCGTCCAGATGAACCTGCGGCACCTCCAACGAACACTAGACACGTCAGATCTCGATCACCCATGGACTGCACTAGACGACGCACTCACCGAGGCGGTTCTCCTCATCCGGAACTCTCCCCGTCGACTCGACACCGACAGAGCCATCATCCAGCTCCCCACCCGGTTCGGCGGCCTCGGTGTGCTCTCGTTCGCCGACGTCGCCCCACTCGCCTATCAGGCCGCAAACGAGGCAGCAGACACCATCATCGCACCCATCCTCGGCGGCTTTGACATGTCGGACGTCCAGCCAATGTCCCAAAGGGCTAGAACAAACAGCATGGTCGAACACAAGCTGAGCATTCTCCTTTCTCAGCTCTCACAGCATCAACAGGACTCACTGGCTGAAAACGCGACGTTCCTCGGCCGCAGATGGCTCAACATCATCCCCTTCACCTCCTCGCTCTCCCTCAGAGACGTCCACATCGCCGCCGGTCTCCACTTCCTCACCTTCTGCCCCGGCCGGTCCGACCTCTGCAACAGCTGCCACCACCAGAACCACTACGGACACGACGAGGTCTGCCACGGCCGCAACCCAGACACCCTCGCTAGACACGGCAACATCAAGCGGTTAGTACACAAGTCGCTCGCTGCGAACAGCATGTTCAACGTAGAGAACGAACCACTTGTCCCTGGCACCTCCATGCGGACCGATCTCCGGATCACTTCGCCCGACGGTGTCGTCGAGATCGACGTCGCTGTAGTCTCGATCGCATCCGACGCCGCACGAGAGATCGCCAGACGGACCCATCTGTACCCACAGGCCGCCAAACAAAACAGATCAGCCTTTGCCACTCGGTTCGCCAGACGGAACGACCCGCCTTGTGTCCAGCTCGACCCAGCCCACCAAGCGGTCGTCGCGATCCTGGACGGGAAAGCAAAAGAAAAGGTACAGACCTATGCGAACCGGATCTATCTTCCCTTCGAGCCCTTCATCCTCACCACCGGCGGGGCGATCGACTGCCGGGCGAACGAGCTGATCGACCGGTGGACCAAGCACCTCGGTCCGTCTGCCGCTGGCCGTCTTCTCAGTCATCTTGCTGTCGTCCTGTTGTCTGCCAGGGCTGCCCACTGGCAGTTCTGAACAAAGTCGAGGTGGACGGAAGTGGATGGAAGCGAGAAGGAGTCGTTCTGTTGCGTGTTTCGTTGTGAGATTTACTTCATGATGATGGTGGTCGATGATCAACTTGCAGTTTGCATCTCTTTCTCTTTCTTTCTTTCTTTCTTTCTATCTATCTTATCTTCTTTTCTTTCTTTCTTTCTTTCCATCTTATCTCGTTTTCTTTTCGTCTTATCTTGTTTCCTTCCATCTTACTCTATTTCTCTCTTTCTACCTCTACTTCTGTTTCTACTTCTGTTTCGATCTCTTTACTTCCTTCTTCTTCATTTTATCCTACTTTATTCTTTACCTCTTTCTCTATTTCTTCCTTTACTTCTACTTCCATTTCTACTTCTTCCCCTCTTCCTCCTACCTCCCCTTACCTCCCCTTAGCGTACACCTCCTACACCTGTCGGTCCTCTTTCTTTCTTCTTCCTGCTCGCTACAACCAGACCTTGCTAAAAGAACTATCTATGAATCTAAAACCCTAACCCTACCCTACCCCACCCTACCCTGACCCTGGACCCTCCACCGACACACTCCTCGGTCCTCTGACACACCCCCCTTACCGCCCTCCTGGGCCATGTCCAACAGAGACAATCCCATCCAGTGTCCCCACTGTGACCTCCGCACCACTGCCCTCCTCGAACACCTCCGGAAACTAGACCGCCCAAACAGATGGACAAACGCCTCTCTTGCTGGCACCGGTCTCATCGCCTGCAGCTGTGGCTTTCCCTGTGCTAGTCAACATGGCCTTCTCACCCATATCGCCAAGACTCACAAGAAACAGGACCCTTTTGCTGTCCACCCTGTCTCTTCCCATTCCCTCCCTTCTCAGCCTGTGCCCTCCCAGCCTGTGCCCTCCCAGCCTGTGCCCTCCCAGCCTCGGTCTTCCCACTCTCGGCTCTCTCGGCCCTCCCGCCCTTCCTCTCATCTCCCGTCCCATCTCCCGTCCCATCTCCCGTCCTATCCAACCCATCCAGCCACCTCCAGACCCCGCTCAGCATCCGCCACATCTCTGCCCACCAGACCTCGCTTGATCCCCACCCAGCGTGCCATCCCTCGTCTTCCACGAAGACAGTCCTTTTCTAGCCCTCCGTCGTCCTCCATCCACTCTTTTTCTTCCGTCCACCCAGCCGAGTCGCTTTCTCCTGGTCCTGATCTCGTGCCTGTCTCTGCACTCGCTCCTGCACCTGCTTCTCCACTTGTCGCCGGGCCCGATGCCCTGCCTGACTCTGTCTCTGGCTTTGAGTCTGATGCCCTGGCTGACCCTATGCCTTACTCTCTTCCTCAGCCTCGACTCAGACAACACCATGCTCAGTCTGGTCTACTACTCGTCCCACCCACTCCTAGTCCTCTCCCACCCACTCCTAGTCCTCTCCCAGCCGAGCCTGCTCCCACCCTGTCTTGGCCTCCCTCCCTTCCTCCCTCCCTTCCTCCCTCCCTTCCGCCTTCTCCTCCTCCTGCAGACACCGCGTCCGACACCGCTGCCCTCGACCAGATCGACCAGGCCATCGACCTCGCATCCTCCCACACATCCCTCCTTGACCGCTTCCTCTCCCTTGTCAAACTGCCCACCGCGAGCAAGCCTCTCCACGGTCGCCAGCTCAAGGCCTTCCAAGATGCAGCAGAGCGGATGGCGTTCGCCTATGTCTCAAAGCCCAGTGAGCACACTCTGTTTGACTTTCTCTGTCTCCCAAAAGTCGGCCTTGTCCCTGGCTTTGCTCCTGGCGTCAACTCGGCTGCCAGGCTGCGAGCATACCCTGCTGTGTCTTGGCCGGAGCACTCCTCTCGCTCTGCTGGCGATCGTCGGCCTGGTGATCTCAAGCATGCCGTCGGCAGACAGGTCTCTTCTGGCTATCTCTCTCGTGCTGCCAGTCTGCTTTCCGACCGGTCTCCTGTCCTTGCTCTGAGTGAGGATGTGATGGCGAGGTTGCATGCAAAACATCCATCCGGTGACCCCTCTCCGTTTTCGTCTCGTGCTGGCCCTCATCCTGGCGACAGCCCGGAAGAGCAAGCCGTTCTCCCTGCGTTTGCCAAGTTCTCCAGAGAGACCTCTCCCGGTATCTCTGGCTGGACTCAGCCTCTGCTTTCCCTTGCCCTCGCCCGGCAGCCTGTCCGTGAGATGGTCCGTGTGCTTACCGGTCAGATCTCTCAGGGTACAGCACCCGGCATCCAGCTTCTCTGTGCTTCCAGACTGACTCCTCTCGAAAAGACAGGCGGCGGGGTCAGACCGATCGCGGTGGGCGAGCTGCTCTATCGGCTGGTAAGCAAGATCCTTCTCAAGGCCAGACTCAGACAGACCATGCTCCTAGACTGTCAGCTTGGCGTCGGCTCCAAGGGCGGAGTCGAGCCGATCGTCAGACTGGTTGACGAGGCAACGAGAGGTGATCTCCGTGGCACTTACAACCACCTCGTCAGTCTGGACTTTTCTAACGCGTTCAACACTGTCAGCAGACGAGACCTCGCCGACGGACTCAAGGACTGGGCTCCCGAGCTCTATCGGGCCGGTCGGTGGGCATACGGTGAGCATACCACTCTGGTCTGTACCGGATCAGACGGCCAGGTCGTCACGATGGCTTCCCAGCAGGGGGTCAGACAGGGCGATCCGTTCGGGCCTCTCTTCTTTTCTCTTGCCATCAGACGGTTCATGTCTCAGCTTCGTCAGTTCATAGGCCTCGACGGTCTGGTCGTCAGCTATCTAGACGATGTGTTCATCCTGACAAATGACTCTGGAGCACTCGAGAAAGTCATCGCGTTCGTAGAAGCAAGTAGCACATCTTTATCACTAAACAAATCAAAGTCAAAGATACATGACCTGTTTTCTATCGAGTCCCATGGCCTCGAGCTTCTCGGCACCGCCATCGGCAGCACACAGTTCCGAGCGGCCTTCCTCCAACGCAAGATCCACCACGAGCTTGCCATCATCCGGAAACTGCCCAGCCTCCACTACCAGCACGGTCTCTTGCTTCTCCGTCGATGCGTCCAGATGAACCTGCGGCACCTCCAACGAACACTAGACACGTCAGATCTCGATCACCCATGGACTGCACTAGACGACGCACTCACCGAGGCGGTTCTCCTCATCCGGAACTCTCCCCGTCGACTCGACACCGACAGAGCCATCATCCAGCTCCCCACCCGGTTCGGCGGCCTCGGTGTGCTCTCGTTCGCCGACGTCGCCCCACTCGCCTATCAGGCCGCAAACGAGGCAGCAGACACCATCATCGCACCCATCCTCGGCGGCTTTGACATGTCGGACGTCCAGCCAATGTCCCAAAGGGCTAGAACAAACAGCATGGTCGAACACAAGCTGAGCATTCTCCTTTCTCAGCTCTCACAGCATCAACAGGACTCACTGGCTGAAAACGCGACGTTCCTCGGCCGCAGATGGCTCAACATCATCCCCTTCACCTCCTCGCTCTCCCTCAGAGACGTCCACATCGCCGCCGGTCTCCACTTCCTCACCTTCTGCCCCGGCCGGTCCGACCTCTGCAACAGCTGCCACCACCAGAACCACTACGGACACGACGAGGTCTGCCACGGCCGCAACCCAGACACCCTCGCTAGACACGGCAACATCAAGCGGTTAGTACACAAGTCGCTCGCTGCGAACAGCATGTTCAACGTAGAGAACGAACCACTTGTCCCTGGCACCTCCATGCGGACCGATCTCCGGATCACTTCGCCCGACGGTGTCGTCGAGATCGACGTCGCTGTAGTCTCGATCGCATCCGACGCCGCACGAGAGATCGCCAGACGGACCCATCTGTACCCACAGGCCGCCAAACAAAACAGATCAGCCTTTGCCACTCGGTTCGCCAGACGGAACGACCCGCCTTGTGTCCAGCTCGACCCAGCCCACCAAGCGGTCGTCGCGATCCTGGACGGGAAAGCAAAAGAAAAGGTACAGACCTATGCGAACCGGATCTATCTTCCCTTCGAGCCCTTCATCCTCACCACCGGCGGGGCGATCGACTGCCGGGCGAACGAGCTGATCGACCGGTGGACCAAGCACCTCGGTCCGTCTGCCGCTGGCCGTCTTCTCAGTCATCTTGCTGTCGTCCTGTTGTCTGCCAGGGCTGCCCACTGGCAGTTCTGAACAAAGTCGAGGTGGACGGAAGTGGATGGAAGCGAGAAGGAGTCGTTCTGTTGCGTGTTTCGTTGTGAGATTTACTTCATGATGATGGTGGTCGATGATCAACTTGCAGTTTGCATCTCTTTCTCTTTCTTTCTTTCTTTCTTTCTATCTATCTTATCTTCTTTTCTTTCTTTCTTTCTTTCCATCTTATCTCGTTTTCTTTTCGTCTTATCTTGTTTCCTTCCATCTTACTCTATTTCTCTCTTTCTACCTCTACTTCTGTTTCTACTTCTGTTTCGATCTCTTTACTTCCTTCTTCTTCATTTTATCCTACTTTATTCTTTACCTCTTTCTCTATTTCTTCCTTTACTTCTACTTCCATTTCTACTTCTTCCCCTCTTCCTCCTACCTCCCCTTACCTCCCCTTAGCGTACACCTCCTACACCTGTCGGTCCTCTTTCTTTCTTCTTCCTGCTCGCTACAACCAGACCTTGCTAAAAGAACTATCTATGAATCTAAAACCCTAACCCTACCCTACCCCACCCTACCCTGACCCTGGACCCTCCACCGACACACTCCTCGGTCCTCTGACACACCCCCCTTACCGCCCTCCTGGGCCATGTCCAACAGAGACAATCCCATCCAGTGTCCCCACTGTGACCTCCGCACCACTGCCCTCCTCGAACACCTCCGGAAACTAGACCGCCCAAACAGATGGACAAACGCCTCTCTTGCTGGCACCGGTCTCATCGCCTGCAGCTGTGGCTTTCCCTGTGCTAGTCAACATGGCCTTCTCACCCATATCGCCAAGACTCACAAGAAACAGGACCCTTTTGCTGTCCACCCTGTCTCTTCCCATTCCCTCCCTTCTCAGCCTGTGCCCTCCCAGCCTGTGCCCTCCCAGCCTGTGCCCTCCCAGCCTCGGTCTTCCCACTCTCGGCTCTCTCGGCCCTCCCGCCCTTCCTCTCATCTCCCGTCCCATCTCCCGTCCCATCTCCCGTCCTATCCAACCCATCCAGCCACCTCCAGACCCCGCTCAGCATCCGCCACATCTCTGCCCACCAGACCTCGCTTGATCCCCACCCAGCGTGCCATCCCTCGTCTTCCACGAAGACAGTCCTTTTCTAGCCCTCCGTCGTCCTCCATCCACTCTTTTTCTTCCGTCCACCCAGCCGAGTCGCTTTCTCCTGGTCCTGATCTCGTGCCTGTCTCTGCACTCGCTCCTGCACCTGCTTCTCCACTTGTCGCCGGGCCCGATGCCCTGCCTGACTCTGTCTCTGGCTTTGAGTCTGATGCCCTGGCTGACCCTATGCCTTACTCTCTTCCTCAGCCTCGACTCAGACAACACCATGCTCAGTCTGGTCTACTACTCGTCCCACCCACTCCTAGTCCTCTCCCACCCACTCCTAGTCCTCTCCCAGCCGAGCCTGCTCCCACCCTGTCTTGGCCTCCCTCCCTTCCTCCCTCCCTTCCTCCCTCCCTTCCGCCTTCTCCTCCTCCTGCAGACACCGCGTCCGACACCGCTGCCCTCGACCAGATCGACCAGGCCATCGACCTCGCATCCTCCCACACATCCCTCCTTGACCGCTTCCTCTCCCTCGTCAAACTGCCCACCGCGAGCAAGCCTCTCCACGGTCGCCAGCTCAAGGCCTTCCAAGATGCAGCAGAGCGGATGGCGTTCGCCTATGTCTCAAAGCCCAGTGAGCACACTCTGTTTGACTTTCTCTGTCTCCCAAAAGTCGGCCTTGTCCCTGGCTTTGCTCCTGGCGTCAACTCGGCTGCCAGGCTGCGAGCATACCCTGCTGTGTCTTGGCCGGAGCACTCCTCTCGCTCTGCTGGCGATCGTCGGCCTGGTGATCTCAAGCATGCCGTCGGCAGACAGGTCTCTTCTGGCTATCTCTCTCGTGCTGCCAGTCTGCTTTCCGACCGGTCTCCTGTCCTTGCTCTGAGTGAGGATGTGATGGCGAGGTTGCATGCAAAACATCCATCCGGTGACCCCTCTCCGTTTTCGTCTCGTGCTGGCCCTCATCCTGGCGACAGCCCGGAAGAGCAAGCCGTTCTCCCTGCGTTTGCCAAGTTCTCCAGAGAGACCTCTCCCGGTATCTCTGGCTGGACTCAGCCTCTGCTTTCCCTTGCCCTCGCCCGGCAGCCTGTCCGTGAGATGGTCCGTGTGCTTACCGGTCAGATCTCTCAGGGTACAGCACCCGGCATCCAGCTTCTCTGTGCTTCCAGACTGACTCCTCTCGAAAAGACAGGCGGCGGGGTCAGACCGATCGCGGTGGGCGAGCTGCTCTATCGGCTGGTAAGCAAGATCCTTCTCAAGGCCAGACTCAGACAGACCATGCTCCTAGACTGTCAGCTTGGCGTCGGCTCCAAGGGCGGAGTCGAGCCGATCGTCAGACTGGTTGACGAGGCAACGAGAGGTGATCTCCGTGGCACTTACAACCACCTCGTCAGTCTGGACTTTTCTAACGCGTTCAACACTGTCAGCAGACGAGACCTCGCCGACGGACTCAAGGACTGGGCTCCCGAGCTCTATCGGGCCGGTCGGTGGGCATACGGTGAGCATACCACTCTGGTCTGTACCGGATCAGACGGCCAGGTCGTCACGATGGCTTCCCAGCAGGGGGTCAGACAGGGCGATCCGTTCGGGCCTCTCTTCTTTTCTCTTGCCATCAGACGGTTCATGTCTCAGCTTCGTCAGTTCATAGGCCTCGACGGTCTGGTCGTCAGCTATCTAGACGATGTGTTCATCCTGACAAATGACTCTGGAGCACTCGAGAAAGTCATCGCGTTCGTAGAAGCAAGTAGCACATCTTTATCACTAAACAAATCAAAGTCAAAGATACATGACCTGTTTTCTATCGAGTCCCATGGCCTCGAGCTTCTCGGCACCGCCATCGGCAGCACACAGTTCCGAGCGGCCTTCCTCCAACGCAAGATCCACCACGAGCTTGCCATCATCCGGAAACTGCCCAGCCTCCACTACCAGCACGGTCTCTTGCTTCTCCGTCGATGCGTCCAGATGAACCTGCGGCACCTCCAACGAACACTAGACACGTCAGATCTCGATCACCCATGGACTGCACTAGACGACGCACTCACCGAGGCGGTTCTCCTCATCCGGAACTCTCCCCGTCGACTCGACACCGACAGAGCCATCATCCAGCTCCCCACCCGGTTCGGCGGCCTCGGTGTGCTCTCGTTCGCCGACGTCGCCCCACTCGCCTATCAGGCCGCAAACGAGGCAGCAGACACCATCATCGCACCCATCCTCGGCGGCTTTGACATGTCGGACGTCCAGCCAATGTCCCAAAGGGCTAGAACAAACAGCATGGTCGAACACAAGCTGAGCATTCTCCTTTCTCAGCTCTCACAGCATCAACAGGACTCACTGGCTGAAAACGCGACGTTCCTCGGCCGCAGATGGCTCAACATCATCCCCTTCACCTCCTCGCTCTCCCTCAGAGACGTCCACATCGCCGCCGGTCTCCACTTCCTCACCTTCTGCCCCGGCCGGTCCGACCTCTGCAACAGCTGCCACCACCAGAACCACTACGGACACGACGAGGTCTGCCACGGCCGCAACCCAGACACCCTCGCTAGACACGGCAACATCAAGCGGTTAGTACACAAGTCGCTCGCTGCGAACAGCATGTTCAACGTAGAGAACGAACCACTTGTCCCTGGCACCTCCATGCGGACCGATCTCCGGATCACTTCGCCCGACGGTGTCGTCGAGATCGACGTCGCTGTAGTCTCGATCGCATCCGACGCCGCACGAGAGATCGCCAGACGGACCCATCTGTACCCACAGGCCGCCAAACAAAACAGATCAGCCTTTGCCACTCGGTTCGCCAGACGGAACGACCCGCCTTGTGTCCAGCTCGACCCAGCCCACCAAGCGGTCGTCGCGATCCTGGACGGGAAAGCAAAAGAAAAGGTACAGACCTATGCGAACCGGATCTATCTTCCCTTCGAGCCCTTCATCCTCACCACCGGCGGGGCGATCGACTGCCGGGCGAACGAGCTGATCGACCGGTGGACCAAGCACCTCGGTCCGTCTGCCGCTGGCCGTCTTCTCAGTCATCTTGCTGTCGTCCTGTTGTCTGCCAGGGCTGCCCACTGGCAGTTCTGAACAAAGTCGAGGTGGACGGAAGTGGACGGAAGTGATAGAGAATGGATGGAAGCGAGAAGGAGTCGTTCTGTTGTGTGTTTCGTTGTGAGATTTACTTCATGATGATGGTGGTCGATGATCAACTTGCAGTTTGCATCTCTTTCTCTTTCTTCTTTCTTTCTTTCTTTTCTTTCTATCTTATCTTCTTTTCTTTCTTTCTTTCTTTCCATCTTATCTCGTTTTCTTTTCGTCTTATCTTGTTTCCTTCCATCTTACTCTATTTCTCTCTTTCTACTTCTACTTCTGTTTCTACTTCTGTTTCGATCTCTTTACTTCCTTCTTCTTCATTTTATCCTACTTCATTCTTTACCTCTTTCTCTATTTCTATCCTTACTTCTACTTCTATTTCTATCCTTACTTCTACTTCTATTTCTTTCTTTACTTCTACTTCCATTTCTACTTCTTCCCCTCTTCTTCCTACCTCCCCTTAGCGTACACCTCGTACACCTGTCGGTCCTCTTTCTTTCTTCTTTCTGCTCGCTACAACCAGACCTTGCTAAAAGAACTATCTATGAATCTAAGACCCTAACCCTATTTTATTAAATATCGTATCTACAAAAGAATGTGAGTCCAAAAAAGAACCCGACGCGGGACTCGAACCCGCAGCCTTCAGATTAGAAGTCTGACGCCCTACCATTGAGCTAGCCAGGCTGTTGATGTAGTTGCCTGTCGATTTGGAATACAAGTACATGTCTGCCCCGCGTCTTTTGAATATTATTACTGAAATAAAAGGGCGAAAATGGACTTTTCGTTCTGGCACTTGTTCCCAATCAAGTCCTCACTGGTTTCCCAAACCATATACACACCACTCAGGTGTTTCAGTAAAATGGATTCTATGACATGACTATGGACTGATAAAATAGCAAATTGGAGTTGGCAGGATTCGAACCTGCGCCCCCTGAACTACGTAGAGCCGCTATTCTTACCGAGTCACGATTGTCAATGGTTACGCGTGGTGTAATTTGCAGCACGTAACCCTAACCGTTGACGCCCGTCCTTTCTTTTTTTTTTCTTTTTTTTTTCTTTTTCTTTTTTTTTCTTTTTTTTTCTTTTCTTTTTTCATCACCTCCCACGACGCGACCTTACGTAATCATGCGCTCCCCGCCCGCCCACTTCTCGTCCTTTCGTCTTCTTGGATTTTTCCCTTTTTCGCCCATATCTCCATCAATCCAGCCCGGATCGCTCTACTTCTTTCACCATCCTGACCGGGCGACCTTGCTCCATCGACCCATACCGTTTTTTGTATCTTTCCACATCTTTCCCTTTTTTCGACTTTTCTTCGGCCTGTCTTCGGCTTAGCTCCCGCTTGTCTCACCATCTCCTTGTCCCATCAGGTCACCTCACAGACTGTAGCTTGGCTTGTCAAAATGCCTGTTCATTTTTCTGTATCTTGTTCCTTTTCATCTCGTTTCATCTCATTCCATTTGATTCGATTCGTCTCTGATGCTCAGAGTCCGCTCTCGTATGGCTCGTGTCTCTTCCCAGTCATGTCCACAGTGAACGTACTCGACTGCTCTGTCTCTGGCCTGAGCGCCAACATGAACAACGAAAGAAGAGTACATAGGTACATGACATGGCTGGTCGCTACTCTTCCGTGCGCCAGCTCTCCCTCCTACACTTGTGACACAGTGTCTCCCTCGGCTGCCTCGTCCACTATGAGGTCTTCAGTTGTCTCGTCCAGTTGCAGCACCTTGGAATAGCCCTCTGCCAGTATGTTGCTTACCACGACCGTAGCATCATCGTACATGCTTGTGACCGGTGTGCCAGGGAACACCGTGTCCTCCGGTACGACTATGTAGTCCATCAGTGGCTGATGTTCCTCATTATCGCCCATCAGTTCCATTGCCCTGGAAAGCCCCAGTTGAGTTCTCACCTCACGTCCGCCCACATACAGCTTCATGTCGGATACACGGTAGACCAGGTCGTCAGCGTCGACGTCGTAAGCGCCCACCGCTTCCCAGAACTCACTCGGCTGTAGCTCTCTCAGCTCAGCTCTTCCACTCGATAGAGAAACAAAGTTGCTTAGCGAGAACTCCCTCCCCATGCCTCCCCATGCCTCACAACCCTTCCACCCATGCAACAGACTGCAATCGCAGTTGTCGTCACATGCGAACTCCTTTCCGGGTCTGACGTAGATCCAGTCGTTGTAACCTGGTTTGTATCTTCTGTTGGGAAACTCGACCTTCCGCACAGAGGCTGACATCTGAACGAAAGGTCTGCCACAGGATGAGAACAAAGGTCTCGGTCAGCGAAGGGACTTTGCACGCACGCACCAGGTTCAGCGAAAGAACACCTACTCGAGGGGAGAAGTGCGACCGAAAGACCAAGACGAAGGCCTGAAGCTGAGAGCCGAGCTGAGATCTGCGAAGAGAAAGGAGAAGAGGGCGAGCCAAAGACCAATGAGAACAGAAGCGCGAGAAGAACGGGGGATAGTGCAGGCCAAGCGAGATGGCATAGATACGGTAGGTGATGCTGGGTGATGGTGGAAGATGAGAGGTAAGAGATGATGGAAAAGGAAGAAAGGCGATCTGATGAGAAGGACATCGGATGAACCGGAACAACGGATTGCCACATCGAGTTTGTCTCTTCATCATTTCGTTCTCATTCTCGCTTTCTCTTCTAACCCTTCTACTGTCTGTCTTCGGTTCTTCCCCTTTCTCTCTTCTTCATTCCTTCCCCTTTTCTTTTCTCTACTTATCTTGTTATCGCATCTCATTCTGTTTTGTTTTGAACAGATTGCTTTACCGAAAGAGACCGTGAATCAGACTGTATGCTCCTCGATACCTGATGAAGCCTCATCCCTAATCTGAGCATTATGTGAGAGTAACACATGCGAACCGGATGCACGGTCTTCCTCTTTCTCTAATTCCTTCCCTCCTCGTCCCTCATATTCCTTCGCTTCCCATTCTCCTCTATCTTCTTCTCACCTTTTTGGACTCACAATGCTGATGACCGCCGGCCACCGGCCAACGGTCGCTCGGTTGTGCTGTACCGGCCGGATGGATGAGTGTTTGGCCAGGGCATCGGATGAATGGAAAGAAAGTTCGAGCGCCAAGAAAAGAGCCCGAGCTCTGATCACAGATCCCGATGTTCGGTCCGAAAGATAAACAAGGAGTAACTGCTGGCAACTAGCCAATGACAAACGGCAGATGGCGGATTTGGCCGAGAGAGTTGGTAAAAACGTGCCGACACTGTTCGGAATAAAAACCTTACATCAGCCACAACCAACTCGACCTACACCACGGACAAAACTGCCCTCATCCATCTTTGCCTCTCCACTTCACCCATTGTTGACTGCCCATCTTGCTCACTGTTGACCATCCATGTTGACCACTGTTGACTTTGTAACAGAGTTCATCGCTGATCTGCCGTCTTGGCTCATCGTTTGTCATCCTTTACGTATAAGCTGACTTCGGCGGCCAGGACTGTTTACGGTCATCGTCCATCGTTCCTCCTTGCTCGCTTCCCTTCTATCTTTTATCTTAAAAACTTTTCTCGTCGGGCTCATCGAATGCTTACCCAGGGCTGTCTCGTAGACGTTATAAGCTCGGTCACTCTTGCCTCTTCCCCTTCTTCGTCTTCTTCTTTCCTTTCCTTTCTCTCTGTAGTCAACTGCTTCGGGACTAACTCGTCCACCTCGTACTCATATTCACTACACATCCTCAGCCATCACGTATCCCTGTTGACCACACACTCCTTGTCACCTCCATTGATTTAACCAAGCATGCTGTCTTTCCGATCCATCCTCCTCTCCGCCACCGTGCTCTCTTTCCTTTCTTCCTCCGCCTCGGCCGCGGCGACTGGGGTGGTCGAACAACGTGCTTCGGGATCTCAGCCTTCGCCCTGGGCCTGTGACTGTACGTTCTTCCGTCTGCCTACGTTTGCCGCAAGACATGCGACACCGAGAACAAGCCATGAGTCATGACGTGTGATGCACAAGACTGACGTCCGTCGCCATTCTGCGTCCATCCACACAGATGCGTGCCCGACCATTCCTGATTCTAGTCTGTTCTATGGAGAATCGGTCACCGGGAACGACATCAACTGCTACTACAACAACCTGTTGAAGTGAGTACCCTCCTGTGGATGTCTTCTGTTGTCTCTTTTTCTCTCATATTCGCTCCTTCGGGCTGTCATGGGCTGACGTCTGTCCATCTTTGCACTTGCCTCCACGCTCTGCTCCGCCAGTCCGCCGATCGATATGTTTATGTGCTCCTACGGCCCGGTAGCAGGTGCTGACACGTCTGTCACTTACCTTGTCGGCTCTCGCAACAGGCCTGTCTGCGCGCCGACATCTGGTCCGAGGACCTGCAAGACACGGAAGAGAAAGAACAACTCTGTCGAGACCGTCGCTCAGCGTCGGATCAGGGAGAGGCAGTGGAAGCCGACGAAGGCTGATGTCGCTGATGTGGTTGATGTCACTAATGTGGTCGATGTGGACGATGCTGCCGAAGTTGCCGATACTGCCGATGTTGTTGATGCTATCTAGGGAAGGTGAAAAGGGAAAGAGCGAACGTCTCCCATCTTTTCCGTCCTGATTGGTCAGTCAAAGCGAACGGGACGATCATTCTTCCGATCGGTCTGTTCGTGAGACCGAGTCTGACCGCCTCTGATCGATGCCTCCGGACGCTCTTCTTTCCTTTCGAGCATGGGACCTTGTTTTTGTTTTGTTCGTCGGGGGAAGTTTCGCTCTTTTGCTCTGTCGTCTTCCTTGCTCGTTGTTCCCGCCTGTTTTTCTTCTGTTTGCCTTCTCTTTGCTTTTCCTTGGCTCTCCCTTCGCTTTTCCTTTGCCTTTGTTTTGCTTCTTCTCTTGTTTCTTCGTCTCTCGGTTCATACGTTACCCTGTCGATCCACAGGCCTCTTTCTCCGTCGACCGCTCGATGAGACTGCCTTTTCTCTCCTTCCAGCCTTCTGCCCATGCGGTCCTACCTGGTCAGGGTCTCAAAGCTTTACTTACTTACTTACTTACTTACTTACTTACTTGTTTAATTGTTTGATTGTTTCTTATCTGGGTATTTTTCGTCTGGTCATTCTTCACTTGGTCTTTTCGTATCTGACGATTCAGTTATCTGGCCATGTGATGATCGGGCTGTCTGACCGTCTGATGATCTGGTCGTTTATCCATTCATCTGGAAAGACTCTGTCGCAGTTCAGATCAACGGAAATAAGGAGACAAAGCCGATTGACCAGCACACTGAAGGGATTAGAGACAAAGATCGAGACACCCAGGGCGAGACAACATACAAGGATCGAGAGACCGGCGCGAGATGCGGCACACAGAACGCTTGTTTGCCGACCATGCCATATCTCCACCTCTGAGCTTGTCCTTCTCTCCCTCGATTCTTTTCCTTGTCCCGTCGGTCTGTTTGCTCTTCCGATCATATGTGTAATGTGTTAATCGAGTCAGAGTCTGTCTATGAGTACAGGTATGTATCCAAACGCAAGATCAAAGGAAAAGTACTGTTGGTCTATGCACATCATGATAGAGGAAGACAGCGAGAGAGAAGGAGAGGGAGATCCGTTCCTCTCTGACCTTTGTGTCCGCTCATCTGGTGCCATATCATTTCATAGCATCTCAAACCAAGTCAGTCTGTCTACAGTCATATGCACCTACACCTTCGAAGCAAAAAACCAGGTGTCCACTGAAAGCCAAAGAAAGCAAGAGTCAGCTCAACATCAATTGGAACATCGACCTGAACGTCAACCTGAACATTAACTCTGGCACCGAACTCGAACTTCGACCTCAATCCTGACCTCATCCTTCTTCTCGCTTCTCATCACAGCTCACCACAGCTCACTCGCCCCTATACAATGCAAAGAACAGCACTCACAGTCCGAAACATATTCTCCCGTCCCAATGCTCATGTCCACACTTCCCACAAGCTCATACCCCACACTCTCCATCGCAGACAAGATCGTACACCCCAGTATCCTCGCTTCCACTACCTGGACACCGTCCGACGACCACCATGGGTTCTTGCACAGCTTCAGCTGCCAAGCTCCCGCCTCTTTTTCACCCGAGCTTTGGATCCCAAACGGCCAAGTCTGTTCAGCCGATCACCAGTCGGCCAGTCGGTCAGCCCATGATCGAGTGAGTCAGTCAATCAATCATCAGGTATGTCAGTCAGTCATTGTTCTCGATCAGCTACGCGTTGTTCCTGACCAGTCGTTCATCGTGCTTGTCCATCGCCCCGCCAAGGCTGTCTCGACAGAAGAACACTCACGTGAACAGCCTGGATGAACGCGTTCTTCACATACTCGTCCGGAGGATCGATGATCCTGACCTTGTCACTCTCGTTGAAGCTGATTGCAAAGTAGTACTTCTTCCTCGGCGGCACGGAGTGAAGGATCAGTGCATCCTTGTCTCCTATCTTTTTCGACAGGTCGCATGCTTGATGCAGGTCCCAGCCTACGGCCGACAGTGCATGAAGTACATGACAGAGCAGTCGACGAGCGGAAATCGCCTCGGACCCTTGTCCGTACCCTGTGTTCGTCTAGATTAGCTACGTTCTCTCCCACGGCATTGTCCGTACTCAGAGTCACCGCGATCTATACGCAGAGGATAAACTCACATGGCCGGCCCGACAGCTTCCACTCATACCCTTTGTGGTATGGGCCCTGGGACTGTATGCCACTACTCCATGCTCTCCTCACAGCATCATCCACAACCGTCGTCACGTTAGCTGGCAGACCTATCAGCCTCAGTCTGTCCGTCCGACCGAGATGAAGACACCCAAAGAGGTGTGGAAAAGGTGGTGGAGGGTCATACGGCACTTTGGCGGGTGAGCAGGGGCAGGAGCGAAAGGAGAAGCACGTTTGACATGGTATGATCGTTAGCTGGTGTACACTCGATGATAGCTAGGATCGAGATGATCGGAAGAAGTGGAAGAACTAGAAGAACTAGAAGAACTAGAAGAACTAGAAGAACCAGGAAAAAGAGCAGAAGAGCAGAAGAGATTAGACGAACAGCCCATTCTAGTTTGACAGAGTGGTTGATTCAGATGAGAGATGAGTTGGTCGACGGATGAGTTAGCGATCTGACGCAAAGTGTCACGATGAGAAGAAAGATGGGGATGAGAGATGAGTGTGCGAGATGGAAGATGGGAGATAGAGTTTGGAAGAAGACGGTAGAGCAACAAACAGGATGTCAACCTCAGAGCTCAGATGACGTCGGATCTCATCTTCTTTCCTCCTTGCCCCTTGCCACAGATTTGGCGCCGACTATCGTCTTCGTACGAGCCTGTGTCATGCCTTTCATCCCGGGCTGGGTCCTGAGCTAGATGCATGACCACCATGCGGAGAAAAGATGTACCGTCATAGACATCCTGGGTCGGATGATGGAGCAGAGACGTGCGTAAGATACATGAAAAAGCAGCCGGATGCACGACGACCAGGAGTCACATCAACAAGTCCGTAGAGATGCTCAGTAAGTATGAGGATGGGATCGAGACCATCCGAGTTCGAGTTCGGTGGGACACACTGGGTGTTCTCAGCAGGCGTCTCTCTCCGTCGTGACTGTCTCTTCTCGGAGTGTGCTTGTGCTTGCACACCCTCCATGCCTTGCTTTCTTCTCTCATCTGCGCATCCATGCTGTATCTTGTATCTCTCGACGTATATAGCATCGCTCATGTCTGCGTTCTTCTTCTCTTCTTTTCTCTTTCCTCTTGCTCAGCTTTGGCCGAGACTGTTTAGCTGCAGAGACTGGACCACATCCGTCTATGTTCTTCTCTGACTTGCCTTCTTGCCTTCTTCCTACTATTCAGCCATAGCTTACTTGTTTTCTGCGGTCAAACCATGCTCTCTCTATCTTACAACAAACTGTAGAACTCTCAAAATACAGATGATTCTTAGCACCCTATCTTCCGGCGTCTCAGGACCGTTCTGGCTCTGGCCGCAAACATCATCTTCTTCCTCCCTTCCTCCCTTCCTCCCTTCCTCCCTTTCTCCCTTTCTCCCTTTCTCTCGGTCTCCCTCTCTCCTTCTCACCCCACTCGGCACCAGAAGCATATTCTGATATACCAAGGTATGTTGGTAGCATCACTTTGTTCTTTGCTTTGGCAGTATGTTCCTGGTACAGCTTGTGCCTTTGCACTACAGCGCATGCCTCATCATATACACTACAGCTTGCCACGATATACAAACAGCCCCTTCCTCGGCCCATCAACCCTCTCAAGTGGCAGAGCAGCACTAGGGCTCCCCCGCACTATGGTTCCCATGAAACTGCTGGACTCCCACCGCGCCACTCAACCAGCTCGGCCGGTGCTTTCCGAACTGCTCAAACTCTGGCTTGAGCACGGTATCGTGCAAGCTAAAGTCATCGACCGTCCCGATCCTGGCAATCGTCATTCCCGGGAACCCACCTCCTTTTCTCCAAAGCATCGTTCCGCACGTCTTGCAGAAGGAGTTCATCATGGTGAACCCGCGCTGGATCGTGTTGTACTGTCCGTAATGGGTCAGGTTGGACTCGCCCCGGGTGAAGGTGACGTCTGGATCGGCGATGACAAAGTTGGAAGCGAAGATCGACGCGGTGAACTTGTGGCAGTCGGCGCAGTTGCAGACGAAGGAGGTGACGACTTTGTCAAGAGGCTAAGCGATGTGACTCGACCTTACATCAGTCATGAGGCAGAACACAGACACAGACACAGACACAGACACCGAGATGTAGACAGAGATGGAGATAGATATGGAGCGGATGGATGTAGAATATACGATATGCGATATGCGACATGCAACAGGCAATATGGAGCATGGAACATGAGATACAAAACATGGAACTTGCATCTACAAACTTGTACTGGACAGCTCCGCAATAGCAAGTCGCGGTGGCCTCCCGGTCGGTCGACCAGCCATCATTGTTACTCCCAACAAGAGGGAAGAATCCTTTGCGTTCAGTTCTGTACGACATAGTAGAGACCTGTCAAGATGATGAGGAGGAGGAGCTTTGGTGTATGTACGAGATGCAACGAAGAAGACTGGAGATCTGATCGGTTATGTGTCTGCTAGATATACGCAATCTTGAGCACGGCTTGTTCAGCGAAGGGCAAAAGCGATCCCAGAGATAGCGGTACAAGTACAGGCGGACAAGCGAGGTGGAGGTTCTCGCTCTCGTTAACCAGAACGGATGACGTCAGCATCTGTCATCGGTAGCATTGTCAAACGCACAAAGGCCCTCATCTCTTGACTTCTTCTAGTCGTGAACGGCAGCCTCGATCATCCGTGGCGACACCGGATACATGGTGCGCTTCTCTTGTCTGACGCGACGCATACAACTGGTCTCTATGGTAGCTCACACTGACACTCATCTGTCCAGTCAAGCTATATGCCCATCTACACACCCTGCTCTGTTTCATGACATGTCCATACACAAGGCCATCCATCGACGGTCGTCTCATTGACGTTATTGTTAAAAGAAGATTATAGTAGAGAAATAAACGGAAGAAATAGTAGAAGACGAAAGACGAAGGAGTTGAACCATGAAGCCACTGTAGACTGTCCCTGAGAACCATGTAGAAAAGACAAACCCCCAAGAGAGAAGAGGAGGGAGAGAGAAAGAGATGGAAAGAGAGGGAAAGAGAGGGAAAGAGTGGGAAAGAGGATGAACTCTCGAAAAAAAAAGAGAAAAGGATGAACAAGGCAACACACATCACATATCCTCCACGCTCTCCATAGTCCAGATCTCCTCCGGCCTCTTCTTGGGTATAGGATGACCTCTATACGCGGCGATCCTTTCTACTGTAGAGTCCGCCAGACTGTCATGTGAGAACGATCCGCCAAACGCAGGATGCGCGCAAAACGGAAGAAGAGGTGATGAGAACGTGCTGGTGACCACTGTAAAGACTAGACCAGACAAGACTGAACGCCACTTACATGCCTCCCCAGCCTCTCGAGGCACCTCCTCCGATGTCCGTACCCAACTCGGAAAAGGGAATGATGACCGCGGGTGTCGCAGAGAAGCTCTGGAGGGTGCCACTGTTGTAGTCCTGTGCTATGTACTTGAACGGAAGCTCGTGGTCAACCGGCGCCGAGAACAGATTGGGCAAGCCGTGCACAAGGCCATCCAGTCGGCGGAGGCCACGGCGAGAGAGCGCGTACGCATGGGTGCCCATCGGCCGGCGGGACTTGCGAAGGCCGGGGTGGAAAGTAGGTTTGTGTACTCGTTCCTGTCCCATGATCCATCCAAGGTACCTACAGAGACAAAAGTGCGACAGAGGAACCGGTAAGCAAACGCAAGCAAGGACGGATGGACAGTGGACGCATCTGCAACAGTCTCCAATACGTACACTATATCCCAGCCCTCAGCCTCGTCGGCCAGAGAGCGAGTCATCTCTTTCCACCGTTCGACGAGCGAGAACTCGGCGTCGATATCGTCCTCCAGGATCAGGATATCATCGTCGTCATTCTTGAGGGCAGTGTGCCAGGTCTTGAGATGGGAAAGGTAGCACCCCAGTGGGGCCTCTATATCCAGCATGAACGTCGACAAGAAAGGTAGCCATCGGTCAGTCCATAGCAGCCAGAAGCCTGACACCACAAGCTGACGCAAGCCTCACCAGGTGGCCAGAGCGGATAATCAAACTGCACGCCCGGGTTTGTTCCCTCGAGAAGAAACTCGGTACTGTTACTGTCGAAAGATGAGAGCACATACTCTCTCCTGTTAGGATGTGTGCGCATTCAGAGATAAGCTAGGTGAGTCAGAACGGTCTGTCCATCTGAGGTGACAGAGATGAGAAATACACGAAACACAAGAGACACAACAAACACAACAAACACAAGACACAAAGGAACTTACCATGTCTTGCCATCCCACAGTCTGTCCGCTATGCTCTTCGCCATCGTAGAGTCCACGCCATCCCTGATGCGGTCCTTCACCACACGCTCTTCTCGCATACGTTCCATGATCCAGTGGACGACGGGCGAGTCTTTGACGACGGCGTCGATGTAGGTAAAGTTGAGCTCTAGAGCATGAGCGATCAGTTCCATATGCTCTTTCCGGTCTGCAGGAAGCGTCAGGCAACGATAGCTTATCAACGACCAGTTCGGATGCAAAGTGAATAGAGAAGAATGCGGACACTGCCAAGAAAACAGCGAGACATACCTGGTCGGGTGGCCAGGTTGATCACATAGATACTACTCCATGTCGTTCCCTGGTCATGGCCGCGGATACTCTGGATGAGCTCGTCCCTGTAAGAAAGAACGACAGATTGATCCGCCTCAAAGAACAGACCCCAGACATAGAAGAACAGGCATATCGACCCGGTGGCCAGGGTGTACACAGCCGATACAGGACGCATGTCTATGGAGAAACAGTCGTGTGGACCTTGGTGCGTGCAAGGGACAAGGAATGGGTAAATCGATGAGTACACGTAAAGGAAGAGAAGAACGGGGGGTGAGGACGAGGCGAAGAAGGGTTGTAGAGCGATTAGATTGATCCGAGACTGGACTTATAAGGCTTTCTCAGGGTTCCCCACAAGGACCACCCCGAGCGAACACTCAACGGATGATGTATTCAGTCTGCACGGACAGAGATAACTGAGCGAATAACGTCGGACAACACCGGACACTCGGGCGGGAACGCATCTGAAGCTGAGTGATCTGCCAGTTCCGAACAGTGCCCCTCAGTCAGCTCTCTTGATGCCCTCGGAGAAAGGGATGCTGGCCGAAAAGATGACCGAGTCGATCGAAACAAACAGGCAGGACAAAAGGAGGTGAGTGTCCTGGGAAGGATATGCATTCATTCCTCTACCCGTTGCATTCCATCTGTCCGTAAATGGATGCATCACATCCGCCTGTTTGCAGCGATGAGGAAGTATGCATTTCTATCTCGAAGAGGCAGTCGGTCAGGCAGTCTGTCAGGCAATCGATGAGTCAGTCAGTCAGTCAGTCAGTCAGTCAGTCATTCAGTCTGTCTGTCTCTCAGTTTCTCAGTCTCTCTCTTGGCATCTCCGTCCGCCAGTTGATCGATTTGTCAGTCGACTGCTCTGTAAAGGACTCCGCATCTACTACTCGTCTACACGACGCCTGTCGCTAGGTAGGCAACGTTTTTCGGAGCCGTCGTCAGTCAAGAATACGTCGCTATACTTCCCAAGAGGTACAGGTGACGGAGTCGGACGGATCTTTCAATTAAATGACAATGTGTGAGTCGGGAAAACGACATAGAAGTCTTCCCGCTGCTAGGGTTATCGGCTCAATTGTATTCTTTCAGTTGTTTCAGAGCGGGAACTTGAGTCGGAGTTTCCTATTCATTCCATCTGCCCTTCATTTATCAATTGTATTGAAAAGTAAGGATTTGTATATATGCTTGCCCTAAGACATGGTGAGAACAATCTCAACCAATCGTGATCGATACATGGCCCTTTTGGACTTCCGTGTCCTCAGACCACAGGCCACCAGATTCACATAGGGCATCAGTCTGGTCTGCCCTATTTGACCGAGCGGCTTCAGCGGCAGTGGTAAACACTAGCACTACTAATGAGCGTTTACATCATCCCGACTTTCTTTGTGTCTTCTCAGCTGTTGAGATTGGTGCCTCCTTGTCTGCAAGAAACCTTGCTTGATCGGTTCAACTTGCCATCGGTCATGATGATATGCTTGGTCGAGCCACGTGCAGCTAGTCTCGACGGTGTCCAGCTAGACGCCCGGTGTCTGGTATACAAGATGATCATCAAAGCAGTCGAGCCAGCCAATGGTCTTACGATCGTTCTCAGTCTCTGATGTGTATAGGCTAAGCTCGACACATATTTAGACGCTCGGCTCGCCAGACTTTTCTCCTCTTCGAACGGACTCACCACCTCAACCCTGCCAAGTGTTGTAGATAGGATGGACATAAGTCTGAGAGTAGAGATTGATACAAAAGACCAGGTCCTGTAGACAGTACGAGACAATGAGCCGTCAAGATAGATCGATCTCCGTCAACAGCCATCCGCCTCACACGAAGAGAGAACAAGACCGTCGCTGTAGACTTTCCAAAGACCACGAGAGCATACATCCAGAAACTCTCCCTGTTGTCTGTCCCAGTACATCGATATCTCTCCCTCTTCTTGTTTTTCCTCTGGTAGATCGTCTGTTCAGAGATGCGCCCTCTGTTCCTGCCAGACCTCAGAGCACTCTGCACGCCCATAACTTACTTACTCGCTCGACAGACATCATGGCAAGCCGCCGTAGACTCTCAAGTCTTCTTCATCCTTCTCTTCAGTCTCTGCCATGTTTCCCATGTTTCCCGTCTTTTCTGTCACTTTTGATCAAGATCAGACCGATCGCCCACAGAGGGATAGAAGCTTGGGGGCAATCGATCGACAGGGCCCAAGGTGAAGCCAAGTCGATCGAGTAGCCAGACAGCATAGTCTCGGAGGAAGACTGCCTTGAACATGTTTGTTAGTGTTCTAGATCTGACTATTCGGTGAGTGTCGTGAACAGGGCGGGAGGATGAGCATGGGAACGGTGTACTGGTTTGTTTGGTTCTGTTTGGTTCGGTTCGGCTCGGCTCGGTTTGGCTCCGTGGATTTGTCAATCGGAAACAAATCATAAGTCGAGGCGAACAGCGGGGCAGTGCATTCTACATGAAATACGCATGTTCGTGAGGAAAACTTATGGAGACCAAACATCAGGATCTCTTCAGTCGACTTGTGCCCTGGAGAGGAAAGGACTCATTGAACGGCGCATGGAATGACGCATACTGGGAGTCAAGAAGGACAGCAAGCGATGAATGAAGTGCCAGCCCGAGAGGAGTTGCAAATAAGCAAGTGGGCCTGTAGACGTGCCGTTTCCCTATCTTTATCCCCTCCCGCTCGAGACAAAGAGCAGGGACAGAGCAAGAGAAGCAAGAGACACGAAAAGAGAACATAACCAGCATCAAGCAAGAGAACGGGACATCCAGTCATGCCTCAGCGATGCCAGTCGTCTTATGCGAACATGATGAACGAGCTAGACCTGAGCTAGGATGTAACAGAAGATCAAGCAGTTAGCCAGATGCAAAGGAAGAAGAACGAAGCTGGTTCGACAGTAGCACGAGCTCCGCAGACGCAGATGTTAGTCCAGTTTCATGAGAATGATGTCAGCACACATCCGACGCAGACCATGATCCATTCTGAACACGACAAGTAGCTCTCCTCTGTGTCTGTGTGTATCTGAGTGTATCTGTGTGTTTCGCTGGCCGTGTGTCGACTGGCGTACTGTGTGGGAACGGATGGGCACCGGATCCCACGAGATGAGCGAGACGGCTGCGGTGGCTGGCAAAGAAGAAGCTGACAAAGTATCATGCGAGATGATGGTTGATCATGATCATGCTAATACGATCTTTGCTAGCCCAGCTTTGGCCGGGCCTGAGTGTTCCAGAAGCCACATAAGGCTGATGGGTTGAGCAGTCAGAATAAGAGCATGTCCTACATATCTAGCAAGCAAGCAACCGAAGCACAAACTCAGCATCCCTCTCCAACCAGAAGCAACTCACCTCAGTACCATGTCCTCAAGCACAACTACAGCACACACCATCGCCGTGGCCGGCGCGGTCGGAGGCTCGGCCGGGAACGATGGGTTCAACGCATCTGTCGGCTCATTGGTCGTCGACCAGCTCCTCAAGACGGAGGCCAAGGTCGTCGTCCTCATCCGATCGTCCTCGGTGAGTGTGCTTTGGGTGTGTGGTCCGTGTGGAGTCTGTGTGGTCGACTGGAGCCATAGTGTGTAGTACCGTGTGGCTGACGTTCTCTCTTGCGCGCTTTGTTTGTTATTCTCTGGAAACAGGCGGATCTCCCTCAGGTGGCCGAGCTCAAGAGGAAGGGTGTTCAGATCGCTGTTGTCGACTACTCGAACGCATCGTCGCTCGAGCGCGCACTCCAGGGAGTCGATCTTGTTGTGTCTGCCCTTGCCGGGGGAGGAACTGGTCTCCAGTTCACGTTGGATGATGCGGCCAAGGCTGCTGGTGCCAAGGCTTTCATCCCAAGGTAAGTTATCAGTGGCGCCCGACGGAGGAAACAGCCGTTCTTTGCCTTGTCTTGGCTTGTCTCCTCTCATACTGTCCTTCCTTGGGCTGAGCTGATATGGGCCAGGCCGGGCTGGGCCCATGACTGTGTTAGCAGATGAAACTGATCATGTCGCTCTTCTTTCTGTCTTCATCGACGCCTCGCCTGCACTCGCTGCTCACTCTCTTCCAGCGAGTTTGGAAAGGACGCGTCCAAGGCTGATAGCGACTCGCCGAACTACGTCAAGAGGAAGCTTCAGCTTCACCTCGATAGCATCGGCCTGCCCTATGCCTGGTCTTCAGCGGTCTCTTCTCGGACTTTATTCCTTTCTTCTTGAAGTACGTCGCTCCTGTCTCTTCTGCTTTCTCTCTCCATCTCTGCGCTCAAGACTGGATGCTAACGTGCGGGCTGTTTCTGGTGAACCACAGGGGAGGCGACGGCCAGATCGAGCTCGTCGGATCGGATGACGTGCCGGTCGACTTCATCAACAAGGCTGATGTGGCGTCCTATGTGGCTCATGTTGCGATCAGTATGTCTCTTGCTTTTGTGTCTTTTTGCGCCTGCCTTGCTCGCTCTTGTGCTATGGGCATGGTGAGACTGACTGTGCTTCCTACATCTGTGTGATCTGTCTTTCGTTGGCAATAGGCATTCCTGTCGCGAGCCTTAGTGGGCAGACATTCCGACTGAGCGGCTTCCGAACGACGTTCTTCAAGCTTGCCTCTTACCTTAAGAGCAAACAGCCGGCGACGGAGGCGAAGCCTGAGATCGTGCGAGTGTCTGTCGAGGATGCGCTCACCAGTTTCAAGGAGCAGAGAAGCCCCATCGCTTACCTCAAGGCCAAGTGGGCGCAGGGTGAGGGAGTGGTGAGAACTGAGGAGCAGGTGGTGGAGACTCGCAAGGCGTTTGTCGGATGGGAGCCTCTTCCTGTGGAGAAGTGTCTCTAGAGCATCTTCCTGGTTGCGACGAAGGGACTGGCAGAGCATATGTAAGGTCCTGAGTCTAGAGAGAAGACGGAAGAGACGGAGTGAGACATGATGATATGTACACATCTACACTGTCTGTCTTCCCATCATCGGCTTGCAAATGCCGAGCAAGATCGGTGCAAAGAAAGTCGAAGGAAGACAGCAGGAAAGTGTGACGATTGGACCCAGTTGGTCCAGGCAGGATGCGTCAACGTATGATGTGTTTACACAAGTCGACCCTGACAACGTCTTCTTTCCTCCTTTCCTCCTTTCCTCCTTTCCTGCTTCCTGCTTCCTGCTCCCTGCTTCCTGTCGTTCTCCTCTGCATCTCGTTATTTAACACTTTAGGCGGAGTTTCGTTCGTCTCTGACGACAACTGCGTTTCTGTCGCACTGAGCCAGAACGGGCATCGGTGTTCGCTGAGCCTCGGCTGCTATCGACTTTCGGCTTTGTCCGCTCGTCTTTCTTTCCGTCTCTATTCTTTCCATCTCTTTTCTTTTCTTTTCGGATGGTCGTAAGTCTTTTAGATAACCCGATTGATCAAGTGAGACATTCGGGCGGTCAACGCCGAGATTACAGATCAATCCCGACACGGATCACGCCAATCTTCTGTCGGCTGTGTTCTCACATCTTGACCTTATACAAACCGTGGTGACATCAGCCTTGAGTCCTACAAACACAGCGCTCGGCCCAACGCCCTCCGTCCCATACACTGACATACACATACACACACACATACTCCGGAGCAACGAACACTATCATGCGTGTTCTCGTCCTCGAATACGACCCGCTCTGGGCCGAAGCCTTCGAACAGATCAGATCCCAGCTGCTCACAATCCTGTCAAACGTCCCGATAGTCAGTATCGAGCATGTAGGCAGTACATCCATTCCTGGTCTCGCCGCGAAACCGATCATCGACATCGACATCGTCGTTGCCCCCAAAGACATCTTTCCTGCGTTCTCAGCGCTCTCGACAGGAGGATATACTTACAACCCTGAACCCCGTAACATCGACAGAGCCTCCTTCAGGTACAACAAGCACACCCATGACTCGGGCGGTGGTGCGCCGACCGAAGACGGCGGTGTGAGAAGAGCAGTCTACCTGAACATCCCAACCGGGGTCTCTCTCAAGAACCATCTGGCGGTCCAAAGGGTGTTGCTGACTGACCGAGACCTTCTCGAAGAGTACGCTGCCGTCAAGAAGACACTAGCGAACGACGAGTTTGACCACATCAGCGACTATGGGTCGGCAAAAGCTCCCGTGCTGAGAAAGATACTTGCCAAGAGTGATCTGGCCGATTCCGACCATGAGGAGATCGCGAGGTTCAATGGTGTGTCATCAATGAAATGAGTCAGTCCCTTCTTCGAGCACGGTCCATCTCCACCCGTCCACCGAGTACCTGTAGGACACTGACTGACTGCACAGGCTACTTGTCGACGATTATGCTAGTACAGCTCGGTCAGGTCTTAGAAGGATGGTGTTCGCAGCGGGGCAATGGACAGACCGGATGCGAGCGCCGAGAGAATCAGATAGGTATGAGCCTTGTCTACCACCACAACACTTGCGTTGATACCGACAAAGAGACTGGCTCGCACATGTACAGTGTAGAAAAGGGCTGAGTGAGGGGTGTTGAGTTAAAATCGAAGAGAGTGAGCAAAGAAAAGAAAAATGAAATGAAATGAAATGAAATGAAATGAAATGAAATAAAATGAAATAAAATGAAGAGACAGATCACAAAAGCCTTGTAGGAGTTTCACTGAGATAGAAGGATAAAAATGGACTTTTCGTTCTGGCACGCGTTCGAAGCCACGTCCTCATTGATACCTCAAAAACGCATACATACCACCCAGCTGTCTCAGTGAGGACGGATCGTGAAACCAGGGAAATAGAGGAAAACGAGTTAGAAAGCCTATAGCTTTTCGGAGAGAGACCCTGGGAACACTGCGCAGAAAGAAACGGAGGGTGTTGCCTGATAGAAAGGGGGATTAACAAATTACAGATAATAGAATGTCAAGACTGCTGAACACCCAACATCCAACAAGCGATCTCTCGCAAGCTGCGCTTGTTCCATGCGAGCGCCGACCTTCACAACAAGATCGTATAGTATAGTGGTTAGTACTTCCGCTTGTGGTTCTTCAACCGAAACGTCAAGTCGCGGACGACGGGTGTTCAATTCACCCTACGGTCAGATTTTTTTGGTGTCCTGTTCTTGCGCCCTTTCGTTTCTGCTTTTCTTGCTCAACATATTCACTCCATCCGAGCAGTGTTCACAGGCAGACACTGAGGCAAAAAAGTGTATGACCACACATCTGTGCCCGGACACATAGGGAGACGCCGAACGACACGAAGACATAGTGACTCAGTGGCACGGTGATACAGAAGCACAAAGCTACTGAAAGATATCGATACAAGGATAGAAGGATACAGAGATACACACACACACACACACACACTCACACACACACACACACACATGTAGACGCCGTCCACCTCGACTGGCGACATGGCCGGGCGGACGACAAACGCTCGCTGTGATCTGGATGAGAGTGTCCACAGACAGTCAAGCTGTCTGACTCAGGCCGTCCGACGCAGGCTCATCAGGCTGATGGATCGAGATAGGCATCGAAAGCCTCCCGAGTGAGCACGACACCCCCTATGGAGACGGCCAGACACATCCTGTCAGCCATGGCCGGTATGCAGAGGAGCTTACACAAGAGTCTCGAGGCAGCAGGCACTCACAGTGTTGCAGCGTCTGCCTCAGGATGGGTGCGATCTCGGGATCATCCCATGCATCGTCATGTTGGGAGTGGGATGCGGCTGTCGACAAGGCCAGGTGTTGTATGAGTACCAAGAACAGACATGTCAAGTTGTGGAACAAACCAGACGACCAGCAGACCGGTGGATCAGCGTGAGAGGAGATGGATATCAGACAAGTAGGTCGTGTTGGTCTACCTACCTTTTCTCACCAGACTCGTCTTGAACCGGCCTCTGGGGCCTGCGCACCCATTCCATCGGCCTATCTGACGCACGTCATCGGCGGTCCGACGTCCTAGGAAGAAACGGCAGTACCACTAAGATGTTCAGCGAGGCAACCATCGGGGTCATCAGCATGTACTAAAGGCAAAACGCGATGTACTGGAAGAAAGACGCGATGCACATCGGGAGCAGTTGGGCTCACCTGAAACCAGCCACGAGGGTCTTGAGGTCGGATCCATCTGTTATAGACGTGACATGACATGGCATAGCATGACAAGGCAAAACTCAGCTCACCTTCCGACAACGAACACAAAGAAAGCAGGAGGACTGACCCTTGCTTTTCCCAGTCTTCTATTGACTGTGATGCTTTCACGCCGTACTTGTTTACTTCTGGACGGTATGTTTGCGAACAAAGAAGCTGGTCAGCTGTCACAACAAGTGAGCCGTCCGGTCGAATCAGTTGAAATCAGGACGAATCAGATCGGGTCACATCATCAGATCGCAAATATAAACACACGTCAGATCACATACTATACACACTGCCATATCTATGATGCTTGCTTTCTCACCATCGAGGCCTTCATACCATTCGTCCGGAAGCGAGTCGTAGTCCGCCGGTACGGTTCGCCGAAGGACGGATGAGTAGAACTCTCTTTGTAGAATAGAGGAAAGCTTGAGACAGACATCGACCAAAGCACGGTAGTCTGAGTAGTACAGAACTTACCTCCAGTAAGATCCATCAAAGCTTCCCTCTCGAAGCATCTCCCACGGAGCCATGTTTGGTGTGAAGCCTTCGTAGCCAGCCTCGAAACGGAATGTCCCGTCGTCGTCTCTCGCAGGTTGAGGCGCGACGATCGAGTAGTCGACATCGTCCTCAACATACGGAGAAGGCGCTCGAGGTAGCTGCCGGATCGCCTTTCTTACTGCAGGAGGTGAGTCTGAGTAAACCCGGCGAATACTGCCCTGCTTGTCATCCATCGATGCAGCGATAGAAAGGTGGTCTGAGTATATAGGCGCATCGAGAGCAGATATTCGGGCTGACTGTCGAATAGGGACTGCTCGAGCTCGCTCATACGGCTTGGATCGAGCCGGCCTTCGGTTCTTTGGTTTTCCATCAGGCTCAGCCTTCGGTGTTGGAGCTGGCTTCGTCTGATGATCGAGCCGTATGCAGCATGGGAAGCGAGAGATCAGCAACATAGACGATTACGGGAACGACACAAAATAGCAGCATCTACCTGAACGGGATCTATACCTAGCGACGCTAGCAGAAGCTGGTTGGCTCTGATGTTTTCCTGTCTAGCTAGCTCATATTCGGACATCGCTTCCGGTGCAACAGTGTACAGATGTTCGGGCAGAAACTGAGACAGAATGTGTTTTCTACTAGATAGAAAACCAAGTCGAAGGAGTTGAGTAGAAAAACAGGCGAACTTCATCCGTCGCGACTGGCATGAAGCGTATCTCGGTTGACGTCACTATTGCATTCGCCGCGACCGGTCAACATCGCCAGACCGAGATGGCCTCTGGCACTCGCTGTTGTTCACGCCTGAACAATCATCTCGCAAGATGCACATCCCAAGCTTCGGCCAACCTAAATCCTCTCCAAACTCGGTTTCTCATGAGACCGTCAAGACGGCCAACAAAGACGAGAACCCGGTCAAACTACAAGCAGCCCTCGAGGATCTTGTCCAGCCGGGCAGTGTGCAGAGCGTTGAGCAAGGTGTGTTCTCGCGTTGCCCAAGACCGCCTATCTTCGTACCGTCAGATCGATCTCGACCGAGTTCTGACCGGCTGGTGGCTGGATCTGTGACTTGTGTCGATATCCTGGCCAACATCTGGACTAGCCGGCAAGACAGACTCCTGCGAGTCCGATGCTCATTCGTATCAGTCTCAAGAAGGAGGCTCGAAGCGAGGCTGGCTTGCCAAGTTCTTTGACCAGGACGATATGAACAAGGTGAGAAGGACCCCATAAGGCGTCTGTCGCCTGCTATAGCTTCTGTACTGGCGGTCTTTTGGTCCCTTGTGCTGGCTGCTGATGAGACTTTGTGTTTCCCAGCTTTTTGCTTCTGAACATATGGGAAAGTAAGCCTGTCTTGCAAGGACATAGCGACCGTGCTCGACCGGACGCCGGCGTAGCTGATCTGCCGCTGGTTGTCCACCCTTGTAGCTTTGTGATCGTCCGGTCGACAGGAGAGAGGATCTTTGAAGAGATGCCGATCTATGTCCGGATGTGAGTGATATGTCTCGAGTTTCTATATACATCCTCTCGCTCTACTCGGCCCATTTGCCTTGAAAGCGTTCGACTGAGCCATGACTCTATGGAACCCAACTGTGGTCCCTCCAGTGGCATGCATCTACTCTTCGTGACTGGCCATCCGTTGATGTCTCAGGCCAAGATCGAAAAGCTGCTACTCGCTCAGAGTGTGAAACAAGGCCAGACGTTCGATGCCATGGGTCCCCAGGTGAGTCAAGCCGGACAGACACCTGCTCGTCTTGTCAGACGTGACTAGATGCTGATGATTCTCGATCTTCCAGGTTCTTCCTCACATACAATCGTTTGTCGATCAGTTTGGACTGCCGCTTTCTGATCTTTTGGAACCTGATCTGAGCAAGTACAATGTATGTCATCTGTCTGACTGATTGAGAGGACTGTCAAGCTCAGCGTTTTGACACGTGGTCTGACATACCTTGTTCCCAGACGTTCAACGAGTTCTTCTACCGGAAGCTCAGAGCGGATGCTCGACCTATCGCTTCGCCTTCCGACCCGGCAGTGGTAGTCTCCCAGGCGGACTGCCGACTGACTGTTTGGCAGTGTGTTGAGGATGCCACCCGGATATGGTAAGCATGGATCTCGCGATGGGTGATGCATCTCACTAGATGTCCTCTGTCTCAAGATGTTTGCGACTGGACGTCTGTCTTTGGTTGATGTCGATACCTAGGATCAAAGGAAAGCAGTTTACTATCCCTGCGCTACTGGGGAGCGAGGCCTTTGCCTCCACTCTCGGCCCCAGTCCTGCTGTTGCAGTCTTCCGGCTGGCCCCACAGGACTACCATCGGTTCCATACGCCAGTGTCTGGAACGCTTGGAAAGAGCATAAACATCCCAGGGAAGCTGTACACTGTAAACCCGGTGCGTCCTGCTGTGGTCGACTGCGTGTGTTTCGCCGTTCAGACCGTCTAGGAGGTGGCTACGTGGGCTGATATGTGCTGTTGTGTGGGGCCATCTTCTGAAACGCAGCAAGCGATTAACGAGGACCTGGATGTCTTTACTGAGAACTCGAGATCGGTCCTTCCTATCCATCTTCCTTCGGGCCAAACTGTGTACGTCGTTGCCGTCGGGGCCATGCTGGTTGGTTCGATTAACTGGACGCACACCCAGCAAGGGACGAAGGTAGAGAAAGGAGACGAGCTTGGTTGGTTCGCGTACGTACCGAGCTTCTGTGCTGCCTTGATCGTTTGCCCTGATCGCTGCTCAGGTCTAGAAGGGTAAACGAGATATGCTTAGCCAGCATAGACTGACATGGATCGTCTCGTTTTGAGATCTCGACGTCAACAGATACGGTGGGAGCACGGTGATCCTTGTGACGCCCACAGGAAGTACGACCTGGGATGAAGACATCAGAAGATCAAGCGAGCAAGCCATGGAAACCATGGTCCGGGTGGGCGAGAGGATAGGAGGGCTCAACTGAGAGCGTGTAGTACAGGTCTCGGTAGCTGGATATGTCTTTGCCAGCTTTGTGTATCGTATCATGAGGTCAGAATGATATGCATTTTGCTAGCTTGATTATGACTGGCTCGACATACTGTTTATCATCAGCAGCGCTCAAATTAGCCTAATTCAAAGGGTAAAATATCACGTCGTAGGAAAGCCTAACGAACATCACAGACAGCCGTCACGGTTGTATCTTGGTTCATACCTCACACCTTCTGGTGATCCATCAGCCAAGCCCCAAACTTTTCTTTCCGTGCGGACATGGATATAGAAAGATCAACTAAAATTCATATGTTCTTTCAACCCATACACCAAATCGAGATACGACGTCAAAATGTGTCGTGATAATAACAATAAAAAGATGAAAGCTAAAAAACCCAAGTTAAACTCTGTCCCAAGATCTGGAGCTTGCAACGAAAGGAAGCTGGTCCAGTATCATCGTCGAGGAGATCATGACAGTATTGGCCTCACTGATTGGGAGAGTACAGTCTATGATAGCTAGTTCGCAGGGATCATGTTTGTTTATGAATCACAATATGCGAATTTAGCGCAAAGTCCTATAAGTGGTAATGGCAAGAATGTTTCGAAGAAGGAGTATATGTCGAGAAGACAAAGAGAAGATAGGAAAGGACTGAAGACGAGGAAGGCTCTGATCTTGATATCCAAGAATGACATGAAATGATAGGGTCGATAAGAAGATAGAGGGAACCCGTCCGGTAGGTACGATCAGAAGAACTATCTGGGAGGTTCTGGAATGAGAGGATGGTGATGCAGTGTATCTAATACAAGCATCAAATAACGACAGTATCTGATAAGTTTACCCATCCCACAGGCGTCGCCCCGGTTGACGCAGATCAGTCAGAGGGAGAGACACTGCATATCGGAGGGACCACAGGAGACACGGGACAGAGCCGCGCGAGATCATGAAATAGAGGGACGATCAGCGATTGTCTCGGCTGAGGGTTACTATCACCAAGCCTAAGGCTTATCATAGATCGGTGCACGCGACGGTGAAATTCCGATGGAAATCCCATTAATCGGTCATCCAGATCGAGTATGTATTCCCATCAGATCACTAGTTTCCTCTGAGTAATCGTACAGTGTCCTGGTTCTCTTGCTCTTCATCATGACATCTTCCCTGTCATTACGAGATGTTATCGCTCAAGAATCTCATCCGTGGGAATATTTATGGACTAGGAGTATAACTCCATGGGATAGAGGAGCGGCCAACCCGTACTTGCTCGACTTTATCGAGAAACCGCCTAATGGCATAGATTTGCCCCGAGGAGGAAAGGCCTTGATCGCTGGCTGTGGACGGGTCGGTCAGCCTCGCTCTCTAAAATTTGGCATGCGAATGACTGAAACATTTTTTCCACTTTGAGTACCTTAGGGGTATGATGTAGCATTGTTTCGAGACGCAGGATTTCAAGCATGGGGAATTGATATCTCTGAAACGGCCGTCCAAGCGGCACGGAAGTAGGCATTCCATTTTGATATCTACATTTAAATCAGCATATTCTCAGTATGCATCATTCTGAGACTTTGTTCTATCCGAATGTTTTAGATGGATTTCGAGCGCACCATATGATGCAACGTCTTCTGGAGGCACAGCAGAGTTTCATGCTGTAGACTTCTTCGAGTTTCCTATACCCGACGGAGGGTTTGAGGTGGGTTTCTCCCGTTCTTTCTTCTTGATGCTACAAGCCGTTCTCTGTTATGGAATATTTTCCTGTGTTACTTATGCTTATCCGACCCAATCTTTCAGATCGCTTGGGATCTCACCTTCTTCTGCGCTCTTCATCCCTCCCAGCGAGAGGCCTGGGCAAAGAGATATACAACGCTCTTATCATCCAACCCACGTGCGCTGCTTGTCACTCTTTGCTTCCCAATCGATGGAAACAGACTCGGCGGACCACCTTGGAGCGTCAGTGTGGAGGCATATGAGGCTGTTCTGAGTGGAAACTTAGGATGGAAAAAGATCCACGAAGGACCCGGGGGTGAGGGAGGACGGTTGGTTGTGTGGGGTCGATGAAGCGGCTTAATGAGTGATTCGAGTCATACTCTAACATGTATCAAACGTCGTCTATATTATATCCATCGTATCCATCATGCCAGCATCTCTGGGCTATCACCACCATCTCTATCAAAGAACCTCAACTTTGTCTTTCTTTTTTTTCTTTGTCTCTTTTTATGTCCATATCTTCGTCTGTTGACTGTAGAGTTTCACCGAGTCGTTCATTGTGGCGACGGCCAGTCGGACCGGTCAAAGAGAAACCCGGTCAATGGAGATTCCTGCGAACAACGAGGCACCAATCCCGACAGCTTACAAAACAAAAAGAACTCGAGGTGATGAGAATTCTTAGCCATGTTAGATCACTCCTCTGCATCAGACCACTTCTTCACGTTAGAACACTCATCAATCGGCTCGAAGGGTGTCGCTCCCCTTGTGTCCGATGTAAAGCGCAAGAGAACGGATTAGAACCCGGTTAGGGTTACCTTGCAGCTGATACTACTACCACTGACAGATGCTCAGCCTATCATTAGGTTGGCCATTCAAGGCGACTGGATCGCCCATGTCTTCTCTATCGCTCATGATACAGAGTATTGATCCGTGCTGTTTCAGCAGTCCTTCTGGTGTCGTGAACGGTGAAGGTCGGCTTTGGCTCCTTACTCGCCTCTGAACCCCCTGCGGGCCCGATCGAGTCGGTCGTCGCCTGGCTGGGTTGTACAACATCTGACGCGCCTCATCTTCTGAACGGAGATATCTCCGCTGGGGTGCCCACATCAGCTGTGAGCAAGCGTAACATAAGCTGACGCTTTGTCTGTCGGCAGGACGTCCAAGCGCCTTTCTGGCCTTCGGCGACGGTGCACACTCGTCAACTTCTCGTGGGCACGCCGCCGGTCCTTTAAAGACGCTGTTTACCAAGCGGAAAGCTCCTGCGCGTCTCTGAGTTTGAAAAGTCTGGGAGTATCGGACGTCGAGAGTGTTTCAAGTACCATGGCAAGTCTTTGCAGAGGAGCAAAGCGTGAGAGCTCAAGGAATGTTGAATCGTCTGTAGAGTAAGTCCCGTACTTGGTACATATCAAGATAATGTTCCCAGTACTCTGTGGTTTTTATGCTTGCTCTCAGACTTGATAGAACAGATATATTAATGCGTTCTACAACATACTGCACTTGAACCTACACCAGGATGAAAACGAAGGGGCAAGGATGTTGGTGCTTGATCCTGCCGCTGCTGCTTTGGCCGCTGAGGCTGACGCTAAGACTGATGCTGATGCCAAGGCCGACGCTATGTCATCGACGGGGCAAACTAAATTCATGACCCATGGGGATCATGGTGGTATGCGATCTGAGGACACCTAAGTCTAAATAGGCGATGTATCGACCACCATCAGTTAAGAATGCTCCCATCAAGCTTAAGTCTTATTGAATATATTCAGTATAATATAGACCTCGTTCTGTTGCCTTCACAGCTTTGACTCGACCTCCTTCTCCTCCGTTCCGGCTGAGATTTGTTTATCATTTGGCAGACCATAAGCAGTAGGGTGAATCACGTTGAATACGACACTGGCGATGAGCATCGGCGCCGCCTCGAAGACGTATATGATTGCCTGGTAGGTCATGTCCAAGCAGGAAACAAAAGGAAGAAACGCATTTATCAGTTTTGATTCAGATACGTTAGTGTTGGACTCTCTATCTATAAAAGATACTGACTTCCGATCTGACAAATGCCTGGGCTTCGCGGTAGCCTAAACTAGTCTTGCCAAACTCGATCGTCCTGTAGTTTATCCAGTAGCTGATGTGAGTAGTCACGTACATGCGGATGTAGGGATGGTAATAGACATGCGTACCTGAAGACACTTCGTGCGAGAATCATGAAGGCGCTACAACCCAAAGCGCCGATCAAGGCCACCCATTTTCCTCGAGGCACACTATGACCCTTACATCTCAACCAGAAGATGACGATGGTCACAGTGAAGAGCCCAAAGGTGCAGACCTGAAACACCAGGCCTGTAATCAAGAGTGCCTTGGCTTTAGCCAGATCTGCAGCGGTCTCAACGGATCCCAACAATCCCCCTCCAGCTGCCTGCAGAGCAAGCGCAATGATATCGCAGGCTTATGAGTTCGTGTCCGAGCCATATGTACAGGCAGTCATCACGTAATGACATGTAAGCATGATAGTTCTCATCTTGTCCGGTTACTTGTAAGCAGATAAAGAGGGCCATGTCTGACGTACAGATGAAGATCCAACCAATAAATCGCGCTGGTATGACACACAACGATGGAGCGACGTACAGCATGACTGTGGCGGTTGGACAAGCGCTTGGTCAGACGGCCTGCTATGTTTGTTCTAGTATACAGGAACGGCCTAGCTTACCTCTAGCCAGAAGTATGTAATCCGTGGCAGCAAGAAAATTTGGTGATAAAATAATCAATAGAAGTTGCGCAAGCCATGGATTTCTTTCCCTTGGACTGCTGATGGATATTGCTCTGGCAGTATAGCCACCCATCTCACCTGTTTAAAGCCATGATAAGACTGGTCAGATACACCTGATGAGCCAAAGACTAGAACAAAACATCGGCGGGACGAACCAAGTACCCCTACTACAAGAGGCCACATCCACCAGGATCTCTTCCTCGATGCCTGGAAGATATGAGCGATGGCTGAAGCTCCAAACAGACACGCAAATGCAATTGCGAGAGGACGAGAGGGAACATAATCCGTCCAATAATTTTCTCTTGTTTTAGACATGATCACCCCCGATAGATGGACGGAACTGAAAGGATGAAGCACGGTATGGAAGATGGATGAACCATGTAAGAGGAGAGCGTGGAAATTGTATAAATTGCCACATCGGTTGATGATGACGCGTAACAAAGTTCAGTCAGACTCTGAACGCGCCAAGAAAAGTGATCGGGCGTTGTGACATGAACATTGGCAAACTCTTTTCCCGATCGAAACCAGTTCTATCACTTTCAACACATAGAAACGATTGACAAGCATTACATTGGACTAAACCCGCATCTTAGCGCCTACCAGCTCCTCCCCTTCCCCGACCTCTTCCACCTCCACCTCGACCTCGGCCCCGACCTCGACCGTTGAAGGTACTTCCGGTCGAGCTGCTCACTCGCTTTCCTCCCATCCCGGTTCCGGCCTCAACATCCGAGTCCGGATCATCAACCGGCTGAGCAACCTGCATATCGTCATCTTCGTCGGCGCCCTCATCCTCCAAATCTGAATCTGTCTGCCCAGGCTTACGCTTCTTGGTGGTCGTCTTGAGAGAAGTGCCTATCGAGATGTTGACCTGAGTTGAGCGGATCAAATAAAGTAAAAAGAATGTTCGCAATATCAGATGCTAGGCACAGATAGAGAAAAATCATAATCATTTGCGCACCTTGGGAGGAACAGGAAACCCGAAAGCCTTTCCAACCTTGACCAGGTCAAGGGCGTTGACGTCAAAGATCTTCTTGAGACTATATGATGCATATGCCTGAAGGTACGATCGGAAGCCATCCCGAGCCGACTGATGCAGGTAGTAGTTCTTGGCGATAAGTTTTTCCAGCTGTATGGTATGATTGCCGAACAAATCCAAAAGAGACACACAAAGGAGGTTGGTCAGCTTAGTATTTCCAACAGATACCAAGCGCGCGCGACACAGACAGAGAGTGTGTAAAACGAACCTGGCCTTGAACGTTGGCTACCCTATCCACTGGGAAACTGTACTCATTCAGCGGCACCTTGGCTACCTTCAAGAATCGCAAGAAGCCAAGCTCGGTAGGCAAAAGGAATAGCAGACTCTTGCCGACTTTGCCTGCTCTGGCGGTTCGACCGACTCGATGAATATAATCCCTTGGATCATCCGGAGGATCAAATTGAATGATCCAATCGACTTTGGGGATATCTAGTCCTCGGGCGGCAACATCAGTGCACAATAGTGTTCCGGTAGGTGCATTAGAAAACTCGAAGAATGTGGTCGTTCGCTTCTGCTGTTTTTGCTTTCCCTAGAGAGTGAATACGAGTGACAGAGCGATTCGATAATAGCAAGTGGTCAACACAGGACGTTAATAAAGACTGGGTTTTGTCAAGTCCATAATAACAGTTGAAACAGATGAAACGAAGACATACATGAAGGTGCAGAACAGGAACGTCGATATAGTTCAATAACTCTCCGTGGTAGTCAACACTTTTACAGCTGGAGAAGAACACGATGATCTTTTTGTTCATGTTTTTCTTAAGGAAGGTGAAGAGAAGGAGGAATCGGCGATCCGACTCGCAGACGACGTAACCTTGTTCGAGCGTGGAGACAGTCGAGGCGTTAGCAGACTCGTCGACGTTGATATAAAGTGGACCAGGTCGGAGTGAGATTCGCGCAAGATCCGTGACTTTAGTGGTCTGCGTGGCAGAGAAGAGCATGGACTGTCGGTTGTCTATTCAAAGAGAAGATGGTAAGATTAGATATCAAGATCGCCGACAGCTTGACTTTAGAATATATATGTATCAGAAGAGCTTGCAGAAATCTTACCTTTGGGGAGAAGAGCGATGATCTGTCTCATCTCCTCTTCGAAACCGATCTCCAAGATTCGATCGGCTTCATCGATTACAAGAGCCTTCAAATTCTTGAAAACAAACCCCTTCGTGTTCTACAAGACTCCAAAGTGCACGTTGAATTTCTGACCAAAAGTGATAAACAAAAGAGATCAGGACGATGCACTAACCTGCAAATGATCCAAGAATCGACCGGGCGTAGCTACGATCAAGTTGACACCCTTGATGAGTTTGTCGGCCTCTGCTTTTCGGTTGGCTCCTCCCATAACAATTCCAAACGTTTGTGAATGCGGCTCCATAAGTTCTTTTGCGACTCCAAAAATCTGCAGAGCTAATTCTCGAGTAGGGGAAATAATGACGACTCCCGTTCCTATTTTTCGTATCACGACAATATGAAATGACGAAGAGCGCTCGATGAGTATTGCACTTAGGAGCTGCGACTATATAGGAAGGGAGAGAGAACTAGAACAGACCATTTCGGGGCTTGAAACGCAAGTTTGCCAGCAATTCCACGCTAGGAATCAAAAACGACAGAGTCTTTCCAGAACCTGTTCGGGCAGCTCCGAGAACATCCCTTCCCTCAAGCAAAGGCGGGATTGTTCTGGCCTGAACTTGAGTCATCTTTGTGAAGCCCATGTTTTTGATAGCTTCAGTTGTCTGAGGCGTGAGGGAAAGAGAGTCGAATGAGGTATCGACCGGAGGTGAGTCGGCGGTAATGGTGTTGGTGGACGGACCCGAGGAAGCGGAAGGAAGATTAGGGAGAGGCGTAGTAGTTTCTTCTTCCTCGGAAGACTCCTCATCATCACCAGGAGTGGACGCTGTCTTCTTAGACGATGAAGCAACCTTTGACGCGAGGGGGGCAAGTGCGGCTGAGGTCGAGGGTTTGCCTGAGGACGTAGCTGCAGCAGTAGCTCCCTTGGAGGAACGCTTTCTTTTACGCTTGGCCTTCTCGGCCGAGTTCACCTGAGGATTGGCTACCGGAGTCTCGCCTGCTTGTGAGGTGGAAGGAGACATTCTGAATACACGAGTCAGTCGATGGTGGTGAGAGGAAACGACTGGAAGAGAGCGAGCAGAAAGGACAAGTCCAGTTGAGCAACGAGTGAGTTCCCAAATTTTTGTTATCTTTTATCTTATGTAATTTTTCAAATATGAATCATATGTTATGGCTATATATGATGGTTACATATCTTTCCAACCCTAGCATACCTTGGTTGTAACCATCCGGTTATGAGCCTGGTTTCTGAATTCGTTCCTTGCCCTAATCATCCTCAACAGATCGTTAACAACATCGTTCAGCGTTCATTTTTCATTTCTCATCGTCAGACGATTAACTACATTCAATATGAACATCTTTCGTTTGCTAGGTAAGTGAAGAACGTCATGTATGCTTGCTGTGAGAAGAAAAATCTTGTTTGGGTATCATACTGACCTTGTCATCGATTCATCTGCTTCCGTCCTTTATGGGGTTTACCCTTCTCTTTCCTTTTCCAGGCGATCTGTCGCATCTAGCCTCTATCTTTGTTCTCTTGCACAAAATCCAAACCACTAGATCTTGCAGAGGTTCGTCGACTTCCTTGTATGTGTCCTGGATGTAGTTCTATGGAAATATCCGATGATTTAAGAACTTTTGCTTCTTTTCGTGTCTCGTTCAACACCTTTTGCTAACGCTCCATCTCATAAATCTCAAAGGTATATCATTCAAGACTCAACTTCTCTATGTCATCGTTTTTGTCACTCGATACCTCGATCTACTCAGCTTCTCTTCTCATGTATCACTCTACAATACATTGATGAAGCTCTTCTTCATTGGAAGTAGTGTATATACGCTTTGTCTTATGAAGCTGAGGTTCAAGTGAGTTGTTTTCCTCATTCACTCCTCCTTCTAGCTGTCTTTTCAAAGCCTTAGCAGAACAATCTACTTAATGACGCTCGTATTTACTTATTGCATCTTATCACTTCTATCATCCGATCTTTATATCCTCAGGCCTACATCTGATATGGGATTGGACACTTTCCGGCTCGAATATCTCATCCTCCCGTGCTTCGTTCTCTCTCTACTCATCACGTACGCCTGGTCGCCTACCGAAATCCTCTGGGCATTTTCTATCTACCTTGAGTCGGTTGCCATCTTGCCGCAACTGATGATGCTTCAGAGGACTGGCGAGGCAGAGACAATTACCACTCACTATTTGGCCGCCCTGGGATTATATCGAGGATTGTATATTCCTAATTGGATCTACAGGTTCGTTCTTCTTCTCAAGCAACCTACTCGTCCCCCTCAAAAGGCTAACGTCACACCAATCCATTTCTACTTTGTAGATACTTTTCTGAAGGTACAGTAGATCCCATTGCCGTGGTAGCAGGCTTGGTGCAAACCGCGCTTTACATCGATTTCTGTAAGCTTCTTTCTTTTTCTTTCTTTTTTCAATCTGTACGCGTCACTTTCCGAACCAGTACTCAATAATCGGTCCCCGCATCTCTGCGTCACTCTAGTCTATATTTACTTCACAAAAGTCCTTCGCGGCCAGAAGGTAAGCCGTTTCAAACTTTTCTTGCGTGTTTCAAAACGTCTGATTAAATACAATAATCATACAACTACTTCTTTCACAGTTCGAGCTCCCCGCATGATCGCGTCGCGCCGGCCTCATCCTGTATCTCAAGCTCGTGGTTCCCTGTCAATCTTTGTTTTTACACTCCTCGCTGGACGTTCCGTTTATGAACAACATGTCAAGATCTCACGATGATGTTCGATGCCGATGGTCTCCTTTATGAATGACACTTGAAAATATCTTTTTGTTGGATACACTCGAGCATATCTGTGTATCTTAGATTGTGTTCTGTGTTGACTATAAATGTTCTATCAAAATAGTGTTGGAATGCGGCCCAACAACTCAGTGCTAGGCGCGACGACGTGATGCTTACATAAGCTACATCAATCATCAGGTGGCTTGGAGAGCTCACCTCCTCCATCTCTCTCCCTCCTTCCATCACTAGCCATCTATCTTGTATCCATTGTTTCCTATCCGTTCCATCGTCTCTTTAAATCCAGTCCAGATACCTTCTACACCTACACTTCTCAGCAATCCAGTCCATCATTATGGCTTCTGCCCCATGTGTGTATCGTATTTGTCTTTTTCTCGTTTCGTTTGATCACGTCGAAATTATACTCCCATCTTTCTTCAAACCACTAAACGCCTTTTTTTCCAACTTCTTCTCTTCTCTTTTCTTTTCGTGTCACCCTTGCTCTATCCTTGAACTCAAACTGTCTGATATAGTGTCCTCGGCAGAACAGACGTTCTATCCTTCACTGTTCTCCAAGCTTCAAGAGAACAACGTCATCTCGGGAGCCCAGGCTTTCTCTTTCCTTACTCTCTCGGATCTTCCTCATCCAGTATTGGGAGAGATCTGGGCGACCGCTGATGTACTAGATCGAGGATCTTTGGATGTCGCAGGATGGACAGTGGCCATGCGTCTTATCGCTTCTGCCCAACAAGGTGGACCGGTGAATGCCGAGGTGGGCAATACGGGTAAGTGGTCGTCCGCATAGACACCTACAGTGGACCGCTGAATATTATCCACAGCCACGCGATGAGTACTGAAGATGCCTTGCGCTCTTTTGGCATACCTGTAGCTCCGTTCACACTTCCCAAATTTAGGGGCCATCCACCTCCCCCGGCCTCTGTTTCCTCGCGACCTTCGGTCGGTGGCCCTTCTCTCAATCCTCCATTGACTCAGGATGACATCGCCAAGTTTAGCCGACACTTCCAAATGGCCGGACCATCCCCTACGGATGGCCGACTCATGGCCGACAAAGCAACAGCTATCTTTCTGAAGTCCAAGCTTCCATCTCAACAGCTCGGCCAAATCTGGGATCTAGCCGACACACATGATAGAGGAAGTCTTGACCAGACAGATTTTATTGTAGGAATGTACTTTATTCAAGCCATCATGTCAGGCAAGATCAGAGAAGTTCCCTTGGTCTTGCCTCCTGGCTTGTATGAGACCGCCTCTGGTAGTCAACCGGTCGGAGGACCGTCTGTAGGCTTGAGACAGATGACCGCTTCGCCTGCTCCTATTTCTAGACAGGTCACCGGTCAACAAATTCAGGCTCAGCCCGCTACTCCGGTCCAGCGGCAGCTCACCGGGCAACAGCCCCTCAATGCCCCTACTTCGTACATGTCCCCTCATCTGACCGGAGGATCGTTTTCGGCTTTCTCCTCTTCGACTCCTCTTCAACAATCGTCACCGTTTGGGTCATCATTTACACCTGCGCCCCAAACTGTACAGGTTCCGTGGGACGTGACACCTGCAGAAAAACAAGCAAGTGACAAGTTCTTTGCTCAGTTGGATAAGTTTGGACGAGGTGTCATCGAGGGAGATGTTGCTGTTCCGTTCATGTTAGAAAGCAAACTCTCAGAACTCGTATTAGCCACAATCTGGTTAGTGATTTCATTGCTTTTGTCCTCCTTGCCGCTGGCGTTCTGTGATTGAAAATATATGTTCTGATGCTTCTCCTTTCTCTTGCAGGGATCTTGCGGATATTCGAAAGGAGGGAAATTTAACAGAGGATGAATTTGCCGTTGCTATGCATTTGATCAAAGCGAAGATTGCCGGCAAAGAGCTTCCAGCCACGCTTCCTCTGTCTTTGGTTCCACCCAGTTTAAGGGAGGTTCAACCTGCCCCGCAACCCGCTGCTGCCAACCCACAGAGAGACTTGTTCGATGCCTTCAACGATACCCCTCCTGCGTCAACGCCTTCCACCCAGAACTACTTTGCTACAGCTCCTACTTCTGCTGCCCAGAATGCCAATAGTGACGGTTTCGGCATGAGCCCCTTCGGCGCATCCTCGACCGTCGAGAAGGATCTGCTCGGAGACGACGACCCATTTACCCCTGCTAGCTCAATTTTGCCTGTTGCTCCTTCGGTATCGTCTCAACCTAATGCCGCGTCTCCTGCTCCTCCTGTCTCTCAGGCCACTATTCGAAGCCCTCCCCCCCCTGTTACATCCAGGTCTGCTCCTGCTAATGCAGAGTTAACTCAACTTCGAGCCGAGCACTCTTCGCTCTCCGAGAAGGTTTCCGAACTTCAATCTTCTGGATCAACTCTCGAATCCAAGACTTTGGATACCAAAAAAGAAATTATGGATCTCCAGGCCAAACTCATCTCCCTTCGATCTACGCATGACTCGGAAAAGGGCAACGTCGATAGACTGGAAGCCAGAGCAAACGAGCAGGCGGCGGAGATGAAAGCCCTTCAATCTGAGCTGATATCTGCGGAGAGTGAGCTCTCATCCCTTCGCGCTCAGAAGAATGAGTTTGACGGGCAAATCATGGGCGATAAGGAGGAGATTCGAGGAATGAAGCGACGATTGGTTGAAATCGGCGAGGAGACAGTCTCCTTGAAAGCGCAGTTGGAAAAGATCAAGAGGGAAGCGAGACAGCAGCGTGGATTGGTGGCGATCACTCAGAAGCAGCTGACAACCTCGGAGGCAGAGAAGGAGAAGACTTTGTCTAGTATTGCGGATGCCGAGAAGGGAATTGGGATGGAGGAGCCATCTCCTTTCCCCTCCTTCTCCACAACCCCAGTTAATCTGCAGACGGTCGCTCAAATTCCCCTTCCCGACACTCCTCAGCGAGTACTGAGCCCTGCTCTATCAACCACGTCACAAAAGAGCAACAATCCGTTTGACCGATTTGTTCCATCTCCCGCCACCGCATTTGCCTCTGTCCTTCCCACTGAATCCCCTTCATCTCCATCGGTACAGACGCCAAAGGAACAGAGTGAAGCTGTTCACACTCCTGCTGAGCCTATCAAAGACCTTGCAGCAGAGTCTCCGTCGTCTTCGCCGTTGGGTCTGGCTGCTGCTGGCATAGCTGCCGCTGGAACAGCTTTAGTCGGAGTAGGATCTGCCATCTTCGGAGCCCATAAAGACGTTAGCGACACTGAGGACAAAGAGGAGAACGACAAAATACCTCAGGAACCCAACGATGGGGTCACAGAAGAGAAAGCTATCTCTACTCCTGTAGAGCCATCTACTCACTCTTCTGCTTTCGATGACTCTTTCGGCACAACGTTCCCTAGCAGCACAGTTGTTGATGACGGGCTTCCCGCATCTAGGAGTTCGACTGGATTCGACGATACGTTTGGAGATGATGTCGTGGCACCTTCTGCCAACGCCGATGAATTTCCCACCTCGGTTTCAACCGGTGTTGCGAAATTCGACCAAGGATTTGACAGTAGCTTCGAGGATAATTTCCACACCCCTTCTAATTCAGCAATGACACTGCAGACAGGGCCTAGTGGCCTAGTTGGACAAGGCACCATCAAGTCTCCATCTGATGTTCCATTCGATGACTTTGAGGCAAGCTTTGGCGACAGCTTCACTCCTGTTGAGCCTTGTGAGTTGAAACCATTTCCAGTCATCCAGTTTTGAAGAATTGTTCCGCTTACATTCATCTCTGAAGACTTTGATCCAGCTCTTCCCCAGCCATCGGTGACCGAAGTGGCGGTCTCTGCTACAGATCCCCTTGAGGAGGCTCAAAGTGCCGCCAAAGGTGGCCAAGTTGGCTCTGAGGATAGCAGCGACGACGAGGATGATGGCCCCGAGGATTTAGATACACGCGCCGTGTATAACAACGGGACGACACTTGAGTCGTCTGACAGGGACAAGGAAATCAACTCTGGTCCCCCTTCAAATCTTACGTCTACGGCGAGTGCTTTCAGTACGGATGACTTTGAGTCTATCCCTGCTCACACAGATCATCCACTTGACCAACCTCGAGCTCCGTCTGAAGCTGATGAGATTCCAGTAGCCTTCGCTCATGCATCTCCTTCCATACCTGCATTGACAGAGCAGACTCAACGAAGGGTAGCACCACCACCACCACCTCGACCAGCTCCTGTTGAGTCTCAATCCGAACACAATCCTTTCGGAACCGACCCCTTCGAAACCGAACAGACGTCAAATCTTGATTCTTTTGACCCTCTTCAAAAGCAGCCTAAAGTCGGAGAGCAATCGTTCCAACAACCGCTGCCTGTTTCGGCTGTCACAACCGTTACTGAGTCTCTATCTAACATAGAGCTCGCACCACCTCTCTCTCCCGGGTTCACAAAGCTTGAGGAGTATGACACGAGTGAATTTGTTAAGGTTTCTCCGACAAAGGATGCCTCTCATGCTCAAAACCATCCGACCAGTGCTCCTGCTTCACGTTCTTCGGCGTTTGACGACGACTTTGATACGTTTGACACCGATTTTGGAAGTGATCCTGGTAACACTAGTGCTTTCGTAGCTACTACCGCTAGCACTGTCAATGCTCCACCATCCTTGACCTCCTTCACTCGACCGGTTATTGCTCCCGCTCAAAACAAGAATGTCGATTTCGACTTCGACCCATCATTCGCCGATTTCGATTCCACTTTCGAGACATTCGGGCCTACCACCACCATCGTATCTCAGCCTGCTCAAACAGGTGCTTCCTCCGTAGCTGCGTCTGGATTCAGCTTCGATGACGCTTTTGGAGAAGAGCCATCGCACGCCCCTTCTCATGTTTCCCCTGTCGCCAACTCTGCAACAACTGTTCAAGAAACGTTCTATGCTCCTCCTCAGGTCCCTCCTAGCCAAACTGCTCAACGACCCGAGCTGCCCTCCAGGAAAACTGCCGCAGAACCTGATGACATTCGTATGTCAAATAGTTTCCTCTGTTCTTTGAAGATTTATTATCCTATATCTATCTTCAACTGATGCTTCTCTATGACTCTCTTGATCCATAACAACAATCATGGTTTCTAAACAGCCGACGTGAAAAAGATTGTTTCCATGGGTTTCTCCAGGTCACAGGCGCTCAATGCTCTCGAGGTCAGTGCCATGTCTTGCAAAAGCTGATTCCGACCATCATTATTTTTGGACGCCATTGGTGTTAACTCTCACTTGCTCACGTACAGATCGGAAACTACAACCTTCAAGCCGCGATCGATCATCTCGTGACGGGTTCTTAAATTCCATGAAATCCGATTCTTTCGGGCTTCCTGGTGTCCATCCTCACTTTGTCTTGTTTGCCTTCCTATCGTTCTGTCTATTCGTTCTTAATTAGCCTTTTTTAGTCTTTTTTCTTTTCCTTTTTCTTTTTCCAAAAGTCTCGATTCACTTGGTGTCTGGTTAATTTCTAGATAATACAATGGTGAATATCGTGACTTTTATGTTTGTATTCTTGTCGTTGAGAACAAGGTACTTGACCATGGGTGATGCTGATAATGCATGCATCCGCAATGCTACAACAAATAAGAAAAGTAATCTGAGACCTAAGTACGCCCTACTCTATTCCTCCATCTCCTCTTCCCTACAAACACGAACACAGATGCCGCGAAATAATCAGAACGAGTTTCAGCCTTTTGGATATCACACGCGTGTTTATGATAGGGAATGAAGGTCACGAACAGAGCATTTTTGGCTGCTACTTCAGCCTGCTCCAGTAGATCCGCCGGAACAAACTGATGGCGACCTTTAGATTCTGGACAGATCCACGTGATTTCTAGCTCAAACTGCTTGTCCTTCTCATCAGCGTGACATTTATGAATACTAAATCCAGAAGACACAGATAGGGGCAGGAGCACACATAAACCATCAGGATTGAAGTGTTAGACTTTCAGTGAGATATAGCATAGGCAAGGTGTAGCGCGATTTAGGAATTAAGAAAACATACATGCGTGCAGCGTGCATAACCGCATCTCGGGATTCTAAAGTATCAAAATCAAGCTTCTCCAACTATACATCAGGTCGCGCCATCAGTATACCATTTGTGAACAAGAAAGTTGACGGAGGATGGAGAGAAAATATCGGGGTTTATGAGTCATGTGATTTCCACCAAGATCCAACCTGATTCATAAACATACCTCTGTCTTGGCCAAGAGCTTTCCCTTCCCGACTGCCGTTGCTCTGTGCCCAAAGCTTAATCCACTGGGCTCAATCATATAGAGTTGTGGTCCATTCTTGTCAACAGATCCAAAAATTGAAGAAACTCCGAAAGGCCGAACGGATGAATAGAGGGTGTAGACTTGAAGGTACAGCGAAACTCGAGAGACAAGATCCTATAGTAATGAGCAAAATTATGTGAGACAAGATATTACAGCACTCGAGCCCCAGAGTTCAAAAGTATGTGACTTTACCTTGAGGGTTGTAGGGGCACAATAGATATCTCTGTAGTTCTGAGCCTCATCCCGCGCTCGAGAGGCTACATGCTTGGCATCGGCAAAGAGACCAGCTGTGGCCTGTACACATTCAACGATTAACATGATGTCGATCAATCACCTGTTCCGTTCATGTGCTTTCCTCCAAATGACAAGGAAACAACTGGGACCTACCAAGCCGATGTGAGGATCGATTGTTTGAATTCTTCGATTGGTCCCTGGCACAAGCAATTTCGAGTGAACAAGCTTCTCTACGGCTAAGATTACTCCGTCCTTTGTCCTAATACCGATTGCGGTCCTATTGAAGGATACATCATTTACGACGGGGCAATTGTTATTACACCATTTAGTTAGTACAGTAGATCTTGACTATTCAGAGATGAAGATGGTTGCCATGATCTTCACGAGGTGACAAGAAGAACATTAGAAACTAACCCTCCTGCGTCAACGGCTTTCCCAGCATACTCGACCTGATAACATATGGCGAGAAAACCATGCAAACGATGCCATGATCAGAACGTGCCTCAAATGATCATCCTCTGATCTGAACAGAGATGAACAAAGACAAAGATCTCATGAGAACCAACCTGGAAGATTCTTCCGTCCGGAGAGTATGTGGAAGCACTAAGATCATAGCCCGTTCCAATAGACGTCATGATTTATGTGAAACGATAAGAGTATGCGTATTGATGTAGAACAAGAGCAGAGAGAAAAGAGATGGGGATGATCGTTGTCGTTGTCGCTGTCGTTGATGAGATTCAAACGATTTTCTACGAGCAACTTGGGACGTGGAGGAGATCATTCGAGACTTACCTAATATTTTTGAAATCTACATAAGTGGTCAACCCAGTCGTCGGCCTGAGCTATCTACAACGTACGGCTTGTCCGGATAGATTGTTGTTGTTAGTAAACCCATCATCATGGCGAACATCATATTGTAAGCTGGTTCTTCTCTTGATGTTGTTGTTGTTGTTCTCACCAGATTCTAGTATCTGGCAGGAAGAGGAATCTTATTCTTTCTCTATTCTACTCTTTTTCGTTGTTTGTTCCGTCGTGTCAGTAAAACTCTTTGGGCTGCCTTACTCTTCATCAATGCCATCGCCATTCTGAATGAGGACCGTTTTCTCTCTCGTAGTACGTGTGTCTACAAATTTGTATCGCTCTATAGAGCTTAGAGAACTTACAGAAATATTCTCAATCTGTCTTTGGGAAATGCGTTATGCTCGGGTGTACTTTATTTTTCCGCTCTGATCGTCGTTCATCGTGCAACTTCAAGTTGGCTGGTCATCAGCAGCACCTCAGGTGGCCGTGAATTCATACGGCGAGGCCGGAACGGGCCCAAGCGTGAAAACGAAGCTGATCAATCTGATAGGAGCAATCAGAATGCTTATGCCTAGTAAGTCTATATGATGCTTGTGTCATTTGATATCGAGAAATGACAGCATAGGATCATTTTAAGTCAGAGATGACACCGCAGAAAGCCATCACTGACGCGTCAATCTCGTTACTCTTCCTGTTGAACATCTGTCTACCAGTACCGCTAATCATGTGCAATGTCATCGTGATTCTGTACGAGCTAGCCCTGGGAGGGTGAAGCACAATAAAATAAACAAATAGTTCTCTTCTATCAATATGTATAAGCTGGTTTAGACCTTAATGTGTTGTAACGCCGTCCTTCTTGCTGTCTTTGCTTCACCCTCATTGCGTCTCTTCTCCGACATCATTTCTCACGAGAAAGTTTCAGAAACAAATCACCGAGAAGTCATATTTAGCTGTTCCACAATAATTACTTCTTGGGCTTTACTGCCGCTGTGCCGCTCCTGCCTAGTCCGCCGCCCATGGTAGTTATCGTTTCAGCCACAACTCCAGATCCAGATCCAGATCCCGACCCTGAACCAAACCCGCTAGACCCGCCCATCGAGTTTCTTATTCCTGGAGATCTAGAGTTAAGAATTCCAACCCCTCCCGCAGCATAGGCACCGCGAGAGTTCATGCCAGCTGATGAAGCAGGCGCGGCCTCCATTCCAGCCGCTCTTGGAGAATTTGGATGCCCAAAGCCCACCTGGCCTGTGCCGTTGGTTCCGCTTACTGAGCTCATACTACCTGTTCCAATCTTTCTTCTTGCTCCAGCACCCGGTGTTGTGGAAGAAACGACAGGCCCTGAACTTCTTGGTACAACTGTACCCGTGCCTACACCGTTGGCCAATGAGGCGGGGGTGTTGACTCCAGCGGGAAGAGATGCAACACTCGCATGCCTTGAAGAAACCCCTCCATCGCCGCTGCCCCCGCCCCCTATGCTAGGTTCAAGTGGCCGCCAGGAAGAGTACGCGTTGACTTCATCTTCGAGCCCGGAGGACACACGGCGAGCTTTCTCGTGCCGAGCCTGAACAGAACGGAAGTGATGAATAAGCTCGCGCCATTTGATTTCATCCGGAGACGACAGTTTTGCCCTAGGTGGGACAGCAGCGGTGGTGGAGTATGCCCTGGAAGCGATTTATCAAACGACAAGCCGTCAGATGACTTTGTTCATCTGAAAAAGAGAATGGAGAGAGATGACGTACGGTTTGGGTATATGAAGAAAGCCCATCGAACTGACTGAGTTCAATCGATTTCGCAGCGAGACAAAGGCTGTGCTCTGCGGCAATAACATCAATAGACCTGAATTGTGCGGATGGGGCAGAGAAAATGAGTGAAGTGCCTGTTGGGTTGAAAAGGCAAAGGATGGGCTTACCGTATAGGCATTTGAACAAGTGAGGATATTTCTCTGGCTCAAGAAGCTGCAGACGTAGAGCTGATCAAACGTCGTCCCACAGTTCGTAAATCATAGAAATCATCAGTTCACAGTGAACATCCTAGTTTACATATCAAGTAGAAGCTTCAAGATGTTTGTTACGCACAGGTGAATACAGGGGACTCAATTAACTGGACAAGTTTATCGATTTGCACGAGAAGTTGGACAGTGATGTCCAGATCAGCACTACCTCGAAGAATGGGAGCTCATCATTAGTATCTCATGGTAATTCATAGAATAAATCAAAATGAATTGCAGACCAACTCACAAAAGTTGTAGAAGGTTCGATGCGTGCTCATAAGCTTGAGCTAGTAGGCATAGCGCGAAGACAGCGACAGGGGAGTGACACCAGGATCGATATATGACCGAGAAGAGCCTAGATTGAAGCGCGACAGTTGATAGCAAAAAGTCAAGAAAATAGGTCAGCTTCATGAGAACTGCGGTATTGCATTGGCTGTCGGGCTTTTGCTTACATTTGACCGTCCTTGGGATTCAAAACAGAGATATCAGGAGAAAATTGGTGATAAATACGAGCGGCTACCAAGCAATAAAAGCTTGTAATACAGACAAGCAGATCTGAAAAGCTCACCTTTGAATCCAAATTTTTGAGCCGTTTTCTAAACTCGAGCAGTTCTGAGCTAGTGATGAGAATGATGTTGAGCTTTTGTACCATGCTACTGGCAAACTCCAGGTCCTACAGGTGGTAGAGAGCATAATATGTCGTATTCATCACTGATCTTGTTATGAATAGTATTGATATGATGATGAGGAGAGACGAACCTCTTCTTTTTCTAGAATTTCGGCACATGTCCGGTAGATCCGTTCCGAGTTAAGGTTGACACACAGCTGCCGAATGATCAGACTGCCTCTTGTTTCTAAAAGTCTCCGATCTGTGCTGAAGAGATCAAGGAGATTCACCATGAAGAGAGTGAAGTACGAGTCTCCCGAGGAAGAAGATATCTGAGCCAGTAATTGAAGATCTCGCTTGATGACTTCTTCAGACGGGTCAGATAAACATTTTAGCAGAACCGGGAACGTTCCATCATCCATGGCCAAAATCTACGCTCGCAGACATACATATACGTAGATATCAAAGTCAATACAGGCTATTGTTAGACCACAGAACGACAACAATGATCTGATTTGACAAACCTTTTTAGGAGCTTTTTGATGCAACATGATCAGCCATTCTAAAGCGGCTACTCTCGTTTCTTCATAGTCACTTAAGAATTGCATCGTGAGTACATTCACTGTTGCTTGATAGTCAAATGGGTCTTCCTCCGAACTAGATGATGAAGCATTCTGGGTCGTATGAGATTCGTGCTGACTAGACGACGGAATCGGTGTGAGTTTAGGTAACTCGATAGCTCCACGTGACGCTGGAGATTCAGACTGAGAGGTATTATTGTTCAGAACGGGAAGGCGAGGTTTGCTGGTTGAGCCCGAGGATGTAGGTTGCAAATTAGATTCTGTGTTGGGCTCGAGAGGGCCACTCCCTCGACGAACGGGTGGAGGTGCTGTGTTCTCTTGAGGGGGATCAGAGCTTATGGGCGCAGGCACCGACTGAATCACTCGGAATAAATTCAGGTTGGTTTGGGCTGCAGCACTTCGGCTTTGTGATCGAGAATTCAACCGTTCAATTGAAGGATTATGAGTCAAGCAGAAAACATATGCTGAAGAGAGCTGATACATGTTCTTACATAGCCGGAGAAGGATGAGCCAAATTCGGTAAGATTGCAGGAACAAGCTTCGATGTTGATGGAGTCATGACATCCTGCGCGAATAGAAGAAATTCTGAAAGCCAGTGCAAAGCGGTTTCCTGTATGATCTCATCTAAAATGATACAGGGAAATGTTCAGTTCATCTGCAAATGCTCTTGAGTCTACGATATATTGGCGATATCGCGATAGCGAAAGCACCAAACAACAACAACAAACAACAAACAACTTACTAGGATATGATACCTGTCTGAGCAAGATATCCATGATCTCGACGTATTGAACCATCACGCCTTGTCCAGGAATCCATCCTCCGCTTCCTTTTCCTTCCCACTCTTCTTCGAGATCTTTCAAGTCAGCTTCATTCAGGGCTGATTCCTCGTCGTAGGCCTCATACGGACTCTGGCTCTCTGATTCATTTGCCTCTGACTTGAGATCGCCACGCTTCGATTTTCGAGTGGCTTGAGAGGCTGCAAGCTGTCGAGCAGCTCGCTCCAATGTTTGTTGTTTCTTCACCTTAGCGATTTCTCTAATCTCTCGTAGAAAGTCGGCTAAAACGTTCTCGGTCGCAACTCGCACGTCGATGTTCTCGTCTGCTAAATATTTTCTGTTTATATATTTCCCCGTAGTTTGGGTCAGGATGATGGGAAGATTAACAAACAAATTGGCACAATCCAGAACAGAGGACTAGGCTGGAGGGACTCTTACAGAAGACCATCCAGGAACGATGGCAGATATGAGACAAGTTCGAGCTCCGGAACAGAGTCTAGAACAGTGATCCAGCTAACCAAATGATTTCTTGTTTGGGGAGCGATCACATATATTCTTTCTTCAAGGAGCGGGATGAATTTCTCAAGAGAAAAGATTGGCGGGTCATCATCACTTCCATGCAGAGATCTTGTTTCACCCTCCTTCCGGTCTGTGTAATGATAACGATTTTTTGAGGGCGTTGTGTGCGAACGATGTGCCACGTATCGCGAGGCGGACTCCGAGACAGTCTACGAATAGGCCGACATGAACTATGAGCTTCAGCCCAGAAAAGGTGACCATGAAAAACCAAGAGGCTCACATCTTTAAGTAATCTGTCCAACAACTCTGCTCCATTGCGCACCACTGAATTGCTATCTATCGCAAGCTATAGGGACATTAGCATTCTAAGTTCAACTCTGATTGTTGAAAACTACTTACCTTACTTAGCGCATCAAAGATCTCGTTGAAGTATCTCAATAGCTCATCTTGGGCGACTTTCCCTCTGAAAAGGAAGAGAGTTGTCATAATCATTATCAGCTGGCCTCTGCGATTTTCCTTCTCTTTCTTCTTGAGACAAACATATGAGAGAGACTCACACATTATACTGTCAATGCGATTTGGATATAGGTAGTTTGTAAGAGGACATGTTTCTCTTCAAAAGACAGCCAGACTTGCAAGAAGAAATCACGAACCACACATTCCACTGCAAAGTATCTGATTCGATTATCTTGATCTGGGAAACAATCAAGAACCGAGGGAATGATTTGCTGAAAGTAAGGGACGATGTCTTCTCCAAGAGCGATTGCTGCAGCTGCAAGGCCGATGAGGCCTCCATTCCTAGTCGTTTGACTGTTTGACGGGCTGAGCATCGCATGGGCTTGATCGATGATCTGAGGGATTCGAGCCTGATCCTTGAGATCAGCTGTGGGAGAAGAGCATTCTCGGAGGAGTTTCTCCAGGTCTAGAGCAGCATTCTTTCGATTGTCGTACTAGGTTCACGAATTGATGTGATATATGCCAGATTAGCGTTCCTAGGACGATATGAGAGGCCCATATGCTCTGCCTGAAGAGACTTACTTTGACATGATTCTACGAAGTTGATTACCAGAAGTTTCGATTCAGATTTGGTCGAATATAACCAAGAACGCTGTGGTTGATTAAGGAGAAGATAGCTTACGAGTCCTTTCAAGATAACCGGATCTGGAATGTACATAGAAATAAGATCGAGAAGGACAACATGATCAGAAGGGCCGTTGAAAGGTGGGTTCCTCTGAGTGATGTGAGATGGTTATGCAGCTCAGACTTACCCATTTCTACCGACCCAAGCCAGAAGAATTAACAGGACAGGTATGGAAAGTGGATTCAGCGATGTGTGCTTACCAGGCGCTTATTGCGTCGTCTTTAGGAAGGGAGGACAAGGATGGGGTAAGATGTAGGAGAACTGTAGAGATGGCCGGAAGACGATCAACGGTCAATTCGGCTAGGACCGCCTATATGAAAAAAGAAGAAACCCCCGTGGATTTGCCTATCGTTCCAGACCGTAGGAGACATTTGTTTTCAATCAATTCTTACCACCTCCACTATTCAACAACTGATTTTCTACTACGATGATCTTATAGCATTCACAAACAGGTGCTCATCAAGAGACAGATGTACATGACAACAAAGTTCATGCCAGAAACAGCTTGCGCTCGAAAATAAGTGCGGCGGAGCAGAAGAAACCATCATTCTATATAAGAAACGCATACTCCATAAGGATGTAGATATTAACCAGGTTACAGAATAGACAACTATCATTGCCTGACCACGAGCACACGAAAACGAAATGTCAAGGGATAGCTTAGTTCAATCGAAGTATTCCAGTCGCTCCTCCTGCAGCAGCGATATTCAAATCAGCCGACTTTCCACCAGCGACCTTAGACGACTGTATGTTGACCTGGGCTGCTCGCTCTTGAGAGAACAAGTTCTTAGTCGTCTTCTTCTGGACTCGACGAGCCTAAAAATAAGGAAATAACGATCCAGACGGTCAGAGCCAGATGAAGAATCAGAATGAAAATAACATTGGCATGTACTGACAGATCGCTCTTCCTTTACCGCAGCCTTTCGAGCCTTCTTCTCTTCTTTGGATTCTACTTTCGGACGAGTGACCGTCTCTCGTCGAACTGTTCAATATTGAAGATATGTTAGGTAGCGCCGGGGAAGCTTTTGATAGCAAAAACGAACAAACATACTGGTAGTCTCATCTCCTCCCTCCTCCTCTTCTTCCTCGATATCTTGAACCGGCTCCTTCTCAAATCGACCATTTCGACCCTTCCGACGCCGGGTGGTTTGTTGTTCACCATTGACCACCGGGAAACCAGTCTTGGGGTCAATAGCGATTCTCAGCTTGCTCTTCTCCTGTATCAAACGCGGATGATTGTCCAGAGTAGTATAGGTACCTGCGTGTCATCATTCGTCATGATCTGCGTCAGCATAAGATAATAGATGAGAGAAATCAATACGAATGATTGCTCACTAAGAATGGTTTCACAATCCCATCCTCGCTGGTCCTCTCCAATGATGGAAGGCATCGGAAGCTTCTCTTCATCGCTCTCCCCCCAACCGTGCTCTTCATCAATCCTGTTAGCCTCCAAGATTCTCTTCTTTCCCAACCCTTTTCCCGCTCCTTCTCCATCTCCTTCCGGAACGTCATCCATTGCACCTCCACGAAGCGTCGCCAATTTGCCCATAGGACCATCCCCCTCCATAACAGGCTTCAGCTTGTTACCTACGATCTCAAAGTTATCAAGGAAGTCATCAATGAGAGTATCAAAGTCCTCCCGAGTGACGAGCTCGGGGGCATCGATGGGCTCGCCATCAGAGTCGTACTCCTGATCTGAAGGATCATCGTCGTCTGAGGAATCTTCTTCGTACATTTTTTCGATCTATTCAGTGATCGAAAGAGAACATAGTTTAAAATCTGGAAGAAAAGATAAATCCTTGGAGCAGATCAAAATTCAGATGAGACGAACCTGGTCGAACTGCTCGTCTAATACACTAAGTCCTTTGTTTCGGAACATACTCGAACTGCTCATACTAAATCCAGTTGCATCACTAGCCGCTCCCTTTCGCCTTCTTTTTCCTCCGATTACGCTCAACGGAGGCAACCCGGAGACGGTATCCCTTCCTTCCGAGCCTCGATCATCTTCATCCTCATCTTCATCCGAATCGATCGAACGAGGAGCGCTCTGCTGAGCCTGCTTGAACGCCTTGAACTTCGATTGCCAGTCGGACTCGTCCTCCTGAGCAATTGAAGAGGACGACGGTAATGACGCGGCAGCCCTGGCTGACTTTTCATCTAACCCCCACTCCTCAAACTCATACTCCTCTCTTTCTTCAGGATCAACTGCTTCTCCTGTGTGAAGTAGCTCATCTAGCCAGTCGTCTCCGTCTCCGGCCTCGACCGCCTCCTCTTCTTCCTCAGTTGCGATAAAAGCTTCATCGTCGAGAGCCTCTAAGACTTGTCTTAAATGAGGGTCCATATCCGGTTGGAGACCTTGAAGCTCGGCCGGTACGTTCATGGTCAATCGAGAATGAGCCTGATTGTATGGAATTTCGTCAATCGAGGGAAGAGCCTCGTCCGGAAGAGCAAATGACTTGGAGCCGGATGGCGCAGAAGCGGATGTGCGCTCCGTAGTTGGCTTCAGAAAATCATAAGGGTCTCGCTTGGCATTGCTTTTGGAAGTCGAGGCATTTTTATATTTGGTGGAAGGGGCCTCGATAAGGAAACCCTCGGCCGTTGGGTCTCCTTCTTCGCCTCCGACAGGTCGAAGGTGCTGCATGTAGTTGTACTCGGTGTCGTCGAAGAACACTCCATAATCGGCAGCTTCCCCAATATTCTTCTCTGCAGCGGCCGAAGTGATTTCCGCGTCGAATCCGGCTCGACCTTTACCCTAGAATGGATGATCATTTCGACATGATCGGAGAAGAGGAAAAAGCATCAACAGCTAAGTGAGCTACTGAGAACCGGAGTGGAAGTGAGATAGGAAACGATATCTACCTTAGCTCGATTAGGATGTTCCACGCTCTTCAAGACTCTCGCCGAAGCGTCTGGATCATTGATCAACGGATCTCGAAGCGACCTATGGACGAGCTGATAATGCTGAACTCCTGGCCTTCTGAAGATTGATATTGGTGCCATTTTGAGGATGCTTTGTGGGATTATCTGAACAGGATGAGGTTCAATCGGTCCGTATAGAAAGTTTCCCAAAAATCCAATTTCGTGCTGCTTACGTAACCTGTCTATATAGATTATGTAATCATTATCTTGGTTTTCCCCTTCTTCATCACCTTTAACCTCTTCTTTTCTCTTCCATCCATTTCCATTCCTGTCCTTCTCAATCTTCTTCTTATTTCTTCCTTGCCCTCATCATGACGCCTAAGCCTGGAACAGAATCCTAGTATGTTCAGTGTGTTGTTTGGAAAGACTCAACCCTTCCCATGGTTCATCTTGGAATTTCTTCGGTTCTTCACTTGTTGACACGTCTTGCTTCTGTTTAGCCTGGTCATCGGAGGTTGTGGTTTCCTTGGTCGACATATCGTGGAGATGCTTATCAACCGAGGAGAGACTCAGGTCGCTGTGTTTGATATTGTTCAGAGGCACTTTGACACGTAAGTCCATGATGTTCGGTTATCTACACCACAGCAGACGTCAAAACAGAGATCCATCGATGTATCGTTCATCCCGAATCTTGCTAGATCTCCGGTTTGACACCTCACGATTGGAATTTCCTTCTATCATCAGACTTTGAAGCTTTTGAGCTGATCAATCATGACATTTGTACCCTATAGCAACGTTTCGTTCTATGTCGGAGATATTAGCGATGAAGATCAGATTTCTGGCGCTCTTCGTAAAGTCAGTTTCTTCCAAGATGTGTTCGCTGTCATCACAATATCCATTTCGGCTCGCTTTTCATTCGGACTTAACCTCATTAAGGATCATCTTTTGTTTTTAATACGGTGCAACTGTGTGCTTGATTACAGTTCAATACATCCGTTGTCATCCACACCGCTTCACCCATTCATGGATTGTCGAAGGAGATCTATGAGAAAGTCAATGTGATCGGCACCCAGACTGTCATCGCGGCCAGCATCCAGACTGGGGTCCGCAAGCTTGTTTTCACCTCGTCTGCCGGAGTTGTCTATGATGGAGAGGAGAACTTGGTCGACGTGGACGAGCGCCTTGATTACCCAAAAGTGGCCATGGACGCCTACAACGATACGAAAGCCAGGGCAGAGCAGGCAGTGCTGGAAGCTAATGGTAAAGGTGGTTTGTTGACTTGTGCTTTGAGGCCCGCCGGTATATTCGGGTCAGTCGGATTTTCTCCCTTGTATTATGGGTCTGAACAAACATTACCCAGTTCTTGTGTCTGATCGACGTTGTCCGGATTAGTCCTGGAGATCGACAGGCTTTGGTCGGGTTTGCCCAGGTAATCAAAAACAACCAGACCAAATTCCAGCTCGGCAATAACACAAACTTGTTCGATTGGACATACGTCAGCAACGTTGCCCATGCTCATCTCCTGGCTGCCGATCGGTTAGGAAGCTCTGTGAGTATGGAGTCATTCGACGAGCCTCTTCAACCCATCGAAGCCACCTCGTTACCTTCTATCCGAATTCCTACATCGGATTCTAAGCCTCTTGGACCGAATCCGAATCCTACCGAGGATGACAAGAAACTGAGTCAGATCTACGCCGATGCCTCGACTGCGCTTGACGTTGCTAAGCCTGTCCTTCGAACCAAGTTTGACCAGTTTGCCAACCCCGCCCCTGACCCAGAAGACCCTGAAGCCGAGAAGCCAGTAGAGAGTGTTTCAGTTGCTGGCCAGGCATTCTTTATCACGAACTGCGAGCCGGTCTACTTCTGGGATTTCGCTAGAGCGATTTGGGCAGAGATGGGCCATGTTGCGCCTTGGACGATTTCTTTGCCAAAACCTATCGGAATCGTGCTGGCACGACTGGCCGAAGGGTGGGCCAAGATCTCTGGCAAAGAACCTGGGTTCACCGCTTACAGAGTCAAGTTCTCGACCCAGGCAAGGTATTACAACAACGAGCGGGCACGGAGGGTCCTGGGATACGAGCCTATCGTGAGCGTTCACGATGGAATCAAGATGGCTGTTGCTGTGAGTAATCGCATCACTCGAAACCACATATAAAGAACGTTGTGGAGAGCAAAGAGACTGATCACGATCCGGACACGCTTTTAATAGTGGTACAAAGAGACAGAAGCCGAAAAGGCCGCTGCTATCAAGGCTTGAGGGGTTCGACGTCTATTCGATCTCGCAGTCGATTTAGTTTGCAGGCTTTTCGAAAACACTTCAATATCTACTGTAAAAAGAAACCCTATCATTTTACCATCTTCCCTCCTCAATCTGTGTCTCACCTCCGCTAATTACGAGGAAAAGTTTGCTTAAAGATACCACATGTCTTGTTTTGTAATTTAAAACCCTCGTTCCTGATCTCCTCTCCACTTTCCTTTGCTACCTATAATATCAAATGACTCTATGGCCGTTGTTTTCTATTCGTAAATAACCCAAACATCAACCAAGCCTTGTATGCAATGCATTCCAAACGCTCGTAGGCTTGTAGATTCGCAGCACATTCGATATATAAGCACAGTCTTTCATTTATTCAATCTTCCTCTTTTTACTACTCGGTGCCTGTTCGCTGGTCGTGTCCTGTGCGACCTTGCTTGACCCGTTCGCCTCACCCCCAGCGGAGGCAGCCGCCGCCGCCGCCAATCTTGATCGCTCCTTCTTTCCAACCCGTTTCTTCCCTTTACCCTTCTCCCCCTTGACCTCGATGTCGTTTGCGCCCGTTCCTGCTGACTTCCTCCACTTGTTCTTCCGGTCTTCCACCGGTTCTTCACCCCAAGTTCGACCCTTGAGAGACTTCTTTAGTTCCCAAAGACGCTTATCTCGACCAACTCGACCGGCACCGGCTCCGCCGTCTGCTCGGAAAGCAGCATACTGCTTAATGCTAAGGAACTGGTTAAGCTCGGCGTCTGTTGCCATCAAAATTTCGGCTGGGGTCAGACCGTAATTCTGCGGGGCGGTCTTGGTGTAATGGAATCGCGTTGGGAGGTTTCCAATCTGTAGAATAGGAAGGAAGAAAAGAGAGAGGAAGAAGAGTAAGATTTCAATTAGAAATGACATCGGATCGATGAAACGACGAGGCAAAAGAAACGCGGTTGAACGACGTACCATATCTTCATGATCCAACGCATAGTACTCGTCCATGATCTCATCTACCTTTCGCTTCTTCTCTTCCTCAGTACCCTGGAAAGGAACAACCTTCGAAGGACCGGCTTCCGCGTTCTCATCATCCTCAACCCCACCCTCCAAGGTCGAAGCAGCGGTGGCGAGAATATCGCCCTTAGATTTCTTCTTCTTCTCCTTCTTCTTCTTCTTCTTCTCTTGACGAGAAGAGAGCACAGGCTCATCAGCTGCTTCAGCGTCCTGTGAGTGTTTTATTATTATTTTTGTAATCGGGTTCAGCTTCGACGATTCCGTTGAAACAACATGAAGGGGAAAAAGCTTGGAGTAACTAACCATGTTGATCGGACCGTCGTCGATCTCCATGTCCTCCATATCCTCCATGTCTCCGTCCATAACCTCGACCTCGGATTCTTCGCCATCTTGTTTCTGCTCCATACCGTACGCGTAACCTTCCGCTCCACCAAACTCGTCGTCCCAGGTCGGTTTTTCGCCGTCCTGTCGTAGACAATTCCAAAATATCAGTACATATTCAAGCACCAATGATGTAAAGACTTAGCAAATGCTTGGGTAGAATAAAATAGAACAAACATCTTGGCCTTCATCCCACTCGTTACCATTTTCGAATAGATTAAGCATTTTGTTGTCATGAGCGTCCGGATCAAAGTCAGCATCCAGATCGAGGTCATCTAGTGTCAAAGCTTGAAGGGTTACGATTCAAATTATGTAAGTATCGATAGTACGCATGAAGAGGTGGGAAAACAAATGAAACAAGCTTACTTCGACCATCTTTGCCCAAGCCCAACAAGGCCAACTTTCGCTCAATCTCCTTCTTCTTCTGGTTCTTGAGCTTCTTCTTCTCTTCCTCTCGCTTAAGCTTTTCCTCGGCTTTTCGGATCTTTCGGGCTTCTCGAGCGTCCTTCCGGGCCGTATCCGGTCGTCGTGCGACAGAGGCAAGCTGTCGGGGATGTGTCGGAATGACGGCTGCGTCGCTGTATAACAAAGAAGGCAGGCATTAGAAACAATCCTATCTTGATATGACTTGAACAGCAAACAAAGAAAGGGCGAAGAGGAATGAACGCACGGCTCTTCGAACCGGAAATTGTAGCGAGTCTCAAAATCGTCTGCCTTGTCCTCGAAGTCACTTTCGTTCTCGTCTAGAGGATCCTTTTCATCCGCACTAAGATCAGAGTTTTCTTCCTCAGGCTTCTTGGGTTTCTTCACTTTCTTGGGAGCCGTGATCTCATTATAGGATGGGACGTGAGTCTCTGAACGGTCGATCCAACCTCGGTTGAGGATGTACCTATGATGAAAGTAGTGAATCGTTAGATTCGTGTTATACGCTGCGGAAAATATATATGCTGGTCAAGGTGGAACGTACTCTAATAAGAATTCTTCGTCAGCTTTCTTCTTATCCTCCTCTGAAGTCTTACTCTTCTTCGACTTCTTTGCCTTCTTGACCTCTCCTTTTCCGTTCTCAAGCACATCCGTCTCATTTTCCTGCGCATCCTTCTCCTTCTGCTTTTTGTCATTCTCCACCTCGTCCAGCCCTAAGGCCTCTCTGATTCCTTTCTCACCGCCTCCCGAGCCCAGTAAGAAAGCTCTGTAAGCTTCATCTTCCATTTCCTCCTCCGGAACGTCATCCACCTTCTTTTTCACAAACAGCCCATCGTCCTCCTCTTCTCCATTTGCACCGGATCCACCAACAGAAATATTGAAAGCATCAAGAGTCTCTTTTCGAAGTGCTTCTTGCTCCTGAACATGACTGGGGAGTGCTGTCTCATTGGTTCCGTTGCTAAGATTGGGATTGGCTGAGTCTAAAAGAGCCTGACGTTGAAAGTCGGAAAGGTGAATAGGTTTTGCTGATTTGGGCTTGGAAGATTGAACAAGAGGGAGGTTGGCGCCGGCAGAGGCGAGGAGAGCGGCTTGTTCCTCTGTATGAGAAGTAAGGATGAAATCCATGAGTCTAGGCTGAAACGACAGCATACATGATGGAAGAATAAAGCCGATGGAGAAACAAACCTTCAAAGACATTCCGTCCGACTTCAACGCCCTCACCACGACGAATCCTGGTCAACGTTCGCAGGATAGCAGCATCCATAACAGGCGTCAACTCCTCTCCATCCTCATCTTCCGTCTCGGACTCAGAGTCGGACTCGGAGATATCGGAGTCATCCGATGCGGACGGAGCAGCCTCGTTAGGCTTCTTGTCGTTGTTGTCTATCAAGAGCCAGAGGCAGGAAGAAGGTTGTTCAGTCGGATTCATTCAAATGAAGCTCAAAGAATGTATTTAGGCATCTGAATGAAAGCAGACAAACATTTCTTCCAAGGCTGGTGTTTCGTTGGTCGTCCAGACATAGTCACAGCACGCTTCAGGCGATGTGTACGTTGAGACAAGAGAGGAACTCAGGTAGGTATGTGGAGGGATACCAAGGGGCTTGATCAATCAAAGTCTGTTGAGGCAGGGATACGATCGTCGTTTTGAGCAACAGGTAATATGATAATTTGGTAGAGCGGTGCGCACTACCTAATATCAGCCTGATGCGTCACGCCACACCTAAGCCTGGCACATCTTATGTCAGTCTTGGCAATCCATCTACCATCTTTGATTGTCTAAAAGCCCATGTCTATAGATAGAGCCAGTCCGAGTACACAATAGCGCTGGACATAAGCATCTGATTGAAAAAGTTCCGTTACATGAAGAAAAAAAAAAGAGAGAACGAGAAAGAAAATTGAGAGAATGCCAAAGAGAGACGAAGGGGTAAGACATAGCCTCATGTTCTACCGACAGAAAATCCAAAATGAAATGAGAAGAAATGAACAGCCGAGAAGAGAAAAACGTTTTCTATGAGCAAGCTCGATGGGAATGAAGATAAAAATAAGGATTGAAAGGGTCCGTTTTGATTGATGCACAGCACAATCTACTTGGACTGCAAGAAGAGCTCGTTGAGCAACTTGATGGTGTCTTCAGGGCAGGTGACATCATGACCGATCGTTCGCTCGTCGGTGTAGATTTCGTAATCGTTTCCACCCTGTGTTCAGATAAAGAAAATCAAAAAAGGTTAAGTATATCTGGAGCGAGTCGAAAGCGGACTTGAATGTACAAACCTTGTAGGTCTGAATTCAGGGATATTCGACAAAGATAGCCAGATGGGAATAGATAGGTCAGCCATCGGCATACTATACAGGCAGCTTTCAGAATAAATAGGAGCGACACAAACCTTATCTCCAAAGAAGTGGACCTCGGTGAAACCCTCGGGAATGACGTACTGGGTGAGAGCGTAAGTCTTGTCCCAACCTGGAAATGAAAAAAACAGAACATTTCAACGGATGAGAGATCGGTACCGCATGAAAATACGTGGGGAGGAAAGCCACTTACCAACAGGGAACTGTCCGACGTAGCCATGTAACGAGAGGTAAGCAAATACACACAAGTTAACTAAAATAGCCTATGCAAAGGTGTGTTCAAGCAAAAAAACCTACCACATCGAAAGAGATCTGTCCACCGATTGAGAAGGTCAATCCGTAGTCAGGGAATTTCTCCTTAAGCGCAGCAACGAATTTAGCTCGGAGACCGTGAATCTTATCGTAGGCCTCGAACTCGTGTCGCTCTTGAATGCTGTGGTAGAATGGCGAGAAGGACGGTGCGTGGCCGTGAAACAATTATTGAAAGTCAGAATTTGAATCAAACGGATGCTTCTACCAGTTAAGCAAAAGTATGTCTTACGAAGCGTTTCGACCGATAGGAGATACGTTGATCATACCGTTTCGGAACTCAACGAAGGTTCCCCTGAATAAAGTGAATCGAGAAATGGTTTGGTGAGTGATATTCTGATAAGATTTATGAATTTGGGGAACGTGATGAACCTCTTGATGGGAATGTCCATATCGGCGATGTAGTGGAGGATAAAGTTGACTAGAGGCTTGTACTTGTCCTCTCCCAAGAACTTGATAAACGACTGAGAGGCCAAAGGTTGGCCAAGCTTGTAAGCGGTCAATCCGTTCTCAGCAAAGCAGTAATCGAACGAGTTGATGACTGGGAGGGGTCAAAAATAACCCAAAGTTCAATTAGTAGGGATCTGGAACAGATGATTTAAAACGAGAGCAGACAACAAGATGCGAAGAACATACCATCGGAGCCTCCGGTGCTGAGCTGCTCGATAATTTTGGGGAGATCGCTTCCACCGACAAAAGCGATAGCGCAGACCTGTCTGAGCTTCTGGAGGGTAGCGAGGATTTCGGGAGAGGCGTCCTATGATAGAAAAGGAGCCATAGGTACAGAAGGGTCAATAGTTTAGCAAGATAGGATATGGACCTTCGGGAGGTTCAGCAATGTCAGTATATGAAAGGAAAATCACCTGTCTAGCAGGGGTAAGGGTACCATCGACATCGCTAAAAGTAGGGAGGAAGAAGGCGTGCATTGAATTGTGAGCTGACTGTACGTTGCTAATGCACAGAAAGACGCGATTAAGGGAAGAAAACAAAACAAACAAGAAAACTCGAAACTTACAACATGCAGATGGTCTTGGGCTTGGGCCTCGACTCAAGGGGAACAATAGGAGCGACGGTAAGAACGTGAGACATCTTTAAGAGGGCTGAAAAGGTTAGAAGAATGAGAGAGGGAGTGTCGTTGTAGTGGTGGTAGTGGGTACTAAAGAAAGAAACGAGGAAAGATGGACGAAAAGGGAAAAAGTTGTGTTCGGGACGAGATTGGAAATCACAGGGAGGTTTAAGCGGAACAGCAGAAATGCTGTTTTGGGTCACGTGATAGTATTTACCCCACTGTCAGTGTTAGGGGCGGAAGCTGGGCTGGTAACGGAAGGGTTACGAAGTAGTAATCACACAAAACTCTTGGGTCTCAGAGGAAAAGTTCAGGCTCTTGGAACTGGAAGACAGAGTCGATAGGACCACTGGGATGAGAACAAGTGAACGAGTACAAGGACAGGGGAACAAGAAAGTAAGGGAACAAGGGAACAAGGGAACAAGGTGAGAATGAGAAATAGCAAAGGATCCAAGCTTGGGATTCTTATGTACAAGCGGTCGGGAAGCCTGCCTTTTATATAGTTCTTAGACCCTTTGGGCATCATGCATGGATGCGCTGGCAGTGAAATAAGATGGCAGTGCGATGCGCTGGAAGCCTAGTGCGCTGGAGGTAGGAGAGGGAGGAATAGTGGAAGTGGAAAGGTCTATGGGTCACAGCTTCCAATCATGTGGAACTTTGGTCATATCCTTAGCACTACAGTACCTTCACATTACTTCCAGCGTGTCCGTCTTTCTTCTTATCCTTACTCCGTTTTTCCAGACTACAACTCAAGGAAACCCCTGCAAGATGGATACAGGTAAGATTCAACATGTGCATGTACATGCGCGCAACGAGGTGACGAAGTGGTACTATACAAAGCTCATCAAGGATGATGGCACGTGGAGGACAACCGGCGAAAAAAGCGGTAGTAGCCATCAGCCACAAGCGCACCCTGGTTACATGAAGGTTACGATGTTGAAAAGTTCTTTGCCCAATTTTTTTTTCTCTTCCCTCATCCCTTTTCTCTCTTTCTTTCACCACCTTCTTTTGAATCCTACACTCGGTTTGCTGAATTCAGTAGCCTTTTCAGTTTAAAAACACCAAAACAAACTTTTCAAAATGGCCCCCAAGAACACCAAGGCTGCTGCCGCTCTCAAGACCGTCTTCAAGGTCGACTACTCCAAGCCCGTCGCTGATTCTGTGAGTGGTCCTTGTCTTCGTGAGCACCTTAGTGTCAAAATGTCTAACGTACCTTTCTTCTTTGTTCTCAGATCTTCGACGCTGCTGAGTTCGAGAAGTACCTCCACGACCGAATCAAGGTTGAGGGAAAGACTGGTCAGCTCGCCGACAAGGTTACCCTCAAGAGGGATGGTTCGTATTTTTCCATCTTGGTTGTATGTTGATCAGAGAGTTCTTAAACTAACCTTTGTTCTTTTTTTCTTTCTTCCTTCCTTCAGCCTCCAAGTTGACCATCACCTCAACCATCCCCTTCTCCAAGCGACAGATCAAGTACCTCACCAAGAAGTTCATCCAGAAGTCTGTCGGATCTGGATTCATGCGAGTCGTTGCTACCTCCAAGGACACCTACACCTTGACCTACCCCAACGTCGCTGACGAGGAGGCTGAGGATGCCGAGGACCTTTAAGCGCCTTCCATCGGTCTTTCTTCTCCCAGGGGTCTAGTCTCTTATCTTTCCTACTTTTTAGGTCAGAATAAGAGACAGGCATGTTTTGGCCTTAGTTCTCAGGTTGAGGAGCTCTTGACTGAGTTTGATACCAATGGGTTCTTTGTTTCCAATTTTCCATGTTTTGTGTTTTCAAAGTGACATTAAAAAAAACCTGAGCCCACCTTACAGATTTGAAAGATAGAGTATTGCTGATTATTCTGAATCAAGTGAAAATAGACGCACAATGCATAATACATAATGAAAACGTGCAAAGAGGGAAGGGAGTACAGAGTGTTTTTCTACGATATCTTTTTTTTTTTTTTTGATGAGCACGCCAAGTAAAGAAATGCACATATTGAAAACTCTTGAAAGGCCCTGATGAAAGAACAGATGGGTGATGACAGAAACCAAAAAAACGGAAAAGTGATATAAATGATATATAGTTAAGCATATTGGGAGATTCTCGACAGTAGAAAGCAACTATGAGAAAGATGGGTCTAGGTTCAGGCATCGTCAGGCATTGGGTCTCTTGTCCTCCTTGCTTTCCTGAAAATGACAAAGAAATTCAAATCACGGGTCAGAATTTTTGCCAAGATCGAAGAAAAGAAGAAAAGAACGTACATTGGTCGTTCTCTAATTTTCGAGTCCGCAAACGTTCGGATCTTTCGCTTATGAGATTCTTTCTTCTGCTCATTCTTGTATCGTTTACGAAGAGCAGCTCCTTCAGGGTTCGTCGTCGTCTGTTTTGAGCAAAAGATTTCAAAGCAAGATAAGTAAAAATCACCCGTAGTTTTGGCGGTTGAAGTCAGATAAAACGACGTACGCGAACGATCTTCTCATTTCGCCTAGCTTGCCGTTTCATAGCTTTTGTCCTCTGGATGGAATTCCAAACAGAAGAGAACGCGGAGATCCCGACTTTAGCCTGGATGAGAGTTTGAAGCTCTACACCCATGTTCCTAATTTCCTCATCACTTGGGTGGTTGGCGTCGAGAACACGTTGTATAGGATGGAGGATTTGCATCAGGTACTGCTTCGTCAAAGAAGGATCCAACACTGAAGCAAGCGCGGCGAAGAGCCGGAAGATAGAGAGGATAGGTAGCGATCGTCTAGGCTGTATAACCAAATATTCAAGAACACCGCGATCAGTTTATTTCACCAACACGATCAAAGTGTATATACCCAGCACTCACCGACACTTCTCCGTGGACAGCAGGTCGAGTGATCAGGATTGTCCTGGCCAACTGAGAAAGCTTGGTGAACAGCCAAGCCGAGGGATTGTCCAAAGCTCTCTTGAACACATCCTGCTCTGTGGCCGTCTCCTCTTCATCCTCCGGCACTATTTCTTCTTCTTCCTCTTCGTCACCGTCATCATCGTCGTTCAGGTCCTCTTCTTCCGCTTCTGCCTTGTCTACAGGAGGAGCCTCTACGACTTCCGCGTCAGCAGAATCAGCAGGCAAACTTGTTCCCAACGCGAAGCATCGTCCCAAGTAGACGATATTTTTGACGACCTGTATGGCAAGCGCCTCATCAATGCTCTCTCCCTTGAGCTGAAGCAAACTCTGCCGGGCCAGGCTGAACAACCCCCGAGGCTGCAGTGGTCCGTCCTGATCGATAGCAGACTGACTGGCGTCGAACGAAGGGGCAGATGAACCAAACAATGTACCAACTAACCGGGCTGATGCCAGTCTCACCCACGCATGTGGGAACAAAATATGACCGGTCACAGCATGCCATTCAACCGTGGCAATTTCATCAGGGAATATCTTGAGAACCTTGGCGAGAGTGGATAACGACTGATAAGGAAGCTGCCAATCCAAGTCGTCTGCAATCTCCATAGCGAATGGAGAGGGATCCTCTTGAGCGATTTCATATGCCTCCAATGTAGTCGCGGAGCTAGCCAATATTTCCTGAACATCAATCAACAACGAAGAGACATACGGCCTGGTTTCGATGCCGATAGAGTCCAAAAAGAGTCCGTAAATCTGAGCGGCTAAACGAGGAAGTTGTGCTTGGGAGGGAGTGTTGGCCCAGATGTGAATCTTAGAAACAGTATCGGCTAGCTGTTCAGATGTTAATCTTGGAAGAAGCCCCTTGAGAAGCTCGGCAGCCATTTCTCGACACTTGACAGACTCGTCATTCGCAATTACTAGAGCGAGACCCATGAAAAATGAGTCCGAGTAATCCTGAATGTGCTTTTCGTCGAATTTATCGAAAACTGCGCCGAGAAGCTCCATCACCGACAGACGACCACTCTCGTACACGTATGTCAGGTTGTTGACCAGGAACTGCATCTGTTTCTTCAATCGACCAGATCCCTGAGGGTAATCAAGCAAGAATCGGAGAACGTTCGATCGGCATTGCTCCTGAACGTGAGCAGATTGACTGGTCACCATCGTCTCAGCTACCTTGTCCATTACGTCGTAGATATCGGCGACAACAAACTTGCGAGAGATGATCGAGTGAAGAAGAGCAAAGATAGCTGCTTGTCGAGACGGATCCTCAAGGTCTGGAGTGATGAGCTCGAGCAGATAGCTCATCTGCTTCTGAGTGATGTCCACTTCCTTGCAGTCTCGAAGGATGATAGACAAAGTCCTTAACGCTTGCTGAGAAAGATCTGACTCGGTCGAACCGGCGTGTTTGATTGTCTTGAAGATTTGTTGAACAAAGGTAGGAAGAGCAGCAGTGAGGGACTCGACGGGAGCTTTGACGATAGCGGCTGTGGCTTTAAGCCCGAGGATGACGATATCTGACACGACACTGAACAGAGACTCTCCAATCAGGTTCACAAGAGGATCCAGTCGACTGAGGATATCAGTATCCGAGAACACAAACCGGCCTCGACGGAAAGCAGTGATGAAAAGTTCCAATCCAAAGCCAACAAATTTGTAAGCATTGCTAGCATAGTGATCCACCGCTCGTTCCTCCGATCGTTTGATAGAAACCAAGAAGTTTTTAACGGATTGGGAGTCCTTCAAAACGACAGACTTCTTCTTTCCCTGCAAGAGGTGGGAGTTCTGACCGATTAGTGTATGGCAGAGGATCAATACGTCAGGAGGAGATAGTCGCTCGTTGGAGTTGAGACCCGAAGCCACTCGACGAAGCACATCATCAACCTGCTGTAGCACCTTGAGGACCTGAGTAGTTCCGAGAACCTCTTTGATAGGTACAAGGATCTGACCGATCTTCTCTGGAGAAATGAGTCGGGCTACCAGCTGAAAAGTGTCGAGACCCTTTGAGGTGGACGTTCGAACTTCTCGCATCTTGGTCTTGAATCCTTCTGCTTGGAGATCTTTTCCAGATTCTCCGAACACGACCTCGGCAGCGATAGCGACCACATCGTGCACACAATCGTCAAGGTCACTAAACTCGGAAGATGCGAGAGACGTAACATGGACAAGGATAGCATGAACAGTGAAAGCGAGGACATGCAACTGAGGACCTCTCTGTAGCGCAGCCTTCATCTCATGGATCAAAGGAGCAAGCCACTCAGGACCGAGTGTGACCGCTATCTTGATGATAGTCTCTTTGGCAAGATCTCGAGTTTCCTGCGATTTACTTCGGAAGACCTGACTGAGGGTGGTGAGGAGCCGCGAAATCTGGGCATCTCGAGATTGCTCAGGAAGGTTGAGGGCAACCTTAACAATACCGATAGCGATAGGAATTCGAATGGAATCTTCAGTCTCGTCTTTTTGCTGAAGATACGACAATAGGGATGGAAGGAGTCGAGTTTCGACGGCGTCCGCGATATACAAAGCCTGAGATGATACAGGCGCCACCGGAGGTTCTGTCGTAAAATAGGAATATGGAACATATCAAAATGTGCTAAAGTTTCTGTCAGGATAATCATTACTTACCAGCTGCAACTTCCGCCGACTTCTCATCGATGACAATGATGTCGTGCTCTTCTACAGTAAGTTCTGATCAAAATCAAGAACATATCGCATCAGTAACTGTTTCAAGCGCGGGACCTGACTGAATTGGGCCCACAAAAAGACTCACCTGCACCATCTTCGATTTCGGTCTCGATTACTGGCTCCTCCATCAAGAAGTGGAAATGATCCAGGATAGAGACCACTGTCCTGATGAAGAATTTTTCGTTCTCCGTTTTCTCCTTGGCCAGTCGAATATACTGCCGAACTAGTCCATTATATGCCGCCCATTTGAGTTGCTTTGAGATCTTTCCGGTCGAGGTGATGGCTTCATTGATAAGATGGTGATCAGTTTTCCCGCTTGAGTTGTTGATGAAATGAGCAAGTAGTGGAAGGAATATATCGGCCAGAAGGTTCGAGTTTGTTATGATATTATCATCGCAAAGCTCCGAGAGTCGATGGAGAGCTCTAATTCGTCGATGAGTCTGGATATGGTGGATGTTGGTAAAGAAACTAGCCTCATGATCACCGCCAGCCAAAAGAGGCTGCATCTCTTGAAGGATAGGGATATGAACACACAAGGATACTGCAGTAGAGAGCACAGATAAGATTTCTGTTCGAACCAGCTCCGTTCGGGTGCGAAGTCCATTTCGAATACCAGGGAAGAGTACTCGAGTGAACGTCGTGAGGTAACTCTGATCATCTACCATGGCAGCTGTACGCTCGACAAATCGACGAAGACCAAAAGCAGCGTTCGTTCGAATAGACATCTCTTCCGGATCTTGGATATAGTAGAGCATGTTGTAAATGATGGGTAACCATTGTTGGACCGTAAGCGTGCTCCAAAGTTGCTCATTGAGTGTGCTGAAGGCAGCTAATCGTCGGTCGAAGTCAGGTTCCTCTTTTCGTCGTTCCGAGAACGAGTTTATAGAAACGATAACATCGACAACTGCCTGGAGATCTGAGTCGGTAGGAGGGAACTGAAGGAGAACTTCGCAGAGCGCTTGTCGAGCCTGCTTCGATCGAAGAGACTGGAAGAGAGTGGAAAGTAGATTGAAAGAGTGAACAAAAATAGAGGATTCGCGATCGGAAAACTCGGGGATGAGAGGAAGCAAACTCTTGAAGATGAGAAGAATATCCGACTTGACTCTTTCGGGAACAACCTTGGCAGGTTTCCTCAACATAGGAGAAAGCAGAGCGACGAGTCGAGCGCTCTGAGGTCCATTAGTCACGTAGGATGCCAGACCTGATAGAATTCTGATCTGTCTCTTAGCGAGTTCTTCCTTTACCTGACCTGATCCCAGAGGTCGCTCGACAAGCACAGACAGATTACCCAGAAGCTCGTCCACGTAGGGCTTGATGATTTGATTCACCACCGTCGCCCGTTCATTCTCGTCATCCTCTAAACTTCCGAATGCCAGTAATCTCTCCACAATATCGTAGATCTTGGAGACCACAGCCGGCTTGACATTTGTCGCAGTGAGACAAGAGTAGACCTTACTGAGGAGCTGTGTATCGTACTGAACGAGGAACGGAACAGTTCTGGAAGTAGTTGACCAGATAGCGAAAAGCTCTAATAGACCAGACGGTGCTTGGGTGTTCTCGGTATTGAGCGAGGCAAGCCGAGGAGAGATGAACGATTTGAAAGCCGCAGGTAGGTAGAGCTTGAAGTTGAAATCGACAGAAGCGCTCGATTTGAAGAAATCGGCGAAACGTTTGAGTCCAAGCTGTCGGATAGCCCTAACCGGAGTCGTATGTGACTGGACATTCTCCTCTTCGTCTTCATCCTCCACTACATCTTCTGCATCCACTTCAGCCTTTTCTTCCGACCCGACAGCTTTCATCTTGCCAATCTTGGTTTGAGCACGATGGATAAGCTCCATCGTTGTTCCAAGCAACCTTGGCCAAGAGGGCATCAGCTGAGGTCCCAAGTACTTAAGGACATCTCCCAGCAAGGATAAGAAACCGATTTGCTGTTTTCCAGGAATGAACACGGCATCCAGGTCAGAGTCATCTCTAGTAAGAGTGAATTCTCCAGACGACGGCCCAGCTTGAGATTCAATCAATCCACCGAAAGGAGCGAGCATAAGCTCTACCAAGATTGATAATTCCTCGGTCGCGCAACCTGCCAAAGCAGATAAGATAGCCTGTTTCTTGGCTCCCGGTCCGTTACTCGCACTAGACCTCCCTCGTCGAGCAATCATTTTTCCGTAGAGCATTCGGATCACCAAAGGGATAAGTTCGTCTCGATGAGCAGGGTTGACAGAGGCTCCTCCGCTGACAAGCGAGAATTTAGTAAGCTCATCCCTAAACCGGACTTCGTCTAAGAGCATTTTGAGACTGTCTTTGTACGGAGTGATTTTGCTATTCTTGAAAGTGAAGATACAGTCGAGCGCCAATAGTTGAAGCTTTGGGTCTCCCTTCGCGAGAAGCGAGAGGTAGAGGGAGTGCATCTCGTCCGACCGATAGATGGCCTTGGGGTTGACAAACTTAGCAAACAAGGAGAGGTAGGCGGTCAATTTCAAATGGACCTGCTTGAGTGTTAGTCGAGGGAGGGAAGTCGAATCGGCGGGAACAACAGGGAACTCGTCGGCGTCAAGAGAGGACGAGATGATGTTGGACCGAGAGGTGAAACTCAAAAAGAGAGAAATGAAATCCCGGGAATGCTTTTCGGCAAGCGAAGGAGCAGCAGCTAAAGCGTGGACCAGCTCGATCTCGTAGTTGAGCACATCAAGTCGGTCTCGGTTGAACGGCATCCGAGACTGAATATCAAGTATTGTAGAAGGAAACTGATTAGTCAAGCACTCATCACCAGGCCTCTGATAAGAGGCAGACTGAGGGAACACTTACATCAGCAATAGCTCTCAACCTGTCTTCGCCATCACCCTCTACAAGTGACCTCATCAGCTCTTCGGCCGCCTTTCTGCTTGGATCTCTAAAGCATCTGACCGCCTCATCGTTCTCTTCTTCCTTCTCCTCAATAATCCCATCAGAGTTATCCGCCCATGCAGGCATAGGTTCTTGCAAGACCGAATGAGGACCTTGAGAGGCCAAAGTGAGCTGGTGCAGCAAGAGAGCCCAGACCTGATCGCCGTGAACCGCCGCAAGTGAGGCAAGGGCTGTGTGTGTGGCAGGGTAGAGAGGTCGAAGGTTGACCTTTAACTGGGCTATTTTGGTTCAAGTAGACAATGATTAGTGGACGATGTTCGACGCATCTATACATAGACCTTCTTTCATGCCAGAAAGTAGGAGAATACTTACCGGTCAGAACTTTGAGACCGACATCTAATCCAAACTGCATTTCCTCTTTCTCTCCGCTCAGATTTTGTATAGCCCTCTCCAGCCTCGCCACACCTACACACCTTTCCCTCGCATCCTTGACGCTCAACTCGATTTCTTCCATTGCAAGTGCCTGATCTAACACTGCTCTGACCGATGTGTTCTTCGTCGGAAGCGCTACCAAAATTTTGAGGGCCGCTTTCCTTTTTTCAGAGGAGGATGACATGAGTTGAGACTCAAGGAGGGGAACCAAAGTTTCCCAACCAGTTGGAGCCGAGCCGGAAGCAAGAATAGGCTGTAAGACTTGGGAAAGATTTTTGAGCAGCACAGAGGGAACAACTGTTTTGCTCAGTATGGATGCAAGCACCACATCCGTACCGAACAAGATAGACCGAATATCGGTCACACCCTGAGCGATGGTGGTACCTGAATTATTTTCCCAAATAACTCCAATTGTCTGCAGCACCTCATCGAGGATGAATCCAAGATCGAGAATGACTTCTCCTTCTTTTTGGGTGGACTGCTTATAAGCCTGAACCCCCTCTCGGAGAAAGCCAACAAGAGATCCCCACATGGGTCCTTTAGTGTCTTCTAATCGGCCGATGAGTAAAAGTAGATTATCGAGAATCAGGACTTCATCTTTGGATTGGGAGGATAATGTCTGAGACTTGAGACCATCGAGAAGGGAAGCCAGATGAGGACCGAGAGTTTCCCTAGGAGGAGATTTAAAAATGGCGCTGGTAAGAAGATTGGCGCGAGAGAGATTGTTGAGTAAATTGATGATATGAGGAAGACTGGGGGATGTGACGGAGGTTTGCTTGAATGCGGAAAACAGTGATCTAGAATCAAGTCAACAAGAACGGTTGAGTTATTTGCTGGTAAATACAAGGAAGAAAAATTACAAACCTCTCCAGAACACCTCCAAATAACACGTCTCCTCCTCTTTTCCACCCTGAACCCTCGACGACCCACATACCGACCAATGCACTCCTTCTTGCCCAGTCGCCCTCCAGACTTTCCCAAAGAGCCTCAACTGTTGACCGGTATTTGAGCCAAGCAGGCAGATTGGTGATTGGCAGAAGAGTAGATACGAGGTAGACAAATGAATTTTGGAGGGTTGATGAGGAGGTTGAAAGCTTGAATAGAGGTGGAAGTAGAGAAAGAAGAGGTGTGTGAAGAGTGGCTAGAGTTTGAAAACGAGATTTAGTTAAACTACTAGTATAGGGTGTCCATGTGATGGTTAATATGAAGAGACCTACTAGTTACCCCCTTTCCTTTACGAGCAGCACTAACCACTCCCAAGGCATCTACCAGCCTCGTGATCCGCAAAATATCAGCTTCGTGGTCCTCCTCCAGAGCATTGGAAGAAGCCTTGACAAGGACGTCGATGACCCCCTCAGTCATTTCAGGTTTAGGGCTGGTGTGATGTATGAGCGCCGTTAAAACATTCGAAAGTAGCTTTTTAGGAAGCAAGGACTCGGCAGGCAAATCCAGGAGAGCAGACAAAAGTGTTTGGAAGAGGTGAGGGGTTGTTGAGGGAAGAATAGGGACAGGGCCCTGTGTGTGTATGGCAATGTTGGAAGGGCTTCATCAGTCTCTTACGCAATTTGTATGCGAATCCCAAAACCGAACAACAACAATGATGAGAAACAAACCTTTAGCGCTTCTACTAAGATCAAGCCAACTCCCTCCCTAAGTACGTCTACGTGTTCGCCCGTCTCCTCCTCCGTCCTGAGCGAGCTGACCATGAGCCCGACTACTCTCTCAGCCTTCTCTCCTCGAGCTCCTCTTCTAAGCAAGCTTCCCCAACCCTCTACGGCTAACCGTCTCTGCTCTCCTCCATTTGCACGGCCTCCGTTTCGGACAAACAACAGATGAGGGACCCAGATTGACCATACTTTCTGCAGAGTCGAATGGTTCTCTGGCTGAAGCAGCAGGGGAGACATGGGTTTCAGGAGTGCCGAGAGTGAGGGAAACAACAGCGGGAGATGAAATGGAGAATTCGAAAGATCCAGAAGCGGAGGCAGGATCTTCTCCAAAAAGGGAAGGAACTCGTCCAAGAGAGAGAGCGCTAGTTGAGGAAGAAGGTCCAAAATTGACGGAAGCGACCCGCTTCCGTCTTCTGGGTTGGTCTCTTCCGGATGGCGCAAGACATCCACAAGGATGTCTACCACTTGGGACTTGTTGAATAATAGTAGAGGAAATGTTTGAACGAGTGGAGTTAGCTCCTTAAGGAGCGCTTGGAAAGAGGTAGATAGGTTGAGAAGTGACAAGTGCGCCAGATGCAGAGTGAAGGGAGTGGAGGTGTAGGCACCCGTCGGATCGGTCGAGGAGGACTCCTACATATGAAAATTGAGAACAAAATTCGGAAAAAAGACAAAACCAAGATCACACAGGTTAGCCTGGCATAGCCTGCTTGTTCCAATCGTTTATAAACACAATAGCGCACCTCTAGTTCCTGGGTAAAGTCCAACTTGGGAGCGACTCGGAGATTGACATGATGGGCCTTCGACTGGTCCTGTAAAGACTTGTAGACGTGCCGCTTGGCATGCTGCCTACCCTGTCCCGGGTTTTTCTTCTGATGTGTCTTTTTCTTTGGTGGCATATCCCTGATGCAACCTAGAAGAAAGAAGAAGAAAAAGACTAAAGAAGGTTGTGAAGAGTGGACGGTCGATGGAAACTTGAAACGAGTGGTGAAACCGAACAGATAAAATTGTGGGTTTAAAGATTTTGGCATTCGAATGGTTACGCAGTCTGTCCAATCGGCGTTACCATGAATCGATGATTAGATATTATGGTTCACGTTGATATTCGGCCAATACAACCAATTTGTAATCAGAATGAGAGGTCACGCTGTGCTTATTATTTGAGTCACGTGACTGTTTCAGCTACGACACACGACGCGTCCTAGTCGATGTCCTTCCTCGTTTCTACTTAATGAGGTAGACTCGTCGCTTCCTAAATAGTTACTCCTACCGTTTTCCTTTTGGTCTTTCCTCTTCTCAACCCTGGCCAAGATGGCCGAGTGTGGGATTTGTATCGAGGCTCTTTTTATACACACAAACACATTTGCCTCGGCCCAAGCGCCCTCGTCATCTTTGCCTTCTTCGTCTGCCGGCGGGCCCTCTTCCGGCAAGGGTGAGCCGCTGGAGATCTGTTCTCTTCCTTGTGGACACGTGTTCCATCAAGTTTGTTTCTCTAAATGGTTCTCCTCCAACGGAAAGGCAAGTAAGCGATGCCCCCACTGTAGAGAGGATGTCACTCGTCACAATCCCGTCAGGTTGCGGTTCGGAGGAGACCCCTGGGCGGCTCCGATATCAGACGGAAAGACGAAGCTGAAGCGAATGGTCAAATCACTCAAGACTCAGGCGACCGATAGAATTGGGATCGATAGCTCAGGTAATGAGGTCGAGACTTTTGTCGAAGGGCTGGAGGAAGTCCTGAAGACATTGACAGATACGAAAGGCAAGGGTCGAGAGGATGACTGGCTTGATCTGATGGAGGACCTCGAACTTAAGGTACGTATTTGTGCGAATTATCTTGACTACGCGTTCGCGTGTATGCATCCGTAGTCCATATGCTGAACGCTCCTCGACCTATACTTCCTTCTTAACAATTCTCAGGCCTCTCTGAAGTCTCTCTCGGGAAACGTGGCTCATCTCCGTGAAAGACTACACTATTCTCATCGGGTCACCTCCTTGTGTGAGACTATCGCCAAGCTCCAAGCGGACAACGCCGAATTACTTAAAACAAATCAATCGAATAGGGAAAATAAGATGAAGGCTCTTCAAGACTTCAAACAAAAGGCGGTCGAGAAGATGGATCGGGAAAAGATTCGACAGGCAGAGAAGTTAAACGAGAAAGAAAGGGGCTGGCGGGATGAAGAAAAGAAGTTAAAGTTGGAGCTTAGAATGAAGGAAGATCGGCTGGTACAAGCGATAGATGAGAAGAGAAGGGTATCGAGGTGAGTCGGCATACTATCTTGAGGATATATTGTTCTCCCTATCCTAATGACTCTTTCTAACATGCGCTGTTGTGTATGCATCACTAGGGACCTTGTGGACATGAAAGAGTCTCTTAATGCTCGTTTAGCGGCCTTGGAAAGCCAAAACACCAAGGTAAGTGATGTATGATCGACTTAATCCATACCATGTGAACTGATTTTTGATTATGTACATGTCTCTTTCGCTGTCTGCATCCCTCCAGATTGCCGACTTGAAAAAGAAGCTCTTGATCCAGAAACAGATGATCTCCTCAGCCAGTGTCGAGAATTCATCACTTGGTAAACAGCTCTCGACAGTCAAAACGGCCACCGAAATAGCCGATCCAGCCTCGCATTTTCCTAGAAAACGACCGCGCTCATACCTCGGACACAACCAAGACCGAACTCGATCTGATGGTTACGACGATCCAGGTTTAAGATTCGATGATGAGGGTAGGGATCCAATGAGCGAGGTGTCAGATGCTAGTCGGACGCTCGGTACGTCCGACGCGATAGAAGAAAATCAGGAAACCGAACGAGGACATGACTTAGCCCTTAGAGGCCAACCAGACTACCGGTCGGATGACCAAGGGATCATATATGTGAACGATAGTGATGAGGAAACCGAGGACAAGGAGGATAAGAAGCGCAAGATGATTCTAAGGATGAAGGATGGTCAGACAACAAACGGAAAAACAATGGAGGCGACAGCCGGGATGACTTGGGCGGATGATAGTCTGGAGGTCGCAGATGTTAGTTGGAGAAGTCAAATCGACGTACCCGTCAGAAAACCAGCTGTTCGTGATTCTTTCTCCAGTTTTCAATCTTGGATGCAGTTTGCGATTGAAGTCTCAAGAATACAACGTGATGTTTTACTATATTTGTCTTGTATGGAGGTTTCTATAGAAAGTGGTGTATCAATCAAACTCGCGACCACTCGCTCCCAACTCGATCAACCGCCTGTTCCGTGCTACTCGCTCATTTGACCGTTCATCCATAGTTGACCCAGCCCAACCACTTTCCAGCCGAGCTCCTCTCTCTAGATCATCCTCTTTGCAGAAGATATCCAGTCTCAACCCTACCGGACGTTCTAATATGACCTTCTCATCCGGCCCGATCCCGATGTTGCCGGTACCCAATAAACAGCCAGTGAACGCATGGTCTTTTGCTTCCGGGCCGAGATATGGCTCGACTGGGATAGACGAAAGAGGTAAGCGATCAAAAAAGACAGACCCTTCTACGATGATGACTGGATTGATCGCCGTCGGACCGAAAGTGACGAAGAAGCCTTCTGCAAAGCTACTCTGAGCGAAGTTTCCATTCTGGAAAGGATTCACCCGATGAGACTATTCTTTCGCTCTCATGGACAGTCGTGTACTCTAAAACTGTATTACTTTCTATAAATGATGTTACCCTATATAGAGTTTACATGAAGATATAGAGAAGTATGATTGAGTGTTGACAGAAAGCGGTCATTCAGAACGGGATGGCGAAGAAACCCGAGATGGGATATGCTTCCCTTTGACATGATGCTGAGGCCTGTTGAGAGAAGTAGTAGAGAAAACGAATGTTCGTCTTTGAGTTGGTATGCAGGTAAAGATTCGCTGAATGATAAGAAAAAGAAAAGCCAAGATGACGAACGGGTTGAAGGGAGAGTAGTCTAGATGGACGTAGGCCCTAGCGACCCCATCAAGTGCCTCGATCATCCCTTGCATCACCTCCCTAGAAACATCAACCACGTTGAAACAGTTTGTGTCAATAGAGAAGAAAATCAGATCAAATGGGAAAGAGAAACAACCTCGTGAATACTAACCCGGTGTCGTGGGCTTTGTGTAGAGAGGTTTGCGGCGGCAAACAGATGTCAACTTCAACAACGATGTCATCTCCTAAATGATATACCTCCATATCCGATATAGATTCGATTTGCTTGAACTAAAGATTGACAAATCCATCAAGAATATCAGACGTGAATCGAACATCCATTCATCAGTTCTACGAACAGAGCAGTGGAATGCTTACACGGTTGACCAGGTACAAAACCTTCAGGAATTCCTCCCGATCGGCCGACCTTCCAGACAAGTTAGAGAAGTTCTCTTCAAGAGTCTAAGAAGATACCAATAGATACGAACGTCGGGAAGTAAGAAATCGAAATCAAACGATTCGCTTTTCGACAAGAAAAAAACATTCAATAGGCTTACTTTCAGCCACTGGAAGATGATATACAAGGAAAGAAGTGCTCCTCCTAACGGATCAAGAAGTCTGATGTTGAATTTTTCGCCCAACCACTAAGAGGATATCCAGTTGGTCGTCAGAATTTTTCATTAAAAGTTGTATTTTCAGAAAAGAGCGCAGCGTACAGGGAATGTCAAGGATAGAGCATTGAAGAAACTAAAAGATGAAGATTCATCCAATGATTAGTCAAGACGATGAAAGCTTGTCAAGAGATAATACTACCTACACGTCGTTCTGAGCGTCCTGAGCTAGTCTTTATACCTCGGAAGATATCAATCATCAGTTTGGGCTTGTTATGGAAAGACTGCCTCTTTATGGTTAAGAAAGACACAAGATCACTCACGCCCTAACGCCTGAGGATGAGAGCTTGCGGCAGACCACCCAGATAAGACCTTTGACTCCGATTGTGACCAGCATCACTCTATGAGTGAAGTCGAAGAAACAAAGACAGTCAGAATAAAGCCTTCGTTCATTTAAGTTACAAGAGCGTGTACACAATCACGAAGAGAGGTAGGTCCGCTGATTTTTCCGGATCACTCTTGGAAGACAGGATGTTGAATAGTTGAGTTACAGACTCGATGAAGATCTGTATTAGTTTCAAGAAGAAGGATTGAGCACATCAGTAATGGTGTTTGCACCGCTGAAGGCAGTATGAATTAAGATAGGGTACGTTCTTGACTGAAAGATGCAATCATCAGAACAGAGAACAGAAGGATGCCGAGCGGCTCGAACCGTCTTTTGCCGGTAGGATATCGCTTGGAAATTGACTAGCGGTTTTGAAGTGTAAAAACATCAGAAGACTACACAAATTAGGCTTGCTGGATAGGGGTGACGACTTACTTTTGTCGGATGGGCAGCCCGTGCGGTCAAGTAGATGATCAGGGTTGATAGAACATCCAAAGCACTATGCAAATTAAGAAATGGACTGAGCATGATGGTCTAAAAGAGAAAGATAGATTTGGAGCTCACCTATCCATAAAGGAAGCCAGAAGAGAGATTGATCCGGAGAGGGCCACTGCACCCGCCTTGATCGAGAGTAGGAACAGATTGACCGCGATGTTGACTAGAGTCAATTATTCAAGATCGAGCTTTATCTTTAGTATAGATGGCCATGTTCAACGTAGCATTCAGAAAAGAGAACTCACGATTCAAACCCCATTTGTCGTTTCTCTCTTCTCTTTGTCTGTTCTTTGCAGCCAGGTCTAACCCTTCTGAATCTTCCTCACCGGATGTTCGAAGCGCATCCAACAACGGCTCCCGCTCTCCATCCCTTGTGACACACACGCCGAGCGCGTCCTGAGACATCTTTCTGCTAACAAACTTGGAGGTAGTCTGTCGGCGGACTGGCCGAGGGGGACGCTGAGAGACAGGTTGATGGAAGGATGCAAGGATTTTGGACGGCAGAGACGATGTAAGGATATCATCGATCTTTTCATATTCGTCTAGTAAGGCGTCTAAAGAAGAAAATCGAGGGTCTGAGCGACAGGTAGGCTTGAGCTTTAATCATGAGGACGAGCACTCACTCTGACTCTCATAGAACTCTCTAAGACATTTGCTCTTAATCTTCTTGAGTTCTTCTTGAGACTTTCGAGAACGACCAAAGTCAGGCGAGACGTCTAGAAGTAGGCTAAGGTAAACCCGAAAGAAAAGAGATTACGACAAGTATTTAGCACGCGTTGCTTGTCTACGGGAACAGCAAAAGAAAAGGGAGAGAGTGTATAACGATGCTCACTCTTTGGCCTTGCATGCATGACCAGATGGTTCACTCATCGTGCAAACAAAGTCACACTTGGTTCAGAGATAGAAAGATCGATGTAACGGATGTATGAATGGATGGAGAGATGATTGGTTGAGGTCAAGCAGCATATACGGAGATGACCAAGGCAGTGTTCAAGATGATGAATCCTAGCTGCCGCTCTCTATATTCCTCCTGTTGTCCTTATCCTCTCTTTGTCTCGAGACTCAGTCTACTAATGTTCTCAAGCAGACATACAACGCTAACGAGCATATATACATCTGTGGTCATGATGAAGAGGCAGAGAATGATGGACCAGATCTGATGGTAGTACTCACGGGAAATGAGTCAATCAGACGTCTCCTGTTTGATCAGCTGGCCTGAGGACAAGAACATCATCAGATGACTATATAAACCTGATCATATCTCTCTGCCCGTTCTTCTTTCTTTCTCTTCTTTGCTTGTTCTCTTCTTCTTCTCCTCTTTCTCGCCATCGTTAGACAAGTATGCAACACTCAGTCTCTGATGGATACAGGCTTCTCAAGCAAGAGTTGTAAGGGTTCTCCTTGTTTTCTGATCACGCCGGGGGGACATGATGTTGACGACGGCATTCTCTACAAGGTCTACTCTGTCTCCATCTTCGCTCAAGGTTCGTTTCGGTTGCTCAGGATGGCTCTTACGCATGCAGACATGCTCATCAGGCTAAAGATATCAAGCGTTAATCGTTTTGTCTTTCCAGCTCCTCTCTTCCGGAACTCTGGGCTCATCTGACACCCGATTGAGCTTGGTCCTAGGGTTCATTCCTCAAAGTGCGCAAATGCCGGCCAAGAAGGTGAGCATTCAGGATCACTTTCAAGCTTCCTGAATTGACATTCATAAGTACGCTGAACATGATGACCGATATCTTCCTCCCGCAGGTTGCCGAAGATAACTGGGAGATGGTCGAACCTGCGACTCCACCCCGTGCTACACCCACGTCACCCAACCCATCCAACTGGTCGCCTCCTCGATGGGCCATTCCTCACAGCCCATCTTCCTCTTCCAAACCGACGTCCTCGATCCAACCCGGGTCTAACAATGGTGATACCGCTGACAACACTTGGAGCCCACCGAAATGGGCGATCCCGCTTCGACCTACGGTCAAGCAAGCTCCCCTTGCTCCTTTCGGTTGGAAACCACCCTTCTGGGCTCGGTCTGTGCATACACAGCCTGATGTGCTTCTCAATCCAGTCTCGTTCGTCAAACTCAGAAACTCAAAGTTAGAGGTGAGAGAGAAGCATACAGAAAGAGTAGGGGCCGATGGTGAGATGGTGTGGATACCTCCGAGATGGGCAACCAAGGCGGGGCTCCCGCTGCTAAACTAAGGAAAGCTCATGCTTGCACTGAGAGCTTGATGCGACTCTATTCGGGTTGCGCGTGATCAGTATCATATATCTCGTTCTCTACCGTTCTGTGTATTCAATTTGTTGTAACATGCTAGGCGATCTTTTGTTGTTTTGTTATCAATGTAGAATAGTTGTGTATCCTCCGAGTGTTGTATGTGATGGACTTGTACCAACATCTTGTTCTTAATATATTAAAAAAGAGACACCACATACACATCTATTGATTTCTTTGTACAGGTGACTATTAGGATAACAACACACAAAAGCACTACAGCAAGGGAAAAGAAAAAACATGTACAAAAACCAATCGCAGAATGCACAGGCTACTCAGCCTGTTTGGCTAGATCAAGTAGCGTTTCCTCTATCTCTTCCACGTCCCTAAACTTGAGTACTTTCACACCCTTGGACTCCAATCTATCTCTAGCAGCATCAAATCTAGCTCTGAAGCCATCTGCCTGTTTGATCTGTTTCAGCATGGCAGACGACATGACTTCCTCGATATCCAAAGACTGAGGCTCATCGGTAAAAACCCCATCAAGGGTTGTCGAAGCTCCTACAGGAGCGCTAGCCGTCATGCTTGATGCTCCAAACTGGGGTGACGCCGGTCGAGAGGCATACAGTGGGTCAAGAACGTCTTCAGAGTAAACCCCAGCGTTCTCGGTCTGGCTTGTCGGCTGAGCAGATGAGGATGATAGAGATGCGGACGACGATGACGATGACGATAGGGTTTGTTCTCCGAGCGCTAGTTTCGAGTCTACTAGGTTCATATCAGGTCCCTCTGGTTGCTCAACAGAAGTACTGGCCGTTGATGAGGTCATCGTCGGTGTTTTTTGGCCTTTACCGATAAGTGAACTTGATCGGCTTCTGGTTGATCTCGCCTTATCCTTTACAGCTTGCGAGAACGCGCCTGTACCGATAGAGGTTGATGGTCCAAGGGACGAGGAAACGGACCCAACGTGGGATGTCAGCCGAGACATCCTTCCTCGGACGGAAGAGGCGGATGACGAAGTCCCAGACGAGAAGAAATCCGCGGTATCGCTTCTTGGTCGTGTACCCTTGGTAGGTGAAGATGAACCGGAAGATCCTAGGCTGAGCCCATCGGGAGTATGTGTCGATGAGGAAGAAGAAGTATTCGAAGATTGAGAGGGAAGGGTCGAGTTCGATCGGGCCCTTGCTGAGGACATTGTAGAAGAAGCAGGAACAAGAACAGATACATCTCGGATGATGATCGCTAAGATCTGATGGGGTCGCTCAAAGGCGATCGATGCGTACAGATCAAGGTCTTGTTCAGCTGAATCCCCAAAGAGAAGAAACTTGGATTTAGGAAACCCATCCAGGATCTTTGAAGTGCAAGATAAGCATACGATAAGACTGATGCTCTTTATTCTGTCGATCAGTCTGAAACACACGAAGCCAGACTTACCTCATAAACACCTCGAGCTTTCCGTTCCCCAGCTGGCTCCCATAAACCCTTAAAGACTGAGCGACCACCATAGAATTTGAGTTTGAGGGAGAAGCCCGCTGGAAATTGGGATAGGTTGAGGAACGAGTTGATCGGTTCAAACAGTTCGAACGGCGAGTTGGACTGGTTATATCGAGAATACCGGCGGGAAGTATGAGTACAAGATTCAAACCCGTGTAGGATGAGAAAAGGACATACGACGAAATGACAACCTCGGATGCCGCCCTCCGCCTGAAGCTTTCTGTACAAGTTTCCCATTCCTTTGACCTCTAAATCTTTTAGGTCCTTACAAAACACATTCTGTACCAGTCCATGCGAGCAAGAAGTCACACATCAGTATACATGTACTCTGGATCACATATCGATGCGGAAAAAAAGATTGAGACGTACTCTGAAGACGTTTCTCAAGCCACCCATGATATCCGAGTGTTTCACCGTATCATCCAGATCGGAGATTATTCTGATTCCTTTTGGCATGGACAGCGGAGTAACTATCGTACTCTTCAGGGCATCTCCCATGGCGGGCGGCTTGACTTTAACCAGTCCAAGCTCATTTTTCTCTGGAACCGCTTCTCGAGATGTGAACGCTGGCGAGGAGGAAGAAGCACTGTTTGTAGTGATATCGGGAGGTGTAGGTGATACAGGCCTAGAGCCTGTGACGATATCCTCTCCTTCGGCAGAGAGCATTCGAGCGGTGATCTCAAGACCCCACTCATGAGGTTTCTCAGAGTCGCTAATCGAGGATGATTGAGAGTTCTTTCGTCTTCGATCGGAGACACGTTCAGGAAATATCAAACTGGGTTCGAACGAAAACAATCAAATTGAGCATCAAGCATAAACGAAGAAGCTCATGAAGAACGCGCGAGAGCTCCCTGTAGAAAGATATGCGTACTCTAGACATTCCGGGTCTTCCACCAGGCTACCCCAAGGGATTCGTATAGTTTCCATGAAAGTTCCGTTCAGCGACGTAACTACGCGCATCTCAAACAATGGCCGTCCACGCTCATGCTTCTCTTCCTTGTTCGATCGATTTCCAGCCATTCCATCCTCCTCAACCGTGCTGAGACGTGGACGGACTTGGAGAACAACTTCTCTATTTGGGATAACCGAGGCAAAGAACGGTTGGAGTCTGGTTGCTAGATTAGTGTGCATATCCATCAAAGACTGGCTTATTGTATGAGCGGTGAGAGAATCTAATGCGGAAGATGGGGTCCTGGCTGAAGAAGTCTCGGAAGAGGTAGAGGAAGAGAGAGTACCAGACGTGCCAGATGGCTGGAATCGAGAGTGAGCATGAGAGAAAGAAGAGTGAGTCGTATCGATTCGAGGCCTAAGTGAGGCCGAAGGGGATGGTACTATGTGATTTGGCAAGGAGGATCCTGAATTTTTTCTTGCTGAAGAGGATTCGATCGTGGACAGGCCTACGGAGCGGACAGATGCTGTATCCGGTTGACTAGTCTTTTTTGAGGATGAGGATGAGGATGAAGGAGAAGATTGAAAGAAGGGAGACAGAGATATATCCTTCGTCTCGTCAGTCGGAGCGGGCGAGTCAGTGATGGAAGATTCAGTATCACGGTAGTATGTGAGTTCGCCATTGGACTCTGTCAAGTAAGACTCGCCCCGGACGGGCTGAACCCGCGGAGTCACTGGTAAACTCGGAAGGTCGGCAAAGTTTTTGGCCATTCTGTTGGATGCGCAGATTATGATGTCAAGTGGTTGAGGAAAATCTTGGTTCTGATGCGCCTTTGTGAAATACATCCGCACCCTTGAGGCCGACGAACAAGAAAGGCTGCTCACCGAGTAAACATCCGTTGGGTCCGGCTGGCTTGTTCTGGGGGCCGAAGGGTTGTACAAAATCCAGAAATATGAATGAGGATGTCGAAAGGCTGTACATGGTCTGTGAGAGAGTAGGGCAAACTGTCAGTACCTTTTACCGTTATGATGCACAGGCGCAAGAGAGTGATTAAACAGAGCTCTCACTAGGCTCAGAAGGACTTGGCTCAGAATCGTCTAGAGGAACTTTGACGGCCCACCCTGGGAACACAACGATTCTTTGATGCGATACTTCGAATGGAGCTACGTATCGAACGAATTTAAGGAAAAGAAAGGAAAGGAACAGTGAGCATGTTCTGTTCAATTATATGGAAAAGAGAGGGGGCAATGTCAACGAACCTTTCCTTCTCCTAAGCCATCCACCGACGGATGCTCTCACTCCCGGTCGATCGCCACCACTATTGCCGGTAGTGACACCTCCGTCGACCATATCGGCAGCCCTGTCCAGCAGTTCCTGCTCTTTGTTTTGACCACCACCGATAGCCTTGTGGGCGAGATGGCCGACGTTGCCGACGACTGTGCCGGCGGTCCCGGCGATGCCGGCCAAACCTTTACCAAATCCGGTCGTGAGAGAGGAGGCTAATCTGGAAGACGCCCTGGAAGACAACAAAGGTCTTGAAGTTACAAGGGTGTTTGGATCGAGATTTGATCCCGAATGAGGAAGAGCAGTCGGTTGGTTGGATCGAGAATGAGAATGCATGATAAAGGACCGACGGTTATGATAGGATAGTGGTGAAGAAATATGAAGCCGCGGTGTTGAAAGCTTGGGCAGATGAATGTGTCGATTGTATTTGGATTGCTTGGATAGAACAAGCAGAGCACTGGCGATCATCCAAAGAAGAGCAGAGGAAGATGAAGAGTGTGTATGTATGTACTGGTCGGATAGAAGAGAGATTGAAGGTGAGCAAAGAAGAAAGTAATCAAAGAAACAGTGAGAGAGGAGAGGCGTCATAGAACCTGCTAACCCTAACACTGAGCGTAGTAGACCGTGTACTTGAAGTAGGCGAGTCCGCTTTTTGCGCGCTCTCTTCCACACACTCATCCTACGGTCTCACCATTGCACCTGCATCTTCTTCTTCCGTTCATCTCCTATTCTCCCAGAGTACATATCTCGCAGAACACACGCGATGCTTGGCCGGTCTTGAAGAGGAGTCTTGACGGAATAGAGCGAGGCGCTGCTTACCTAATCATGATGAACTTACCTAATCAGCCCTCGCTTACCTAATCAGATGTCCCGATGACGATTTCGAACGGAGTAACTTTGGATCTTTCTTCTGGCTCTCTTCTATCTATCCGTCGTCTCTCCCTATCTATCCGTTCTTTTCCTCTTCCTTTCTTTCGAACATACACTCACCGATACATATATATTTCAGTTCTTATTCGGCTTCCTGAAATGTCTGCTGTATGGGGTGAAGAGTTAGAGTGGCAATTTGAGAACGCGGCTCAGCTCTGGTCTGGTCAGTCTGCTCTCTTTTCTTCTTTCACCAATGTCTCACAGTATCTCCTCTCATTGCTGAACACACAACCTGATCGGTTGATTATCTGATGACATCAGAACTCGAAGATACACTCCGTATACCAAAACGGCCGTCGCTTGAGCAGCTCGACAACTCTTTTCTTATGTACTCTCGGATTTGTGCAAACTACCTAGGTAGGTCACTCTGTTCCCTTCTTCTGTCCTCGCTTTTCCAACCCTAATCGCTTGTTCCGAGAGACTCATCTCTTTACCCGGTTGCATCCCATTCTCCTATCTTCCTTGTCATTATCGTTCCTGCTCACTTACTAACTTTCGGCTCTTCTTATTCCTTTCAACTTCTTTCCTTGTATACGTTTCTAACCCATGTCACCCGCCTGACATAGATATCTATCTGACGAATCCGTTAGATCTTGAAAACGCGCTTATCCTGCTCCTCAGAAGCGTACTCTTCAAGTTCCACTCTACCAGAATGATCGATCTGATAATAAAATGGGTCAAGAAAGTACGTGTCTCTTCGTACCGAGCTGAACGCTCTCATGAACTCTACAGCTAATCACTCATACTTGTGAATAACCTCTTTGCGTTCAAACGGAATAGGGGAAAGACCCTTCGTTCTTGTATATCCTGCTCTCTATCCTTCTTCTCTGCGGCCAACAGAGCCCCTCCATCTTCAAAAGCTATGTTCGTTGGCGCCCAGTCATTCCTTTTCTTGTGAACGTGTTGGATCAAGAGATTGTCGATGTTCGTACTCCGTCTTCCGTATCGATCTGATCAAGCGTCTCGGAAAGCCTGACCAAGCTTGTTCTGTCACTTGTTCTGGAAATAATGTTGGAGAAACAGACCAGCAGAGTGCCCTGCAACGAAGTGTCGATCGAGCTTCGGCTGAGAGCCCCTTGTGCTCATCTGTTATATGAGCTAGCGCGCGTCCAAAAGCTAGACTCGTCCGATCTGGGTGAGTGCCCTATCAGTACTTATGCTCCGACCTAGCCGTCTTGACACACTAACTCTTGATGCAATATCCATGCACACATGCTACTCAGAGATTTTCAACGAACAATTCATCGATCAGCTGTTTGAGCTCGTCGAGCGGACTCGAGCTATGGATGATGAGACTTTGAACTATGCGATCATCAAACTTCTGGTCAGCATTACCTGCCTCTGTTTCAATCTGTTCCTTTCCGTTAGCATCACGCGCTAAAATATCTATTCCTGACGAATCCGTAGATCGCACTCAACGAACAATTCATGGTGGCTACCTTGCCTCCAAGTCATCACTCCAAACGGCATCACCATGACCGGTCTTCTCATCCACACACGCACTCAAATCGTTCATCACAGGACACGAATCAGGAACAGAGTGCGCATGTCCCAGCCGATCCTACAGAGGCGAAAAAAATGAACAGAGTGCTGGTCGTGCTGATGAGACGGTTGGGCGCCAGTAAGACGTTCGGAGAGAATTTGATATTCATGTTGAATCGAGCTGGTATGTTTTGTTCCCCTTGTTTCTATGTGCAACTTACTTCCCTTCTACAAAAGCAAAAGTGTCGAAGAATTGACCTGATCGAAACAATGTCTCAAACCAACAGAGGACACCGCGGAGGATCTATGCATGCAATTACTCATCCTCAAGATTCTCTACCTGCTTTTCACAACGCCTGGCACGAAAGAGTACTTTTACACAAACGATCTCAAAGTCCTGGTAGACGTGTTTGTTCGAGAACTAAGCGATCTACCAGAAGAGAGCGAGTCTCTTCGACATACCTATCTCCGAGTGCTTCATCCACTCTTGACGAGTACTCAACTGCGTACCCTGCCCTACAAACGCGCTCACCTCCAACGAGTTCTCCGATCGTTGACGGCCAATCCACATGGGATCCGGGAGATCTCTCCATCCACTAAACGACTTGTTGATAGATGTCTCTCCGGCGAATGGTGTATCCAAGAAGATTCCGCCAAACGGGCCGACGGAAAGCCGGCCGTCAGCCTTCTACCATCCAGTCAGCCCCATAGAGTTGGAGTTAATGGAGCACAACAACAAGGGAGCTTGGATACACTCAACAGTCTAGCAGGAACGCTAGGTGTGGACGCAATGGCAGAAGGGACCGATGTCGAACCAGGGGCGGATCTCTCAAAGAGTCTGGATCATCTGTCGTTGTTGGATCCTCCAAACAGAAACGGGAACGGCTACGCCCATCGCGCAGATGGGAGACGACTCTCCAGCTCTACATCTGCCTCTTCCTCTGGACGTCCTCACCCTGATCCGTCCGGGTCGTTCCGATCGCACAACACACATCTGGATGAAGTTGACAATCTTCCGTTATCAAGAGCTGTTCCCCAGGTCGCTCGATCCGCCCCAATTCAGTCGAGTCCGCTGGCGATGACGGCTGCTGGGAAGCCGGCGAGAAGGAAACCACCTGCACCACCGGTAAATCGAGCCACCAAAGGCCTTCTCAGAACAAACACGTCGGGAGCAGGGGCGGGATCAGAAGATAATCAAAGGATTGGGTCTGGAACCGACGACGGAGGACGGTGCTCGCCTAGACAAGAGTGGGAGACGTTCGCCTGAAGGATGTGTATTTTTCTTAGGCTCTTTCTTTTTGCGTCCTTTTCTTCTTCTTTCCTCTTCCTTCTCCTCCTCCATCCGCCTTACTCTTCTTTCCATCGTTCCACTCTTATTTTACAGAATACACACCATACAATCTGTACCCGTTCCGATACACATTTGAATATCTACTTCTTCTTTTCCATTGCTTCAAGCATGTTTGTTCCTTTTCTCTCTCTCTATTGTTGTGTTTTCCGCTGCTGGTCTTTCTCGCTCGCACTGTAAACCAAAACGACATCAATCGTTCCGTCGTCCCATCGCATGTACATCTCATCAATTCATATCTTCGTCCTTCTCACGTATGTTCTCTTGGCTTTTTCTTTTCTTTTCTTTTTCCTCGTCTTCCTATCGTATTGTGGTCGTTTATTTGATCCGGGATTCTGTCACTTTTCGCGTCTTGTTCATCATGTCTATTGTTGTTTCCGACCTTCTTTTCCTCTTCTTTCTATTGGAAGGGAGAAAAAAGGTCGACTGCACCACCAATCGGTCCCAATTGAATTCTGTTGGACCCCGCCTCCTCGTCCTTCTCCTCGTCCCTCCTTTCTTTTGTCTTTTCGACGTATCGTACTTGTTTTGCCCATCCTCTTGTTTCGATCATGTATCTTCGATCTTTCTTCTTCTTCTTCCGATCGAGAAGGGCGAATAAGAGGACCCCATATGCAAAAGACAAGTTTGTTCATGGTCATGTATATACATAGACCCGAAGGGGATTCCGTTCGAAAAGACAAACGAAGGATGAGGACGACTGGGATGTGCTTGCTCTGAGGGTGAGACGAACAAAGAGAGAAGAAGTTGTGTGATGCGATGCGATGAAGTCTGATGTGGAGCGATTTGATGCAAGGGATGCGATGGGATCTGGGAGAGGATGATCAGGATTGATGGCGTGCGAGAGAGAGAGAGAGAAAGAGATGTCGAGAAGAAGATCTATGAAACTAGGAAAACAAGATGAGAAGAAAAAAACTACAAAGGATTACAACAAGCGAGCCCGGAAGAGAAAGAGAGAATAACGAATACAAAGAACAGGAAGAGCACAGATGTTTTTAAGTGGGAGGGAGGAAGAGTGGGAGGGAGGAAGAGTGGGAGGGAGGAAGAGTGGGAGGGAGGGAGGGGATTCTATATGTCTACATCTACCCAGAAATCACCATCTCCTAAATAATCCCCTTTCCACTCCTCAAGCTTGCGAAGTGCAGAATCTCCTGCGCTTGCGCCCGCGTTCATGGCTGTGCCTGGAGGGACACTTCTCGATCTTCTGATGGATAGATCGGTTTCCGCAGGGACGGGAACCGCTCGGACCTGATCTGGGAAGAAAGTGTATCGTTTGCCGGTCGAAGGGGATGTTCCGACTTGGTTACCGCTGTTTGAGATCAACCGAGCCGACAACAGGTGGGTTTCAACAAATCATTCCCAGTCTTTGAGAATGCGTATATGGACCGTTGATAAAGAAAGCGAAACATACCAGGTCAGACAACACACTTTCATATTGCCCCAAACTGTGTCCTGCAGCAAGCCGACGCCCGAGGCTTCTCTTGCTTCCCATACCGGGTTGACTTCCTTCCCCATGAAGGCTTTTGGATTCGCACTCGGTCGGAAAGCACGATAGGAGAGGACCCCGTCGCACGTTTCCGTCGAGGGATGATGTGTGGCTCTGTCCATCGGCGTCGACGTGGTGGACCCCGACGGAGGGAGAAAGGATGGCGGGGACAACAGGCGCCGGTGATGTTCGAGTTTGATGTTTCTCGACTTGCGCCCTGGTGAGGACTGTGGTGTGGATGACGGAGGTGCCTGACGGGATGGATCTCCTCGTGAGGAGGCAGAGGAGGGGTGGCAGTAGAGGATGTAGTGGTTCGGATCGAGATGGACGGACTCTTTCGATCGGTTGATGGCTGCCTGGCTGTCGATGGAGAACGACCAGGTGGGATCACGATCTGTGATCTGCTCGTCCGTTTCACCGTCCTCTTCTTCCTCTGGGAACGTCCGTTCCGATACCCGGGGTCCTTGTCTGTAGAGCGCAGAGAAGGAGGGGGGATGTCGAGGGAACGGAACGGACATCCGATTCACGCTGGAGAACGTCGATGAGGATGAGATCGATGGGAGCGATTGGTTTAGCACCGAGCTTCGATGGATAGCGCCTCGACGGCGGAGTAGAGAAACTTGGCCTGTGAGCAGGGAGTGAGAAAGCATCTGCTGTAGGGATGGAAGATGATCAAGATGTATTAGACGTCGAGTGAACAGACGTTTTGCGTAGGAGAAAGAAAAGACTAACAGTGGGTTCGTCTTCATCTTCTTCGTTATCGTTGTCATTGCCGTTATTATTCCCATTGTCGTTGTCGTTGTTGTCTCCGCCGTCGTCATTGGTATCGTCGTGTCCATCCTCCCGCTCATTATTCTCACCCTCTGCTTGCCGGCCCTGCTGATTTGTAGCTGCCGATGCGGGACGATCTGGTCCAAAGGCGATGGCACCATACCTTTCTTGTTCCTCTCCTAGCGTCCTGACCTCCTCGAGAGCCTGGTCGATCCGATCGAGCCATCCTCTCATCTCGGTCGTTCTCTCCCCCCTGCCGTCGTCTCCAGGGATGACGCCGAGACCATCTGGGAGTCTGCCGACGCCGGCTCGACTGCTGGACCGATTGCTGGCCGGGACGCTCCAGTCGATCTCGTTCCAGCTGAGGAGGGCGGCGATGATCCTCCGGACGGTGTTCAGCCGATGAACGATCTGGCCTCTGCTGTTTGCCATGAAGCGAAGGTAGATCTCTCTATCTATCCCTGCTTCTTCCTCCGTCCGTCCGGATCCGACGGACAGTCTGAGGGTCGACGTATCAGGGGACGAGGCAGCGAGCCGGGAGAGGATCAGGTTGAGTGTGTTTGAGATGGTGGCGTAGAGTGTCTGGTCCGGGAGTGTTTCCAGACTGAGGGCCGGAAGGGCCGGGGGGGTTCGGAGGTCATCGAGGAGGGACACCGGCTGGGTCTCTCCCGGGGAGAGGGCCGAATGGGTGGGCGACGGCCGTTCGATCGGGGAAACGGCTGATGCCGATGTCGGAGCGGAGGTAGAATCGGGAGTGCGAAGATTTGGAGGAGTGGATATGTCCATAGCGTCTGGCAGACGGATGGATATAGGAGGAGGACTCGAAGGATGATGGGCGGGTTGTGCTGATGGTGATTCGAGTGAAGAAGGCTCAACGTCATGGGTGGTCGTCGGCGTCGAGCTCCTCGGTGGTGGTTGTGCCGGTGTGATGGACATGTCTGATATTGATGCTACCACGGGCGGCAGGGAGCGACGAGAGAGGGCTGTCTGTCTGTCGATCGGCATGCTTGCTGCTGTTGGTGGTGATGATGATAAGGACGATGATGTCGACGGTGATGGTGACGACGATGATGATGGTTAGATGGAGGAAGAGAACGGAAAGGATGAAAAGGCGCGGCTCTCAAATTCTTCTGCCCCCCCCCCCTTGACGACCATCCTCACCTGGGACCCCTTGCTTTGGAGACGCAACGCCGAGTTCATATATATACACACACACACACACACACACACACACACACACACACACACACACACACACACACACACACACACACACACACACACACACACACACAAGGCCAGGCTGGACCGCAAGAACGCAGGGAAAGAAAGATCCAACCGAAATGTTTGCCTCGATCTTTGTTCGATCTAGACCGCTCATCAGGAGTGAGCTCTCCTTCCGGATGATGCCTAGTGTGAGCCGGATGGGATCCACCAGCCGGTACACTACTCCTCCACCACCGCCGGTTTCCAAGGGAGTCCCACCCGGCTCGGGCTCTTTGGCCGATGGGAACGGACAGGCAAGGAAGGTCAAGGTGCCGATCAGGAGTCTCGCAGAGATCAGGAGGGAGAAGGAGCTGGCAGAGCAGGCTAGGTTGGAAGCAATGGGAGCCGCTTGGAGGGCTAGTACCGCCGAGGGCGAGTCCGAGGAGTGGGTGTTTTCTTTCCTCTTCTTCTTCTTCTTCTTTTTTCTCGCTTTCTGTCTGAGATGCTCCTTTGTTTCTGCTGACTGGATGTGTGTATGCGGTTTGCCTTGAAAGACGGACAGTATATGAACGGCCGATGGTCCCTTCTAACGGACTTATCTGGGCTTTCATCATTTCTCAGGCGATCTTTCTGTGAGTTTCTCTGCTTTGTTTCTCTTTTTGCTTGCTTGCTTGCTTGCTTGCTTGCTTGCTTGCTTGCTTGCTTGCTTGCTTGCTTGCTTGCTTGCTTGCTTGCTTGCTTGCTTGCTTGCTTGCTTGCTTGCTTGCTTGCTTGCTTGCTTGCTTGTTTTGTTTTGTTTTGTTTTGTTTCTGACCGAATGGGATATCGGTACAATACGGCTCATCTGGGGTACACAGGCTAGTTGCGATAGATATGCAGCGCGAATACTCGATACTCTTACCTCATGCCAAGCCTCGAACGAATGTGATCCCATCGAATTCCACGCCTTCGCCGAGTGCAGATCCGGCCGGGAGCAGACCGGACAGCGGTGTGGATTCTGTGGGTGCTCTGGTGGATGCTACAGCCGCGGGGAGCACCACGGAGAGTGCTCCTGGGACGACGGTGGTGGAGGGCAAATACGAGACACCGGTCAAGACGTTGGCGTTTATCTCGCTTCTGGCGATCTCGATTCCGTACGTCGCTCTGCAGGTGTGGGCAAAGAAGTCAGTGGTCAAGCTGGTCTCGTACCGGCCGAGCGGACGGACGAGGGTGATCTCGAGGAGAGACCGGATGTTCAGTTGGTTTGCCGGCGGGAAGGAGATCGGAAGGGTGGTTGACTATGGACTTTGTCAGCAAGGTCGTCGAAACGGAGGTATGTCTCTTTTGCCTGTGTGTGTGTGTGGGTGTGGGTGTGTGCGCTTTAGTACGGGGTGATTAATTCTAATTTGTTTATTTTTGTTTTCTTCTTTCTCTCTACACGACTGGCTCGACGTTTTGAACAAACAGAGTTGATCCCTTCGGTCGAACTCGTTCTCCCGACGGGCAAGGCGAACGGGCCAGAGAGCTACCGAATCGATCTGACCAAGCCTGCTCGTTCAGAGCTCGAACGGGCCAGGTTGAGAGGAGAGGGTGTGGTGGTCGAGAGAGAGCTGGTCGAGCAGGCTTTGTTGGGGATCGATGTCTTGGTTGAGACCGTGCCCGTTTCGAAGTGAGGGTGGGCAGGGAGGAGTGACGAATGGGAAGGGAAGATGAGGGGTGAGGAGAGGGAACGGAGGAACAAGGTAGCAGAACACACGAGGCATAGGATGCTCCAAAAGAAGGATTAGAAGAAAGAAAGAAAAGAAAAAGAAAAGAAAAGGCCCATGTATGGATCATATAGCCATCTCTCTGTGTCGCGTGCGCGCGACGACTACATTCTTATTTTATTGATTCTCGATAAGGAGGGACAAACAAAGCAAAAGAAACACGAACCCTAGGGAAAGAAAAGAAAAGAAGAAAAGATAGAAAAGAAAGGACCAAGAACGGACGACCCATCTAAGAGATACTGCAGAGCGGGCGACCAGCTTTACTTTTTCTTGCCACCGGCGGCAGGCGCAGGAGTCGGACCCCTGGCGGCAGCCTCCAACGCGTCAAAGTCCGGGGTAGGAAGAGCTGTTTTGAGAGGTAGCATCGGGAGTAGGGACATGGTGGTCAGGAAGAACGTACAGACGCGGAGAAAGCTGAGAGAGAGAGAGAGAGAATCGGATACTCACCACTCTGTAGAAGGGCAGAAAGAAGACGACGAGGAAGACCAAACAGAAAGAAAGCGAAATCAGGCAGAGCACAACAAAGAGGCAGAGAGATAGGAGAGGGTACGTACGTGCTTTGCTTGCCAGTGTTCGATGATGTTGTTCTTGTTTGCCGTAGGCAGCTTGCAGGACGGACAGACGAGCTTGACGGCGGCTGCCTGGGCCTTCAGGTTTGAGCTTCCACCGGCCGCCTTCTTCAGCTTTTCCGCGTTCTTCTGTCTTTGTGAGGGAGATCATGGGTTTTGACATCAGGAAGGGTTGATAGTTGTTTAGGTACATCACAAAGAGAGAAAGAGAGAGTAGAGACGTACTGTGATTGAGCCTGTGAGGGAGGGATGAGGACAAGAACGAAGACGAGACGAGAAAAAACGATCAAAAGCCGTCAGCGCCCAAACCTACCGAACCAGATCGACGACAAGCAAGAGAGACTGACCTTCTGGAGTCCTCGAGCCATGATGAAAGAGTGTACTACTAAGGAATCGGGGGGGGGGTGGGGGAATGAGAGGATGCGCTGCAGAACGGACCAAGAGAGCGAGAGAAGAAGAAAGAAAGAAAAAAAACAAGGCAGGAAACCCTAACAGGTGGAGGTTGATTCATCTATTCTCAGAAGGTTATTCAAATATAAGCGGTGCTGAATATGGTTGTGCACGTGATGCATGCACCGCCCTGTCGATCCCACGTGAAACACCTGCTCCGCGATCACGAAACATCCGACCACGTGGGATCAGAGCGGAAATTCTCGTCGGAGCCGAGCCTGGGGTCCCTTGTTGTTCACTTGGTTTCGTTCTAATTTGTTAGCTCGGCCGAAGGACCGGTCTGCATGATCATCCCCTGGGCTGGGCGAACGGAGAAACCCGTGGAGACTAGAGACAGGGCACGCCAAGCGAGCACGTCCGGCGGACAAAGACAGAAAGCACACTAAACAGAAACAGTCAGCATCCAGAGGCGACGAATAGGGTGATTACCGGTCGGAACAAAGGCACGAAGCCGAGAGGGAAGATCAAATGAAACCGGGTGTGTCGAGGGGAGAGGAAGGGGTTGGCTTGGGGCCAAAGACATCGAGGGATTTATGCTCGAGCCGAGCCGAAACGTGGCGAAGGCAATCGACCAGGAACGAAATAACTCAAACCTCGTGGACGCCCATGTTTGTCGTACCTTCTTTAAGGTTTCCGACGCGTTCAAACACGTGTACAGCGGCAGACGGCGGAGATTCTCCTTCCGCAGGCACAGCCACACTGCGCGCAGGCTGCCACGAGGCGCGCTCGCGTGGATGTGACCGACCCAACATTCCGGCATCTTCTTGTGTCTTCTCTTTTTTTCTTCTGCCTGCTCTCTCCTCCGCGCGGGGGATGGCAGGTGGGCAGAAGGCCGGGGGAGGAGGCCGAAGAAGGAAAGCGTTTGATGAGTAAGAGAACTTTCGGATCCCACAGGGTGATAGGCCAACTGGGGGAGAGGAGAAGGAGGAGAAGGAGGAGAAGGAGGAGGAGGAGGAGGAGGAGGAGGAGGAGGAGGAGGAGGAATAAGGAGTAAGGATGGAGGGGGAGCGAGGCAGGCAGGCAGGCAGGGGCGAGGGGCGAGGGCAACCAGGAGCTGGGGTCATCTTCATCGGCAGGATGGGCAAAGGCAAAGGCAAGGCCGAGGAAATGCAAAGAGGGATGGAAAGATTGATCATGTTGTTCATCGCCATCCACCATCAGCATTGTTGAAAGAGCATCGTCAAAAGCATTGTCAAGAACATCAAGAACAGCTGTCAACAAGATCAGTAAGCCTGCTCGCTATCCCTCCACCACCTGCGGGAAGAACAGACAAGCATGGGAGCAGCGGCAAGATTGAAAACACAAAATGCTAAAGGCAGAGGAGAGAAGAGCGCTCCATCATCGACCACACGGGAGATGATGAGGGGAGGGGGGGAACACAAAGGATTCTTCTTCTTGTTCTGTTCTCTCTCGCTCTCTCTATGTTGTGTCGAGTCGTATTGAGATCCCCTCTGGGATCTGAGTCTCGTCAGCCCCCCCCCCCCCAACACTTCGTCCTCATCCCCCCCTCCGGAGAGTTTTACTCGGAAGAATTCCTTCGGGCTTTTTTCTTTTCTTCTTCTTCTTCTTCTTCTTCTTCTTTCGCCTTCGTCCACATTCCATTTTCGTCCTTCTTCGAGAAACACTGATCCCCCATCACTCATCTGTCGTCGTGCTTGTGTGTTGTCAGTAGCAGTAGCAGCAGTAGTAGCAGCAGCAGTAGCACCAGTAGCACCAGTAGTAGCAGCAGCAGCAGCACCAACTTCACCCACACACGCCACAACAAGAAACAATACAAATCATGGCCTCAGACTCACAGGGCATCTTGGTGAGTCGGCTTCCCTCGCTTCCGTTCCACCCCTCGACTCTTTCTCTCCCATTCGTCCGGCCGGATCTTCTGCAGTCGTCCGGGTAATTCCTCCGTCCGCTTCCCCTCGCCCCACCGCCGTGCAGACATCGCAGACAGATGGGCAGAGGGAAAGGACGCTGGGACGAAACAGGCGAGAGAATAGAAGAATGAATGAATGAATGAATGAACGAACGAAAGAAAACCCTCTCCCCATAACCTTTTTCTCTCTCTTCTCTTCTCGCTCTTCATCATCCGCTCTACACACATCGATTCCTCGTTCTTCTCTCTTGTTCTTTCTCCCTTTGCACCTTGGCCCGTGGCCCGTCGTTCGATCTCCTTAGTGATCAATCTTGCAGAAGAATATACAGAGCTCGATCTCGACCAAACTTTCATCTTAATCCTTCCGACCGCCAACATCTGTGCTTCGTTTCCTTCTCCTTCTCCTTCCTACCTATTGAACCCTAGCCGGACGATCCATCTTCTCCCCTTTCCTTCTCCTTCCTCTCGCTTTCCGATGGCTGACACTGACAACTTTGACCCGGCCGCGTTCAACGCTCAGCTCTGTCCTTATACTTCCACCACTGTGAGTACCATCCTGTTTGTTCTCTTGTCCTCCTCTCCGAGGCTTTCCTATCCTATCTTTTTACTCTTTTTTTTCTTCTTTTCTTTTTAAACCTTCTTTCTGACCTCTCTTGTGTTTTTTTTTCTTTGGCCTTTCTTTCTTGTATTCTTCCTCCTCCCTTCCTCCTCTATTCTCATTCCCACTCACCACTCCTCCAAAAACAGTGCCCCTTGCTCGCGCCGTACGCATCGTTCGACAACAACGGTTCAGCACAAACACCAGTCACTCCCTCCGCTTGCGCTACCGCCCATTTCACCCAACCGAGCGCCAACTCAAACCCTGACTCAAACAGACAGTCTCAAAACCAGTCCCACCTCCAATCTCACCCTCAGCCCCACTCTCAGTCCCAGTCACACTCTCAGTCCCAGTCACACTCCCAGTCCCAGTCACACTCCCAATCTCAATCTCAATCCCAATCCCAATCCCAATCCCAATCCCACCCGCACTCCCAATCCCACCCGCACTCCCAATCCCACCCGCACTCCCAATCCCACCCGCACTCCCAATCCCACCCGCACTCCCAATCAGCCGACCAGTCTTACTACCCACCAAGCTACCACCACCAGCAGAGAGACGCAAACCCAACACTCTACGACGGCTCCTACCAACCCTACTCACCAAACAACTCATCCCTCAACACAGCATCAGCTTCTCCTTACGGCCTTAAGGAAAGAGAAGATCGATCACCCATGGTGCCCATACATTCCCTCGTGTCCTCCCACTCGGCCCTCTCCCAACAGAGACCGCCCCAGTGCAGGCCGAGCTATCCGTCCGTCGGACTGATTCCTCCTTACTCACCCTACTCCAGGGACCAAACGAAACTGCAGACCACAGACTCAGAGTACGACTCGTACTCGAAATCCCCAGAGGATTCTCTCCTCCCCACCATGGCCTCCACCCCGTACGCACCCTCGCCCACTCTCCAACCGATGCCCCCGGTTCCGTTCCTCCAACGCCCAAACTTTTCACACACCTCCAGCTCCTCCCAACATCGACACGGCAACAGCCAGCAGCAAGGCACCAACGGCCACACCCCCTCCTCCGCCCAACAGACCCCGATCTCGTTGCCCTCGCCTTCCGCCCTGTTTTCCAACCAGTCCTTCATCCCCGAAGATAGACCGAGCAACTCGAGATCGTCCAGTCGCACCGGTGCCCCACCCAGCTCGGTCGAACCGACCACCAGCCCGTACGGCTCGGCCGCCGCTTGCGACATGGAAGACCTCTTGTTCAGACGGTCAGACCAGACTGGACAGAGCGAAGACCGCAAGCCGTTCGCAGAGATCCATCCGGACCCGGCACCCTATCAGCTCTCTTACGCACAGATCCCCTCTCACCAGCCAGTCTCGCCACCACAGACAGCAGATCACTCGACAGACCCTATCCCTCCTGCCTCTGGCACCAACGGCGAGCAGACTGCTTTCATCTCCAAGGTGAGCTTTCCCTTTCCTTTTGGTTTTCCTTTGCATAGTTCCTCCAGCTGACTCTTTCCTTCTTCTCTTCCTAGCTATGGCACCTGCTGAGCCATCCGGAATACGCGCGCTATCTCAAATGGAACCAGACCGGAGACGCCTTCATCCTCACAAACTCCAACGAGTTTGCCATCAACGGTTTGTCATTGTTTCTTCGTCTTTGTCTTTCTTTCTTTCTTCTCCTTTTCTATCTAGTCATTCTTATCCCGTTCACTGAACGTTTCCGCGCAATCTCTCCCCTCCTCACAGTCCTTCCAAGGTTCTTCAGACACTCAAATGTCGCTAGTTTCATCAGGCAACTCAACCTGTATTCCTTCCAACGTGTATCCACCATCCGGCTCCTCGTTAGTCTTTTCTCTTCTCCTTGAATCCCCCCTCTCCTTCTATCTTGTTGTTAATCTCATCGACCAACCCTTTCACGCCCGGTGTTTCAAACAGGACATGGCCGACTCTTCCACCTCGACCTCGATCGTTCCCCACGCCCATTCCCACCATCACGACCCAAACAGACCTCACCATCCTCACCCCCACTCCCACCACCGATCACTATCCACAGAAATAGACTCGGAGGATCATACGAGCCATTCAGACGGGTCCCCACCTTCCACCACTTCTGGTCTCAGTGGAGATAGTACCATCGCCGCGTCCGGTAGGTTTACCTCACCCTATGTGCCTCTCGTTCACTGCTCTCTAGAACGCATCAGCTGACGTTGCTTCTTACTTCTTTCACCTCTCTCACCTCTCTCACCTCTCTCACCTCTCTCTCCCTCCCAGGCTTCACCCATCCTCATTTCAAAAGAGATCATCCGGAGCTTCTCAAATTTCTCAAACCGAGAGGCTCAAGCAAAAAAGTCCAGTCAAAGAAGCAGGCGCACACCGTCGGCGGAAACGGACCCAGACGAGCCGGCGGACCGGGCGGAAACAAAAAGGTCGACAGAGCCGGTCCAGTCGGGGCTACCCTGGCCGGTGGACCAGGCAGGAAACGTTGATCGATTTTCGTGTCCTCTTTCGTTTTTCTTTCCTTCTTTCTTTTCTTTTTTCTTGATCGATTGGCTTCTTCCTCCTCTCATACTTTCTCTCTCTCTCTCTCTCGTTGTCTCATTCGCGCTCTCTCTCTCTCTCTCACCCATAGACTAAATACTGTATCATTTCTCTTGTCTTTTGTCTTTGACCTTCTCTAATTTTTCCTTCTCGTTCTGTCTCTGTTAGTGTTCTTATCACCCCATCCCACCCTGGCCAGCATCAGATCATTTCGTTCGATCTCTGATCTCTTTTTTCTTTTCTTTTCTTTTCTTTTCTTCTCGGCTTTCTTTTTTTTTTCCAAGGCTGTTTCATTCTTTCAGATATCTTGTTTTCCTTATCTCTTCCGATCCCTCTTCTCTTGCCTCTTTCTTGGTTCGTGTGGTGTCTGATCTCTGATCTCTGATCTCTAATCTCTAGGCCTCCTCCAACCCATCCAGCTCTACTCGACCCCTAGCTCTATTTCCATCGTTTTATATGCTTCCGTTTCTTTATCTTTATTTCTAATATCTTGACTCTACCCTTTAGCGTATAGGAAGAACCATAACGATATCCAATCTGAAACAAAGGCGAAAAAAAAGAGAGGAAGAAAAGAAAAGAAAAGAAAAAAAAAGCCCTTCCCCCTCGTTTCCACTTTGATGATTTTTTTTTAAATTTAAATCCTTTCCTATTCTCTGCCCATCTCTTATCCATACTTCTTTTTCTCTCCCTTCCTTCCTTACGGTTATCAGTTGTCTATAGGATTATTAGAGTGTAAATATATGTGTCTTCCTTCATTCTCCCTCTGCCCTCTTCCCAGGTTTGCTTGTGCTTGTGCGTGTGTGTATGTACGCCCGTGTAACGTGGGAAGGCGTCAGTCAGAGAACGAGCGGACTGAACGGATCAGTCCGGGGTAAGCGGGCACGTTGTTTCTTTTCCTTAGCGAAAGGGGGAGAATGCAACCCGACCGTTGACAAGAGAGCCAAAGCGAAAAGAGAAGATGAAGGCAAAGGCAAATGCAAAGAGCGTATGACGTTTTCCCGCTCCTGTGACCTTGGTTTGGCTTACCGGAAAGATGACGGACGAGCGAGAAATACATGAGATTATATTAGAAGACAAACAGACAGACAAATAGATTGGAAAAAGAGTGTATCGACCGAAGCTTGGGCTTTGATCAGGCTGTCATAGTCTATATCATTTCACGCTCCCGACCCCGACCGCGGTCCTGGCTACACGATCTATCGACATCTAAAGCTCTTTCTTGAGCTCCGGGACCGAACCAGACGGAGGAGCCGAAGCGAGGTAGCCCTCGAGTTTCTTCCAGGCATAATCCGTGGCGTGCTCGACGGGTTCGTCAAACAAGTACGGGAGCAGCGGGACGACCGCCAGACCTAGTTTCGTATTCAGTTTCCCCCCCACGATTCACCCGCCAGCCCGATCAATCCCGTCGTAAACAAAACTCATTCAGCCTTCCGGCCTCACGAGAAAGAAGAAAGAAAAGAGAAAAGCGAGAACAGATGGACGAACCGGTGAGAGTAGGTCCCCAGGTCTTCAACCTCGGGTTCTTCACGTTCACAAACAGCCGGCCGCTCTGCTTGACGACGGTATGGATGGTGAAAGCCGGAAGTGCCATCGAAGCCACTCCTTGGAACACCGCTCGTTTCGAAGCGACTGAGAGGATCGAGAGAAAACGGTTGCATTTCCAAAGGAGAAAAGATAAAGGGAAAGCAAGTACAAAGACAAGAACGTCGGGGTATGTTGGTGTCAGCCCGTAGTGGGTACTAGGATTAGCGAACTGGCTCAAACGGACGTACGAAGGGATAGCCGGGTAGTCTCTGAAAAGTTGGCGGCCTCGAGCGCGTTAGGACCATGTTTCTTGGCTGCACACACAAAAAAGCAAAAGAAAAGACGTGTCAGATCGATAGCCATGAGTCGGCGCCCAGAAGCAAAATCACTAACCTTTGTAAGTCTCGTACGAGACATCTCCAATCAAATCTACATACAACCCGAACCCCGTTTGATTAGTCTTCTTGCTCATTCAAGTAACAGCCATCCTGACTATCACGTCGAAATCAAACGTACATGCCCAAGAGACACCGTACTAATCAAGCATAGAAGTCACACATACAAAACTTAGTCACGTGTACGACGCCAAGAAAAAGAGACAGAAAAAAAAAGGCAAGGGAGAAGCGTCACATACACCAGCGGTGACGACCCACGGAGGGACGACCGGTCGGAAAGACTCTCCTACATCACTTGTGTACGCGACATAACTAGATAAAATCGTTTTTTCCAAGATGCAAAACATAGACATAAAACCCCGGGTTAAGATGTCGAAAACAGCAGTCATGTAAGCATCAAGACAAACTTACCGGGTACCGGCTCTGAGCGCGGTTCGTAGTCGGTTTCCGTACGCTGAGGGACAAACAGCCCAAAAAGACATACATGTAAGTATGAACGAAATCTGTCATCAGATTTAACACAGTATCCTACCAGCATATCGGAGATCAGAGTCCGTAGTATCGAAACTATGGGCACACAGAAGGTGGTCAGACCAGGGTCCTCAGCACGTTTGTTTCACTTAGAGACTGGCCCTGTTCTACTGAGTGTGATGGACGAACTCTTCCTTGACGAGGTCGTCGAGCTTTCCCTCTGCTGCCTTCTCTCCCTGCTGGATCTTTGCCTCTCCGGCCTTCTTGTAGTCCTCGGCGGCCTTGACGATCTTATCGGCTATGAGTTTGCCGGCGAAGAAACGCGGTTGGCCGGATGCGGAGGGAGGGAAAATATTGAGTAAGCGTTCGCGAAGGCTACAAATAAGTCTCAGTGCCCTAAGATGTACTGACTGTTGGTAGACATGGTGAGCTAGGATGTGCGCTTGTATCAAATGGTTAAGAGACAGAGGAGGAAGAACGACGGCGGATACAACAGCAAGAAAGAGTGATGGTCGAAAGGAAAGAACGGAGGAGAGAGAAAAAGAACGATATCAACGGGCTGTAACCATGTTGGATGACGTCAGCGCCGGAAACGGCGATCACGCCCAGATGGTTACAATATTACATAAGCATAACCCTAACATCCGCCCTGAGTTCCTACTTCTTATTCCTACTAAGCATCGTCACCGCTGCTCTCACCTTCAACCTCGACCCCAACAACGGCTTGCCTCATCATGTCTTTGGGTCTCAGTCGTCAGATCCTTAGGCTGCCAGACCATCTAAGGCTGCCACACCTGGCAGCCAAGCTTCCATCAACTCTCGATTTTAGCCGTCATAATCCTCTCTTTGCGCTCTCCTCTCCATCATACCCCATTCCTCAAGGCTTCACGTTCTTTCCAGTATTCTACAACCCATTCGAACAACAGATCCTTTTGGAATCAGCTTTGATGAGGCTAGATCATATGGGAGGTATAAAACGAATCAATGGCAAGAAAATCAAAAGATCTAAAGCTCAGATCGCCCAAGATAGAGAATCCCTTGGCCTACAGGGTTGGTTCCTCCCCACAGACGCCTACAACTTTGAGCAGGTGTGTTTCTTGATTAGAAATCAGATCGCAAGGACGTATTTGAGTCGATGTCTGACCAACCATGCAGAGTCACTTTGATAAAGTCATCCAGAGCTATCGAGAGACTCTTGTATCAAACGGTCTTCCAGACTTACCGCAATCCCAGACATCCTTTGCCCCGACGCCGTCCGAGTTGATCAAACGACTACACTCCTTCTTCCCTGACCAGAGCCGTCGACTTACCACACACGCTCTTCATCTCAGTCCGACAGGCTCAATAGGTGGTCATGTCGACTCGGTGAATGCTATGGGCGACATCATCGTCGGAGTCAGTCTCGGAGCGGATAGGGTGCTTCGATTGGAAAAAGAGGGCGAGCATGAACTGGGCGCACTCGATATCGTGCTCCCTAGCGGAAGTGTCTACATCCAATCGTTCGTTGTCTGTCTTTCTGAAACGCATCATCGTCGTCAACGCCACGAGAAGCTTACATATGTTTCGACATTGACGAATGAAATACCATATCAGCGGAGAAGCGCGTTATAAATATAGACATTCTGTCTTGAATGTTCCCGAATTCAATGGTCAACTGCTTAGCCCAGGCCATAGAGTTAGCATCATGATCCGGGATGAAAAGCCGTTTAACGAACAGGTCGGTGTTTTACATCTTTGCTTCCCTTACTTATCGCCTCGAGTTCCACTTTGAATGTCCTCTATTTGAGATTCTTAAATTCCTAATCCTGATCTTTAAAAACCCCTAAATGTCCAAGATAGAATTTACCCAGTGACCCGAATCCCACTCCCCCGCCTCCCGCTTCTTTGCCTACGTTCCATCCACCTACCGAGCTCGAACTGGCCGCTCGCTTACAAGCAGACACGGCACTCGCGCTCGAAAGAGCCAGAGCCCTCCAACCTACATCCTTCGTTCCTCTATCGTCGGCGGATGAGATGATACTAGCCGGAGAAGATCCTAGTCTAGTAGAGAGCGCATTGGAGCAGCCGAAAAAGACGCTCGACAAGAGTTTACCGCTCTCCCAGCGGGCAAGAGAATGGAGGAATAGAAAGGGGGAAGAAAAGTTGCCTCAAGATCTGTTGAAGGCTGGCATGAGAGCTAGAAGATGGAAGTAGCGTCCTTCGTTTCCTGCCATGGTGGGGATGCGTTTGACACTTCCAGTCTTCTCATTGATACCTGTTGTAAAACATTCTATGCTAATTACAATCTATGAAACACAAAAAAGGGATGCTCCTCTGGTTCCTATTCAAAACAACAACGTCGCATCAGAAGTAAGAGTCTATGCTAAAGGCAAATAGATCACTTCTTCCACTCAGTAACCTTCCACTCTCCGACGTTCCAAAGCTCGAATCCCCCCGGTCCTGAATGAGGCATCTTCATTTTTCGCATTTCTGACCAGAGCCATCGTTTCGTAAGAAGAGCGAGTGATCTTCCCCCCCAGCTAACATTCTCAAACACAGACAATGTACGTCATACGTCAAGTTCAGTTGTTTGCACCGCTCCCAAGCAAAACATCAGAAGGATTAGAAAGGGAAATCGTGAGCTTACGTTCCCCAATGGATGGCCACCCCTGTTCCACTGTTCTTTCCCAAGATACCCATTAATTCGACCGCATCCCCTGGTGTCATATGAACTCCACTGGTCAACACTCCTAGATTGACCATTTCATCCGTTATCCAGTTCGAGACTGCTGAGAATGGGTACGGAACGAAACTCGATAGATACGGCAGGGATGAACCAGGAGATATCGGGAGGAACAAGAGGGAAAATGACGAGGTCAGGGTTGATGCAGTTTGGGAGAAGGCTGGGCAGATGTATTTTGGATCGGTCACTCCGAACTGTCGGTACCCTGTGTCTCTGTTTCTCGGGAAAACAAGAGAAGATTAGGACCTAGAGGAGATAGGAAAAAAAGGACAAGAGCGGAAGTTTATATAAAAACGATGGAAAAAAGACTCACCCAGCAAAGTAGATTGTACAAGGCATGTTATCCCAATCCTTTGTTGATTTTCCTTTACTACCCGTTGATTTTCCATCGCGCTCTTTCTCTTCAACTCCTACGGCCCAGGAACACCAAAGAGAAGTGCTCTTGTCCCAACCTGACCGACCACTTCCATGTTGACAGGGTGTGCAAGCCACCCTGAGCGATCGCTCAACTGAGGAATCCGGCTGGGCTGAATCCGACGGCGACGACGACGAGGAGATAGAAGAAGGATGGCTTAACGTGATTTGGTCCCACCAGTCTAGCTCCGAGACTCGGTCTTCAGGGATCCCAACAGATTTGAACCATGATTTCAAACCGAGGGGCACGATCCATCGGATATGCGCCTTGTGGATTGCCCATAATGCTTGGGTTGTTGGGAGAGACAGGTGATCGTAATGTGAATGAGATATCAACACTACGTGAATAGGCTATGGGAGATGTATACCTTGACATCAGTCTCTTGTTCCAGTGGATCAGATGTGCGAAGGGAAAGAAAAGAGAAAGGACCCTAGCTTACGGGCAGATCCTTGACATCGCATGGCGGGCTGATATCTCTCACAGGTCCGACAAATCCACTTGGAGAACATCGCTCCTCAAATACCGGATCGAACAGCACACCTACTTCGTCATCCCCCTCACTCCTCAGAGGAACCATGACGAGCACACTCGCATGACCTAACCAGCAGCTTCTGACCTTGCCCTGCTCTTTCTTTCCCCATCTACTCCTAGTTGGCTGTACTGATGAAGCAATCGAGTTTCCCTCTTGAGCCTGTCCGCCTGTCCGTTCCTCTGTATCCGACCACTTGATACACCTGACAGGATGCTCCTCCTCCTCGTATCTCCTTTGAGATTGTCCATTTTCTTTCAGCTCCAGCTCTATCTCTTGCTGCTCGTCCTCCTCCGTAAAATCCTGATGGTTGTCTTCCGGCCGCCAGAATGCGTGTGGTAAAACATTTGTTGGTGGCAGGTCGGATGGCCAAGGGTTCTTGAACGTCTTCGTTGGAAAGAAGAATGTTGGTTTGACGTGATGATCTTTCGGAGAAGCTGGCTCCGCTGAAGCAACCGCCTGCACAGATAGCAGTCCTGTAGCCATCTGAGGTAAACTCGAAGAAAGGAAAGAGGTAAAGAGGAAAGACGGTTGAGTGAGAGTGAGGTGTACTACCAAGAACCGCCAAGGATGGAAAAGGGTAGGATAACTAAATGACGTTCTCGTATCACGTGATCTCTGACTAATTTCAAGGCTGTGTTTTTTCCTATGTTGCCCTCACTTTATTTGACTCTACATTCTCTCTCTACTCTCGTCTTCGCTCGGACGACCTTGATAGACAAGACCATACATCATGTTTCCGATAGCTAGATCGATACGGGGACCAACAGGAGCCCTGTCAAGCTGGGTATGCTTGGGGAAAGCTTCGATTTCAAGACCCGTCAAGGCAACATGTTCCCATTCGTTTTCTACATCGACTTCGGCTCGTTCTTCATCCGCCTCATCTCCTTCCCCTTCTCCTTCTCCTTCACACCCATCCTCTTCTTCAAGTCGCCCGTCGATCTATACGTTGAAAGCAGTCGAGTCGTCTCCTTATCCATATCCGATTCCTCAAGACATGGAAGACTTTCTTCGTGGCTACCCAAACTTCCAAAGGAACGCTAGACGCGAGGCAAATACACTTTTTTACCAAGGAGAACAGGAAGCATGGCCATCAGAGTTAACGATTGACGAACTGTTGAATGAACTTAAAGACCATCCAGACGAAGCAAGAAAGGCCTTGTAAGATTCCGTTGCACTTTCATGTTTTTTAATAGATAGCTGGATCTGTCAACTTAATAGGTGCTTGAACTCTTGCTCTTGTTTTATGCTTGGTCTAATTTCTCCGACAGACTCGTCTATCCCTGTAGGTCCTACGTGTACCCAATATCGATTACGATGAGATCAATCAATCTGACACTATATATTGCGCATCTTCACAATAGGGCTGTTTCCCACACCGGACGCTGGACCTAATAAGTATGCTTCGAAGCTTCAACCGCACGAGGTGTCGGCAATTTCGTCGGATCCGTTGTGTATTCACAGGTTGCAGCAAGCGTACTCATTGGTCAGTCTGCGCTGATTTTCCTTTGTTAATCTTGATCGATTTGTGACAAAACAAGAAGACTGAATCATCTTCTATCTTTGAATTGCGTTCTATCAGACTCTCAAGATGTACGGGATACGGCTGATCGACCCCGCATCCGGACTGCTTGTCCCCACCTGGGACTTTGAAGACAAAGGTTCGTCCCACCCAGCCTCCTATGTCTCTATGTGTCTGTCTGCATATCCATGCTATCACTCAAGGCACCGGGTCTCATACCTTCTCTTTCTCTCTCCGTCTCTGCCCTTCTTCCTGTCTTCTTCTCCTCCTCTCCTCCTCTCCTCTTCTCCTCTTCTCCTCTTCTCCTCTTCTCCTCCTCTCTTTCTCTCTTCCTGTCTCCTTCCACCTGCTCTCCGTCCACCGACCACCTGCCCAGCCCGCCATCTGGTCTCGTCGACGATGCACCTCCATCGCATAACCCGGATCCTCAAGTCCCTCGTCTCTCTTTCGCCCGACCCGACGTCGCCTCTGTCGGTCCTGCACCACGTGCCGTCACTCATCCTGTTTCTCATCGCGCAGCACAACTCTGGTCGGCTCAACCTGGCACCGGGGACACTAGCAGGAGACGAGCTCGAGACGAGATGGAACCTGTGCATTCGCAACCGAGCGCTCAGGGAGGCGATTAGTGAGCTGGTCGTAACTCGACTGGGCATGCCCGAGAGCCCGACCGAGGACGGGAGAGGATCATGGAAATGGACTGAAGCCGAGTATGAAGCCTGGGTAGTGAGCAAGGCGAGAAATGCACCGGACATGAAACAGGTAGCTAGGCTGAGGCAGGACGCAGACCTCGAAGACATGTTGCTAGACGAGGGAGAAGCCGGGATGTATGCCCGAGCGGAGAAAGCAGAGCGAGATCGCATCCTGGCAGAAGAGAACGAGGCGGCGGAGAGAGCGCGCACGTCCGCGGCGGAGGAAGCAGCGAAGCAGAAAGAAAGGCAGCGGGAAGATGACACTGAGGAAGCGAAGATCCGGACGGCCGAACGTGTCCGGACACTTGGCAGTGATGGGGAGATATAGAGATGTCACTGTTCTTTGTGTTTGCTGATGATCTGTTGGCATTCTATCGGTGTCCCGCTATGTTGTGTTGTGTCGCCTGCGGTCGACAAGGCGAATAAACCTCAGGCGTTCTTGAATTTAGTCACCCAACAGAACATCTTGACATATTTCGACCTAGACGGGGTTTATAGAGAAGATAGACACAGACACACGTAAACACAGCTCTACACGCTCTCGGCCATCTGATCGTACCTCACAGACAATTTGTTCCCACGAGTCGGTCATCAGTCCTCGTCAGCCATTGCCAGCCACTGTCAGCTACCATCGGTCACCATCAGCCATTGACAACAAGCTGGCCAGCTCGTCTGTCTGTCTGCACTTCCTGGACGCAATTTTCTATTCTTGACTCTCCTTTCCTCTGCCTTCCTCTCCTTCGTTTCCTCTTGTTGCCGTGTTCTCGCTTCCCTTATCTCCCTTTTCCCCCTTGCTTCCCTTGCATTCCCACTCTCATCTACCTCTCATGGTGCGCCTGTGTATCGGTATCGATCGTGATCGCGGGTCATGTGCTCTTTCAACAGACTCTCGACTCTCAGAAAAGACTCATCTAAAAAACAACGGGCTACAAAGTAGATGCGAGAAAGACCAGAATATATGACAAACCACCATAGTACATGTTCTGCCCAGACAAACCAAATCGACTTGACCGAACATAATCCCTCCCCTTTTCTAAAAGCCAGCATGCTTGATAAGGAACTCTCTGCTGATCTCGAATGCTACAAACTGCACCCGGTGACGTTGATGCATACACATAGAGAGGGAAGAAGAAGACCATATGTGAGTGACGCTGATGCTGGGAGACAAAGATAAATACTTGCACCGAACGTATGCAAAGAAGGCAGAAGAGAAAGAAGGCAAGAAAGAAAGAAGAAAAAGGACAAACGGTCGAAGCAGCAGCTGGTACAGCTCGCACCAAAGTTGGTGACAGTCCACGGAACAAGCCCGAGCTGATATACACACCATAGGTCGAAGCGATTACAGAGCAAGATAGGAAGCGCAGTCGATCAGTCAGTCAGTCAACTAACCAACTGTCTAGAACAAGAGAACAAAGAAAGAAACAGAGAAGGGAAATTATAGAGGAGCCGACAGGTAGAAAGAACGTACAATCCGCTCTCTCGAACGATCTGACGGAGCTCGCGGGTGATATATCCTTTTTCTGGCGGTGTGTTTGCCAGCTGAACTTTTGACTTCACGAGATCCAGCGGGTAAGACGCCAGCCAGTATGCAACCCCACCGGTCGCGCCTGATAACAGCAAGCTCCAGACAGGCAAGTCTTGTTGCGGATAAAGTCGTTGCTTGAACGTTCGTTTAGAAAACTCATACGCGCTGTAGAAACCGGCGTAGGCTGGTAATTCTCGGATGAAAGATACCCTGTTGACAGTCGAACAAGGTTCCAGATAAGAAGAAATGATCACAAGGTTGGTCAGTCTTGACCCGGTGTAAAAAAGAGACGGAAGCAGAGGAGAGGGACAGAACTTGAAACCGCGCATGACTCCTCGTCTGAAACCATAATCCCTCCAGAGATCTTTGGCAACCCCCGAGAGCGACTTATCCGTTGATGTTCCACTATAGAGTGATAAACGAAGGAGGGATCAGTAGAATTATAGAGCACGCTTGATTTGAAAGACGATGCGAACTATTGGCACTGCATTCGAATCTTGAGGGTTGTTAGAAGATCAGTAGATCAGTTTCGGTACGTTGATTACAAACCGGAACAAGGAAACGATTGACTCACCTTGAATAGTTCCACTGATCGAACATATTAGCATACAGAGGCCAAGAGAATTAGTCATCTTGGCTATCTTTACAGAGAGACACGATGAGAAGAACAAGAGTGATCGCTCACCAGGCGAAGCAAGAACCGAATTGACACCTCCTGCAATACCTCCAGCCAGAGCGATCTGAGGGATCGTTAGATCTGGATATGGACTGATCAGCTTCTTAGCTGTCGAGTAAGCAGTAAAAAGGAGACTGTTCACGGCTGCGACACCCATCAAAGGGGAAGCTGAGAGGATTTCATAAAGTTTAGTCGATGCTGAGAAGAACGGACGGAACAAAACCTGATGAACGAGTCAAAAGCAAACGCCTTACCCATTCCTTTGGAAAAAAAGGGAAGAGAAAGAAGACGAGGCCGGCAAAACGGAAAGAAGGCGCAAGTTGATAAGCCTTGACAACCAGAGCTCGACCGGATTACAAAGCGCATAATCAACAGAAACAGTAGACACGAACCTTTGTAGAGCGCAAGTACGCCTTCATTTCGAACGGTCTTAACAGCGATATCCCAAGGTCCTTTGAATTGTCCTTTAGCAGCCGTCTGAGCGCGAGTCTTGATCGTATCAAGTGGTTGACCGACGATGACCTGACAGGCGCCACCTGCTGAACCCGCTAGCAAGTTGAGTAGTAGATCCGGGTTCGACTGAGTGGCCTTCACCTCCTCTAGATTAGGGATTATATCTGACATTGACGAGAGAAAAGAGATGATGGTTGGTTGGCACTTTGTTCGTACCCAATAGAGGTGATTAAGGCGCCATCTACCGGCTGAGCGTTGCCCAGCCACTTGACAGACCAGCACGTGACCCGCTCTTCTCCGAGTGTTCTTAAACGACCTACCGTTTTTCGAATTATCAATTGTTTCTGCCGTTCACCATTTAACTCCCCTTCTGAGCAGATAGATAGAGCGGATAGAGTGACAATGGCGAGCTCTACGATTTCGCCGTTCTTATCGCTTCCTGTGGTCCTATCGCTTTTGTCAGCCGAACCAGAATCGATCCCTCTCCTGTCTGCACTAGCATTCTTCCTCTCGCAAGATCCGTCCCCTGATTCGCTTCGCCTACCCGGTACGCCTTCACTCCATCAAGTCAGGCTTCGGTTAGCTCAGACATTCATCAACCACGACAGACTCTCCGAAGCCGAAAGCGAGCTCAAATTGGATGAAAGGGAGACGAGGAAGGCCAGAACGGAGGAATGGAGTGAATGCGTGGGAATGCTGGGGGATGTGTTGGAACGGATGGGTAGGACTGGACAGGCGAGGACTTGGAGAGCGAAACTCAGCAAGGACGAGCCAAAGCCTTAAAGTTTGATGCCTTGAAGAAACTAGCATTATTTCTGATAGGTCAGGCCAATGTACGGACGTTAGTTGCAGGAGCAAGGTATGTCTATAGAGATGATTTGAACTGGGCAGGGAGAGACCGTTGACGGTAGCACTTCCCTTCTTTCTTTCTTTTCAGGTTTCTCTTCGCTTTGAATCATCTTGACTCTCTTACTCAGCCTCGAAGTCTCATTCGATAGGCTGCAATTCAACTCGTTGGTGCAAGAGAAACTTTTCTTTTATCTAAAAGAGCATTTATATCTTGCTTTCATACGAAGCCAATACCGTACGGCCATCGCGTGTAATTTTTCAATATGTGGTCTCGTAAACATGTCACTTATAGACCGTGTATCCAATCGCATGAACAATTTAAGGGGGTTGAGAGAATCCTTCCTAATATATTACATGTATCATATACGAATAATGTTAAAAAAACATATACAAGGATCAGGATCTGAAGACAGAATCGACTGTTGGCGATAAAAGGGCAAGCAGAAGGCCGAAACATCAAACCGAAGAGATGTCAAGAAGAATGAGAGAAACAGTTTGTAATTCAAGGTAGGAGCAAGCATACAGCTTGATAGACCAAGCCGACAAAAGTGGCTTCCTAGAGCTCTTCTTCCTGCACGTGGGTCTCAAAGCTGTAGAGCACCCGTCTTTGTCTCGATATGATTACTGTATATCCAACCGCGATATAATTCAACCAATCAAGTCAGAAAGGGAAAAGGCATATAAACAGAACGACTGAAGCAGAGAACGACAGGGATAGTCTTACAGGGTAGCAGCATCGGGATCGTTACTATCGAAACTCTCATAAGGGATCTCCCGCTGGAGAGGTTGGGGACTCGGATGATCGCTCTCGTCGGCGGTCATAAATCCTCCCGAGCTCGTCTTTAGAAGGTGAACATCGACCCATTCTCGTCAATGTACAATCCGTGGGATATCAGACTAAAACGGAAGAGATCAAGTCACATACAGTCGAGACTGAACCAGATCTAGTCTCACGACCTCCATCCTGTTGAGGTAGGCCATATAAGGAATTTTGACGAGAACGTTGGCCGGCGGCGTTAAATCGGTTGGTAGCAGTAATAACCTAGAGTGAAGACCGTCAGTACTTTTGGTCTCATGAAAAGTTTCCAAGAAAAGAAAAAAGAGAAGAGAGAGAAGAAGATCAACTCATACGTTGTAAGCGGATTTCCATCGGACGCTGGCCGTCGAACGGTAGTTTGTTCTAAGACCTTCGCCGATATCATGATCTTGAGGGAGATGTGACGATAGCCACTGGGAAACAGAAAACAATTGTCGACGTTAGATTCAAGCGAGCAGACCGTTCAAGTAAAAGAGAAAAAATCTTGAATGAAGTGACAAATGAAAGAATCGGACGCTTACAGGATGATCAAGAGCCTCTTGGGCCGTAGGCCGTTGGTCAGGATCGACGTTCATCAACCATTTGATGAATTCTTTAGCTTCGAGGATGAACGAATGAGAGGAAAGAATGAGATAAGATCATCGATTCTAACAATCCTTTAGATAAGCTTTGAAAAGAGCGACTCGAGAAGAGCTAGCTTACATTCTGCGCTAGGCTTCTTCCAATACTTCTCGTGGAAGACAATTCGCCCCCGGATGGTCTCCTCAATCAATTCGTTGTTATCCTGGTTTGAGAAGGGAGAGTAGCCGCATAGTAGAATAAATGTTACAACACCCAAGGACCAAATATCAACTGGCTTGCCATGTCCGACACCGGTAAGGACCTCGGGAGCAGCATAACCGATGGAGCCAGCCGCCTTGATTCAGAAGAACTCAGAGCGACAGACAAATAAAGATGAGAACAATATTGGAGGCGCGTAAGAAAACAAAATAGAAGTGAAGACTGACAGCGTGCAGCTTCTCTCCAGAATTCAAGTGCTTGGCGCTAGTTCAGCGCGATTCAGCATGTATAAAAGGAGCGTAATCAACTTGTTTGTCTTCGGCTTCATCGTCGTTCTTGGACAACAGACATCACGTTAGGCAAAACTCACATTCCAAAGTCGGCCAAAACAAGCTTCGAATTCTCGTCATGTGAGTGGTACAAGATGTTTTCCGGCTTGAGATCTCGATGAACGATATCATGTGAATGCAGGTAGATCAACGCCGACAAGACCGATCTTTTATTGTCATTGTTGTAGTTGATGAGTCAAGAGCTACTGATAACAGTGTGGAAAAGAAGAGGACAAACCTGACAACATCCTGCGCATCCTTCTCACTGAATTTTCCCTTCGCGGTAATCCGGTTGAAAAGTTCTCCTCCTACGGCAAGTTCGAAAGAGAGGTAGTACTTTTCTCGGGCTGAAAGGATAACGGTTTGATACATGGTCAGCAGCGTATTAAGGAACGACCTGAGGGAGTAGGAAGGGCTTTGAAAAACTCTCACACTCAAACCAGTCCCAGAGTTTAACGATGTTGGGATGATCCAGACCCTCTGCCGGACATGCATAGTAGAATAAAATAGGTCAGCTTGACTGATGAACCGAGAGAATCTGATGAAAAGGGAGCATATTCACCTAGAATTTTCATCTCGTTCAACACATCCGATTCATTGCCCTTAACAGCCTTCTTGGAGATGACCTGGAACGATCGGTATGGCCATCGAGGAGAGAGCGGAAGCAGACGTTGATTGAGTGATCGTTTAGATGATGTAATAGTCAGGCGCACTTTATAGAACGAATCGTTACCTTCATAGCCACCTCCCGGATATTTGAACCTGGAGGAGGAGCTTTATGCCATGTGCAGTGGATAACTTTTTGTTCAAGATGATTAGCAGTGAAGATGATAGTCAGCGCCGCAGGATCTTGAGCCGTCGTAATGAGATAGAGATAACGATCCGAAATTAGAACATACCCTTTCCGAATGTACCTTATACATGGAAAGAAAGCGAAAAGCAGAACGTCAGATTCATTCAAGATTGATCAGTTCAAGCCGACCTAAACAAAGGTGCACGGTGAGTGTTGGCGATACCTCTTCCTAATTCCTGTGTTGGACGAGAAGAAAGTAAAAGAACTCATCAGTCATGAGTCGGCCATCTCCTTTTCAATCGGCAATCGACTGAGTATGCCGCGTATATATAATAAGCAGAAATCGTGAGCAGCGATGCTTACCTCCTGGAATTTGTAATCTTTCTTTCGCTTATAACTCTCGGCCTACATGTTTCAAAGTGAGATGACAGAGATGAGAAAGTGTAGAGAAGAATGGTCAGTCATAGTCAATGGGCTGATTAATATCGGGCAATTCCGGTCATCCCTCCGTTCATCTTTGCGTCCATCTGAACGAGCACTCCCACATCGATCCCTTCTGAGAAAAGAAGATCTGTCACACGGAGCATCTATCAAAAGAACGCTATAGTAAAACGAAACATGGAACACACCTGAGGGAGGAAAACTTCTTTGAGACCCATGTTGAGCGATAAGATGGAATGTGTTTGATACGGCGGATCGAGAAGAACCGGTATGAACTGAGCGAGGGTGAGGACGAGAGAAGAGGAGATGGCTGACGGATGTGGCGTAGAATGGCACGTGATTACATTCAACTCCGGCACGCCCGGACACAGCATTTCTAGCCACACAGTCATCAGTCGTCTCACTCTTAATTCATTATGATCTTTTTAGATCAACTACCTTGACTGCCGTGTTGTTTCCATCCGTTCTTGGGAGCTCTGTAGCGGACAAACACATTGAGGTGCAGTCTAACGAGATGGAAGAAGGTTCAGAAGAAAACTCCTCGAAGGAAGAGACAGCGCCTGCGTCTTCGCTTCTCCATCTCTTGGCCAATGCGTCCGAGGTAAGCCCATTTCTTGCTTCTTTATTCATTCGTTACTATTCAGGCGATTAAGATACTCTATCTTTGTCTCTGTTATCGCTTCTTTCTCTTCAGCCTAGGGCTCGAATCTCTGCATCATATCACCTCAGTCCAATCCCAACCAATCTTCCTGCTGTCCCCACATTACCACGTCCAGCTGGAGGTCAGCCTACCGATCGATATTCACCAAAGACCTCGCCGGTATCAAAGAAGAGAAAGTCGTCTGATCCAGCCAGCCAGCCATCCTCGAACATCCCTACGCCTATTGCCGTTGGAACGAATCCTTCTTCCTCTCACAACACTCCCTCTTCTACAGGTGTAGCTTCTGGGCCGTCCGGCTCGAAACAAGCAGGATTGGGAGGCAAATCCGGCAAGCACGACCCTGAGAAGGCCGTATTGAGTTGTGCAGAATGTAGGAGACTCAAACTGAAGTGTAGTCGAGAGTGGCCTTGTACGAATTGTGTGAAGCGAGGAGTCAGCACCATCTGTCCAGAGGGAGAACTCAAAGGCGGGAAGGGCAAACGGTTCGTATTTCTTGTCTGATGAGTTATACCAGTGTCAGCTCTTCATGAGGGATTGATGACAAACCTAACCTCTTCCGAACGTATCTATATCTGTTCACAGGTTGATTCTCGCCAACACCACGCAACTTCATGCAAGAATATCAGCTCTCGAAACCGCACTCGACCAGTCTCACCGAGCGCTCACTCGATCAGATAATCCACATCCACTTCTTGAATCAAGTTACCATTTCGAGCCGTTGGATGGAAACCGACACGCCAACGACTCACCTATGCCTGCGCCTGGGACCGTCAGTTCAGGACCCGGTGCGGATGACGATCAGAGAGGCAGCTCACCAGAAAGGGGTGGAACACCAGACTCGTTAAATGGTGTACCGATTGTGCCGATACCCGGGACTCGCATCAAACACGAGACGAGAGATGTTGGGGAGGAAAACGTTGGTCGACTGACAATGGGGAACGAACCGGGTGCAAGTCGGTACTTCGGCGGAAGTGCTGGGTCGGCTTACTTGTTGGTCAGTACATCTGGAATCACACAATCTATCACCGTGAAGCTTCGCGCTTAATTCTATCGATAAAACACTACTGTCTCCTTTACAGCCGGATGATCCTGCCTCTCCAGAGCCAAGCAGTCAACCAAACCCATCAGCAAATCACACTTCCCTCCAATTTGATATGTTCCCATTCAAGCAGGATTCTCTCGGATTCGTCCGACCCTCAGGAGGTAGACCCGGTGTCGAATGGTTGGTTGGGATGTTACCGACAAGGGAAGAGGCTTGGGGTTTGAGTGAAGTCTATTGGCGGGTTCGTTGGCCATTTTCTCAAGTTTGAGATCCTCCTGAATATACTCTGTTACTCATATCTATCTCTCGTCACCTCCTGTCTTCTCTCCTCTAGAACGGGTCGTGGATGTACGATGTCATCTCCAAACGAGAGTTCGACGACGAACTCTTCCCTTACGTCTATGGTTCTCCAACTGTATCAACCTCGATTCAACATATGAACGTCCACAAGCTCGCCGTGTTCTACATGGTCCTTTGCCTTGGGGCACTATTCGATTTGAATAATCCACCATGTAGGTGTTTATCGAGCTATCACCAAACGTAATATGTATACTGACGAACAGTTATTTGGATGATGGATCTGAATTTGATTGAAAAACAGTTAATCAGCGAGCTAGACGGTACTGCGACCTTGCCAAATTATGTCTTGCAATCAGTAAGTTTCTTGCCATCTTTATCAAAGGTTGTTCAATACACAGATGGCTGATAGCTGTTTCTTCTCTGCTTCGATTTTTTAAAATGCAACGACGTAGACCCATCAGGATCCGTTGCTTATATACAAGCCATTCAACTGATGGGTTCCTACTTATTGTTTGTTCTTTTTCAATTTTGTTTTCCAAACCTAAGGTTTAGTACCGACGTTGAAGTCTTTTCTTCCGCAACTTACCGTTTGATTCTCACTACTGTTAGAAATGGAACCAAAGCCACCTCTGGGTAAGTCAGGCAAAACCTCTGACGCTAACTGAATCTTCATATCTCACAATCAAACGACATCTCTTTTCGCAACGTTTTGCTTTTAATCATCATAATGTTCCAAAATAGGGGCGAGCAATTCTGGCCGTTACTTGGATTAGCCATGAAACATCTCACAGCTGTACGGATCGTGTTTGCTGTCCTTCAGGTCTTTGTTATCCTTCTACTGGACTAACGCGGCCTGAAATTTATTCGATCAAATTAGGTTGGTTTACATAGGGATGGAGCGAGATGGGGACTTGATCCTGCCGAAGTGGACATGAGAAGGAGGTTATTTTGGGAGGTATGTTTCATTATTTTATCCTCTCCGACATCTTTCTACCAGAATATTCATTACTGACAGCGAAGATGATGTCCTGACTTCGATATTGGGTAGTGTTCGTTTTTGGATGCAATTCAATCACTAACATTCGGTCGGCCTCGATGTAAGTGTCTCGATGGATGTGGCGCGGTGGTCGTCGTCTGACCTCTGAGTTGTACTATTCCCAGGTCTGAGTGATTCCACAACGGATGTCAAATACCCTGGAAGTGGTCTGCCCGACGGTCAAAAATACGAAGGAGACGTCTGTAAGTCTCATTAACGATCTGGATTGAGATTGTGTTTGATGATCTGGTGCTCATAATCATCCATTACATCGGTTCTGTTCTAGTTCATCAATTCAAAGTATGCTATTCACCTTACTACCATCAGTCCTGTCTTTCAATATCGAATATGCAAATACTTAATAGATTTCGAACACATTTTCCTCTCTCCTCGGTAGTATCGAATCTTGTCCATCATAAAAAGGATTAATGATTTACAGACTCAGACCAGTCCGGTTACGTATGATATCGTACTCGCTATTGACCGGGACATCCGAATCTTTGAAAGGACGCAGCTACCAGCTGAGCTGCACTGTGGCGAGGATTCGTGAGTGGTCTTTGTTCTCTTCTCTTCTCTTCCTGTTTAACCTGTTCATCCAGGACTTCAGTTTATGAAGCATGGCACTTATACCGGCTTTCCTTTGCTGTTGTACAACAGGTGTGTTTTACCAACGGACGGAGAAGGATGGTCGGATAAGAAACGAATATTGCAAAGACACAGCATGCTTCTCATCATAGTCTGTCTCCATTCTAAACTTTTCTTTTTGATCGTCGGAACAAACCAACTGGAGAAATATCCGCTGACTGTGGCATGTTCTCGAATCTATAGAACGAGTGTCTGCTGTTCCTGCACCGAGGTTGGTTCGCTAGAGCGCTGAGAGATTTCCCTGATGAACCTCTAAAAGCAAAATGGAAGTGAGTTTTCTTTTCTTTCTTCCCTGGTATTTCGGTCGAGTCTGGTTTGGTATGCGTTGAATTCCTGACGAGGCTGCAAACTTGGCTTATCTGTGTGAATAGTCAGAGTTATGTAGCAGAGTTAGAATCGTGCAAGGCATGCATCTCAGTAGTGAGAGACTTGATGAAGCTACACGGAGCATTAGCTAGCAGATGGTGGTTCTTTTGGTTCCATTGTTTTTCCGCTATCGCTAGTTTATCGGTCGCTGTGATCCGTTCGGTTCGTTTCACTCGTCTGACTTTGAGATTTAGCTGTTTTGTTGTTACTAATTTTCAGTCATTCTTTGATGTTTAGCCGGGTTCTTCACTGGCTTTGGCAGCCTTCCAAGAGATAGGTAAGAAAATCAGAGTTTCAGAAGTCTGGGGATGCGAAGTGTGATCAAAAAGTTCAAGCTAATATTTGTGCTCACCTTTGGCAAATAGAATTGGGAGTTTCTCTGTTTGAAGACGCCAAAGTAGGAACTCGAGCAAGAGACGAGCTGGTTCGTTTCTCATCATTTTTCCTCTATACGGAGTCACCGCTGATCATCTTTCTCTTTCTCTTTTCGACGTCTTAGCCTTTGCTCAAACGATTGCGGAACAAAGCAGAGGCCCGACTTCGAGGATCCGCTCTCAAAACACCTCTACCAGGCGTAGATGCCGATCCGGCGGACTCAGATGAGGACCTAGATTTGATAGGCGAGAACGCGAGGAGAAAAACGGTAGATGGCCAAGTGTCTGGATCTGGACAACAACATCAGCGGAAACAGCCGAAGAAACGTCCATCAGCCCAATCCCAAGATGGAAACGTACAACGCACGAAGCGGGATCGGAAAGGGAACTCGAAAAATTCCAGTACGAACGCTGACAACGATCCAATGAGGAGCAACAACGATGTAGACTCCACTTCAACTTCAACTTTGTTCAAACCAGTAGCGCAACCTCCGATAACAGGAAATGATACCTTGACATCCGCGACTCAAGGGGGACCATATCCTCTTCTTTCACCACAAGTTTCGGTCTCTTCATCTTTACCATCTCACTTGAGCCCGCATACCCCAGGTCAACCGCAACGAGAACAGCAGCAACAGCCTGAAGTCGAAACTCAGACCCACGGACATCAATATTATCAATATGATCATTTCCCAACGACACTGGATGACGCCATAGCTGCCCAACCATCGTTCTCGATAGACCCAAATGCGACTTTCGGCGATTATGCTTCTTGGTCTGCTGAACCTGATGTGGGGGTTGGTGTCAGGTTTGGGATTGAGAATCTGTTTACGTCTGTTGGCGGAGACGTAGGGTCGGTGGTTGATGGTCAGGGAGTAGGTGAACCTAAATGGGATCTAGACTTTGATGCTGTGAGTAGACTTTTTCTTAGAGTTCTCCAGCTTTCCTTTTAAACGATGAACTGATCATTTAGTTACCTGTATTCGAATTGATAAGTTCATGCTCAACATGGGTCTTGATCCAAACGACCAATCAACCTCTCAGTCAAGTTTTCCCTAGGACCGATCAAACCCCCTCTTTTGTCTTCTTTTACTTTTTTTTTTCTTCACGTTTTCGGTTGTTCATATTTACAAAAAGATAGATGAACAAAAAGAGTGATAGACCAACAAACATAAACATAGAGTACAGGGATGCTACATGCGCTCTCAGAGCCAACCTATTCAATAAAGATTCCTGCGGTAGTTCTGTCATAAGAGATCAATAATTCAGTTTCCATTTCAAAACTCAATCACTTCAATGTCATTTGAGAGATCTCCAAACTCTTTTCCCAAACAATCTGTCTTCTTTCCTGTCGTTTTCTTCTTGTCTCTCTATCGGAGCTCTTGAGCCGTTCGATCCTATCCGTGATTGACAGAATGTAGAGCTCGAGAAGGTTCTGTAGTACCTGTGGGTTTGGTTCAGTAAGACCAGGTAGAGACGTGAGACCTTCAAAGTTCGTTTGAATTCTTTCTATGAGCGCGAAAAGGAGGAAAAAAACAACAACGACGTTGAGACTCGAGGGAAACCATTGAGAAGAATAGTCAACAGAGTAGAAGGAAATGCCGAAATGGACGAAACTGAATGAGTTCTGAAGATCTTCCGATCGAGCCAACGATCCGCGCTCGTCTATGTTCCCGTCGTCTTCCGGCTCGCGTGGAGATGCGTCGAGGAACGCATCGGCCGAAGCGTTCAGGAAAGATAGTTCATGTAGCAATGGAATGAATCGGTGGGCAAACTAGATTCAACTTCTGATCAGTCCACGTTTTACTTCTGGGAGGGGTAGAGACTGGGAAGAGAAAGGAAAGAAACCCATACATTGCGCTTCGTCAACGCTTCCCACAAGACTCGTCTATTTTCCACCTGTTCATCCTGGATGTTGATCCCAATGGTGGTTTCCAACTTTGCCAATTCTTCTTCAGTCTGATGAGTCAATCCTTGGACAGAAGTAGATATATCGTGGGCTGCGAGTCGGAGTTGCAGTGTAGACAGGAAGAGGTAGAGCTCTACAGCATCAGAATCTAACTGGGTCGATGGAGGAGAAGAAGCAGACGAGAGGGAAGAGAAACTAAGAGTAGGCAACGTTTGAGACTGGGCGAGCGGGAAAAAGTGGTCAGCACACAGGGGAGGAAATACAATGGGAAGGTATGATAGAAAGGACAGACTAGAGCCGACCAAGTGATTGCTTTTAGCTTCTCAATATCTCTTCTCGATTCAGGTTCTCTTACTGTCGCAGTCGACTTGGACAAAGGCTTTAACGACACAATCGAAGCCCGTCGAGAAGACTTGGGAAGTTCATCTATAGAGATTCTTGATCGAGAATAGGTAGCATTCGTCAAGGGGACCTCGCGAACGCGATGTTGTGAAGGACCAGGCACAGTGATAGAAAGTGATCGCCTCGGATTTATCTTTGCTTTTGAGGATATGGTGGCCGAGGTGATGCCTTTTGAAAGGATGGCATGACCTGTAAGACGAGTGCTTGTCTTAGACGAATCTCTAGGCGGTAATTCCATCAGAAAGCCAGTGAGTTTATCTGACAACTCTGTCTGGCGAATGGAATGGATACAGTGATGGAAAAGAAAGATAACAAGTGTACAGGCCAAGAAGCTCTGGCGATGATGCCGAGATCGCCGAGGACGAGCTAGACAAGATCGGCAAGAATTCGGCACACCTTCTTCTTTTTTCGGACCGATTGAATCGGAGCAGCTTCCGATATGTTTTCCTCAGCATAAACCGGGTCAATCTGTCTATTCGAATTTCCCCTGATCGGTTTATCCGATGGCCGTTCCTGGCCGTTTTTATTACGAATAGGTTACTCGAATGGTCCGTTTCTTAGTCGGTTTGTTAAGCTAACTATAGTGTTTGTCTAAGCCTTATCGATCAACCCAAATTATTTAGCTAGGTAACTCTGTCAGCCCAGAACTCGGCACTGCCGCTCGCCCCACTTGGTGGTCGAGTCTGTCCTCACCCGCTGGGTTTCGGAGCCTTTAAGCTTTCGGGCCGCTGCGTTCCTGTATTCCTGTATTCCTGGTCCTATTTCCAGTCGTTTTGCTTGATCGAGACCAACGCTATCGTCCTGACCTCACCCCGCTTCACTCTCAACCATTCATCATCGCCCGAAATCTGTACCTTTATCCCCCCCTTTTTTCACCCCTCTTCCTCTCACCCCTCATCCTCTCACATCCTCTCAATTCTCCTATCAGTCGCCCCTTTATCGTGGTCGCCCTGACCGGTTCTTCCCTTAATCTATCCGCGTAATCTGCGTAGTCGTTGATTGCTTGCCACCCATCGTGTCCGTGTATCCGCCCCTTCCACAGGTTTGTGTCCTTCACTTCTTCTTTCACCTCTACCTAATCTCGATCGTTCGGTAGCTTCGCTCACCTTTTCAGTCATCCCTTCTTCTTCATATCTTCCTCCTTCATCAGCTACCATCATCACAATCGGTCATGTCGGACGACTCTACCGGACCTACAAGTCCAACACTGCCACCTTCTGGACCGGCGAATGAGAATGCTAATGTCTCGATCACCGTGCTCGTCATCAGCGGTCAACGCAAGACATTTAACTTTGCTCAAGAAACTTCCATCGGACGCGTGAAGTGAGTTCGTTGGCCTGTCAAGTTGTCATTTCTTTTCTTCATCTCCGAGAGCCACCATCTTTCCTTGAGAGGTTTTCTGACTAAATGTTCTTCTTCTTCTTCTCTATGCTCGGTCTTACCTTTCTCTTTATAGAGAACATGTGTTTTTTAACTGGCCATCAGGTGCGCACACGTCATTCGTCATCACGTGTACTCTTGTCTGTTCACTCACTTAACGACTGACCAATTCTGCTCACTTGGTATGTCTCTTTGATTGTAGACTGGAAATCGGACGTGTCGATTCCGGCGTCGCCTTCGTGTCTTCGAGTGCTATATCGGGGCAAGATCCTCGATGACGCATCTACGCTATCTTGTTAGTTAATTCTTACTCATCACTTGGTCGCTTTCACTTACACACACACACACCCCTAGCTCGAGCTGACCACCTTGGAGACTTTTCAATCTTCAGCAAACGAGATTTATCCAAGTCTAAAACCGACGATCGTCCATCTTTCGATCAGAATGTTTCCCCTTTCGACGCCTGAAGTCGATACAAAGTCCGTAGTCCCGCCTTTGGGTCCGAACGCAATACTGTCCGCCAGCAACCATAACCGTTTGAGGACGCATCCGTTGACAGCCACCTTGACCGGTGGAAGTGTTGGTAGGAGAACGGGGAGCATACGAGCAAATAGGTCGAGAGGCGAGCCAGAGGTGGGCAGGGAAGGTGGTGGTTGTGGTTGTGTGATCTGTTGATCTTCTTGCTATAATTTCCGGTCTTCGACCGCTCCTCTTTCATTCTCACATACACATTCTTTCGCGTTGCTAGCTAGGCATCTTTTGTATTATCGCTCGTTCTCGATATCTGTTTTCTATTGTCTTGTTTATCGTGTATTTTTCTTTCACGTTCTAATAGAGAAACGTTTATACAACATACAACCAATCTATCGGCAGTATCTGGGGATTCCTCTGTAGGAACAAACCCAGAAACCGTCACCACAGCTAAACGATAGGTGTGCAAATGCATTGATATAAATATTCAAAATCAAATAAGAAACGGCAGGAAAGAGATGTGCATTCCGAAACTAAGACCCTCGACATTGACTCTTTCTTAGGGGCAAAAAGCCCCCCAAGAGGAAACTCGGATCAACTCTGAGGGAACATTCGCATCCACCCACAGGACCCCTCGCTTGGTCCTCAGAACGAGAGACCAAACTTTTTAGTCCAACAGGTAGTTTCCAGAACGGAAACATCCGATCAAATGGATAGGGTAAGCGACAGGCTCTCTCTCCTTTGAAAAAAGAAAAAGGACTGAAGTGTGAAAGTGGAGGTTCAGTCTGCCACGGCCGTAACAGTTCTTCGGAGCGTAGGAGTCCATCTTTTTTTTTGTTCTCACAAAAAATCGATGGGTGCTGAAGACCTTGACTTGGGCGTGGGAAAAAAGAGAGCAACAAAATAAAATAAAAAGGAGTGAAAAGATAGAAACAAAAGATATACTAGCGAGAGAAGACAATCGACCAAAAGATCAACGTGTCTTCCTATCGTTAGACGTCAATGAGCAACAAGTATTGAATGGAACATGGAAGGGCATCACTGTTCGCCAGAAAAACGGTACATCAAAAATAATAAATACTGTTGAAAGGGTCCCTGATCAGGGCCAGTCTAGTGTTATGACCAGGTCCCAAACCTGTAAGGAATCAGTGCAGTGCACACTCACGTGACCGCGTCCCTACGTAATCCCGTTCCGCGAGTCCTTCCTGTCCTGCAATGCCTCGGCATTTGATTTCTCGCTTGCTTCCCACCCGATCCCGTTCTGAGTTCCACAGCTCCTCTCGTTTTGCGTCCCTCGTTTACTTGTTCATCCACATCGTATACGGAAACACTTTCAGAAGCTCGTTCATATATCATCCACCCAATCAACAGGTATGAGATCGACACCGGTTGAAAAACAAATCGATCAAGCAGCGGTGTCCGCATTGAGAGAGTCGCTCGCCGGAGAGATTCTGGATTCTACAGACAAGTGGTGGGTTCATTTTTGCTTCTCGTCTCCGGTTCCTTGGTATCCTGTATTACCTTTTGGCCTCAGTGGTTTATCCACTGCTAGTCCCTGTTTTAACAAGTGTACTTGGTTCTGTCTGCCCGAGGACTTTTCCTTGTGGTCGTGCAAGATGTAAAATCATGCTCGAATATGTTCTAACTCACTCATCCAACTCTTTTCTTTTCTCTACTCAAATCGTACCACCACCATTTCTATTTCGGACAATTATCACTCATGCGTCTTGAAATACACAAAGTTTCGATCAAAGCACCAAGCTCTTCAACTCCAACGTGGCCAGTGCTGCCAAGTTGGTTGCCCGTCCGAGAAATGCGGACGATGTTAGCAAGTGGGTACCCCGGATCTTTTTATTCTGTCTCTTCTCCTCTGTGCTCTCTGGTAGTACTCTTTGGAGCTGTAGTTCTCCCGGCCTTTAGAATTCTTCCTTCTCAGCCAGGTCGGAGGTTTTAAGATGGACAGCTGCTCACGATCGTCTTCTTTGATTTCATGGACGTTGCTTTTTTCTCTCTGCCTCATCTGTCTTTCCTGAATCCTGGTAGAGTGGTCAAATTCTGTCATGAGACGGGTCTTAGTCTGGTAAGCTCCTCGCTACGTCATTCCCTTCAGAACCTCTTGTTATTGCCTTGATCTATCCAATGGATATTCTAAAAGTCCGGCTCGATGGATTTACAACTTCTTGTCGCCCCTCTTTCTTCTTCCCTCTGACCTAGTCTGTCAAAAGCGGAGGATACGGGACACATGGCTGGGCTATCGCCGGTGAAGTCACTGTCGATCTCCACTATCTCAACGGCGTCAAGCTTTCACTCCCCAATGTAAATGACACCCACATCTCTCTCGCGGTCGACAAGGTCTCTGGCTATTCAAGAGAGACTTCGGATTCCTCTCGAAAACGAAACCGGACGGATGCGTTCGAAGGGATCCTTGACCCGTCAAGCATGGACTACACCCTCGGAGGAAGTGGGACGAGTGCGAGTGGAAGCGGAAGCGGGAGTGCGAGTCGAAGTGGCAACGGAGACGTTGGAGGCAGCTCGTCAGGTAGTGGCAGTGATGCTGGAAGTGGAGCGAGAGATGATACTGGTTGGGGTCGAATTGGAAGGCACCGAAGTCACTCATCAAATGTGTCGCGCGACCCTCAACCAGAGAGTTTCATACAGGCATGTTGTTCGGCGAGAAACGAAGATCCGATCGTTCGGTCCCCAGATGAGGCGATCGCGGTTCCTTCCTCAACATTGAGAACGAACATGCCGTTCCTGCATGATCATTATCCACCTTCTCAATCATACTATTATCCGTCCTATACTCTGCTCGACCACGACTCGGCTTCGGTCATGGCATCTTCATCTTCATCCTCTCCTTCGCCATTTACGTCCACATGGACGAACCCTAACTTCGATGATTCTCTAGCACCGTTCTCATTCAACAGTTCCACACTCTCAAACTCGGCCTCCTCCTTGACCATTCCTCTGCCTCCACTATCGAACCTTCCCCAGTTTTCCTCCTCGGAGTCCTCCACACCGGCCTTGCCCTCGGCTTCTGTTCTTTCTTCCACCATTACAACCCAATCGCCGATTGCTTACTCGGCATTCCCCTCCACTGGTCGACCTGTCCCCGAGACCGGGGCTTACGATGATGCGATCGATCTATCGACCGGGCCATACAATAACGTCAATTCGTCTTCCGCTTTAGTCAACCAGTTTGGAGCTCACCTAGGGCCGTTCTTTTATCCAAGAAATTCAATAACGTCCAGTTCGAGGGCGGCAACCATGCCGAGTAGAGCTTACGCCACTTTTGGCGCTGGACTGGTAAGCTTTTCTTTCTTCTTCTCCTTCTTCTTTGTTCTCTCTGTCTCGTTCTTTTGTCTATTCTCGACGTTGACATTTGGAATTCTCTCGACTCCGGAACCGCTAGTTGACTAAAGAGATTGATGAAGCAACTTCGAGCACCTCGTTAGGCGCCTATCACGTCCCTCTTCCCGCCTTCCCTGTTGGCGCAGGCGCGATGACTACGGGCGGTTTCGGTTTCCTTAGTAGAGAATATGGCCTCTCCCTCGACTGCTTGGTCGAAGTCGAGATGGTTCTTGCCGATGGATCGATCCAGGTGGTGAACGAGCATTCCGATCCGGAGCTCTGGTGGGCTATCAGAGGATTCGGGCCGTCCCTAGGAATCTTTACTAGGTACACTGCGTTGGCTTATCCAATTCCAGTCGTCTTTTCGGGGAACATCATCTTCCCTTTCAATCGAGCTGTGCGTCTGTCTGCCTAATCTCCTTCTCCTCTTCTCTTTTGAGCTCATCAATTCGGAGGGGGGTTTTCTTGTCTTTTTTTTTATTCGAATTTCTTTTTCTCACATCTGCTCTCAGACGGCCCCGAGTTTGCTGAAGCATTATCGAGACTGCGTCAAAGCTGCTCCTCGGAAGTTGTATGCCAATTTGATTCTTACAGCTGGACCAGATGGAGACGATGGCGTACAAGACATGGTGAACGGTCGTCTGAAAGACTCCCAAGGAGGAGCAGTTGTTATCATTCAGCTTTGTTGGAACGGAGGGATGGAGGAAGGCACGAAATGGGTCGAGGCAATCTGTAGTTGGACTGGGGAACAGTACGTTTTTTGCGTTCCTCTTTTCTTCATTCTGGCTTATTACTGGTCTGACCTAGGTTGTGAGGACTTTGCGTAGATGTTTGTTCAAGGATGTCATGGAACGCTCGTTTGTTCAACAACAAAACTCAATAGCGAATGTCCTTCGGGGCGGGCAAGGCAAAAAATGGTTTATCAAGAGTGATCTTCTGTCCTCGCTGACAGATGAAATCATTCATGATACCATTCGCATGTTCAAGGATATTCCTGACGGGTGTTCTTGGCTCTTTGAGCTAGCAGGCGGAGCACTCGAAGATAATGCCGAAACTTGTTTCCCGCTCAGCCGTCGATCTGCAAAGTTCAATATCCTCGCCTTGCATCAATGGCCGGTGGATGAATCACCAGAGGAGGACGAACGATGTATGCGTACAGCGGATGATTGGATCACCCAAGTCATCGAACCTGAAAGCGTTGGAGGACCTATTCCTTGTGTTTGTCTCTCTATCTACTTTTGTTTCTCTCGTTTCATCCTATGCGAACTGACGGCTATCCTGTCTATTCTTTTGCGATTTAGTTCATCAACCAAAACTCTCCGACAGTCTATGTTGCTTCTTCTTACGGAGCAGAAAACTGGAAACGACTCGGTCAGATCAAAAAGCGGGTTGACCCAACGAACCTCTTCCAATTTTCGTTAGGTGGTTCGAGCGATGTCAACGTTGACGGCATGCCTTTGGCAGATGGTGCTCGGTCAAAGGAAGCAATGAAAGGGAAAGGGAAGGCCACTAGGTACAGTTGACTGACATAAGAAAGCGTCTGTCTTGTGGTTCCACATTTTCTCTTTGCTCTCTTGTTTCTTTCTTTTCTTGAAAATACTTATGCCCCCTTTTCTTACTATTCAAATTTCTATATACCATTCGTCTTCTTTTCGGTTTTATCTTATTTTTTTTTTATCGGTTTTCTGCTCTTCTCAATTTCAAATCGCGCATTGTAGGTTCTCGTCATCGTTCAGAGTAATCTTGACTAAAAATATTCACGCATAATACTACATCTTGTCTTTCTTCATCCTTACTCGACTTTAACCCTGCACCTGTCATCTTGTTTCTTTCTCTTTGTCTCTAACTCTCGATCTCTTACTCATCTTGTTGTCTTTATTCTGTCTTGCTTTGTCTGTTGTCCTTTTTTTTTCTTGGGTTTCTCTTACATTCATTCTCGTCCTTCATCTTATCCCTCGATAATCTTCTGATATACAAAAAAAAGACGACAACCGTAAAGGTCATCCGTATTTCTTGTTTCTTTCCCGTCTTTTAAAAAAATGAAAGATTATGTCATGTTATCGATTTCCTTATTCTTCAGAAAGCAAATCGTTATGCCCTTTTTGCTTCACTCCCCTGTGATGTTTTCCGCTACAATCCGATCCTTCCAAGAAACGGGTCATTCATACCGACAAGTTCAAGCAAGAAGATAGCACCAAGGAATCAAGAATCACATGAGGAGAAAAGAAACAATTGGAAGAGTCATCTAATTCCAAGCGCTCAATCGACCACCTGGTATAAGACCGGGCATTTGTGATTGAAAGTCGTCTATTTGTTGACAATGAGATCCTGCTCTCAAACTCAGTGCCTTCATAATCCAATGAACAATATGCGCAAGAAGAAGAAAAATTGGGGTCGTGAAGAAGCAAAGAGGTGAGGATCGACCTAGAGGAGGACAGGCGGGAAGGAGGAGCAAGTGTGGTTCTTACCTCTGGTAGCCAGCCCTCAATGTTCTGTTGGATGGGAGGGAAGATAGTTATTAGAGGTCAATGGAAAAAAAAACTCTCCTTCATCTTGGGAATGGGTTTCTGTTGTGAACCAGAAGGAGGAAGAGAAGGAGTACTTACCTTTATTCGCTTTCCATTCGCCGGATGTGTGCTCCTACGAAGAAAAGAACAAAACCCGAATCGATTGAAGTCGAAGGCACATAAGAAAAGGGACGTGAGAACCAAGGAAAAGGTTGGATTGAAGATCTTACATGAAATCAATGTTGGCCGCTCCGCCAAATGAAGATTTATTTCCCGTTTCCATCTCGGACATTCGCTCCCACATCCTTTGTAGGCATGTACCAAATTCATCAAACCGAGACAAATAGATTAGCAAAAGACAATATTCGAATATCCGGTAAAATTCAGAGGACGGTAAGGAGGACGAAGAGATATCAAACTGACTTTGGAGATTCTGTAGGATCGTAACAAGCTTTAGACATCAATCGAAGCCCAACAAAGTCTGCCTCGCTCTCTGCCGTTCTTGAATTTGGCAGCCTATGCAAAACATGAGGTCAACAGAGTTTGTTAATATGGTCTTTATACACAAAAACAGTGACAAAAGGTACAAAGAGCGGAGAAAACGCACGAAAGCAAAAAAGTGAGTAGCAGCCGGGACACTCCGATATCGAGTCCCAGACTTTCCAACACGATGTTCAGGACAAATAATACTTTCAAGCTCGACATCCTCTCGGCCGAATGCCGTTGAGTTTGATGCGCGATCTCTGGTTAAATAGATGACTCTTCATTCAGTGTCTGCTATATTCTCGTATGTGTGATAAGAAGATGAATGAACTGACCATGTCCTAGCACAGAAGCTAGACCCGCCTCATTGGCGCATACAGGAAGGATACCAGTGAAAACAAAAATCTTTCCTCCTTTGTTTTGAGGTATACGGACGAGGTTCAGTGTTTCTAATTAATTCGCGACGTAGTTATTGGGACAAGGAAGGAGTTCAGCAACGCACCTGGAAGAACGAAGGCGTTTTTAGTATTCTTGTCGTTGATGACAAACACCTTTGAAAAGCAACTCAAATGAACAGTAAGCGATGTCCAGTGGCTCGCATACATTTGCACCAGTAATTTCAACAGCAACATCAAGTGAGATCGAGCATACCTCCCATTCAACCTCTTCCTGTTGGCTTTCTTTCCAGCTCTCAGCTTCGCCCGTATCCCATCCTGTCCCTCGGTTTGTTCCTGCGACTGACTTCGCACCTTTCATCTTGCCCAGACCGTTGCTTTCGACAATGTTCGCAGCTACCATACGAACATACTGGGTGGTTCGATGGTTCTCGGGCAATAATTTTGAAGCATATTCGCTCATCATTTCTTGAAAGCTTTGCAGCCCAGCTTGCTTCTCGGATGCAGGAGATACGTCTATGAACCGGAGTCTGCCAGAATGAGGTGCTCTTTCGAGACTATCAAGAGACAAACACATCGCAATAATGCATGTCAGCACTTTTCACGTGTGGAAGGACGCGGCCAAATAGTATATCACTAACTGAAAGACATAGTAACCTCCTGCTCCTGCGAGACCAACTAACCCCAACTTGGTCCTACCGTCCAGACTTTGCCAGTAGTCGCCCGCTCCTCCACCTCCCCCACGTCTGTTCCTCTGCTGATGATTCCCATCATCTCCAGGCTTATTAGGTGGTAGGCTGAGCACTTCAGTCTGGAACGGTGACAGGATCGGAGGTTGTTTTTGAATCCGACCAGGTAAGTTTGGATTGGTCGGGAATCGATTGTATTGTGCATTCGAAGCAGACGACGTGTGAGTCGATCGAATATAGGCCGCTCGGCTTACCAAGACCTTCCCACAGTTGGTGGTCGAGATGGGCCGAGGCAACGAATTCAGGGATCGTCTTGAGATGTTAACAGGCTTCATAAATGAGATTGATCTTGTTCTTTTTTTTTGTGTATAGCGGTTCAGATTCTTATGGTTATTGAACGGAGTGATGGTGAGACGGTCTGGCTGAAACTGATATAGCTGACTAAGTAGACGAAAAGTGACGTCACTCAACGTGCCGAAAGACATACTACCAAAACGACTATCATCCGAAACAAATAAGGGATGAAAATTGATACATTGCAAGGTAACAAAAATCCTCGATAAAGTTGTTAGAGATTGGATCAGGTCAAATTGAGTTGGGTTGCTTACGCGGGAGCCGTATGATGGCCATCTGTCTAGTGTTCTGGCCTTTCTTGTATCCAGCCCATGAGCTTTCTGATGTCTGGAGGAGTTCTTGACTTCTGGTCTATCATTGGGTGACAATGAATCATAGATAGATAGATAGATAGATAGATAGATCATCTGAGAGTCGAGTTCTTGTTGAAAGAGCACATGACCCGCGATCACGATCGATACCGATACACAGGCGCACCATGAGAGGTAGATGAGAGTGGGAATGCAAGGGAAGCAAGGGGGAAAAGGGAAATAAGGGAAGCGAGAACACGGCAACAAGAGGAAACGAAGGAGAGGAAGGCAGAGGAAAGGAGAGTCAAGAATAGAAAATTGCGTCCAGGAAGTGCAGACAGACAGACGAGCTGGCCAGCTTGTTGTCAATGGCTGATGGTGACCGATGGTAGCTGACAGTGGCTGGCAATGGCTGACGAGGACTGATGACCAATTTGTGGGGAGCGGACAGGTCGGTCTGTCTTCTCCTCACAGGTCTACCTTCTCCTGGCGAACGACCGGTCGAGAGCATGTCCGATCTCGACAAGCGCAGAAAGCAGCCTGGTCTCCTCGGAGCCAGTCTCGCCAGGCTCACTGGGTCTGCCGCTGTCGGCAGACGCTCGTCGCAGCAGGGTCAGGCCGGCTTGTTCGGTGGAGTTCGGGAAGAGGACCTGGTCGGGCTTGCACAACAGGTTGTTGGGTGGGAGGATGTTCTCTATAAGGTATGATCGCATAGCCGAGAGTGTGCAGAGCTGTGCATATGTGTTTATATGCGTGAGGAAAGTATCATGAGAATTTGAAAATTATGAGGATAAAAGAATAGGAACGATGAGAAACATAGGTTGGAAGACGTAGTGGGCCGGAATAAGCGTATAGAAAGAGACACGTACCGAAGCCATGACGTAAGAGCAGTGCTGTTGTTGTCAAAGTACATAAACGGGGTCAGGTAAAGTCCGCTTCCAGAAATAGTTGCCCGGAAGGCCACGCGTGGGGTATGGAGAGCGGAAGATAGAAAGTTAAGGAGTGAAGTGGTGGAGAAGGGAAGAACTTACACCAAATCCATCATGATGGACTAGCCGACTCATCGGCTGGATCTCGTTCAGCAGCTGGGCGTTTTTGATTGACGTTATTGGGTCAGCAGTGTTACCGATAATGAGGATATCGTTCGAGAGCGTTTGATTCATCCTGGGTGGAATGCCATGAGATACAAAGAGGACGGAGGATACAGTCAGGACAGGATGGAGAAAGAAAATAGAAAGAGCGGATGTGCAGCACACAGAAATGCGCAAACCCTGGATAGAGTACGCACAGGCCAGTGAACTGAACATCGAGCGCGAGACGGCAAGTCCGGTTTTGTCAGTGGTCTATCTAGTGAGACTGATAAGAGAGATGTATAACAATATCCTCACTCTATCTGCGTCCCGCATCTTCCACCTCAGGCACTTGTCGACGAACAGACCAGCAAAACGGCTGCTGATATTATTGACCTGGAAGAGCATTTCGTCGGTCAACATGTCAACGATAGCTTCGGTCGTCATATTTTCTGGGTAGGGAATCGCATCCGTACACTCCACGCCTGGTGTTTTCGATTGTTTCGTTCAAACAGGTTAGTGTAGAAAGTTAAGAACGAGAAGGGGAAGAGGGTCGCTTACCTTCGGTAGCGAATGTAGTCGATGCTGGTATCTTTGGGTCTAGCTCAATCATCGACTGGGTCGACTCAAATATCAGCGTTCCGTTTCCCTGGATGAGATCTTACAATCCCTGTTCTCGAACATAGCGAAGAGTATGAAGCGATGCAAGATTCGTCAGCAGAACGATCTGAGACCAGGCAATAAGAGAGTCTTTAACAAAGAGGTGGGAAGTGAACCTGAGCGAGACCAGACCAGCCGGAAGGTTGGAAGAGGTTTGCGAATATCCATTGTCGAACCTGTGACGCATAATTGATAGAGTGGTCAGTCTGGCGGGCTATGCTCCAACTACCTACAATGGAATTATGATATCTACCTGTGCAGAGTACAGGACGCCCATGCCTTTGACGACGAGAGGGTATCCGACCATCTGTTTCAAGATGTCGTCTATATCTGACTTTAGGGACTCGACGGTAGAGTTCTGACTAGCGAGAGCACATCGTTCCTGTCCAGCCTACGAGCGGGATACAGAGAATCAGATTCATACCTTTCCCGTCATAGTATATGATCATCACAGAAAACAAAAACTACCCACATCGATGCAACTCCGAAGGAATGCCATGTACGTCTTATCGGTATCAAGCAAGTCCTGTATAGATTATACCAACCAATTCATGCGCACATACTTCTCAGTCAGACTGCGTTTTGTTTGATCAAGATGCGCACACGATTACGTAGTAGATACGAACTCTTCGACTCCACGTATGATGGGCGTTCTCCCTCCAGGTGATCGGATCGCAGACTGCATACAGGAGAGACGCACATGTACCCGTTATTGAGACCTCTTGTCATGACAACAGAAACAGCATAAGACAGCAAGAGTTACGCACTTCCGTCAATCACTACGTTTCCGACCCTATCAGGGAACATCCCGATCCTGATCGGTCAAAAAAATTGAAAGATCAGCGTTCAGCATCGCTCATGTTCTTTTCATACCTTGTTTACAGTAGTTCAGGCCAACATGCACCTACAGGAATTCTCCAATGACAGACCCGTAACTGACCCCGTAATAGTTGCTGTAATGGAAAGAGGATGGGTCAGCAACTAGGCTCCTTCTTTTGGCTACGCACTGTAGTCAAGACTGATCTTTGCGCACATAGGGGTATCCCTTCCGGTAAACAATTCTGCCAGAAAGGCGAGGTCCCTGACGACCGTTGTAGTGCTCATCTATCACAAAGATTATCACGGATTGATGGTCATGTCAGTTCTTCGAACAACAGGGATAGAGTAGAGTCAATCTCTTACGTGTCTACCAGCCTCTTGACTCGATGCTTCGCACATCTGTTCGATCATCATGTTCTCTGCGTCGGCTTTGCCGATCATCCTTCTCAGCTCCTCTCTTCCGACCCAAGGATCGACAGTGGGACCTAAGGAGGCCTGGTACAGCGTCTCAGTTTGTTGATTTGGAAAACACAGCATCTTTGGTGTGGTGTTGTTGATCCCTCGAGGGTCGAATCCTATTCAACATCAGGCATGTCCAATACGGGAGCAAAAGACTAGAGGTTAGGCTAGATGGATGACTTAGTAAAGATGTCAAGATGGGGTTTACCGATGATATCATACATATCATCTATCACCTCTGACAAAGGAGCAGCGACTTCATAAGTGAACACTGATTAAACATGCGAACCATCACATTCGATCGATACTATCAGTTTTCTATCGCAGCGCGCACAAGTACACTGTGATGAGATCAGGAGGAATGTCAGGACTGACTGGTTCCGGCCCCTCCTGGACCTCCGGGATTGACAAACAAACTTTTCCTTTCGTCTCCGTGCTTAGGACCTTGGGCGACCCACTTGTTGACTGCGATCTGGGCTTCACCTGCCTCCCAGCCTTGGGTGTAGTCGAGCGGAACCTTCACTGTCGTGCACTGAAACCTAGGGTTATTTGGCGCTTCCGGACAGGCGTGCCACTGGACGTCGCCGAACGAGGATGTCGCCAACGACTGAACGTGGGGAACGCTAGCGGCGCTGCCGAGTTCACAGAAGGAGAAAAGGAACAAGACCAAGGAGAAGGTTCGGAGAGAGCCGGAGTCACGTGCAGAGGGATGTTGGGTAAACATCGCGCTTGAAGGGATTTTACAATGGGCTTGTATAATTTTTTCTCTCTTAGTAGAAAGTGGGTTGGATCAGGACAAGATGGAGAACTTTTACTACCTGATCTGACTGCTGCTGTTTTATATGTTCCACTGGAGTGTCCATGGGTGTGTCTGTTTCCCATCAGAGTCTCCTACATTATGTGACGCGATGAAGTTCAGTCGAGTGACTAACTACAGAGATGTCTTGGCCTCATCTGCCTTACTGAACGCCCAAACAACAGTAGACAAACCACGATATGAAACCAACACTGTCACGATATTGCGGGACACCGATACGATTCCAGCAGATCATCAGCAAACACAAAGAACAGTGACATCTCTCCATCACTTCTCAGTATCCGAACACGTTCGGCCGTCTGGACCATCGCCTCCTTAGCGTCACCTTCCCGCTGCCTTTTTTTTTTTTTTGCTTCGCTACTTTCTCCGCCGCGAACATACGCGCCCTCTCGGCTACTACTCGGTTGCGAATGCACAGGTTCCATCTCGTCTCGAGCTCGTCTCCTGCTAGTGTCCCCGGTGCCAGGTTGAGCCGACCAGAGTTGTGCTGCGCGATGAGAAACAGGATGAGTGACGGCACGTGGTGCAGGACCGACAGAGGCGACGTCGGGTCGGGCGAAAGAGAGACGAGGGACTTGAGGATCCGGGTTATGCGATGGAGGTGCATCGTCGACGAGACCAGATGGCGGGCTGGGCAGGTGGTCGGTGGACGGAGAGCAGGTGGAAGGAGACAGGAAGAGAGAAAGAGAGGAGGAGAAGAGGAGAAGAGGAGAAGAGGAGAGGAGGAGAGGAGGAGAGGAGGAGAAGAAGACAGGAAGAAGGGCAGAGACGGAGAGAGAAAGAGAAGGTATGAGACCCGGTGCCTTGAGTGATAGCATGGATATGCAGACAGACACATAGAGACATAGGAGGCTGGGTGGGACGAACCTTTGTCTTCAAAGTCCCAGGTGGGGACAAGCAGTCCGGATGCGGGGTCGATCAGCCGTATCCCGTACATCTTGAGAGTCTGATAGAACGCAGCTCCCCTGATCTTAACAGCTAGGCATTATCTGCCGCTCATTTCAACAGATGTGTCATGGGCAAGGTCCTTGGAGGATCAAGTGTGGGATGAGAAGAATCTTAGCTGTAAAGCAACGCCGAAAAGCAAGCGTCTGAGCCTTCTTATTCAACAACACATCTGAACAGCGAGCGCTTCTTTGATGATATCCATGATCAATTTCTAGTCCGCTGTAATCTAGGTCAATTGTACGAGACTCAGATCTACTTGTCTGAACTCGATGCCATTGCAACAAAACAATTTAGATGTTTAGACCAGATTAATCTTCAAACACGAACAGAGAAGAGCCACAAGTAATGAGGAACGTGTGCGCGCACAAACATCAGAAACTACAATATCGAGGCATCTTATCACAGATGATGATGAGGAAAACTTGCCAGAATGGATGATACTCGGTTGAAGCTTCTCGAAATCATAACGCTCAGCTTCAAAAGGTGATTGTGTCGATATGCCGCTGAATGAACTTGAATTCAATCTATTGATGCAAGACATTATATCTATGTCTTTTTCTAGTAGCGCTGATATCAATCGATATGGGTGAGCAACAACATTGCCTCGTATTCAAAATTCCTACAAACGAGCCGGGTATTATCTTGCATTAAATCTTTGGGAGGTGATCTACAAGCGACGTGAAGACAACCCTAATCGCTCGTTACACGTAACCGTGCTGTTGACTTCATCATCAATCTCATCGAATAGCAATCACCAACATCCACCCGCGTATAAAGATACACACACATTCACAGATGGAACTAGATAACCCTTCCTTTGATGTAATCGTTGTTGGGTGCGGCCTCCCAGAGTCAATAGCAGCAGCGTGAGGTTTACTCTTGCTTTATTGTTCGTCTGATATAACAAGTATAAACTCACGCTTTTGCCCAGTTTAGTTCTCTCGCCCATGCTGGCAAGACCGTGCTTCATGTCGATCAGAACGACTACTATGGAGCAGACCATGCGTCGTTAACTCTCGAGGAGCTTCTCAAGTGGGCGTGCCAAAGGAAAGAATCGCAGCTCAATGATAACAAGAACGGTGGCGTATCTATCTATCTCAAGAACCAATGTCGAAAGTTCAGTCAGCTCGAATGGATGTTCGCTTCGGACAATATCTCTGGTACTTCCGATCCTGACCAATTGGATATCCCTTCACTGCTTCAGAAAGTTTCCCGATCCTTTTCTCTCTCGCTCTATCCTCTATTAATTCCTTCAGTGTCGCCCCTGATTGAAATGTTGGTGGCGTCAGGCGTCTCAAGATACTCTACCTTCAGGCTGTTGGACGAGACATCTGTGTATGTTCCGATGGAGGGAATCGCCAAGAAGGTTCCAGGCGGGAAGGAAGATGTGTTCAAAGATCGATCAATCAACCTTGTTGAAAAGAGGAGACTGATGAAGATTTTGATGTGGATCATGGGTGACTTCGAATCAAGTCCGGAGCTTGCTGGTTTGTGTCTTTATCTTGTTCTCGCCTCATCAGGAGCAACTGTTCATAAAGATGCGCTTCCTTGTCCTTCCCCTAGGCAAAGAGACGGAGCCATTTCCTTCGTTCTTGAAAACCGTTTTCTCTTTATCTGAAGAGATGGCTTCTTCTTTAGCATACGCTTTGGCGCACTGCCAGTCCCCCTCTGGTACGATTTCTGTCACCCCCTTCAGTCTTGATCACGGGTTACTCTGAACCTGTACCTTTCTCTTGGACATACAGATCCAACTCTCCCATCATTGTTAAGAGTACGAAAGTATTTGCGCTCAGTGGGAAAATACGGAAACTCTCCTTTCTTGATCGGACAGTATGGAGGGGCGGGCGAGGTCGCTCAGGGGTTTTGCCGGTCCGTATCCTGTCTCTTCAATTTTCATCTGATCTCGTGGATATTAATTCAATCAACTTGTGGAATGAAATATTACTCGAAACAGTCTTTCAGCAGTTCAAGGAACGATTTATGTCCTTTCTCACCCTATCGAATCTATCAACTACCCTAGTACGATTTCAACCGATCCAACTCTCACGCCTTCAACAGACAACATGACAATCAAAGTTCAAATCCAAGGTTTCGCCCATCCTGTTGAATCATCCCATCTCATTGTTTCCCAAGACTACCTTCCTGCTCCTGTCTCTGATCGAGAATTAAACACGGACACAGGAGAAAAATGGGTGAGATGTATATCCATCCTGAACAAGTTCCCAGCCCTACTTCGACGTCCACTTCAGGCGAATGATGTCAAAGGAGAACAGCCAGAGGGTGTGGAGCACATACAGCAAAAGGAGGGAGAGGATGAAAGGGACACAGCGTTGGTTGTCTTTCCACCAGGAAGCTTGGGAAGCGACGTACAGGGTAGTGTAAGCGCGCTGTTGATGGGTGAAGGAACGGGAAGCTGCCCAAAAGGATACTGTGCGTTTTTCTCTTTCTTTGTCTCAGCCAACACTTTGACTGATTGTTCTTTCTGTTTACCATCTTATCTTTGTCTTGATGGCTGCAGATGTCTTGTATTTAACAACTCTTCTTCCTCCAACCGCCTCCTCCTCTCCTTCGCCTCTACCACAATTCTTAACTACACTGACAGGACCTGATCACCCACTCTTTCAACTTGTATACACCGAAACTATCCCTTCAGGTGAAACGGAGTCGCCTGTTCCTGGTAGGGTCCACATTCCACGCTCTTTGGTCATGGTCAAAGAAGGGTCTGATCCTGTAGCTAGATCTGAAGCGAGTGGTGGAGGGAAAAGCTGGACAGAGGAAGCTACAAGATCTGCAGAGGAGGGAGAAAGACTTTTCTGGGAGGTTTTTGGCAAGAAAGGACAACTTGACTCCACTCCCAGCAATAGTGAAGATGAGGGAAAGGGGGAGAAGGAGGGACAAGATCAGAAGGAATCAAGAGGATTTTTTTGGCCGAGAGCAGAGTTTAGTGGGGATGATGATGATGATGGTTTCTAGATGAAGTTTGACCACTAACATTCTGAAATATCCTCAAACCTTACATCTTGCGGAAGATAGTGCGGTAAACTCCATGTTGAATACATATTGGCTGTGAAGAATCACTGTTGCGAACGTATACATCTCTTCAAAGGAATGATTCAACAGTAAATGTGGAACAATCTGGACGAAAATAGATCGCCTCAATTTCAGAAGGTTTGATTTGACTAAAGACGCCGCAAGCGTGATACGGGATAAATCAAGAGATAAGATATGCACTTCAATCAGGCACGATGAAGACCATACTCGACTTGCAAGGTCAACCTGAGAAGGAGCTGGGGAACAGACTAGTCTATTTCTGATCATGTTTTCTATAAGGGAGTATTCATTCGATTGTTTTTTCACCCTCATTCACTCTTTGTCCAAATTGCTTGAGCTGTGCACGTAGACACTGTTGATGACGGCGATGATGATGACGACGACGGCGATAGCAGAAAACGACGGATTAAATGAATAAGCCATAGGTTAAATTAATACTCTCTCTTACATACAGTCCTTACGAATTTTTGCTCTCAAACCATCACACATTCCGACAGATCCAAGTTAGACAATGCCATCAGACAACAGCCAGGTCATCCGTAAAGTCGCGCTCAGAGGTGACTTTATTCTAGACGAACCAGAGTTCAACAAGGGTACCGCCTTTTCTGCCGAGGAACGAAAAGAGTTCGGACTCACTTCCAGATTGCCTTATCAAGTGGACTCACTAGATGAACAATGCAACAGAGCTTATGACCAACTAAAATCTCTTCGACAGCCCATCAAGAAGAATGATGTTCGTCTGGAGAGGGAGCTAGAGTGGTTTCATCGGTCAACATACGAACGCTGATGTTCACTGTTTTGATTAACAACTTCGTACAGTTTCTCTGGTCGCTCAAAGCGCAGAATTGGGTTCTCTTCTATGAGCTCATTACGAGACACCGTGAGCCCTAAATCCTCCCTCCTCATACTTTCCGTACGACTCTATCAGCCAACTCGTTGGGTCTTCCAAGTTACCGAGCTATTTCCCATCATCTACACTCCGACGGAGGCACAAGCGATCGCCAATTATTCTCATCTCTTCAGGCGACCTATGGGAGGAATCTTTATGAGCTATGCCAACCAGGGTAATTATTCTTGTTCTTTCTTAACTTCGATTTTGGGGTGTCTTTGTTGAGTGCGATGTTTCTCTCTTAATCAGATACTATGGAAGAAGATTTCAAGACCCACTTGACCGACTCTGTGGGCCGAAAGAAAGAAATCGACTTAGTCGTCATCTCCGATGGAGAAGCTATTCTTGGAATTGGTGACCAAGGCATCGGTGGTGTCGCTATCACTACGGCCAAAGCCGTTATCTATACTCTCACCGCGGGAATAGATCCAGCCAGGACCCTTACTATAGGTCTCGATGTTGGGACGGATAATGAAAAGATTCTAAAGGACGAGCTTTACGTCGGCTGGCGAGAAAAACGAGTGAGAGGCGAGAAGTACTACGCATTCGTCGACAAGGTCATTAGCCTTGTAGAGAATGAGATAGGACAGGGTGTATTGATTCACTTTGAAGATTTTGGTGTCACCAACGCGCAGAACATTCTTGACAAATACAAAGGTTTGCCTCTTCTTTTGATGTTTTCAAACCATCTGTCTCTACGGACTAATTTACAGCCTGCTTTCCCTTCCATACTTTTCAGATAGTCATGCGGTCTTCAACGATGACGGTATGTCTTGTCTGCTCGTATCTTGTGAGGCAGCTTCCACGAAATAGACCTATAACGCGCGTTTGCTTTGGGTTGTCTTAGTCCAAGGTACTGGAGCTGTCACTCTGGCAGCCCTTCAGTCTGCCATTCAGATCACAAAGTCTCCTTTGTCTGAGCAACGGATATTAGTCTACGGCGCTGGTTCTGCCGTATGTTAATCCCTGCTCTTAATTCTTCCCCTCAACGCTTATCATAATCTTCCACTTGTGTTGTCATCAATCGAAAACGACATAGGGCCTAGGAATTGCTAGGCAAATAAGAGATGCTATGACGATCAGAGATCTAGACGGGAAATCAATATCCAAGGACGAAGCTAACAAGCATTTCTATCTGTATGTATTGTCAACCTCAACAACATTGCTCTCATGCTCTCCGATACTCAACATTTTGACTGACTATCTTCATCACAATTTGAACCAAAATATGGGAATGAGCAGCGTTGATAAACAAGGCCTTCTCATCGAAGGGGACGAATCTATCAGAGACGGTCTCAAAGAATTCGCAAGAGATGACTGGAAAGATGATGGAAATGAAGAAAAAAAGAAGGATCTGGAGAAAATTGTCGAGTGGGCGAAACCCACGGTCATCATTGGGACGTCCACTCAGCCAGGAGCTTTCAGTGTAGGTTCTTTCTCTTGAGTATTCAAAAGAACACCGCGATCAGTCTTGCTAATCACACAAGAGTGACTGTGGAGCTAAAGGAGAAAGTAGTGAAGGCGATGGCGAAACACACAGACCGACCAATTATCTTCCCTCTTTCGAACCCCACGGAACTTTGCGAATGCCAACCCAAAGGTTAATTCCTATCCTTCTCTTTTCACTCTAACTAGATATTGACAGTTGCATCCGGTTCATGTACTTGTGATACTATCAAATAATAATAGATGCCAACGACTGGACGGAAGGTAAAGCGCTTCTCGCAACAGGTTCGCCGTTTGATCCAGTAAAGCAACCTGATGGATCAGAGTATATCATAGCCGAGTGTAACGTAAGTACATTTCTCCTCTTCCTGAAATGACCACAGCCTTTACGGCCATGAATGATATCGATTAATTCCTATTGATCTTTCGGTTTGAGGGGTAATGGTAGAACGCTTTGATATACCCTGGCATCGGATTTGGAGTCATCCTCGCTCAAGCTAAGACGATTTCTGACAAGATGATTGTCCGTCATCTCGACTTCGTTTTTTTTCTTTCGATATAACTCCGCTCACTTAATGCTGATTGCATTTGCCACAGGTTGCCGCCTCAAAAGCGCTAGCCGAACTCTCCCCCGCTCTCAAAGACTCAAGCGCGAGCCTTCTACCTGCTTTCGAAGATTCAAAGAGCGTCAACTTTGTGATAGCGCTTGCAGTTTGGGAGGCGGCTATCAAGGAAGGAGTGGCTAGGAGAGTAGTTAATGAGAAGGATAGGAAAAAGTTTGCCGAGAAAAAGATGTGGAGTATGTCTCTGTCCTCTGTGTTCGTGAAGCATTGACAACTAGTAGAAAACTGATAGTGAATCTGAACGTGACTTAACGTTCATCCACGTATCAGAATCCGAGTACAAACAGTTCGTGTACAACAAGGACGGGGATCTCTGATTCATGTGCAAACATATCAAACATATCAAACATATGTCTATGAAAACCCTCGCTCTATATTTTTAGTTGATTGATATGTACCAATAAGCTTCAAGAACTACCCATATACTCTCAGTCTCAATGCTCCAAGCTTTTTATTCTTTTATGCCTCTCCCCAGATATGATTATATAGATCGAGTTCTACGCCCAAGAGACATATCTCAAGCGAACATCTTTGAGAACGCAGATCGCTCCTTTTGTTTCCTTTCGTCTCTGTATTAATAAGACAAAAAACATGACGGAGAGGTGTCACATGCGATAGAGAGGTAACATATGAGATAAGAAAAATCAGTATATATCGTGCGCAAACCTTCCAACATAGAAGACCGAAGAGAGAAAGAACAAACCTTCTCTTGTTGATTTTCACTAGGAAAGCGGCAATAGCACTATCATTAGGAACTAGAGCCTTTGCTGCTTTGACGTCCTTCTCTGCTACTTCGTCATTCTTCAGCTCGAAGTAGGCTTGACCTCTGCCGTTGTGTATTCATCCGACCCGATTTGGATTGAAGTATCATTTCAGTCATGGCAGGCAGAGGAAGAGGTTGGCAGACTAAAGGCCGAAAGAAACGAACCTTCGGTAGAGTGCTTTGGCCTCTTCTTCGGGTTTCAGCGGAGTGATCTTTAGAGCGCTCGAACACAACGACACGGCCAACGAACTGATTTGCTCAATTGTCAGTTGATAGTTGTTCCAAATTGAATGAACAGAGGAGCGCCATCAAATAGAGAAAAGGAAGTCATGGACTCACGCTTGGGGTTTGGGAGTGACCTTGAGGGCGCAAAGTCCGGCGTTGGTTAGCAGAGGGAATCGGAGGGCTTTAAATGCAGCATCCTCCTCAGGGGTGTCTTGGTAAGGGTGTTGATCGAGGTAACGAATAGCCTCTAGACAATTGTGTGTTCGATTCATATCAGCAACCAAGAGAAGTAATCAGTCAGATCGTTTCGATGTAAGAGAGAGCTGGTCAATCAGCAGAGACGGAAAGGAAAAAAGACATACTCTGGTACTTCTCTAGTGCCTTGACAAAATCGCCCTTCTTGAAGTAGTCCGTTCCAACCGCTTTCAAAATTCCCGCAATCCTCAAGCCCTCCTCTGGCTTGTCCTCCAGTTTCTCATCGTCCTCCGGCCAATCCTCGAAGATATCTCCATCGCTATTGGCACCTGCTTGAGTGGATTGAGAGGCAGCGAATTCCTCCTCAGTCAACACGCCGCAGTCAGCAATCTTGACTTCAGAGACGGGAGCATCTCCAGGCTGGGTAGGAATGTTCTCGATCTGTCGAACAAGAGATTTGTTTTGGATAACTTGACCAAACACAACATGCTTGCCATCAAGATGGGAAGGAAGCGAAGTGGTGATGACTAGAAGAAAGAGAGGAAAGTGTAAGAGAAACGATTCTATGATGGCATCGAAATGCGCTTCGAACATCGCGTGTCTTGCCAAGTACTCACAGAACTGGGAGCCGTTAGTTCCGGGACCTAAGTGGGATGTTCCAGAAGCAGGACAAACGTGAGCAAAGGTGTCATAAAGATACAGCAGGACCGCGCTAGCAGAGAGAAGAGAAAAGAAGGCGCACCAGCGTTGGCCATAGAGAGCAAGAACTTTTTATCGTGTTTCAGTGTAAAATTTTCATCCTCGAACTTTTCACCATAGATGGATTCACCCCCGGTTCCGTTCGAACGGGTAAAGTCACCACCTTTCTCAAGATAACTCGGGATGAGCGAGATTAACTTTAGTCATCGCGCCTGCCCAAACGGAAAATAGTAGACAAACCTTGCAACATGAACCCTTTGATACAACGGTGGAAAATAGACCCCTAAAAAAGACATTGATTCTGTTCAGCTAAGCAGGTCTAACGGTTCACCTTTCGCAGAGCAATGAAACTAAGCATGTACCTTGTAATACAGATCCTTCACGCCATCACTTGCCTTGCCGGCCTCACCAGTACACAGCTGTCTGAAATTCTCTGCTGTTCTGTTCGAGCCGGTTAGTTGCAAATAATTGGGCGTTAGTATCGTTGCGCATACAAAGCAAGCCTCGTCAGACAAATCTGAAGATAGAGAAATCAATTGGCTTTCGAGCAAACGTCAATACATACTTGGGAACAACATCGCTGTAGAGCTCAAAAACAATCCGACCGGCGGGTGCGCCTCCGATGGTCATGTCAAAGAACACCTTAGGTCTAGAAGAAGAAGTTGAATTGGCTGCCATTATTGTGTTTTAGGTATCTATTGCGATAGTCTGTCGAAGGAGAGATGATGGTGTATGTTGTGTGCAGATATATGCCAAAAAAGTCTGACGATCTTTTGCTTTAACGCTGGAAAGCTCTAGAAACCTGGACGATGCATTTCGAGAGGTTGTCGTATAACCCAAGGAAACGCATAATCAGTTTATCAGATAAATTCCTTGTTACGTAAGTCGACCCAACCTCTTCGTAGGCGATATCGAATCAGAGCACCACAGGCAATTAATCCTCCGACCAATAACGTCTGTTCGCCTTTTTCGTCTTTGTTTGTGCGTGTATCTGTGTAAAAGCGAGATAGGTAGACAGAGTAGCAGATATAATGGTTAGTGTAAAGAGAGGATAAGGATCGTTCAGTTCCAAGACACTTCTGATCAACGAGTCTGCATCCTGTATCGGTTGCACTTGACGAATGAGAACAGACCTCGAATCCTACATCCTCGTCCAGTCGGCCGCCAAAGTCGCCACCGGCTAAAGCTCAGCCTTTAGTGAAGAAGAACCAGTCTTTGGATGAAGTCAGAATGAATTCCTGTTTTACCTGGTGTGCTGAGGACGATTGTTGATGAAATAAACTTACGAAGCTCGGAACGTTTTATTTGTTGTGGATGGATGGCAATGACTTTTCACGACCTGCTTTAGTTTTTAGAAGACTTTTGGGCCGGTACGATCGACCGGTATGAACAGGAAAGCCCAGATTTTAAACAGCATGTTCTTCCTTTAGGTGAGTGAGCCTCTTGTCTTCTCTTGAATTCTACAGTAAGATGCGGTGCAAGAGAAGAGGTAGCGACAAAGTCCCTAGTCGTCAAATGCTATTGGCTGATACTGATCAATGTTTCGCGAAATGATGGAAACCCTTCAGCACGGATAAAGAAAGTGATGAAGATGGATGAGGATGTTCGAGTAAGGCCTTTATAGCAAACTCAAAATGATCTCGATATCAACACTGATAGTTCGAACGCGATTTCTGATATGGAATGTTTCAACGCATAGATGATCTCTGCTGAAGGTTTGCCTCGTTTCCGGGTTTGAATAGTCGAGCCAAGTCTGGTTTTACGAAGAGGAGAATGCTAACGAATCATATCTTGGTCGAATGACCTAGCTCCTATCATCTTTTCGAGAGCTTGCGAGCGTAAGTATTTGTTGTATTCTACAGATTCTGCTTAAATGCGGCTCTGACAAGAGGTCTGTCTCCTCAATTAAATAGTGTTCATCTCAGAGCTTACGTGCCGTTCGTACCTCGTTGCCGAGGCCGGAAACCGGAAAACACTTCAACGTGGAGACATTGCGAAAGCTGTTGCTGGTTCTGATGGTGATCGCCTTTCAAACTATCTTTTGCTTCCCCGTATCCACTCTGGACGGAGCTGACTAGTACACTGGTTTTCTCGATATATTCTAGCTTTTGACTTCTTATGCGACATCGACGTGGCTAAGGCAAGTACGAAGATGAGTGCTCCTGGGAAGGACGAGCAAGACGAATTGATGGATCTAGGAGATGAGACTACCTCAGCAGCAGCCGGGAATGGTTCAAAGAAGAAATTGAATAAAAAGAAAGGTCACAAGAAGGCGAGGACGGAAGAAACGTATGCTGGCTGAGGTATAGGAGCCGTTGTAATTCATGATCGTATTTGAGCTCTGCGTAAATGTCTCTGCAGACAAAAGTTATCCAAAGTGGATTTGATTGAACGGGAAGAAACAGACAATATCGCGGTGCAATCGGGGAATCTTATCGGATCTGAGGATCAGTTCGAGGTCGAACATGTCGAGCATCTAGAGCAAAAAGTAATCTTGGATCTTATCCACTTTACCTATCTATCCCGATTTGTCGTTCTCTTTTCTGCTTTGCTTGTTCTTATCCTAGGTTCTTCCTATTTCTGTCCAATCTATGTTTATGGTGTCCATCGTCCTGCCGCCTTTATGTCCTCATTGTTCCACTCGGAACGCTTGGTTGGTATGTCAATAATATTGTATATAAGTCATGCATTTTAAGTCCCCCTCTCCTCCTTAAGAGAAGAAACCCCAGAAGATAGTATATGTGTATGAGAAAATTATACAAAGACAGAGAGAACCAAGAAAGGAAGAAAAATGAAAGTCTGTATGCGTCTTTCTTTTCTTAGTTCAATTCTACTCCCTTTTGATGGAATTTTACTTTTTCTTTTTCTTCCCGGGTACGGTTGCCCAGTTTTCTTCTGTCACCAAAGGAGCGGCGTTGTTCCCTCTTTCCCACCACTTCTCCACAGGTGTTTTTGTAGCCTTGGCTGCACTTGTTGTCGAAGCAGATTTGGAGGCCTGTATAGGAGCGAGGGTGGCAAGTTTGGGTTTTGTGGATACGTCCTCTCTGCTGAGAGTGGAAGAGGCGGATGCGGATGCAAAGGTGGGCATAGGGGCAGGTATCGACGTGGACGAAGAGCTCGGCGCGGTATCACTTGACGCTGAGTCACTAGCCGGGACATGAACAACTGTTGACGGAGGAGGCTGAGAGGAAGGAGGAAGGGCAGAGGAAGCTTCAGCTGCTACCTTCGCTGCCAATACCTGACTTTCTTTTTTCTCCAATGCTACCATCTTCTCAACCTTTTCCAACGCGGTTTCGACCACTCCTCTTCTTTCGCTCTTCTTCTCTTCTTCTGTTCCTGCTGTAATGGCCGAGACTTTGACCATCACGCCCTTCATTGCTGCCAAGACAGGCGCGGAAAGTTTCTCCTTTGGCTTGAGAACAAGTTTGGCGAGAGCTACCATTGAAGGGTTCATCTCGTCCGTTTGAACGACCCTGCGTTCTTCATCCCAGTCCTCGATGTTGGCCCATTCGCCATCAAGCTCATACCATTTAGGAATCCCATCATCGGGTTGTTGTTGCTTGTCAAATGATTTTGGTTTGGTCTCGACTGCTGAACTTGATTTATTTGAATCGGGAAGAGATTTCACCCCAGCAGGTGATGGAGAGCTTGATGACGGGGAGGAGAGAGCGACGGAAGATTTTCCGTTACATACAGTCTCTGATGACGACTCGATAGTAGGAGCGACGACCGTGGATGAAGAAGAACGCGTCTCGATTTCTGGAGGAGTAACAGTTGTGGGAAGGTCATCCTCCGGTTCTACATCTGAAAGAATATCAGACACGGCGGATTCTTGTTCAGACTCGTATTCGGGATAAACGTCTTCGTATGGTTCCTCAAAGATTGGTAATCCTCGCTCGTGCAGGAACGAGCAGTCATCGTTCTCACATGCTCCTTTTGAAAGCTAAGAAAATACATTCAATCAGAGGAAACAGACAAGGCTTCAGCTTTGATTCAAATGAGACCAAAAAAAGGAGGATTACTCACGTATTCTCCACAGACCATCAACACAACTCCATCCTCAAACTCCATCTCTATCGGCATCCACCACCCGTTCTCATTCTGTTTCGGCACTTTCTTCTGACCAGTCAAGAGGTCAAATCCGAATTCCATCGAGTCTTTATCTTCTTCCTGCTCTTCCACCTGAATCTCTTGGTTCTGCACCTCCTGCTCAATCGACGCCTTCGGTGATTCATGTGAAGGCTTCACAATCGGTTCCGTCACGATGGGAACCCGAACTGAACCAGGTAAAGTGACAGCAGCAGCCTGTGTTACGACTGCTGGGGGCTCTCTGATGTCTAGCTTGGAAGAAACCGAAGAGTGGACCGTCCCTATATGGTTATTACCTCCCGGTCCAAATCGGTGTTGGAAGGGCTGGTACGGTAAAGGCTGCTGCTGTTGTTGATGATGATTGGAATGGTGATGATGACTATGCAATTGCTGCTGCTGCTGCTGCTGCTGTTGTTGAGGTTGAGGAATGTGCTGTATGTGTGGATGGGAAAGAGGTGGAGGAACCATGAACTGAGGTTGAGAAGGAACATAAGATGGATAATGAGGAATCGAGCCGTTGAACCGCTGGTACATCTCCTCCGGCGCAAACTGTTGCTGTTGTTGATGCTGAATAGAGTTCATTTGGGATTGATGTGAATGCTGAGCAGGTTGTTGGTGGAATGATGATTGCGATCCAGGAAGTCCACCAACTGAAGAATGATGCATATGATGAGCAGGGATTGTCTGAATCAAAGGGGCCACAAAAGAGGTCGTAGGAGCAAACGTTTCTGGTTTGGGAGAAGCAGGCGTGGTGAGTGCCGTTGTCGCATACTCTGTTGTATTCGAGGTAGTGGTCGTAGTGGTACTCGAGGGTACGAAAGGGGTAGTAGAGGAGGCATTAGAAACAGAGGAAGAAACAGAGGATGCCAGTGGTTGAGAGGGCACAGAGCCAGATGGTGAGGAGGTCGGAGGGAGATTCGACGATAAAAGTGAAGGGGAGAGTTTTCCGTTCGGTGTAGAGCTGAAGCTCGCAGGGGGTGGAAGCGCCGAATCAGGAGCTTTGGATGCGGTGTTTAGTCGGGGCTGAGACGGAAGTTGGGATCCAGAAAATTCAGTTGTCGGTTGAGATGGTGTGAAAACTTCTATTGGCTCGTACGAAGAGTGTGGGAGAGGTGATTTGGTTGATGAAGACATCTTTGTTGAAAGAGCAACGGCAGGGATCTCCTCAATTTGGGATGCTGGCTGAACCTCCTTCTCATCCCTCTTCTCTTTTTCCTTTTGATCTTCCTTCCCCTCCACCTTTAGCTCTGCCCCCTCTGCCTCTTCTGTGGCTATCGTCTTTGTGCCGACAACAACAGCTACCGACTCCTCTACCGGTAACGATTTTGGTAGATCCTTTTGTATCTCATCAGGGGATCTAACTCCATTCTCATTCCAAGCAGAGCTTCCGTTCGGGACCTCTTTCTCTTTCTCGTCAGTCTCAACGAGGGAAGCCTTCCTTTTCGCCGCCTTGACCTTTTTCTTTCGCTCTAGTTTGACCTGGGCAGAAGACTTTGGAGGCTGCGCCGGCTCTGCCGAACCATTCGCCGATGCCGCAGAGATCGCCTTGACCTTCTGACGAATCTTTTTGAGCATGCTTCGAGCAGGGGTATGTGAGGTTGTGGGAGGCAGAGCGAGGAGATCATTTAGGTCTTGTTCGGCCTCGGTCCAGCTGATAGATGGTTGAAATAACAGGACGCTCCAGGTTAGAAAGAATAATTCAGATAGCAATCAAAAGATTTAACATACTTTTGTAGACTTCGGTAACAAGACGCTCGTTTTAACAACAAAGCTGGTCGTTCACTCGGATCATATTTCATAGCTTCAGTGAATGTGTCGATAGCGGCTTGGGGGTTGTTTTTTATCACGTGATCATCCCCCTAAAAAATGAAATGAAGGCGATCAGTCAGCCTATGTGTTCAGTCATAGCCAGGCGCGATCTCAAAGATTCTTTGTGGAAAGGAAAGCTAAACTTGCCTCGTTAACAAGCTCAAACGTCTTGAGTTTGGCCTGACTAAGCATCTCCCAGCTTTCCTTCCACTGTTGGCTGACTTCTGGCCAGGTCGGACTTCCTCTAAGGATAAGATTCGTCAGGTTTTCGTTGTCCAATCCGGGTAAAAACCTGATCTCGTTCGGATCTTCCTCGCATTGAACGATCCATTCCCATCCTTCCTTGTCGCCCCACTTTACAGACTCCATCCATTCTTTTCGAAGCTGCTCCTCGAGAAGATCCAATGCATATTCGTGGCATCGCTCAATCACACTCTTTGCTAGTTGAGCGAGTTGTTCTAGCACGATCGGCTGTGCCTGGGTGGATCGGACGGACACAGAGGCATTGCCTTGAGAGCAAATGTCAGCAATCGTGAAAGACGACGCGAGCTCAGGGAACAATCGGTTGGCGTGAATGTGAAAGGAAGGTGGTAATGAGATTAGGCTCGCTTTTTCTGAAGAAGAAAGGGAGGGAGGTTTGCTCGGTGGAATGGGTTCCAGAGACGCCGGAATAAGTGAGCTGGGTGACGGATATGGACCGGGAGCCCACTGAGGAGAGAAACACAGACAAATAAGTTTACAGGTAAGGTAAAACAATCGTACTCTCACAATCATCCAAGAGGTATGGCTTGAGAGATGAACCACTTACATCGTCACATGCCCGCTGGTTCCATTCGTATTTGGGCGCAAGAAGTTTCTTGAGTTGATTGCCCATCGCTTTTGCAATCTCTTTGGTGGTCTCCCCGTTGGTATCGGCGACAGACTTGAACTTTTCCCAGGCCTTGCTTAGACTACGTCTCATCTCTTTCTCTTCGGCAGCAGCGACTGTCCAGCCATTTCCTTTGGTGAGTTCCAAAATGGGTAGTGTGCCAGCACCCATCGATGCTTTTAACTGAGCCCGGACGGTGAGCATGAGAGGACCATTTGCGACAAAATAGGAGGTGGTGAGGAAGGTGCAGAATTGTTGAATAATGATTTGAGTTCGAACTTCTTTGAGGTGAGCGATGAGTAGTGGAGTGAGAGAAAACAAGTTTTCCAATGTAGGTGGTGTTGAAGGAGATTGATCCCGGTCTGTTAACGAAAAAGTCGCAAGGAATACATAGTCAGATAGGAGAAGGTAAAGAGAGTGTGTAGGTCGAATTCAGAAAATGGTGGGACAAGAGTGAAGCCGGGGTCCAGTCACCAGTACATGGACCATTGATCAATTGACACCTCGAGCAGAGATCGCATGCTTGAACAAGGATCTGTTTCTTCCGAAGATATCTGTATCATAGGCAGCGTTGCTACTTCCTCTCGATCAGGCTTTGGTGCATTCAGAAGAGAACACAATATAGCCTCTGTCAAGAGAAAGACTCAACCAACCCCTCCGTGGAAGGGCAGCCGAAAGATGGAAGGAAGTGAGAAAGAGTTGCAGAGAGGTGGACTTGCCTGGAAATACATTCATCTCGCTTTCGTCCTCGTCCTCGTCAATTTTTCCTTTACCAAGCCCGACTCTCATTCCGAGATCAGGAATCCGACGGCCTTCTTCAAGCCGTGAGATGTCGAAGTCATGTGCAGTAGTGTTGGCGACGACCCGGTCGCGATGGCCGGAGAGCGAGGAAGGCATGTATGTTCTTTGTAATCTGTTTTTTCCCTCCTATTTCTTTCTCGTTTTTACCGAACAAATTTGAGCTACAAACAAAGATACGTGAGTGTCTGCTGATGAGAACTAGTGCGTGCTTGTAGGTATAAGGGTGACGGAAAGGAAACAACGGTGTATGAGCGATGAAGGTGGAAGGCGAAGAAAAGAGAATGAAAAAAGAGATGGAAATTCGTCGGAAGGGGAGAAGAAAAAAGATACGAAAATATGATTAACTTTGGTAGTTGATTATTCAGTTTTCACTACAAACATTTCCAACTCTTCATATTCCCTGCCTTGATCTTTCTTTTCGTACACGCACACGCATACGCATACACAAACACATACCAACTAAACCTCACAATGGTCAAATATCGGCAGAAATCTTCCTTGTTTGCATCTCTGCCGGCAGAGCTCAAGCAGTCCATCAAGTCATCAGCTCTAATAGCTTCTGCATCGATCGCCTCTACCTCAGCTTCCGTTCCGGCTAAAAGGCCGCTGTCTCCGGTACACAGCTCTACCCTCGATCAACCTGGTGACTCCGGATCCGGACCGGTGGTCAAACGAAGGAAAGCATGGAATGAGCAAGAAGCAGGGTCGAATGGCATGCCGCTTCACCATCCTTGGGATTGCCAAGGCATGGTCGTTCGGTATACCAAAGAGAAAAAGGTGCCAAAGGATTTGAAGAAATGTGAGTTGTCATGCGTGATCGTGGTAATACATACCTGCTATCAGCTCAAATGTTATAGTACAAATCCATAACAGATTATGCACAGAGGACAAGACTGTTTGCGCTCTACAATGAACTGCCGCTGCTTATGGATCATGAGGTGAGCCTCAAATCTCTTTTCAATCTTGTGGATATCTGGTTGACCAATAAACTTGCCTATATACGGATTTATATGAATAAGGGCTGGTACTCTGTCACTCCAGAACGGATAGCAATTCAGATTGCTGAACGTCTTCGATGTGGGAGTATGTATATTCTACGACTTCTCGATTTCTTCCAGTCTATAGTGTATCTAACCTAGCTGGCATGTTTTGTGTTGTTTTGCCTCCTCATCCCGTCGATGTAAACTGAACCGGATAGCCGTACTAGACGCATTCTGCGGAGTAGGCGGAAACTCGATAGCTTTCGCCCAAACTTGTGAAAGAGGTTTGTCTCAATCATTCATCTCATTTCCTGCTCTTCTTCAGCGCTAATATTTCGCTGTTCTTCCTCTCTCTTTTCTGCGCGCACGTACAAAGTCATCGCCTTGGACACTTCGCCGCTCAGGTTATCTCTCGCTAGGCATAACGCTCTTCATTACGGAGTAGCAGATCGGATCGAGTTCATCCTCTGCGATTTCGTAACCTTCGCCCGATCCCTTTCTTCCTCGTCGTCTTCATCCAACCCCTCGTCTTCAAAGAGCAAACCGTTGAACGGAATAGACGTCGTCTTTCTTTCTCCGCCATGGGGTGGAATTGAATACCTTTCTATGACTGGTTCCGGACCCGTTCCTCCAGGATGTAAACCTACGATAGACCAGCCATCGCCGACGGAAGTCGAAGCCGAGATAACGTTGAAAGAAGCAACAGAGGTGGTGGGAGAAGGAGACAGGGACCCTCCAATTTATCCGTTAAGCGCGTTAAAGCCGTTGCACGGGAGAGAACTGTTCGAGTTAGCCAGAGGAATTACTCAAGATGTCGTTGGTCCCCCCCCCTCCCTTTTTATCTTTCCCATTTCCATTCATTTCGTCCTCTCTGCCTCGTTTCGTTTGTCTCTTCTAATTCGTATACTTCTTGCATTTTTTTTCCACAAACAAGGCATATTACCTCCCCAAAAATACATCTTTGGAGGAATTATCCGCTCTCGCAGACCCGGCAGAATCGATAGAGATCGAGGAGGAGTGGATGGGTGGAAAACTCAAAGCGCTCACTGTGCTTTATGGTTCGTTGGCTGCTCCGAGACCTGATTTGGGATGAAATGCAGGTTGGAGCGATGAATGTGTTTAAGCTCAATCATCAGCATGACTCGTAGTGTTGAGTCGCGTTTCTGACCAGCTCCTTTGAGGAGCCGAAAAGACGTTTGATTAAGAAAAATACATGAAGAATCGTAAAGAGGAAGAACGAAACTAAGAATGACCGGTCTCAAGACCACAAAGAATATAGAGTCGACTGCCAAAAGAATGAAGAACGTCAGGCGAGGGAAGGAGAGGGGAATGATATGTGGAAAGTAGCGAACAAAAGCTCTATCGAGTAGATGATGTCTTTTTCTTTCTCGCTTTTTGAGGGAACGTTCCGTCGAACTCTCGAAGCTTCAATGGTGGTAATACCGGTGCAGGAACGATGAGTGCAGGCCTAGTTGTTTCCATCAATACCATCAAATTTAAATCAGTTGAATCCAAAAGAACGAGCCTCTACCAAAAAAAAACAGGAGAAATGTGATACGAACATCGACGTTCCGAGCTGCTCAGCAGGTTGACCCATGATGATTGACTCAGAGACACCCTGGATGGCATCCTTCTTTGCATAGAGTGCAGCGTCGAACTGAAGACGCCGTATAGGAGAAGGAGGTGGTAAGAATCAACATAAATTTGAGGGAGATAGACAGAGGGAACGTACCAAGTGATCAGTCGTCTTTTCGAAAGAAGCCAACATAAGCACAGAGTCCTTCATCTTGGAAACACCGAATCGAGTGATGCCAAGAACCTCTCCCTGTGCAGAATAAAAGAATTGTGAACAGATAACTGGCGGGTTAGCTCCCAAGCATCACACAGATCGGACAAGGCGAGTAAAGCGACAAACCTTATAGGTCATGACATCACCCAGCAAACCGGTATGCCGAGGGTCGACTCCAAGACCGTGAGAGCTCATTGTGTGATCGATCTGCTTGATAATCGTGGCTCGAGCTGCCTCGATTCCTAGAACAGCAGACATCTCCATGATCTGATACATGTCAATCCAAGCGGTCAGTATCTAGTGGTTTCATTTGAAGATACATTGTCCAACTGAGAGTAGAACTCACATGATTGGTTGTAGTTTGAGTACCGATCACACCTGATGATAGACAAACAGATACCGATTCAATGTGTTAATCGTGATCAACCAGGAAGAGCGAGTAAAATCCAAGCAAGCTAAGAACCGACCTTCGGTATTCATGACATCCCGCAAGCCGTAACCCTCTACGAAGAGAATGTTTTTACTTTGATCCTTCTCCTGCTTACTGATAACAGCTCGGTTGACAGTCGGGATGCCCTGTTGTGAGAATGAAATCATTCTGAATCAGCCTCTATCCTCGTCTTTCGTCGTTAGGCATCACTAGAACAAACCTTGACGACAATATCGGGAAGCTCTCGCTTGATCTGGCGCAATCGGAAGTATCTGTCTTCTTCGTCATCGACATAGATTCGAATTCGATTGTTATGAGGGATGATGTTGATTTTCTGTGAACGAGATCAGATATAATGACAAAAACACAGTTCATACAAAAGAAAGAACGGTTAGTGCGCAAAATCAACAATCCTCAAAGCATGTGAGCGTACATCTTGCTTGATCTTGAGCTTTCGGTGACCAACAATGGCCCATTTGATCTCGTCCAGAGTAAGCTCCAACTGAAATGGAAAACGGAAGACAGAAACCGCATGTCAGTTTGTAAGGCATTTCTATCCTGGATCGAGCGTAATACTCTACTCACGCCTAGTTTGTGCACTACTTCCATGTCGATATGGATGCCGATATAAGAGTATAGAGACCCGTAGGCTTCCTCGATAACTTTTGTGATCTGTAGTAATCATCAAAGTAAACCGAAGGGAGTTTGGTAAGCATGTTCATCTGAGAAGCGATACAGTCATGATGAAACATGATTTGAAATCGGGTGGAAACGAACGTCTTTAAGATATGTCTTCTCCAGTCTTCCTTTGACGATACGAGCTGCAGATTCCTGATCAGGGTTCGACAGCTGGGCGGCGATGATAGGCGTCGAGATGAGTTTGGCAGCATTGATAATCTCCTTGATTCGAGGCACTCCAAGAGTGATACTCATAGCAGCCACACCGGCGAAATGGAAACTATGCGCCGAAATTCATGATTAATTGAGCAAACGCGTCAGGACTGGTGTCATTCAGAGTTTAAATGGCGTGAAGGGAAAATACTAACGTTTTCAAGGTCTACAAAACCGTCGAGATCGAAGATGATATCAGTTTGAGTCATCAACGCAGCGAAAAAATGAACCACGACTCACCATCTGCGTTCCTGGCTCTCCTATAGACTGAGCACCAACAGCTCCAACAGTAGATCCTAATCGGGGTAATCAATTTGATCGTAGTCAGCATTGGACAGCAGTTCACAATGTAGACAGTCGAATATGAAGAACTCTTACCAGGTTCAATCTTTGCACGAAGATATCGGACGTAGCAAATGTCCATAAATGTCTGGACCTGCTGCTCGGTGATCCTAGTCAAATTGTCCACGGCAGCTTTGTGTTGATCTGTGAGAAACATCAAGAAGACTTAGCATCATCAACGAAAGGAACTTCGCGCACAAGTAGCTGATGGTCGGTGAGAAACAACTAACCATCGGCACCCATAGACATATCAACCCTGGCATAATCTTCATCGTATTCCTCAGCCCCGAACATTCCGTACTTTTCTCGAAGCTCAACCATTCCATCGATGATCTTTTCGCTGACAAAGTCATAGATGGTCTTGATGTACTGAGGCTCGCAGTTGTCAACAAAGTCTGATCCTCTAAGAGCCCTGTCGACGATGGCCTGAACCTCCCATGGAAGAAGAGACTTCCCGCCCTTCTTGGCGATAGCCTGAGAAATAGCAGGAGCAAATACGTGTAAGATGTCTTGTTGTGATTGCTTTATGACAAGACGGTGAGAATTTATGTTGAAAAAACTTGCCCTAGCATGAGACCACGATCGAGTAAAAGCGACCGGACTAGACTCACCCTCCAGGCAGGCAGGGTCAAGTCCATCATCTCCATACTTAAACTGAACAACTAGTCCAACAGAATTTCGGACAGAGTTATCGTATCGAGTTGATAGATCCTCCAAAGCCTACGAACGAGAAGATCAGAACATGATGATCAGTGATCCTTTCTCGTCCTAGATATCAATGGCAACGATGGGTTGAGTAATTCTACTAACCTTCATCAAACGACGCTGCATGTATCCAGTCTCAGCCGTCTTAACAGCTGTATCGACCAAACCCTCTCGACCAGAAATAGCGTGGGCCAGAAATTCTGTCGGTGTCAACCCTGAGAAAAACGAGTTGGCTACGAAACCCTTGGCTGGGGGCTCTCTTGCCTTCTTCTTGAAATGCGGTAGGAAACGGTCTTGGAAACCATCGGGTACTCGGGATCCAGAAATAATCTGCTGTCCGACGACGGCCACCATTTGAGAGACGTTCAACTTGGAACCTGACAATGATCAACCCAGACCGACAAGCAGATCAACATTCTTGTTCCTTGTGTGTCTTGTGTCTACACGCAAATACACAAAGAATGACTTACCCTTAGAACCGCAGGTAGCCATAGTGGCGGGAGCGTTGTGCCTACTCAATTCAGCCATGCAGAGTTCTCCACAGGCCGCTCGCACACCAGATAGCTCTCCGGAGACCTTTATCTCGAGCGTTCCAGCCTGATCACTTCCCGGAGCATTCTTGAGAAGACCTTTTTTGGCTTGATCGATGAGGTCCGCGCAGACATCGTAGGCTTTCTGAATGATGATATCCTTTTGGGCAGATAGGTTAGGCCCAGGAATGACGTCGTTGATACCAAGGGAGAAACCAATGTTGGCTGATGAGGTAGATAGAGTTGAATGTTGGGTGCAAGCCGAAGTTAGTTCGAACTTGATGCAATTATATAAATGAGGAATATGAACGAACCTAGCCATCGAGCACACAACTTGGCCAACCTGTTCATCGCTACCGCCGCCTCGTCTGATCCATAATCCCTCAAGATGACTCCAAACACTGAGTTTTTCTTACCATCTCCAACCGTACTCTTATCCATCACACCACACATGATCTCACTATTCACAATGACCAAGTATCCATCATTGGGAGACATATCCAATGGGAAACCGGAATCTTTCGCCGGTGGTTCTAACGTCCTACACTTTGCCTCGAGGTTGACAAGCACATTCGATTGTTTGTTGGGTCTCATTAGAAGGTTGAACACTTGTTTTCCTGTCCAAAGTCGGACAGGTTTCCAAACGGTCGGAGGAGGCAAGTCAATCTGAAGCTCGGCGTCCTGAAGGTAAGAGCAGATTTGGGTGAATTGTTGTCGGTCGTAAAACTTGTCCTTCCGGGAGAGAAGGTACGAAGCCGTAATGAAATCTTGAATGGCAGCAATGATAGGTTCTCCGTTTCGAGGGGTCACAATGTTTTTCTTGGTACTCATCAGCTCAAGGGCCTCGGTTCGAGATTCCTCCGTTTGAGGGACGTCTGAGAAGAAAAAGTAGACGAAATAAGAGAAAGTATGTCAGCGCCTTTAGACCAAGTTTGGGTCATCGAATTCATGTACATACGCAGATTCATCTCATCTCCATCGAAATCAGCGCTGAAGGCGGAAAGAAGTATGGAGGAGTCAGCGAAACTCTATTTGAACGTTTTCAGTCAAATACCGACTCACTTGTAGGGATTGCAGACACATTCATTGAATCGTAATGTCTTCCAAGGTCGAACTTTGACCTAAAGGGAACAACAGGTCGATGTATATGACCAATCAGTTGCTCTTGAACGTTTGGAATCAGCTGAAGGAAGCTTGAAAATCTCACCCGATGACACATGATGGATAGTTTGTGCAAACTCGGCTGCCGATTGAATAATACCAAACTGAGAAGAAACAATACATTAGCACCAACGTTCTCCAAAGAAGCAGAAATCCTGACTCACTCTCCATCCCTCAAATGTCTCTCAACAATATCTCCCACCCGGAGTCTCTCTGCTGTCTCGTCTCTGCTTCTAACATATGCCAAGAATCGTTTCAAGCCTTGAGGGCTAGACCCATCTTGGATAAAGTTTGCACCTGGCCAGACATCATGACCATTCTTGATAGCCTGACGGAGGGAGGCAATGTTATGATCGGTCACTTTTTCTGGGTACGTCAACTTTTTTGCAATCTTCTCAGGCACGGCCAGCTATAACCATAAACGGCAAACATTTGATCCAAAAAAGCACACGTCTAGTCAGGGCATGCTACATCAGAAGGGTATTTTGGTGAGAGCAAGAGACAAACCTCATCTATCCTCAAATTCGGATCGGGTGAGATAACGGTTCTTCCAGAGAAATCGACTCGCTTTCCAGACAAGTTACCTCGGAAACGGCCTTGCTTTCCTTTGAGTCGCTGACAGAACCCTCGAATCGGCTTATGGTTCTATATGAGAAAGTTCACATATGAACACATCCCCAAACAAACGCGCTGTCAGGAGCTTGTCCATCACAGTCGATCAAAAGCAATGTAAAGAAAGGAAAGGGACGAACAGCCATAGGTGGAATTCCAGGCATTTCGGAGTTAATGTACATTGCGATAGACAGTTGGAGGAAATCCCAGTACTCCTAAAATTCATAATTTCACAAGCAAGCAGAAATAAGTCAAGAGTGTTGCGTTATTGATCAGACCGGTCGGATTATAGTAAGGAAAATCACGCACGATCAAGTTGACGGTAGTGACTCCCTTAGCAAGACCTGTCTTGATGAGTTGATTTGCGAAGACGATTTCACCGAGTTTCACAGTAAGGTCGTCCTCGTTGCTGTTAAGACATATACAACCATATTCAGCCAGGTAAACCTGCAATATGAAAGAGAGAAGGAACTATACGGACGTGGCTCCATCTTGTGCAACCGAAGGTCGAATACAGACTGGAGGGACAGAGATGTACTGCCAGATATACTCTTCCGGTCGTCCAAAATCGGGATGTAGCCCTAGCAGCTCGCAGTCCTTATCGACAAACACGGTGACATACATTCAGCTTTTCTTCGCCCATGGCATATAGTACTCTCGTAAAAAGAATAAGGATGTAGACTAACTTCTGCCGAGATCCTTTTAAAGAGTTCAAGCACTCTAAGCGGGTTCAAATCTTCCTGCGCTTTCCTCACATGGGCTCTGAGCTCTGGCTGGAAGGAAACCGCATTTGTGAAACTCTTTTGAAACTCTTCCTGCTCGCCTTGAACCTTCTTTGCCCTAAACTTCTCATGAACAATCTTGAGGGGTCCAATCTTTTTGACAGTTCCGTTGATCGATCCACAATACGGACAGTGGACAACTTTTCGGCAGGCGGTGTTGACGGCCTTTGCAACAGATTGTCGTTGTAGATTTTCAAGATTAGGCTTCCGGAACCGTTTGAGGAACGTTCGGCGATCGTTCTCATCTAAGAGAACGTGGGCGCAGGTCTGATTGTAGAAGAGTGGCCTGGCGATCAGGGTATGTTGAATGAGGCAGAGGTCAACAGAAGATAATTTACCTTGCAAACATCCTGAAGCATCGTCACGACTTGCTTGAAGTATCCGATATGATACACGGGGAGTACAAGCTTGACGTAGGCGTAATGACCTATGAGATTAATGATTAGGTGTTTCAAAAGTGTTCTCAAAGATCAGAACCCGAATGATCCGTGTTCAAAACGTAACATTTGAGAGAAGCTGAGGAGGAAAGAGGCAAGACATACCGACACAATCTGCCATTTTTTGATGGCATGTTTCACAGTGAGATTCTTTGTCGGACACACCCTGGATGATACATAGAAACATCGTATGAATATGAGGTCAACGTCTGATCATGACCATATGAAGCCATAACCCAGAGAACGAGGCTCAGCTTACCAGCCGTCTGTCTAGAAGGCCTTGCCTGGCCGGCGCCTTTGTTCCATCCTCCGCAACGGTGTAGAGATCCCGGGTAGTGACCTCAAACTCAGAGAGCCGTACGATGTCTTGGGGAGAAAATACAGAGAACTGAAGACTCTTACTAGAAAGGTCGATCAGAAAAGGCAATATGAGGTGTTGAACGTGAGCGGAGAGAGCAAGAGAGACAAAACTAGGTGTAGGCGGTCAGGCAGGAGTACAGAAGAGCTGAAAGACAAACATTCGTTTGGGCGTATCCTGAAGGACGTTATCCTTTCCCATGGTGAACGAACTCTAAAAGGGAACGAAGAGAAGGTTGGGCCGGACAAAGGACAACTGGGAATGAAAGAAATTCGAGCTAGAGGAAAAATGTTGCAGGGGTGTAAATGAAGTCTTGATGGCAGTTATTTGGAAACGGTTAGGGTTAATATCTTTTACTCATTCATTTTTTGAAGCATTTTCGGCTGCTCAATCTTCCACCACCTCCACCACCACCACCACACTTTCTCCCTTCAACAACATGGTATGTAGACTTTCGATTACCGATTTCCCTGACAAATACTCTTCGTTAACTGTCCTGTCGTTCCTTTTCTCATTGTGACCGTTTATTGAACCATAGGGAGTTCCCGCCCTCTTCCGATGGCTTTCAAAGTAAGCACCCTTACGCGTGTCGCCGTCCTTTCGTCTTATCCCTACTAATCTTGATACTGCTTCCTTCCGATCCACAGAAAGTATCCTAAAATCATCGAGCGCGTTGTTGAGGAGGATCCTGTTGAAATCCCCTCAGATGAAGACGCAGATAAGATTATCAAGATCCCTGTAGATATCACCAAGCCCAATCCAAACGGAGTCGAGTTTGATAATCTATACCTAGATGTTCGTGACGAAGATTTCTCCGATCAGCTTCCTCCTTTACCGTCACGATCATATGCTGACTTTGAAGCACCTCTTATTTGCCACTACAGATGAACGGTATTGTTCACCCGTGTACTCATCCTGAAGGCAAGGTAAGTTCAAATTCCGTAGTTTCTGCGGTACACCTACGTATTCCTATATTCACGAACATACGCGACCTTTCAATCAGCCTGCCCCCGAAACTGAAGAGGATATGATGCTTGAGGTGTTTGCTTATACCGAGAGAGTCGTCAACATGGTCCGACCTCGAAAGCTGCTCTTCATGGCTATCGGTTCGTCTTTTCTCAGTTTAGAGTTAGCTCTTGCTTGTTCCATAGAGCTGTCAATCTCACACTTCACGCATTCATTCCATGCGCCCAACCTTCAGATGGAGTGGCCCCTCGAGCAAAGATGAACCAACAACGATCACGACGATTCAGAGCTGCCCAAGAGGCTGCCGACAAGGAGCAAGAGCGTATCGAGTCGATCGCCATGTATGCTGGTTCGTTTATAATAGCTTCATTCTAAAATCATGTCAAAGCCCGCCCACTAAAATGTGTGTGCCATTATCAAATGCAAACCATAGCTATGGGACATCCCGTATCCGAGGAAACCAAGAACAAGAAAAGTTGGGACTCGAATGCCATCACTCCTGGAACACCTTTTATGGATCTCTTGGCTGCCTCGCTGAGATATTGGGTTGTGCAGAAGATGAACACTGACGCCGCTTGGAAGAATGTCGGTTCACTTGTTTGCTTTCCTCCAAGTTTGACGGCATGTTCAGAGATGCTACAAATAAATTGACTTGCTATTTCTATGTAACAAAAACAGATCCAAGTCATCATCTCTGATGCCTCCGTTCCTGGAGAAGGAGAGCATAAAATTATGGACTTTATTCGACGACAGCGATCGCATGTGGAACACGACCCCAACACTCAGCACTGTATCTACGGACTTGTAAGCCAAGATTGTTTTTAGGATCTCGCATGGTCGTTTTGTGATATGTGGTCTGAGCTGAATCCCTTACCTCTTTCTCGTGATACTATAGGATGCCGATTTGATCATGCTTGCGCTAGCTACACATGAGCCGCATTTCAAGGTACTCCGAGAGGATGTGTTTTTCCAGCCCAATGGCGGACAGGGATGCAGGAAATGTGGTGAAATGGGTCATATGGCCGCTCAGTGTACTAGTTCGTTATCTTTCCTCAGCCTTCCTCTGTTCTTATCTTTTGCTAAAAAGCCGACTTGAAATTCATCTCCGCGACTTTGGCTCTTCTTTTTCCCGCGCAGATGATGCTCCTCCAAAAGATACTGGCAAGCCTCTATCAGAGACCAAGCCATTCATTTTCCTAGATATCTCAATCTTGCGAGAGTACCTTGAGCCCGAACTCAACATTCCTAACCAGCCGTTCCCATTCGATCTCGAACGAGCTATGGATGATTGGATCTTCCTCATCTTCTTCGTTGGAAATGATTTCTTGCCTCATCTTCCTAGTCTGGAGATCAGGGAGGGCGCGATTGATACGCTGTTAAGAATCTGGAAATCAGAACTTGGTAGATTAGGTGGATATGTGACGAACCATGGAAATCTGGAGCTCGATAAGGTGCAGGTCATCTTGGAGGGTCTGGCAAAAGAAGAGGGCGCGATTTTCCGAAGAAGACGAGAAAGTATGTCCAGTCTATTCTTTTGTATGATAATTGCTCCTCTCTTCATGCCGCTGATCTGAGGCGCTGGATTATTTGTTGTTCTGGTACAGTGGAGGAGCGACAAGAATCGAACAACAAACGTCGGAAGGTTGACGAGTACCGTCGAGCAAATGGAGGTCGCGATCCACCTCAAGTAGAAACGACCCGACCTGGTGTGCTAATCAATGGTGATGAGCTTGTCCAAGTGATCAATCTTCAATCGGCTCCCTCATCTGCTGCTCATCCATCTTTACCAGCCCGACCAGGTTTCACCACTGTTTCCGCTAGCGAAGCTGAGAAAGCGAAGGCAGCGAAAGCAATCGGTGGATCGAACAATGATCTGGTAAAAAACCGACGGGACATCCGGATGGCCAACATGTCAGCGGCTGAAATGCTCAAAGCTGAGCTTAGCGGTGGGGCTCAGGATGAGATTGCGGAAACGATCGAAGAAACCATGTCTGTCGTTCAGGATGATCCGGCTGCCTCGTCCGATGCCGAATCGAGAGGAACAAAGAGAAAAGCGGATGAGGACGAGAATCTAGTGGATGCTGATGTAGAGGAGGCAGAAGAAGATGGGGATGAGGCGCCTCCTGTGGCCGAGTTGACGAGTGTGCCGCATATGGATCAGCCAGTTGAGAAGCCCAAGGGAAGGAAGGTAAACGCCGACGGAACGGTTGATGCTGAAGACACGGTCAAGTGCGTTTTGTTGTTTCTTTTTTCGTGGTTTTCGCTTCTAGACTTTAATACTCATATGGATTGATTCTGTTATTTAGGCTCTGGGAACCTGGATACCAAGAGAGATACTATAGAGAAAAGTTTGGGATAGAACTCAGCGACAAAGAGTTCCGAAAGAAGTTTGTCATCGTTCCATATTCGAGTGCTTTGTCCCTTTTTCAGTTCTGATGACCAATAGCTACTCATACTTTTCACTTCAGGCTCACCGTTCATTACATCGAGGGTCTCTCTTGGGTGCTACATTACTACTATCAAGGGGTTAGTCCTCACGTTTTTGATTATCTACGCCTTTGAGTTTACGCCTTCCTCATCTCGCTCTTCTCCTCTTTTTTTCTGGATTCAGACCCCTTCGTGGCAGTGGTATTATCCATCACATTTCGCCCCCTTTGCGGCTGATTTCGAAGAGGTCGGCACGATGGACATCAAATTCACTCTTGGTGCACCTTTCAAGCCTTACGAACAACTCATGGGTGTTTTCCCTGCTGCTAGGTAAGATAACTTCTTTCTTGTACGTTCTCACTCTTCTCTTGAGCGGTGTATGGTATTGAAAAATCAATTGGGCGAAAATTCGTCACAACAATAATAGTAAAATCCATATTCCAGAGGTTTTCCATCCGCTGATGACGGACGAATCATCACCTATCCTTGACTTCTATCCCACCGAGTTTGATATCGACATGAACGGTAAAAAGATGCAATGGCAAGGTGTCGCCCTCCTACCATTCATTGACCAAGATAGATTGTTGACAGCCATGGCAGAGGGATATCCAAAGTTATCAGAGGAAGATATCAGAAGGAACACATCGGGGCATGATGTGTTGTTCGTTTCGGACGATCACCGATTGTATGATTCGTTCTGTAAGCTCTATACAAAGTCCAAAACAACCGATGTATGTAGCCTTTTCTCTGTCTTTCTTTGCTTATCCCCCTGATTGTTTGACCTGTTTCCCATTCTACTCTTCTTACTACAGCCCGTACCGATAAACGCTGCGTTATCAGGTGGAATCACTGGTTTTGTTTTAGCTGACGAAGCGTGTGTGCCCGGCTCTACGTTCTATACCCCACTACCGTCCACCGAACTAGGAGACATCTACGACGACCGATCGCTTTCTGTATGGTACTACTTCCCCGATCAGGTATCCCCTCATCGAAGTGTTCTTCTCAAGGGTTTGAAGATGGCGCGAAAGACGTTGAACCAGGGTGACTATGATCGAATCAGAAGAGGAGGAAACGATTCGGGAGGAAGGAGAGGTGGAGGCATGTTGGGTGGGCCAGGATCCGGCGCGCCAAGCTATCGAGGTGGAGCTGGTGGAGGTAGAGGGGGTGGAAGGGGTGGTTACGGCGGCAACGATCGAGGAGGTTCGTTTCCATTCCTTTTGGCTTCTTGTTCAAGGGCTTATAGCACGAAAAAGCTGATAGATCAACATTCTTCATCATTTCTTTAGGATTCTCGAATGGAGGTCACAACGGAAACTCGGCACCTTATAACTCCAACTCTAATTCTGCTACCAATGGAGGAGGCTACCAGACTGCTCGGGGTGGATACAGCCAACAGGGGCCCAACCGAGGAGGTTACGCTTCTGGCGTTCCTTCGCATGGAGCCTCGTATGGAGGTCGACCGGCACCTGGGCCCGGTGGTTACGGTGGCTACGGAGCTGGTTCCCAAGGTGGTCCCGCACCCTCTTATGGTGGATACGGAGCTAGCGCCGGAGGTCTTCGTATGTATCCCTTTCTTCATTAGTACTACTCACATCATCATGATGAATTTCTTAACTTTCCTGTCTCTACATATATGTTTTTGATTGAAAATCGACCAGCTCCCAACCCTCAATCATACGGGTATCAACAAGGACCCTCGAACCAAGGTTCATACGGTGGATATGGCGGTTATGGAGCCGGAAATGGAGGCCCGGGTGGGCCACCCGCTCAAAATAGAGGCGGATATGGAGGGTACGGAGGTTTCAATAGCAACAATGGTGGGAGAGGGGGTAGAGGTGGTGGGAGAGGAGGGTATTGAGATATGAAATATGAATAGACCTTCCTTCCTTCCTTTTTGTTTTCTTTCTTTTTGTTCTCTTTCTTCTGTCTGACACCATCTCTTCCTCGCAACCGTTCATTTGTCTGTCGCTCTTTGCATTCTCTAATCCTGTCCATTCATCTTGTACCAATAGATTCTGGTCAACCAAGAGAAAAAAAAATTATATCAAGAAATAGTTATGAATGAATGGGTATACGCGTAACAACGATGATGACGAAAGATAAGCATGTGAGGGCAGAGAAGAAATTTCAGAAAGGAAGATATGAATCATGAACCAAAAGCCAGAACGCCTGTAAACATCTATGTCCTACGACCTCTCCCGAGATGGATGTCCCACTAAAGATGAATCAGCTCTGAATCGATTGTAGAAAGCTTTGGTCTTGACGATCATGATTTCCTCTGTCGACTCAGGTAAATCTTCAATATGTTTTCCTTTTGAAGAAAAGAGTCAAAAGGAGGGAGGAAAGGATGTAGTTGAGCAGTCGTAAGAGAGAAGGAGAGAAGGAGAAAGGAAAGAAGCATGTATGCGCACCTGGGGCACCTGATATATGCGCAAACGGAGGAATGACACTCATATCCGGAATTACCGTGTTATCCGCTGAAAGCAGGAAGAAAAACCAAAAGGGCCATTGTTCGCAGACCAGTTCCATATGTAAACTCTCGACGGAAAAAAGAGTGTTGTAAGAAGAAGAGAGAAGGAATGAAAAGGAAGGCAGACGTACCGATCTTGACACAATCTTTGATCATGGTGAATTTACCCTGTGATGATTCAAGTCCGTCAGCCCAACCCAATCCAACCCGATCTGGGAAGATAGAAAAGAGAAAGAGAACGCGCACGATGATACAATTCTTCCCAATCTGTACAAAGTTTCCTATCTGAGCGGCTTCCACGATCGAACCTGGCCCTATGTGGACGTGATCGCCTATTCTAACGGGATAAAAATTACTGTGCATCGCGCGCGCGAGTAGGATAGAAGACGATCCTGTCAACCGGATGGTTTCTGGAGACGAGACAGCCGGCATTGGAAAAGGACTCACAATACGCTTTCAAAGGTAAGAAGAGTGATGTTTGATTAGTACCTCGTCTTGATTAGACACATCGAGGATAAGAAAGAAAGAAAGGGAGAAGAAAGAAGAGGAAGAAATATAACAATGAAAAAACTTGATCTACCCACCCTCTATAGCACTTGCCTGGCGGTCTAATCACACAGCCCTCGCCGATCAAGGAGTATTTGCCGAGCGCAAGGACTACGCTAGCCTTGTTGCCGATGCCTTGTCTCTTAAGATCTCCTCTGAGAATGACTCCTGGGTGGATGATTGTCTTTCCTCCGAGAGTGATATTCTGAGGACCTTGAATAGTAGCTGGAAGGGTTGGTGTATGAGCTTTAGCGTGGGCATGTTTCATGAACGAAGAGCACGATGTGACGTCTATGGACGAACCTCTGCGAGAGACCTGAGGGATTCAGATGGATTGGTAAAATCAATAAGTGTCTTTATCATGTATGTGCGTATATGTATCGTCTGGGACAAGCCCCAAGGAAGGAGAAGAGATGGACCGACGGACCTTATTTCCAGTATCCTGATCCGAGAACAGTGCTAACGTTGTAAGCTTCTTGCCCTGCCAGTTGGAACCAAACAGACTCTCTGAGAACTGACGGTCTCTATGTATTCGTTCTAAACATGGTGTGTACATATACAATGAGAACAAGCAAAAGCATAGAAGAGAAAACAAAGAGACATTGATCATCTGAGCCGGAGAAGTCGACCATGAATGGTGAGGCTCGCAAAAGGAATACCTTTCTGTAAACGATGGGTGGCTCGAACGACATCTGTTGCCGTTGTAAGCTCTGTATGTATGCGACTGGGAATGAAGAAGCAAATGAAGTAAGTGTGCGAGCACGTTCCAGCGGTGTGTCGACGTGGAAGGACGGAGAATATTTGAATTGACTCCAACGTATATTTGAATTATATCACAAGCCTGTGGCTGTGGCTATCTAACCGGTCGTCCGTCCTTTCTCTATCGGCTGCCACGCGTTCTTTTTTTTTCTCGCTCCTTCTTTTGCTATTTGGTGGTGCCTGGTGCCTTTTTCTCGTGCCTCGTGCCTTTTCTCTCCTTTGCTCTTGATCACTTATTTTCTTCGTCGTCTTTCTTCTTCTTCTTCTTCCCCATCGTTCCTTATCCCCATCTCTTATCCTGCTCTTCCATCAGGGAAGTGAAGAACGTTAGAGAAAGATGGCCGACCCGTCTTTTGACTTCCTCGTTTTTCCTACAGACCCTTCTTCATCCACACCGACGAACGAGACATTCACCTTCCCACCGTTTTCCTCGTCGTCGTCGTCGTCATCATCACCTCCAGAAGAGGAGGAACACTCGGCAGATATCAGTTTAGATTGGACTCATCAGTTGGACCCTCTGCTCTACCATCAGGCGTTTGAAGGTGGAGACTCTTCTTTCCCTTCCTCCGAGTTTGATGCTCAAACTATCGAATTAGGGGACATCGGTTCGTGCCGTTCTTGTTCATTCCTGTAGTTTCCCTCCAGCTGAATGTTCCTCTTCGCCTCCTTTGCTTCTCTGTTTAACAGCTCCTTTGCCAGGTCTCGTTCATTCCTACCCACCCCCATCAAATTCAAATACAGCCACTCTCTTCAGTCCTTACACGACCCATGAATTTTCATCCACCTACCCGGCTACCGAATACGATTCTGCAACCTCTCCATCCTCCCACCATTCGTCCATGCCGCAGACACCTCCATCGGCTCAGGAGTCAGGGCTACTAACACCGATGGCATCGACACCAATAGTGTCGGTCGATCCCCAGCTGACCAGGAAGCAACGTATGGCACCCTCAACAGACGATGTGCCTCACATTTACGCAAGAAAGGTTCCCATCAGTGGATCCTCCACCTCGGGCAGTCCCGAACCTCAGATTGGCACTACTTTCCTCGACGAATCGGATTGCCAGGCTACTGGGGCACCGACTGGAAAAGGAAAGAAAAGAAAGCAACTGCCGAGCACCAAAGAATTTCAGCATCCGGACGTGTCTGGTCTTAGCAAGAAGGAGGCCAGGCTGGTTAAAAACCGGGCGGCAGCGTTCCTGTCTAGGCAAAGGTACATATGATTTCATTCATCTGGTTCCTTACTCTTTTCAGTCAGCTGACTTGACCTCGACTATTGTTCTTCCAATGCACAGAAAACGAGAACAGTTTGACGAGATGGCGATCCATGTTGAGGCTCTTGAGGCAGAGAATGCCCGGCTAAAGAGCCTAGTGTCTTCGGCGGATGTAAAGTCCACCACCTGTCAGCCAATCGTCTCGCCCGAGTCCTCGACACCTCTCGACACCTCTATGCTTGTTCGCCTCCAAGCAGACCTATCGAACCTCCGAACTTTGCTTCATCAGTCGACATCCCGTGAAGCGATGCTTGAGGTCGAGCTTGCTTCGCTTCGGTCTCAACTTCAGAATGTAGCGCCTAAAACTTGCCCATCCTGTCGGTCGGCTATCCATCCCCCGACTCGGATGGCTAGCTTAGACCCAAACCGAGAGCTTAGCCCCATGCTCAGCGCTGGTCTCACAGACCAGTACGTTAGCGAAACATCCCTCGAGCTAGGCAGAGTGGGCGCCAAGCGCTCAGAGCGGGACCGGTCGGCCGCGACCCATCAGATTGGTGTCGTTGAAGGGAAACGGGTCGGAGGGGTCGCATTGATGGTCATCCTGTTCTCCTTTGCCCTGTTCACGTTTCCTTCTACAGGAGGACTGGCCACCACGCTGCGAGCTCCGCCAAAGAACACTGCGCTCCCTGGCTTTTTGGGTAGAGTCTTGTCCGCCTCGACCTCTGCCGGTTACGGTGGGGTCTACGTTGGCTCGACCACCCCGCCTCAGGCTGTGAAAGCCGAGAGTGAAGAAGAGATTGATGGCGTGTGCGAGTTAACCGACAGAACGAACGCGACAGATTCAAGCTTGCTCGATCGATGTGACCTTCCCGAGCCCCAGCCGCCACAGTCAGCCGAAGAGCTCAATAATCTGGATCCCTGGCAGTCGATCGATTTGTCAAGTCCGATGGAGAAGAAGTCTCTGTCGTTGACCCTGGTCCGACCGGTGCCTTCAACCCCGGCAGATCTGCTTGTCTTCCAGCCATCGTCACCGTTTAAGAGGTCTAGAGAGGATGACAAGGCTGAGGGTGTGAACTCGATTCTGGAACGATGGCTTGGGTTGAACTTGGATGAAGGCACGATGTGGGATAGCTCGACTTCCACAGAAGGAATAGGCTCTCAATCGCATAAGCGCAAATCGGATTCTTCCTCGTTTGGCATGGGACTTGGCTTAGGAGGGAGCGAAGGCTGGGTCTTGGTTGACTCGCCCGTCGTTCAGGCCGAACGAGAGTCTGAAAAGTCACAAGCAGCAACAACAGGAGGGGAAGTGGAGGCATGGGATGGAACCCGGTTAGAAAAGATGGCATTGGATGAAATTGTTGAGGGTGCAGGCCTTGAAGAACCCACTACGACAACGACCTCAGTAGCGCCCTCTGGAAGGTTTCTCACTCTCCCTGGTCCTTCTTCACCCTCTGGTACATCCACGTTTGGTACTCCGCCCTATGGAGCAGGCTCAGCTTCAACAAGTGAGACAAATGGGTCATTTGTCAGGTTGGACTTGGAGTTAGAGATTGGCGTCAAGAGGAGGGACATTGCTCTCGTAGACAGGGACGAGGTCGGTAGGCTATTGAAGGGGGCGAGAGGAGTTGGGTTGGACGAAGGCGGGTTGAAAGGTCTTCCTGGAAGCTGGGGAGTCATCTAGGGCGTTGTCTGTTCTCTACTCATCATTTTTCTCTTCTGGTCTTTCTTGGCTCTTTTTCTTTCCGTATCATTTATTCCTTCCGCACGATCACGCTGGCCCACGATTTTGTATATATATCTCTCTCTTTCTTCTTATCTTTGACTCACCTTCTTTGTCTCTATTCTCTCTTCTTTTTCGCTATCCTTGTCTTAACAATTCCTATTGTACCGACTCTTTTTCACTATTCCATTCTTATAGCGTCTCTTACCGCCGCGAACCCTCTTCATACTTCGTTTTTTTGTCTACATATTTTAGTTGCATCTATTTTTCCTGATCTTACCCTCCGTTCATAATTCTTTTCTTTAGAAACAATGTCTTTATCTCTGGTTTATCTCAGTACAAAAGGAAACAAACGGTACTCATCCATCGACACAATCCTATCTGACAGGTTTGAAGATGAGAAAGAGTTTATTGAGGTGAACCAGAGTGCTCATACTATCGAGGACTTGACAAGACCCATTCAAGGAAGGGAAAGGACATGGATACAAAACAGAACGTAGGTTATGAAAGAAAAGGTATGGAACGAAGAGACAAGAGACTGGAGAATGAGGAGGAAGACGAGACAGGATTGTTAATCAGGGGGAGAACAAAGGTACCAGAGGGCTAGACAACTAGGTGACCTAAAAGAAGAGGGACAGAAAGTCAATTAGGCCTTGCTCTCGGATGCCTGTCAAAATGCACAAAGAAAAAAAAGTTTAGACGCGTTTCTACAAGTCGACGGAATGAAAGGTCGAGCTGCATACCTTTGGGTTCTCGGGAGCTGATTGAATTTAAATATTAAAGGAGAAGAAAACGGATATTAGGGTGGGAGTCAGTCATCAGAGCACAAGAAAGAGAGGGAGAGAGGGTACGTACCGCTAGCCCACATCTTGGCGACCAATTTAAATCTCTCAGTATGAGGTTGCTCAGGGTTCTTCTCCTTCTACTCAGTTTAAAGCATTGAAATATCTTCAGTTTGGAATCAGAAGGAGAGGAAGAGAACAGAACAGAACAGAACGGAAGAAGAACGTACGAGCTTTGCGAGTTGGACTTTCATATACTGGTTGTAAGCGCTAGGCTTCTTTCCAGCTCCTCCCTTCTTGGGAACGGGCTTCTTGGCGACAGCTGGAAGATATGTATGTATGTACACGTGTGTGGATATGTAGGTCAGTCGATCAGTCAATCAGAGTGATTCAAGCATATTCGAACGGTGAAATGCATATGAAGCGTTCAGAACGTGAACGAGACGCGTCGGACGCGTCCCTCTACAGCATGAAACCACAACGCGCAAAGGTCATCTGGTCCAAACGCAATCATTCGAACCATCCTCATTTGATCATCATCCATCCATCCGTTCATCCATCTGTTGAACTTCTCGACCAACGAACGAAGAATAGGGATGGGATGCAAGGCGGAGAATTTTTGTTCTCGAGGAAGAGAAAATCGTCTTTCAACATGTAGAGACGCGTGTTGATGGACGGATGGATGGATGGATGGATGGATCGAATTGGAAGCACGTGATGAACACTTAAAAGAGAGAAGTAACTAAAGAAATCACGTACACTTAGACTCGGTAGTGGCGGCCATGATGAGATTATTGAAGAACTGGAGGATGGATGGAACAAAATGAAAACAACAAAGTGGGAATGTGGTTGAGAGAAAGAAGAAAGAAGAAGAAGAAGAACGACTTGATGAGCTTTCCTCTTTCTCTTCCTCTAACTCTCTTTCTCTTCTTTGCCGCTCTTTCTGTCTCTCCCTCTTGCTTTCCCAAACCGGCCAGGCTGAGACCGGCCAGCAGAGACGCGCATGTCTGGCTGAGTGGGCGTGACGGATTGATTGAATGTTACTTACGTAACCATGACATTAGGGTTAACCTGTGCTATATACTTGAGGTCGATTTTTACAACAGGGCAAGAAAGCAGACGAAAGACCGAATATCATTAGGTTATACCAAAGAATGATTCTCTGGTTGTGTCATCGTATTGTTCTTTACACCGCTGGTCTTTTCTTTCAATAGGTTGATTTGGGCTCTATGAATCTTGTACATAACATGTGTTCTGACATGAAGTTGATCTACAGGTTTGCGCGCCAAGACTATACATCCTCAATAAGATTGGTTCTGTCTCCATCAAGAAGTTTATAGATCACAATGAAAGAGAGAATTAAGATGATGTATGAGATGGTGGTCTCAACGACAAAGAAACAGCCTACAAGCGCAAGAACGAATAACAGAGCATCGAAGACTCGGAGTAGGCGAGATATATGAAATGCGTTATCAAGTAGGATAGCCAACAACCCAGGTTCGTCATTCGCTTTGCTGAGATTTTCACTTCTTGAACCTACACTTCATTTTATCCATGTTAAAAAGGACAGAGAGGAAATATGGGGCTACCAGAGCGCAAGGCTTGATGGAAAGAACAAAACAAAAGAGGAAAGACAGAGTATTGAAACAGCGTGTCGAGAGTATGAAAAATAAAACAGAGACATATACAACGAAGGAGAAGGATATATGAAGAGTGTATGTCAAGAGCGTAGAGGGAAAGACCCTTCAAATGTTAGCATTCCTCAACCAGAAAGTGTGTAGTTGTTGTACGCAATCAGGTTAGGAGTTCCTTCGGGAAGGACACCGACGAGGGCATCCCGGGTAGCAAGCTTAATCATCAACTTCTTGAGCTGCTCCGGAGTGATCGGCTTATGGGGAACAGGAGCAATCTCAGCTCGAGGAAGGAAAGCACCGAGGTAGGAAGGCAAGAGGGACTTAGCAGCCTCCCAAACAGCAGCCATGGCCTCCGGTTGATAAGCCAGCTTCTTGTTGGCATCAAGAGCAATCAAGTAGGCAGCCAAGCCAGCAACTCCAGGAGTGGCCATCGAGGTTCCGGACAAACTGTCAGGGTAGAGAACAAGTCGAGTCAAATTAAATACCAGAGGAGTCGATGGCAAAGAAAGGAAATCACTAACGTAGCGGTCGAGACGTTGTTGGTGTTCCAGGTGGAGAGAATGTTGAGTCCCGGAGCAAAGATATCGACGCAGGATCCATGGTTACTAAAGTAGGCCCTCTCATCATGGATCTCGGAGGCACCAACGGTGATGGCGTTCTGGGCGGCAGCAGGGGAGTAGTTACAGGCATCCTTGTTGTCGTTTCCGGCAGCAACCGCAAAGTGAAGTCCACCCTCAACGGCCTTGTTCACAGCCCGGTCCAAAGCGGGACTCTTTCCACCTCCCAAGCTCATACTGGCGACAGATCCCTTGTGGGAGGTAGAACCGCTCTTGAGGAACTCAGCCTCAGCAGCTTTGGCCTTCTTGGCGGCAGCCTCAGCGGCAAAGATAACACTGCAAACAATGAGAAGAGACCGTCTATCAGCAACGACCATACAAAAATCAAAGTAAGGAGATAGCAGACATACCCATCGACAACATCAGACATGGTTCCAGATCCATTGGTTCCCAAGACCTTGACTGCAATAATCTTGACCTTCTTGGCCACACCATACTTTCGGGAGCCAATAGTTCCTGCACAGTGGGTACCGTGGCCATTTCCATCAATGTCAATGTCGTTCTTGGGAATCGTTTTTCCCCAAGAGGCTCGACCCTCGAACTCTACGTGATTGATGTTAATACCTAAAAGTATATGGGAAACAAGATTGATCAGCATTAAAACATATGACTATCAATGATCCTACAGGTGAGAGGAAAGAAGACATACCGGTATCGACAACGTAAACGTCAACACCCTCTCCGGCAGACGAATCATAATCGTACTTGGTAAAAGTTGAGAGCCGAAGCTTCTCTCGGTGGGACATCCTGGCCAAACCCTGTGGACATGTTCAGATCTAGTAAGCCCTAGATCTCTCATGATTACAGAAGGGAAAAACCTACCCAAGGAGCTCCGAGCTCGGTCTCCTGAGTGGTGACAATAGAATCCAACTCGACGAAGTCAACCATGGGCTCCTCTCTGATCTTATCAATTAGGTCAGGAGAGAACCTTCCAGCGTATCCCTGAAGGACATCCGAGCCATAGACATTCTTGATACCATGCTCTTCGCCGTCAGAGAACGAGCGTGAGAACGGATCGGCGGCATGCTCCTCTGCGATCTTGGAGAGGTGGGTCGTGAGAAATTCCGAGGAGGCTTCGGGCTTAAGGACAACGACTAGAGTAAGAAGAAAGCATTGTTTAGTTCCTGAGCCAATCTTCTACCCAAATACACACGCAAGACATATAAGCGGGAACGTCATAAACAGAGGAAGAGTATTGTCAAGGATATTAAGAAAAATAGTTGAGAGGCTCGACATGTGTTCGAAAGATAAGTTGAGAGATCTTGCCACATAGACCTCTCTCCCCAACCGGAGCAGGCCTATCGGATCACACCGAGAAACTTCCGCCACATCTCATCTTCATATCAACTTTCTTTCCGAAACGTGGCGACAAATGACACATACACAAGAACGACAGAAGAAGGGAGGAAAGGAAAAGAAACAAGGAAAGATACTAACTGTACCCGTCCTGGACCTGCTCAATGCCCTGATCGATAGCGAACCTGTGAATAGGAGCCTTGTCGCCTGACACCCTAGTGGACCTGACCGAAGGAGGAGCCGAAGCGGGAGTGTAAAGCGGGGTGGCAGACACGGTGGATGAGAGTGCCGTGGCTGCTGTGAGCAGGAAGGCGAATGGAAGCATATTGACGTGCTATATGTGCTGTGTGTGTTATGTATATGTGTCGTGTAAGGTGAGGTGGCGATGGGTGGTGGTAGTAGGAGGTGGGTAGGTTGGTGAGATGAAAGAGATGAACGAGTCGTGGAAGGCTTAAGTAGGAGGAAGCGCAGCAGCCAGCCGGTTTCAGCCTTTGGTGAAAGGCCAAATGCGGTCCTCATTCACAGTTGAAGCACTGGCACTTGCGCAATCGATGACTCCTCTCCCGTCTTTTTGTTGCCGTGTTCTCATTTCTTACAAACATCCCTCATTCGCAAGTACAATAAGTCACATCGGTACAATGAAAACTCTTTCTCTCTTTGTGTTGGAGGAAATCATTTTCTTTTAACGTTACATCATAGATCACTAAGGAAAGAGACAAAAGAAAACTAGTTCTTCGTGGCCTTTTCAAGCAAAGCTCCGATGTCCAACTTTCGGTCACCGATAGCATTGCTAGCAGCACTCAAGACGGCCTTCAATCCAGAGCCCTGTTGGATGTAGCACGAAGAAAGGTAAAGGAAAATGCTTGGTCAGATGATGATGTTATTGTATATCTGAATAGAATCAAGAACGCACAGTGATATCAGAATCCACACCAACACCCCAGAAGCCACCCTTGGTCTTATCCTTTGGATCACTGTCCGGTCCAATGACCTCGACATAGGAAGCCGCCTTGGTGTCCGAACCACCACCAACAGCGTGTTCAGAATACTCCCTGATGGAGAGGTCGATTCCAAGAACGGTGCTCAAGGCGTTAAGCATGGAGGATAGCGGTCCGTTTCCTTGGCCGGATAGGGTGACGGCGACCCCATCGACGGTGACCTTTGCGGTGATCGACTTTGTCCTCTCCGGGGCCTCCTCTCCGTCCTCTCCGTTTCGGGGAGTACTTCCCGGAGTCGGGGAACCGGAATCGATCAAAGAGAACGCTCGAAGAGCCAATCGAGGCTGATTCGCCTGCAGAAGAGAGTACGCTTTCTGGAAGGTCGAAGTGATATCTGGCACGGTAAGCTCCTTACCGGTCTCTTCCGAGATTCGCTGGACAACCTGGTAGAACGCGACCTGCATTCGACGAGGAAGGTCCAATCCAAGGGAAGACTTGACGATGTAGGCAATTCTAGACGAGAGGAAAGGCCAATACAACGATGATTAGCAAGCAGAAAAGGAACAATAGTAGAGAACAACCTCTCTATACTCACCCTCCTTTTCCAGACTGAGAATTGACTCTGATGACGGCTTCATAGGTTCCCCCGACATCGGCCGGGTCAATGGGCAAGTATGGCATGTCCCATCCTGGCTCCTTGTTTTCCATCAGACTCATTGCCTTTTGTCTGGCCTCGAGACCCTTCTTGATGGCGTCTTGGTGACTTCCAGAGAATGCGGTGAACACGAGCTCACCAGCGTAAGGCTGCCTAGGGTGAACTGGAATCTCGTTACATTCGGTAACGACGTCAACAATCGTGGGCAAGTCAGAGAAGTCAATTCCAGGGTGGATACCCTGAGTATACAGGTTCAATCCAAGGGTAACCAAGTCGACGTTTCCGGTTCGCTCTCCATTTCCAAGAACACATCCTTCAATGCGGTCCGCTCCGGCGAGCAAACCAAGCTCGGCGGCAGCAATTCCGGTTCCTATTTTATCAAAACCATGAGTGTATATGCGAGTCAGGACAAGGTGGTTCAAGCTAGAGGTAGACTCATGAATCATTCTCACCTCGGTCGTTATGCGGGTGAAGGGAAACAATAATCTTCTCTCGCTCAGAAACGTTGTTGCAGAAATGCTCGATCTGGTCGGCATATCCGTTCGGGGTCGAGATCTCTACAGTGGCGGGCAAGTTCTGGGTGTCAAAGCATAAAATGGTGAGCGTTGTGACTAGCATTCGATGTGCGCACACACAGACACCCTAGACCCGGGTCAAGAACAAAGAAAGATAAAAAGAAATAAACACTTACGAAGGTGATTCTGTCTTCCCTGGGAACCTTAGACTTCCCACCCCAAACCTGACTCTTTCCAGCAAACCAAGCAGCCTTGACAGCGTTGCAAACTTCGATAGCAAAGTCGGGCTCGGTCTGAGTAAACAACTCCGGGGAGTATTCATACCTGAAGTTTGTTCCGTGCTCTCTGGTGTACTCTTCACAAAGCTCTCGAATCAAAGAGGTGTGGTCGGTTGCGAGCTTGATAGTCTCTTCTTTCGAGTTTCGGAAGACAACCGATCGGAACAGGGGCGACGTTGCGTTGTACAAGTGGATAATGACGTTTTTGGCGCCAGCGATTGAGGTGAATGTTCGCTTGATGAGGTCGGCTCGAGCGGGAGTAAGGACCTAACAGTAGGCGCAAGAGGATTGAGAAGGAAATCGCCGGTTAAGTACCTTCTGGAATACGTCTTTCTTCCAGAAACAGGGGAAAGTGGCGAAGAAGTGGACTGACCTGAATAAATACGTCGTCTCCAGCTTCGTTATCCTCAACCACCTTCCGGACGAAACTCCAGTCAATTTCAGAAGCTGCCGGGTAGGCAACCTCAATCTCTTTGTAACCAATCTTGACGAGCATCTTGAAGAATGTCATCTTCTGCGATGGCGTCATGGCTAGGAAGATGAGAAAACGAAATACAACGATGAGTGTGACGTTTGGATAGAATCAGAGCATGCGCACGAAAAAGGAGCAAACAACTATTAAAAAAAAGGAACTAAGGAGAAGAGAAGGAAAAGAAGGAAAAGAGGGAAAAGAGGGAAAAGAGGGAAAAGAGGGAAAGTGAATCACTTACGGTTAGCCAAGGACTGGTTTCCATCCCTCAGATCAGTACTGAGCCACATAGGAGCCTTGGTGGTTCGTTTGCTAGGCCATTGTCTATTAGGCAGATTGATAGACGGGTACGGCTTGTACTTCTGAGACGGGTCGTCACTGCAAATGAAGACGAAGCAACGTATGAAGGTAAGAAAACAGGAAGAAAAGGGAAGAAAAAGGAAAAGAGCAAGAAAGAGAAAGGGCAGAAGAGACCGCCATAGCGTATATGCCCGACGAGAATGACCGTGTGTGCTGGTATTGAATTGGAAACTTACAGCATAGGCATCTTTACAGATATAAGAGAGAGTGTGTAAGAGAAGGTGGGTGAGAGTTTTGAACAAAGTTGAAATGTATGTGGAATAGAAATCTTTCCGTATGTTCTTCACTAAGAAAAAAAAGAAAAAAAAAGGAGAAGAAAAACTAATGATGCGTTCGGAGTAAAAGGGCCGAGCGAGTGTGAGTATGGCTGAATGAGTGTGGCGAAACGAAAGCTGTGCGAGGCCCAAATGACTCGCCCCATCTGTCCTGTCGTAAAACACGTTTGAGGTTTCACACATCATACCTTCCACTGATTTAAAAAGATCATCAACGAGTCACGGTTATTTGCGATATGACGAGGAGAACAACTATAAATCAACATATACGGAGTCCTCGTTCGAGTAGTCGTTTGCTATAGGCGGACGACGATATGACGTCAGAAATAAACCCAGAGAAAGACATACCACAGAGACAGAACCTAGTGTCCATGCTGATACCTGGAGTGATGGAAAATTCGGTCGAGTTGTTCACAGAGAAATGTTCGCGCGTTAGAATAGTGATATACCTTCTTTGTAGTCCTCGTTTTATGGTCCTGCCTGGTCGGTCTCATCCACCTTATTGTGGGTGCACTACGAGTGACAACATAGCAACCCTAACACATCAACGGTCAACTCCGATCAAACATTCATTGCAGAAATAGAAGAATCATTGAACATGTCCTTGAGATAATCCTCTTTTTGTCTCCTCTGATCTAGTCTCCTCTCTACCCTCTCATCTAAAAGTTCAATAAGCGAAGTAAAGAAATGTCCTCAGAGCCAGCTACGAAAGTCGTGCGAGAACCTACCAGAACGTCCAGTCGACTGCGAGGGATCCAAGCACAAACCTCCGACGCAACCTTGACAACGGTAAGTCTTCTCAAGCGCACGCCATCCAAAAAACATCTATGGCTTGAGCTTACTCCTGTTAACTCTCACGATTCGAAAATGATACGCTGGATGGATGGTCTGAGATCTGCTTATTTTGATTCTAGGGCACCAAAAAACGAGGAGTCAATAAGGATCAAACGCAGCCTGCTCCGTCCAAGAAGTCAAAATCAGAGTCAGAGCCCGCTGTTCATCCCGAGCCAGCGAAGAGAACGAGCGCTCTGTCCAGAGATAAAGCTGGTACCAAAAACAAAGATGAGATTAAGGACAAAGCCGAGAAGAAGAAAGAAGACAAAGAAAAGATAGGTCCTCTGGATCTCGGGCAGACCCTGTCTTCGATCATCCTCAAGTTAGTCCTTCTCTCCCTTTCAAGAACCTTCTCTCGAAGCTGAATACTTTGCAACACGCTTGGCATCTGAATTGGCGTGGAATATTCTTATAGAAACGAGAAGGATGAGGATGTTGATGTCCATACCCTTAGTAAGATATCGTCTCTGTTGTGTCAACATGTTCTCTTCTGTAGGGAACCTATCGCAACCTCGCACATGTTCATCCTGTTGACCGTCTTGCTTTCCATTCGAAACAATAACAACAACAATAACAACAACACCACCACTAAGTCAATGATGAGACTGGCCTTGTCATCTTTACCTACCCCCGAGCTGATACTCCCGGATGTACCAACCAAGCCTGTCTTTATAGAGATTCAAACGATGAGTTCTTAGCCTTAGGATGTACGTGCTGCTGTCACTTTTTCTCTTACCAATTCTTCTTACTGACGAAACTTACCATACTCTTTCTATCTCTCTCGTCTGCTCAACCCACAAAAGATACCGTCGTTGGCCTTGTAAGTCCTGAGCGTTTGTATGTATCATGAACGTCATGAACTCACGAAACATAACACCCGCATGCCCTCTTGTCCTGTCAATCATCTTTGTATCATAGAGCAAAGATAAACCGACGGCTCAACAGAAGTGGATTACGAAGCACACGTTGAACTACTCTCTGCTCTCTGATCCAAAAGCAGACTTGATTGGTGTGCTCGGATGTTCCAACGGGAACTCGTTTGTCTCCTTTCCGATTTATCTATTTATTTGAATTTCAGCTCATCAATTCGAGAGGTTTCTCCTCCTATCAAATCAAATCTTCTAAATTCATAGTACGAAACGCTCGCACTTTGTCTTTGAAAAGAAGACGGGGAAGTTGATTGACAAAGCTATCGGTGTCAAACCTGCTACAGAGTATGTCCCTCCTTCCTCTGTTTCTTTCTTCTGATATCGTAAGGAGTTATTAAACGGATTGCTTCCAATTGTTTCTCGTCTCGTCAATCATCGTGCTAGTTCGGCAAACGCCATCAAGTTTATCAAAGCTCATCACGCTTGAGAAAAGATCTCTCAAGAACAGTCCTCAAACGGAAGAGACTGTCAGATATTTAGTCTGAATTGTTCTTCTCTTCTGGCTGTGTATATATGAGTTTGATCTTTCGTGTCTATTTGCAATTTGATATCATTTAAAATCCAACGTGTGGTCTTCGTTCTTTGACCCCAGACGGTATGCATCCATTTTGCATAACTTCAATTCTGGAGAAGGGTGAAAGTCAGTTGAGCACGCTCATTCTCTAACCATCCTCTTCGTCAGTCCACTCTTCTACACCATCATCATCAGTCCACTCTTCACCGTCATCGTCACTGGCAGTCCACCCCTCAGCCTCCATCTGAATCTCAGTAGCCGACTTCTCGAGCGCTAACTCTCTATCTTCACTTTCAATCTTTTTTCCTCTCCCATCAAACCAAAGGACCCTAACGGCATTTCTGAGGATCATCCGGTGATAACCGGGTGAAGAGGAAGTGCGTTGCAAGTATCCCCATATGGTAAATAAACCGTCTGGGACAAGTGAGAGACATGAAATCTCCATATCTCGAGCTGTTGGGAGAGCAAGCGCATGCGGAGATTTCACGTAGGCGGTCGAAGATTTTGGTGGCAAAGGAAGGATCATGACGTGATCACTTTCGTTTGTTTGCATTGGAAGGCCATTGACACGGTGAGTTAGCGATTGTAAAACAAAATACGATATTGTTCAAGTGTACAGAAGAAAGAACGTACATTGCTCCGAAAGCCGCTCTTCCATCACATACTGATAACCAATTGGTATCACCCGTATATCTCTCCATTCCCGGGTCAGCGTCTAGATTTATCTCTCCAACCTCGATATCGAAGACACAACAAGTGCTCTTCATTATTCTCTCCCTCTCCTCTCCTTCCAGTGCTCTCAAGACAGCTTCATAGTCTGTACAGACAAACAATCTGGACATGTCTGAAAGTATGACTAGATATGGCCCGTCTACGTGGCATGCCTTCCATTCTTTCCCACCATAGAATGCCGCAGGGCGGATCTCTTCGAAATCAACCGATTCGATCATTCCTGTATATACAACGTCCGTGCTCACAAGTTCATCCAAACCCCTTCGCGCTTCTGGTCGACGGATAGTGTAATGCGCAAGAAAAACAGTAGGCGGCGGAGGGAATGTGCCAAGTAGAGAACCGTTGAGAGGGGAGTAACATCGAGTCAGATCATCATGGCAAAGCACAAGGGTGGAGGGTGTTTTGTCGAGATATCCAATGGCACCTCGATCGTGGGATAGAGTTTGAAGAAGAGTAGGCTGATCGGGTGAAGTCACTAGGTCATAGTATGTCGTGGTGCCCTGTTGGGAGACAACAGCAAGTATTCTATTTGATCCGGAAAACTTTATCAGCATTCACAAATCACTTTTGTCAAATGGAAAGGGGTGCTCTGTTTAACTCACCCGTCTTTGAGATGAAACCCTCTCATTCCAGGAATAGCAGGAATTTTGTTCCATTTGACGAATTGACCCCGAGCGAAGTCTGAGAGATCTTGTCCAGGAGAGGGTTTTTGTAGTTTCCAGATTTCTAGGTCATCATCCTCATCGAAAACAGCGATGCCTGCGTCGGGGTCGTATTCTAGATGAGTATACGGTCCCACCTTAACCGGCAAACCCGATTGAACACGAAGAAACAGATTAAATCCAAAAAAAAGCTTGAGATCAAAGCGAAAGAAAAATCGATCCTCACCGTTTGGATTACAAAGAGCTCGGCCATTGAATCGAGATCATGAACTTTCAACCCTGGAGATCTATGTGTTGTCAGCAGCAGTCGCTCTTTCAAGTCAACCTTCAGCCGCCAGGCGTGTCTCGGAGGTGTTTCGTTTGGATAGATTCTGGATAGGTACATGGCAGGATCCGACTTGTTCTTGTTCAGTCTAGACTGCTTATGACCTTACTCAAGGATAGTCATTCAGATGGATCGTTTATCAATCATTATATAAGTTGTTCAAGAAGAGATGCCCAATAGACACAGACATAGATAAAGAGAGTGGTCGAAGGACTTACAAAAAGCCTTCCAGTTCTCTACTTCTCTCCAGGTCATCTTTCCAAAATATCTGCTCTCAAGCCTCGAGCATAGTTTGTCCAGCGAATTCTTCTCCCCAGAACCGTTCGAGATAGCACAAATTTCAGCCAACCGAGAGTAGATCATATCCTCGTGCGCTTGAACAAGATGTAACCATGTCGAGCATACAGCCTGGAACGAGGCGAGAGTGGGCAAAGACAAGGACAGAATGATACGGAGTCCTATCTCCGGAGGAAGGCGAGAGACGATATCTTGCATCTTCAGCTTGGTCCTAATCACCTGTTCGTCGTCAAGAATAAACGGAAAAGACGATAGAATTCGGTGAAAAGCATTGTTGACCCTTGATTTTTGGGGGTAAGAACGAAGTTTAAAAAGATAAAATTGAAAACGTCATTTCATCTTATCAGACGCGCGGTTTTTCATCTTTCATTCGAACATCGTGTAGTAAATAACTGTGTTAATACATATCGATAGATGATACATAGGATTAAGAAGGAAATATCCAGAGTGCAGTTAAACAACGAAACTCAAGGCATAAGTGAGGATGACGATCTTGATAGTTTGTTCTTAGTTTGGCATCTCTGTCGCGCTCTTGGGGAATTTAACTTCTGTCCCGTTCACCGCCGCCCTCCTTGTTCTCGAAGCCTCATAAACCCTCTTTCTCAATCGGTTGACCGAACCCAACGGGCGGTGGTCCTCAAGCGCGTTGAATGGAGAGAGGGCAATCTCATTCTCCCACCACTGCCTCCTCTCATTGGAAAGACTATCTTGGACCCCAAATTCGAGTTCTCCAAGTTTGATCCAAGGAGCATAGGCTTCATCCCAAACCTGAGAAGCATCCTCGACAGGCTGTGATTCAAGGGAGGATGAAAATTGAGCCAAGAGATCATATTGAGCCGGATGATTTGCGAAGTATGTTCGAAGTTCAATCGAGTGTTCATCAGCAGACGCGGTAGACGAGAGCTGTAAAGAGTTGGAGAGCGACGTTTGGAACGTGTTTGTGGGCTTCAGCGAGAAATGGGCAACATATGGTCCAAATCGGAAGGCAGCTGGTTTATCATGCGCATTTTGGATTTAGAGATCAGTTCTTGGATCTATTTTAGTCCGCATTTCGATGGCTAGAACAGTCAGTGAGTACAGTAGCTTACCCTGGGTGTACATCTGTAGCCCGATCACCGGCAAGTTAGGTAATGACGCTGGAGCCGACTGCTTTGTCGTATCCGCTCGCTTGGCCAACTCTTTCTGGAGATCGGCATTGTCGTCCCAGTACCGTTCTCGCAGATCGAAGATTTCTAAACAGGTGTCAAGATCGGTGAGTTCTATGGTAACCCAAAAGGAAGAGAGATCAGTTTCTTTTGTATAGACCAACAGCATTAACCCCAGGGTGCTACAAGACAGATCAGCAACGAACCAAGCATCGGCGCGCTGTTAAAATGCAAATCCATCGAGCCTGTTCCTTGTGTTCCCTCAATCGGATTTCCCTCTACGCCAAACACTTTGATTCCCAACCCTCTGGGAGACTTAATGGTGTCATCGAGTATATGTACTGGTTCATTAGCGTACCGCCCGATGACATCAAATCTCTTGCCGGGTGAAGCGAAGAGACCGTATTGCAAGTGGGACGGAAGATCGGATGAAATTGTTAAATAACCCTTCACAAAGGCGAGCGACTTCACCTACGGTGAATATTTGTTTAGGAAGCAGAAAGGGGATTGTTTATGTTAGTAACCTATGGGCAGTCCTAAGACAAGGAGAGAGGTGGCGAACATGAGTGACTCGGAAGGCCTTGCCATGGAGATTGATGTTCCTAGCCTGCATACGACCCGTAATCTCTATCAGCTTTGTACTGTATGGCCGCAAACACAATTACCGAGTAAGCTAAGTTTGTTCACGATAAAGTAGTAGTGATAAAAAGATGTCTGGCTAACATCTTTTCCTCTTCATTCTCTACCGGTTTCTCTACCTCTGTCCACTTGATCCAGTCGTCGGGTTGTTTCGGCTGACTGACAAGTGTCGACTTGACGGCCGTCGTTGCCTTTGAAAGCGCAGAAGTAACGAGAGCTGCCATGGTGTGCTGGTTCTGTTAGTTAAATATCGGTTTTTGATGAGATCGGATTGCGATGACAGAAAGGAGATGTCTGATTGGAGATTAGGTTGAGATAGATTATAAGTAGTTCCCCGTCCTGCCTCCACTCACGGTGTTTGATACCTCTATGACGCAAACATATAGACAGACACCGAGCAGATAGGGCATACGTGATCCCTTGTCTATGAATAACACCAAAGCAATACATTCTATCATGATGAGGATAGGGAAATCCTAATGATTCTATTACCCTCACTATCTACTGTATCGGGTCAGCACGTACGCTCGGATCGTCAGAATAGATAGAAAGGAAAGAAGGATTGAGCTATCGACATGGTTGCGACTTGCCGAGTACCCCGTACGAACAACAAGAACGTACAAATAATGTATATCTATCAACATTCATCGTATATCATCATTCCTTAAACCCATTCAATATCCACATCTCCAATCTGTTCTTTTCCGATCCAGAACCGTCGAAGAACAGTGGGCAGTTTGATCTTCTCTATCCAAATCCCTTCATCAAGGGTTTCTTTCCTCGCGCCTTTTGTCCTGGTTGCCATCGGTCTTCGTCTGCTGTCAAGTTTATTCTTGACTGTTTCCGTCAGTGATCCTTCTGGACGTTCAGCAGAGGAGAGAACTACTCCGTTCTCGAGCAGAGCGACAATCAAACGAGGGATAGCAGCGGCCGTGCCGTTAAGAGTGTGAGCGAACGTCGTCGGTGGCAGAGATGGTGTAGATTTGTCCGCTGGGTCGGTTGGAAGTGCGGGTTTAGGTGTGTTGTATGTGATCAATAATCGACGGGCTTGATAGGACGTGCAATTAGAAGTGGAAGAGATCTTTGGAAAAGAAAAAATGAAAGGAAACAAGGTACACAGTGGAGAATAAGTTAGGGAAAACGGGACACGAGAAGAACTAAAAACGGACCTCGCCCCAGGTAGCTTTTCCAGGCATCCAAGCTTCCATATCGAACTTTCTGTATGCTGATGCGCCTAGTTCTTCTGACGGCATGTCTAATACTCTATCACAGAATAAAAGAGAGGGAGTTCATCCATAAGAGTCACATCCAGCGCCCGAGTTGAGACGAAGAATTGACCGACTACAAGCGAACAAACAGACCGAGACTCACCTGACGGTCAAACCGAGACCGGCGACGAGATCTTTTTGTAGGGAGACAAGCCTGTCAAACTCGCGTTCCGAGCTCTGTTCATCCGAAACAACAAAGAGTTCGATTTTTGAAAACTGATGAACTCTGTAGAGTCCTCTGACGTCGGTCCCCCCAGAGGTCTCTGGTCGATAGGCCTTGCCGATACCGACGACGCGTTGAGGAAGTTCAGGATAGAAAAAGTTCCGATCAAAGAATGAACCGGCGAGCGGAATCTCTGCCGTTGCTGCCAGACAAAATTGCTGTGCGTCCGGGGTGGTTGATGTTATCTGGTATGCCTGAGAGGAGCCATCTCTGTCTCTGGGAGAGAATCCACAGCGAGCGGCGATATCAGCACGGACGACGTCTGGACAGGAAGCCGGGGTGAAACCATGGTCGACAGCGACGGAGAGCGCATATGACTGAAGGGCTTGCTCGAGGACAGAAGCCGCGCCTCTGAGAAAGTACCAGTTCGAACCGGTCACGATCGAAGCAGATTCAAAGTCGATCACCCCTAATTGCCGTCCGATAATAAGATGGTCTCTGTTTGGGTCTGCCGGCAAGGGCTCCGGGCCTAGAGTAGCTACTACTTTTGCATTTTTTTCTGGACCGAGCGGACTGTCTGGGTGGGTGTCGTTCGGAATCCTCAAAGAAAGACCGAGCAGGGAACTCTCGACGTCGGCCAAAGTAGCCATCAGGGTCTGTATATCTTTTTTCAGTCGTTTAGCATCGTCCACCGCGCCTGGTTGTTTATTTCTGACTCGATTGCTGATGATTGAACGTTGGTGTTTGAGCACATTCGACTCGTTGATTAAACTGGCCCTGCGAGTAGCGAGCGAAGCTGCTTGAGCGATCTGTTCGACTGAAATTGATGCATTCCTGACCGTCGCGTTCCGCTGAATGGACTCGAGCGAGCTAAGCAAAGGTTTGTAGTCCAACCGAGGAGGTAAGATGCTGACTGTTTCTGAGTGAGCCGAACTGGAAGCGTGTCGGATCGAGAACGAAGGTCTAGCACTTGTAGAGAACGAGGTCTTGGGCGATCGGAGCACTCTACGAGCAATCAGCATGATCTTCAGAAAGCCTTAAGGAGATGATCAATCCTGTTCAAATGCAGAGCGAATATTGAGAAGACTTTTTGCTTTTAAGCTTCTTCGTAGTATTTTCTATAATCGCCTTCTATACTGTTCTGTAATCGTTTGGGTAGTCTTTTACGGCCAGTCTGACCTTTTGTAGTCGGCTTTATCAATTCCCTAATACGGTTTGTAGTCAACATTTCTAATGAACGTTTCTCTTCAGCCGACCTACTAATTTTCCTTGCGCGTCTTTGGCTCGCCTCTTTTTTACCTCTCCATCGCATACATCCTTCTTTCGTCACTTTCTTCAGAATCTCTCTTTGCAATAGAACACACAAATACTCATATAAGCATAACCTCGTTGGAAGAACAGATACACAGTCGTTCATCACATATGGCCAAAGGACAGATTGCAGGTATCGCCACGGATGGTACCCAGATCTTTAAGGTCAGCCCTCCTCCTTTACGCGTCCAGTGTCCTTTCGCACTCTCACGATCTCTCCTCCTGGATGAGATACATACCAAGATCAAGACGCGTTATATCAACTGAAACGGTGCTCAAAGTAGCAGTATAACCTTGGAACCAGGTGCTGATTCTTCCTTTTGATACCATCATTTCTGTCATCTTCTGGGATGAATCCTCTTTAGGCCACGTACTCAAACGTCCCGTAAGTCGTCGTTCCAAAAGATTCGACTAGCCGGTCGCCCTGTTCATGTCAGAGAGACAGACAGACCGAACCGATAGATATCTGATAAAAAAAGTACTGACAGAAGTCTCTTTCCGTATTCCTTTCAATATCAATGTCCTAAAGAGTACTCGAGATGTACGTTTCACGAGCTTTACATCAATTCATTGTAAAACACCCAGACGATCAAGTTTAACATCTTACAAGCGTCTTCCGTTCCTGACAGGTTGTGTAAAGGTGTGGCTGTCATGAGAAGACGATCCGATTCCTGGCTGAATGCCACTCAGATTCTGAAGGTGGCCGGATTTGATAAACCTCAACGAACCCGAGTTCTGGAGCGGGAAGTCCAGAAGGGCGAACACGAGAAAGTCCAAGGAGGTTACGGAAAATACCAAGGTACGCTTCGCTTCTTTGTCTCTATTTATTCTATATAGACTTCTCTAAACAAGTTCTAACTTCTTCCAACATCTTTGTCATATAGGAACCTGGATCCCTATCGAACGTGGTCTCGCTCTATCTAAGCAGTATGATGTTGAGGATCTCATGCGGCCCATCATCGACTATATTCCCACCGCTGATTCCCCTCCTCAGGCACCCAAACACATCACCGCTGCCCCGAGCCGTCAACCCAGGAAGAGCAAAGGCGACTCAGCGACACCTCAGAAGGCCGGCTCCGTTAGCTCAGCTGCTTCCCAAACCCCTCTCTCTAGCCGACAGCTTTCCCGGGCTCAACACCAGGCTCAAGCGCAAGCTAAGGCTGAGGCTGCTTCAGCTCTGGCCGCTGAGAAAAAAGAACGAGCTAAGAGGGACAGAGAAGAAAAGAAAGCCGCCGCCTTAGCGAAAGCTCAAGCAAAAGCTGATGCCGAAGCTTATGCTGCCAGAGAAAGGGAAACCACGATGGATCTTGCCGGCTCTCCGTTGAGCGGAGAGTCTTCTGTCGGCAGCCCGGGCGCCGGCAGCTCGTCTTCTAGGACACCCAGCCCATTATTGGGAAGTGACGACGACGGCGACGATGGAACTTACCGTGAAGGAGGGTCTGGCACGAAACGAAAGTTCCGTGGCGGATACGATCCGGCTCATTCAAGCCGTCGGCAACGGCCAACCCCTAAAGGCGAGGATCTTTCAATGGGAGCGCTTCCATCAAGCGAGATGTCTGGGTTTGCAACTGGTCAGGAGCTCCTCGGAGCGGACAGATACGAAGATATCATCTTGGACTACTTTATCTCAGAGACTTCTCAAATCCCTCCATTCCTGGTGAACCCGCCTGCGGACTTTAACCCAAATCATCCGATAGATGATGATGGTCATACCGCCCTTCACTGGGCCTGTGCCATGGGTCGGATTCGAGTGGTTAAATTATTGTTGACAGCCGGGGCGGACATCTTCCGGGTCAATCACTCTGAACAGACCGCACTCATGCGAAGTGTCATGTTCAGTAACAATTATGATGTCCGAAAGTTTCCGGAACTATACGAACTCCTCCATCGGTCAACTCTGAACATTGATAAGAACAATCGAACCGTCTTTCACCATATTGCTGACGTCGCGCTGTCCAAAGGAAAGACTCACGCGGCAAGGTATTATATGGAGACCATCCTCGGCAGGCTTGCTGATTATCCAAAAGAACTCGGCGACGTTGTCAACTTCCAGGATGATGAAGGCGAGACAGCATTAACACTTGCTGCCCGAGCGCGCTCTAAACGACTGGTCAAGAGCCTGCTCGATCACGGAGCAGACCCAAAGCTGGCCAACCGTGATGGCAAGACAGCGGAAGACTATATCCTTGAGGATGAACGATTCAGATCTTCTCCTGTTATCGGATCTTACCAGCCTGGTAGCCGGCTAGGTCCATCCTCATCATCTGGTGGTGGACCGTACAGCGGTCAGATGTCCTATACTGGGTACATCAATCCGTCTACTCATGCTGGCCCTTCCAATCACTCTCAATCTCACTCGCATCACCATTCAGTTTCATCAGTACATCCATCCGGATTGTTACCAAAGGTTTACCATTCACAGACTGCCCAACTTGTCGCTGGTCAAACGACGACCGAGCTCTCACTCCTTCTTGCCTCGCTCGCTAAATCATTCGACGCAGAGCTCCAAGCGAAAGAACGTGATATCACTCAGGCAAATTCGCTAGCGAACAGTATCAATCTCGAATTAGGCGAGACTAAACGTCAAGTCGGCGTCCTCCAGTCAACCTTGGGCGACAGACTGACAGAAGGAAAAGAAAAGTTAGGACAGTTGGAAGCAGAGTTGGAGAACAGGATGGAGAGAAGATATGCGGCTGGTTGGAATGATTGGAGATCATCTCATCTGGCGAGAGAGCGCGCATACTTGGCAAATCCCTCTGCCGCCAACCCGGACGAGACAATTGACTTAGTTGAGCTTCACGCAGAACCCGTCGAAGGAGGATCAGCAGAAGATCGAGGGACAGGACTTGAGGTCGAACGAACATTGCTTAATCAAGAGATTGAGATGAGACGAAAACGAAGAAAGGAGCTCTTTTCCAGATTTGTTAGACTCCAATCAGAGCTCGGGACCGGACCAGAGATGGAAAAGTACGCAAAGATTATCAAGGCTAGTGCGGGTGTGAGAAACGGAGAAGGAGATGTAGAGGAAATCGTTAATGGATTACTACAGGCGATAGAGGGGGATGCCGCCACTGCCACCGTTACTGCGTCCTTATCATCTCCACCTCCGCCACCACCATCCGCTCCTCGTGCCTCGAATGATTCAGACAGACTAGCCTCGCAGTCTCAATCTTATGCTCGAGGCCTAGATGATGAAATGCAATCGACGGAGAAGGAAAAGGTGACTCGGCAGGAGGGTCCTGTGAACCCTGCAAGCATACTGTAATCTCATCGTTCTGTTCTGTTCTCTCAACAACCGTTTCTTGATTTGCTCCCTTTTGTTACTAGCTATATCGTTTCTTCTTCTTCTCCTTCTATCCTTTCCTTCCTTTTGTTTGCTTTTCTTCCGTTTGAATTTGGGATATGGAGTTGAGTTGAAAGGCAGATTGTGATAGAACGGCCAACCTAGATCGTATTGAATATGTATGTTATCATGACTGTCTATCTTTTTTTTCACGTGTATTTTCTAGTCCTTGCATTCTGCTATAATCGAGCAGAAATGCTCAAAATTCTCTTAATGGAGACTCCATCAATCATTGTAGTTTAATGATCTCCTAACCCAAACGAGTTCATTCTCTGACCCGCTTGTTTCCTTGACCACCTACACCTATTGACCCTGTCACTGCTGTTTTCCCACTCATTGTTCCACCTCCTCCGCCTGTTGTTGTTGTTGTTGATCCCGTGACAGGCCATCGACTCTCTAGCGAAGACTTATCTTTTGCACGTTCAGTTCTCATCTTTTCGACTAGAGCGCTCATCTGACCTTCAAGTATATGTTCCTCTTCAATTTGTCTCCCCGAAGAGGACCCACCCCCAGGACCAGTAGTGGTGAGCGTCGGTTTTCCTTGATCTCTTGTCGTTGCTAGAGAAGCTGAAGCAGCAGCGAATGTCGTTGGGCTGTTTAATGAAGGGGATGTGGGAACAGTAGTAGAGAAGGAGGCAGAGGAAGCCGTGATCAAGCCTCCGGCTCCTGAAGACGTAGACACCTTCGAACCTTCCATTGCATCCCAGAGTGGCCATAGAGAGAGGATTTCCTGAACAACTTGAGCTACCAGTGAAAAGTTTGCGCTTATACTAGAGATGTATGTTATTATATCGAGTGTCGGGTCTTGTCTGTCTACTGTCGATAAAGTTGACGATACACCGGTTGGGTCAACCGAGTTGTAGTTGGTCGTAGAAGAGGAGGAAGAAGATTGATTGAGCAGCGGGTTCATGGGAAGTGGATGGTTCTTGGGTGCAGGCGGTAAACGAGAGTGTTTTCCTGAAGTAGATAATGATGGCAAGGAGCTACTCGACGACCCATTTGTTCTGGATTCGTTAGTTGATGATCCGGTCGTGTTACTCATGGTAGCAGTGTTGTTGGAAGTTGAGGTCGAACTAGAAGGATAATTAGAAGTATTTTGAGGAAGGTGGGCGATAGGCTTCTTGGGATTAACTGATTGAAAATGCATCATGGCGATGTAGAGGCAGGCGATGGCGATGATGTAAGGTGGGTAGAGTAAACATAGGTCTGTTCGATAGGTATCATTCACCATAAACCTGTTTCGTTACGGTGCCAAGAAGTAAAAGAGTCAGAGAGCTATCTGATTGAGAGGAGATGGAGAAGGAAGGAGGGGAAAGGAAGAGGAAGACAGGAATGGGGAAGCTCACCAGGCATTTTCAAAGATCTCTTTCTCCACAATCAATGCTCCCTTTCCAGTGCCTCTACTCAACTGAGAGACCCCTTCAACTTCTATATCCGACTGTCCACTGGGTCCAGCAGACACATCGAATGAGCCTGTGTCAGATTTTTCTTTACCAGCTATGATAGCTAGCGCTCGGTAAGGGTGGAAAACTGTCAAGTGAAAATCCAAGTCTTCAAGCAGGTAGAACTCCATCTCAGCTACTTTGGCGTTGTCTGACGGAAAATACTTTATCGGTATCTTGAGATCTGTTTTTTTTTGTCACGCAAGAAGAATTAGAGACGCTGATGAATGAATGTTCCTGTTGGGAGAAACTGACCGACGAGACAAGGGTTGGAAGTAGAGGAGTGAGGGGAACAAACCGTTGAACATGCTCCTCGCCTCGACTACTACACTTTTGATGTGAACTGGTGTTTCCTCCAATTTTGCAGCTACATAAGAACACGTAGCTAAGACAAGATAAGGATCTGTGTCACAATATGCATTCTTCAGATAGAAACGACGAAAGTAGACGATCGAAGTGGCTATCGGTCTTTGCCGGAGCTGTAGGCGTTTCCCTAGTCGTTGAAGGACTGTTTGGTTTCATTTGTAAACCCCGGTCAAAAACAGAGTGAAATAGAATTAAAGAAGAGTGTGTGAAATGTCACATTTTACTGGAAAGAGTGTGTTCATATTATCGAGAAGGAGAAGATGGAAAATGTAGACGAACGGTTGGCAAAGTGGATAGAGAGACAAGCAAGTTGTTTCTTTGATGCGTACTTAAGATCAATCTCTCGAGCTTGATCTAATGTTGCCCTATCGAATAACCAATGTTTCCTAGATCCATATCAAGAAAAGAAGAAACACATAAAGTTTCAGCCCATGTGCGAGTAATAGAACAAGCCTCCTGAACTCACGCATGGGATGAGGCCCAGAAGTTAGCGGCCATGTTTCAGACAGGTTGTTAGTAAGGTGTCAAGATGAAGATGACCTTCATTTCATACGCGCGAAGGAAAAAACCCATCACCATTGTATTCAATGTACGTAACATCTATAGCTTCCTCTCGCTTGCCAATATTTCTTTGCTCGCTCAAGTAACAAGATCCGCATCAACTAATCATAAGCCTCGAACTTTTCCTTAAGTATCAAGATTCAATCAAGTATCTGCTAAAAGCCATTGAGATTAAAGGAGAAAGAGAACAATCGAAGCAGAAAAAAACATGTAAAATAATAGTGTAAGAAGAGAAATGAGGAAAGAGCTCGTCTCTGAACTATGAGAAGTTGATCTCTCGGTTTGGCCAACGACTTAACAAGACGCAAAAAAAATCTCTTTTGATCATTCTTAATCATTCCTCTTAGGGCCGGCCATAGATCCACCGGTCAAGACACTCGGCAAAGGATCCAACCCAACGGTGGAGAGAAGGCCAATCGACCCAGCGATGAGGACAACTATAAAGATGGAAGTGAGGAGGAGAAGAGTGAATGTTCTTCAAAATGAAAATAAACAATCGTGATTAACAACGAAATCCAATCTGGGTCAGTATAAAGCAAACTACTCACGAGGAAATGTCCTTCTTTTCACAAGCCACACCTCCGTAGCTAGTCCCGTTTTCAGACTTGCCACACGCGCATCCGTAGCAAGACTTTCCAGCTCTTGTCACCTTCACACACGATCCTCGGCCATTACAGCTAGATGTATAGTTCTGACAAGCCTCGTAAGAGGCAAGGCACAATGAAGTCGAGTAAACAGGTAGGTTGGGAGCCGGATAAGAGTTATTTCCAGGGAAAGAAGAGTTTGATGAGGGGGATGGAGCAAGAGCTCGCTTATCAAAAGTAGCAGAAGAGACCAAGGCGGAAGGAGGAGTAAGGATCAGTATGAAAGGCCGTTGAGAAGTCGAGGTTATCTGATTGAGGGCAGTTAAAAGAAGCAAGAACAGTTAGCCATACATCTCGACTACGAGAAGGATGTGAAAAAGAACGGACAGAGTCAACTGCTCCCTTCACTACGTTCACTGCCAGCTTGTATTCCTCTGAATTTGCCTTGACACCCTGTAACGAACCAATCGACATGGCATCGTATGGGTCTTGCTCCTCAGACAGATGTGATGAGGGAAGGGCGTTAAAAACCCAAGAAGAAAGCATCTGAAGCTCTCTGTGAAGAGTCTGAGTAGCCTCTGTATAGGGTTCCGTTGGAGATGATCAAGTGGTGAAAATTCTATTAGTGTTGTAGAACGTCGATTCCTTAAATAGATTGTAAGCTCTTCAACATGTGTAGATCGGACATACCATCCTGCTTGATATCGAATAAATCTAGTAAGAATCCAGGAACGTGGACATGCTCAATTGATTCGCTAGCGTGTTTGAAGAGATCGGACGTCTTCTCAAAGTAAGGGTTGAGGAGAGATCGAAGAGAAGCCGAGTCAGAGGTCAATTGGAAAGAAGGGTCCTGGGAAGTGATGTCTGATATTTGAAGAGAGTATTCACCATAAAGTTAGTAAATTGACCTTGAACGATTTACACATGGCAAAAAAAGCCTGCACTTGAAGTTGAAGATATAGAGGAAGAACACGAACCAAGAGGGTTTTCAACGCCTTGAACAATCAATACCCTCCCCTTTTCACCGTCGTCACCGTCCCGATGGGCCAAGCCACCAAACATCCCTCCAACAAGCATCCGGCTCCAGCCCTCAACTTCTTCCCATATTTCTGGCAAGTGAATCCCTCTTGTAGCTCCGAGGTGATGGGCAAGGACGGATCGGGCTTGATCGTCGGTGAGAGTGAGTGGAGTTGAAGCGGTAGTGTCTTTCGAGCTAGATGGAGCAGGGTAAAGATACACCTGGGGGACTGAGAGAGCGGTCTGTTGTGCCAAAGATAGGGTCGAGAGGAAGAGCAGGGGGAGTGTAGACAGCAGCATCTTTGCTTCTGATTACTAGTTTGTGTGTAAAGATGTGTGTGTGGGAGGTGAGTGAGGAAGAGAGATGAAGGACAGCGATCTTGACACCTCAAATGATTTTCAATGATTTTCAATGATTTGCGAAAAATTCAGAGATTTTATTTCAAATCTGTTTTCAAGGTTTAGTGAGCAGAAAGACGATTTACAAGTCCAATACATGTACAGACAGCTGCAAACGAGTGAAATATCAGGCCTTGGAACAAGAACAGATAGAGAACAGATAGAGTATGAGATACCAACAAAAGAGATTAGGAGAAATAACATTTCTCAAAGAAAGTTACAAACGAAAACAACGCCTATTTAATCAAAAAGGGAGTACATTACGAAAGGGACTCGATTACCAGATTCAGATCAGTTTGGGAAGAGTGATGGACTGGTGGAATAGAGAGTCAAAGCGTAAAGTAAGGAATATCAGCGTAAGCCCTTGTATATGTCAGCTTTTTCCCAACACATCATCCCCATTGCCATCGCGCCTCACACCTAACACATTTCTCCTATTTGATGATCTCGGCCCTCCTACCACCTACTTATATCGAGAAGGTAGGTCGAGACCGGCGCTGGAGGCTCTAGAGTTTCTTGGTTCAGTAAAGAGATATGGATCTCGACCAAACAAGTGGGCCAACCTTCCGATATATATCACCTGCGAGTAGGACTGATACAGACCATATAGATACGATACGAAGGGATAGAGAACGGATGACGTATATATCATATTCTATCCAAATCCTTCCATTTGTTCAATCTTGAGCTTGAAATTTGCAGAAGGTTCGTCGTAAATCATCTGGCGGTACTAGTGTTGAGCACAGTGCCACTTATTATCACGAAGAAAAGATACAATACAGAGAAATCTAAGCGGAGAAAAGACAAGACGAAAGCGGTCATGTTATTCTATACCATCTCATATGAAAGCACCCTAGCGCCAAGTTGAAATGGAAATGAGAAACCAGAATTTAAGACCATGGTTTATAAGAATTGCCATCAAATACTACACTTAGTCATCGAACCATTCCCAAGTAAACCTTGCTAAGCGCTGAGTCTTTATTTCAATGAGAAAAGAAAAGTGGGCTGGGTTAAGATCTCCGTAAGATAGTGTTGGAGCTTAAAACCAGTACTCACCAGGACAGATGAAATATTGATTCCTTTTATTTCCTCGTTAACTTGCATCTGTTGAGAAGCAGGATACATATGTATCTTCCTAAAGAAGCGAAACCAATTCTGTTTTGCAAAAGAGTGGCTATGGAGAATGGTTCATGAAGGATACTCAAAGTAAATAGGGCATGGAAAATAAATAGATCAAACAAATATGGGTAGATAAGATGAGATAAGATATAGTTTAGATTGTCGGGAAAATCCACGTAGCCATAGTGTTCTGTGCTCTTCCTATCCTTCAGCCAGACCTTGTGTTGGTTCATCACTTGGATAAAGTGCTTTTTCGGGCTTATGTGAATCTTCCTTGATGATTCTCGAGCATCCATGGCAGACATCGTAAGCTGGGCTGCTTGTATTATAACCAGGCTATTTTTGCCCTCTGAGTTCTTCAACAATCTCGAGTCCCACCTTGTCCAGTCAGCGCATGACCGAAAATCAATCGTTTAATCAATCAATCAATCAATCAATTGGACTGTCATCAAGAGAGAAGGTGATATGAGTATAAATTCCCCTCTCATCTTTTCCCTCTCCCTCTCCCATTACTTATTTGCTCATCATTCTCCTGTCCCGTGTAGATGTACATATCTACAGACCAAACATCAACACAATGCTTTATTTTCTGAACATGCACACACAAACACATAGACATAGTTACGAACAAGAACACAAAATATGTCACACTTTAGGCGCCGAGCCTGGTACAACTCGGATTGCATTCTCCTTTACCTTCTCTAACACTTTCGACTCAACCTTTTCCTCCGTCTCTATATTTTCCTCATCCATACACCTGTCGACAACCCTGCTCAACCTTTCATACTCATCCTCTTCGTCTGAAGTCATCGCGCCGTAAAAGGTCGGGTTGGATCGAATTCGATGAATAAGAAACGTGTGTGTCAAGAAATCAAGTCCATCCTGTTTCGTCTTGATTGTCCCCTTGGCCATCTCTGCCTGAAAGGCCGATCGAAGAACGTTGGACGAAGGCAGATGAAGCAAGGACTCGAGAGGCAATCCTTCGGTCAGGAAACGAAGGTATGAATCTCGATGTTCTGCTTGACAGAGCAACACAAATTTTCCTGTCGTAGAAATTGAGGTTGTCGTTGTAGGAGGTTGAACGGCGAACGATTGCATCTTGACTAACTCCTGGTTTGTGTAACGGGCTACTTGTCGGTCGGCTCCTCCTGCCGACGATGATGAAGAGGCATCGAAACCCGATTTGATCTGAAGATATTGAGTGCCCATCACGACTACAATAGACGAACGGACTGGCAACGTCCAACAAGCCTCTCGAGGGACGACCAAGACCTGAATAATTCGAAGTGCGAAGAGTTCCAACACGAGCGCCTGGTCAGAAGGCGCGAGGCCGCTATGAAAGATCCCGATTCCTCGAATCAGAATATCCGCCGACGCTCGATCCTTTAATCGACGCAAGTATGGTTCAAGCCCTTCCGGAGATGTACCGAGGAACCCATTGAGATCCATCTGAGCTCCCGATTGGGTGACCAGGTCTCGAGCAACAGTTAGGCATTGAGCCCGAGAAGTTACGAATAGAATTGTCGGTTCGCCAGGATACGAATGAACTACATCAAACGCAGGCTTTGTCATTGCCTTTAGCAGTACAGCGGAATGAGGAAGTGTGAACGTCTGAACTGTCGTCGAAAATGCGGTTCCTCGGTCTTTCGGTCTGAAGCTCAGAATGAAAGAAGGATCCACTCCCAACCAAGATCCTATATCCAACGGATCATTCAACGACGCACTCAGCCCTATAGTTCGGACTCGTGCCGCTCGAGTAGATACCAACATTCGAGATATCGCCAATTCATATTGTTCGTCCATCAAGTGAAGATCATCCAACAGAAGTAACGACAGACTCCTTCCGAAGTCGTCAGGCGATGCGTTAGCATAGAATGAGAGAAGAGCTCCAGGATGGGTTACTCCAATGAATGACTGAGTAGAGGGTCTTGACAAAAAGTCGGACGAGCGTAGGAGAAGGTTGATGTCGAGTTTCATACTCTGACTAAACGTCCCACGGAGCCGAGATGCGTGGTTTCGAGCATCATCCCTCCGAGCAGCAACAATCAAAATCCGACAGGGATGATCAGACCGAAGTGCATTCCTGCATATCAGTTTCCAAGCGAATACAACATAAACAAATACGTATTGTATCAGTACTAAATATAAATGCTGAAGGCAAAGGTTATAACGAACCAAACAGCGAACTCTCCCAGTGTGGTCTTTCCTGAAGCAGAAGGCGCACAAACCAACACGCTCTCTTGAGTATGATACATAGGCCAGAAGCACTGAGTCTGAATTCCATTTAAGACTTGAAATTGCTTTGAATAGATGGCTTGCAGCTGAGGGTTTTCTAGACATTTGAGCGGAAGATACGGAAGATCGAGCAAAGATGTATGAGCCGTCGACGGTTTAGGCATAACCAGGTGATCGAATGGAATTGTCACTGAATCTTCGACTCCCATCCACCGATCGGATATCGCTCGGATTGTAACGAATGGCGGGCGAGCAGTTGAACGAATAGGGATGATGAAATCGAGATGAACAGAGGATGTAGCCGATCGGATAAGGACGTTTGAGACTTGAAGAATATTGACACCTTCGTGATCCTCAACCCATACCCAGAAGGGTTCGGCGGTTCTGTGAAGACGTTCGTTCCATTGGAATCGCTTGGAAAGGTCGATACTAATACTCAGCAGGTCATGGCTCATAGGACCTGGAATCAGGAAACATACACACAACAAAGACAGATAGATCAATGAAAGTAGAATTGACATGTTTGAAGAACTGAAGGGCTACTCGACACTCACGAAGACTGAAGGATATATCCAGTGTTGGAAACTGCCTAGCGGCCGTCAACAAAGCCGCACCATGGATTTTGTTTAAACGAATGAGGTTTCCTAGATCCTCCGCGTTAGAAGCAGCCAGATCAGTAACGGGCGTATCATCCGCGTGTTGTCTGCAGAAATTGATAGATATTTCAGAAGTGTCAGTATCGAATTTTTCATAAGGCATACTGGTTGTTCTGCCCGATAGACAGCTAAGACAGGACTCACTGTAGATTATAAAGAACATCTCGATGAAGGTTGAATTGGCTCATGGGATGATCGTAAGGCCACATTCTTTTTTCAACTGCTTTGCTCAACGAGAGCAGCACGACACCAGTCGCTGCCCACCTTCGACTGATGGCGATTTCTAGCAGCGCCCGAATGATTCGGCCTAGAAGAGAGATAATTCGTGTACTTAAGCGCTCACTTCCAGGAAAAGTTGAGGAGAAGAGCTATATTCTGGATAGTGACTGACCTGCATTTTGGGCAACAAAGGCGGTATCGGAGACAAGGGCAAAGTCTTCGACAAATACTTGAGAAATATGACCTTGTAGCAAGATATTAACTTTGCCTTGACTTGTATCAGTTCCTCCCTGCCGTTGAAATAGAGAGAAAGATGATGGAAATCAGCTTCAACTCCAATCCAAATTCAGATAGAGAATATGATTGCTGACCTTAACTTGGCACGGAATAATTTCGTCCATCATAAACTTTAATTCGGGAATCTCGTTCTCGCGCACTTGAATTTGATCAAACTTTGGGGGCAAGTTGTAGTCGAATCAGCATGTAAAAGTCTCAGTGACAGAAAGATAGAGGCAGAGTGAAGACAAACCTCAGTACTCATGGCGAGCATGGACAGCACATCCGCTTCTGTCTGTCTGGGCTTAAAGTTCTCATTGAAAATCTCGATACTTGCCACTCGAATATCTGAACATTGAAGTCAAGGAATGAGCTATTGAGTTTTTTGAACTTCCTTTCCTCGGCTCAACGCTAGGAGAAGAGAATGAAGGGAAGGGTTGGGACAGACAGTACTTGGCAGCGATTCTTCCTAAATCTGTAACAGACATCTTTCCACTAGTCTCATCAAATTCAATCATTTTGGCCTCCACTAGCTTCTTAGCTGCTAGTTGAACGAGTTGATGTCGTTTATTACCGAGTTGAGGATCATCGGCCGTCACGTCATGGGGCATTCCGTAGTTGAACGGGTTCCTTTTCATTCGGACTAGAACAAGTACGCCAAACATTCGTGATGACGCAAGAACAAGAAAATAAACATTTGTCCAGGTCTACTTTGAGAATCACGTTAAGAAATAACATACCAAAAAGATATGTGTATCCCATCCATTGAACTATTAAAACCAAAACTCATGAACCTTTCGATCTTTCACAACCATAATATTCGGTATGCAGGAAGTAGAACAAACAAACCTGCTTCTCCGACATCCGTTATCGTGCCAAGAGCGATCTCAGCATTCATAGAGTCTATCATCCCGGCCACGAACCTAGATTTCATTCATCAACCCAATGAATGAGCATCAGTTAATCAACCCATTCAAACAAGAAACTCCAAACACTTACTGAGACTCAATAGGATGCTAAATTATTACCAAATGAGCAAACCCGACAGAGTCAACGGAGGACAACTCGTTTCTGCAATACTAGACGAAAAACTCTCACTTGAGATAGAATGGCATCCAAGTAGTGATCCAGTTGGTCTTGAGGCGTACAAATATATCCAACCCCACTTGTTTCGAAACCTGGTCGACCGGCTCTTCCAAAAATCTGTTTTCATTTAAAACATGTACATCACATAAGAAGTCATTGTCATTAAATAGCTGTTTCTTTGGGTGATTGAGTCATAAACAGAGAAAGGGAACCCACCTGGAGGACATCCAGAATTCTTTTATATCAAGATGATTTAATCGATCAGCTTCATCTCTTGACGAGATCTATTCACCCCATTGTCTGCCATGTAGAAAGACGCAGAGTTGTAAATGGTTGACAGGAACAAACTAACGAGAGATTGACGAATTTCCCAACCCCTGAATCATACACCTGCGTACCCTTGATAACGACCGCATGTGCCGGTAAGTTCACTCCCCAAGCCAGAGTCGATGTACAAAATAGGACCTTAAGAACAGCAAATCGAGAAGTGTTCAGTTGTCGAGAAATATCATTTGCAAGCATTCGTGTAACCGAGAAAGACATGGTATGAAACCTACCTTAAGACACCCTGACTCAAACATCCTTTCGACCATGTTTCTATCGGTTCGAAGCATTCCCGCATGACTATGTAAAGCAGATATATGGTATAAACCGTTTATTCCCTTTCTTTTTTTGTACAAAAGAATATCTGCCCAGAGAGATGTGAGGAAGCAAGGAGGAGAAAAGAACCTACTGGATACCAATTCCATACCCGAACAGCTCCCTCATTTCCTTATTTTTGCTTGTTCCGATATCTCTCTTGAACTTTTCCCAAACCGGGTTATCCGAACAATCATAATCCGCTGCTGTTCCTTCTTTCATGATTTGATCATGTAGAGTCATTCCAGACTTAACAGTTTCTTTCCGCGCATGAACAAAAACCATGACTTGATGTCCACGGGATACCATCTCGGATACCTGATTAATCATATGAACGCGTATTGAGAATTATACATCCGAAATTAGAAGGTTCATGTGGTTGGCTTTCGTACGTACTTTTTCAAAAACGACTTCATCCAAATTCTTCTTTTGTTGCGGACTGTTGTTCTTGCCTCTGATACCCAAGAAATGCTGTTCAAGTGGGACAGGTCTAAACGAAGAGTCAAAATAGAAGAGTCCTTTTGTTTGATTTTGAGGGCAAGGAGGAAGAAAGGGAAGAAAGAGAAACAAAAAATCAGGTAAACGTTATTGTATGAAAGTACATGACTTCTAGACTAATCCTTCTAACCTTTGTATCTTGAGACTCTATCAGTCGTTCCCGCAAGTAAGAGGAGGATTAGTTGAGCTCATACATGAAACCCTAGACAAGACTAAATCCCTTGCGGTAAGAATTGCGATAGAAATTGCGAGAGAATGAAAGACACACCTCAAAAAGTCACCGACGTCAACATAATTAGGCAATGTGGCACTCAACCCGACAATCCTAATCAAACTCTGACTAGATTCAACCTGGTTTTCCATGAGACGAAAAAAGAAGAGGGATTAAGAACTGTGGAAGATCAATTTCGAATCAAATACGAAGGAACAGACTTGTCTCAGAGTTCGGGCGACAATGGTCTCAATGACGGCACCTCGTTCTTCGTTTAACAGATGAACCTCATCGATGATCAACAATTTGACCTTCTGCGAATCCATGACCAATCGTTGCAATAACACAGAAAGAATCAAGCGACGATACTCAACATGTAAGTAGTATCCTTTTTCGGCACTATGAGATGTATAGACAGGACTGTTCGAAAAGAAGCTACATACGCTGGCTAGTTCTCCCTCGCCTGTGGGTTTCCGGGTGACAACGTCCCATTTCTCAGGCGTCGTCACAATGATCTGAGTTTCCGCTATCTCTGCCTTCGTCAACTGCATATCACCTAAAAATGCGGCCAGACGATCAAACAAAACGCTTCAAGATGTTCATACGGCGGTTCAAAGGAAAAATATGTAAATAAAGATGAAGACAAGAACGAACCGGTCAACTCTCGAACGTTGATTTTTAACCAACCGAGTCTCTTTCCGAGTTTTCTAACAATCTCGGCCGCAAGTGCCTTCATAGGTGCAACATAGATAATTTTGAAATCATCTCTGGCTATCCGGGGGACGACCGAGTTGGGCAGATTCGGAAGGAGATTTTGCGAGAGTACTCTAAGGATGGAAAGAGTGGCAACCTCTGTTTTACCCTGAGAATGAGGAAGAAAAGCGTTCAAAACTCTGATGTATGATTAACAACGGTTGAAATATTCAACATACAGCTCCGGTCGGTGCTATCGAACACAGGAATGATTATCTCGAATCAGCCAAAGCTATAATGATTCAACAAAGTTAAGCTGAATGAAGGTAGAATTGTAAATTACATACCACAGACCAACATATTTTCATTTGTACCGTAAGCGGTGGGAAATATAATGCTCTGAACCCTGTTTAAAGAGGTGTAACCCTTGATCGTGATTTGTAGGTGAATAGATGAAGGTAAATAGAAATTCGATACTAAATCTCCTTCCTGCGCAACTGACTACGAAACACATATGGACGAACAGGAAAAGACCCCCGACAGAGATTGTCCATTTCTGTCAGAGGAATGAGTTTCTCGTTCGTTTTGGGAGGTATAGGTCTCGATGGTGGAACAGTGACTTCAATTGCAGATTAAGTACAAATAAATCATTAGACTAGCCAAAACGCAAGGATGTACCATGAGAAAACATGCACGTAGAGGAATGAGAAGCTCACCTTCTTCATGAAGCTGAGATATATTCAATGTGGTTGTGAGGATTAGCGTCCAAACGCTATCTTCTGACGATGAAGTGACCTTGAGGGAAACGTACATCATAGTCAAACCTCATAGTTCCCATTGGTAAAGCGAATCTGCCACCGTAGCTCATGCCAGCTAGACCGCTATGCTTTGCGGCTTGGTAGACATGTGGGTAAACTTCTTGAGCGGAGGAAGCCTGTGACGAAATGCGATAGGAAGTCAACGATGATCCATGTGGGATCAGTGCTTTGATCCTTTCTTCCTTTGATCTAAATGAAAGGGTAATCGGCGGATCAACTAACAGCGGCGAGGGGAAGATTTCGCTGAGCGTTTTGTCGCAGACTTTGAGCTAGAAGAAAGTCAGGATCTATCGGTTGATTGGATGCAGGTTTAGAGTAGGCCTGGCGTTGTTGAAAAAGTTGGAGGTTCATTTCATATCAGGAGACTTTTATTTCGACGGTGGGATGGATGGATCTCACATACCTCATCGCTGATCAGTCTTCCAATCTGAACCCTCTCCTTGACAAGCATTTCAACAAGTTCCCAGCCTCCATCATCAAAGCCGATAATATCCAGTAAAGAGCTGGCAAGTTCATCAGGTAGCTGAGGCCCTTGAAGAAGTGATTTGATATGAGCAAGTGGTAAAGCAGGCGTTCGGCTGTGGATAGTCAGGGAGGACAAAGGAGAGAAAGTGTGTTGAGATAGTTTGATAAAATAAGGGACTTTGTATAGAGGTAAGTTGAGAAGTAACAGACATACGACATGAGAAGGCTGAGCACCGTAGATTCTGAGCTTTGTGCAATGATCTCTCCAGTGTGGACGAGTCCATCCGATCGATTGTTAGGAAGAGGAAGAAGAGGATCTCTCCATGTCCAGCTGCGTGGGATCTGTGCGTGATCGAACGAAGGAAGATGTTGGAGGGGAGGAGTGGAAAATGGCTCCAAGGTTGATTTCGATGATGATCTTGGCAGGATTAAAGCCAAATGATATTGAACTTCTACCGTGAGCATGGCAGACATAACCGATGATGTACCAGAAGCAGAAGAAGGAAGCGGAGGGAGACTGAATCGAGTGGAAGGGTAGAAGTTGAGCCAAGGGGCGTTGCCATAGAAACAATTCGGATCTGATGACGTAATCATATACGGTCACTTTTATCAATCGATTCCTTGTTCTATTCTTTCTGCTCTTGTCTAACTCTCGGGTTGCAGTATAAAGAACAAGTGTCGAATGATTCAAGACGGAAGGAATAAGAGAAATGAAGGTTGTATCAATGGTCTAACCGGATTGATGTTTATGATGAAAGGAAGTATGACATTGTCTTTGGGCTCCGAACTAAACATGTGTGTTGACCGGGTCTGTGGCAGTTTAGCTCGACACAGGAGGTTATAAGAACGGAGAGAGAGCATATAGACTTGCTGAGGAAAGCGAACATCAACGTCTTGCTTCTCTTTTGCTGTGTTCTGGTAACCTTGCGCTCAGCCTTGAAGATCTTCGACTATTGTATTCTCATCAACAGACGTCCGAAATGATAAACCCTTGTGTCCATTGGATGTATGTTTGATCTGTTCCTCTTCCTTATTCTCTCAAGTTGAGGCAAATATCACTGTGCGCTCCCTTCCAATCCGGTTATAAACTGTGTATTCGACGGCAATAGATACACGTGACTTTGCGCAGTCGTAAATGATGTCATCATCACTTGCACATTGCCCCCGACTGCGCAAGAGATCAATCCTCTTTGGTGCCTGATCAACTTTCCCCGAATCTCTCAGAAAAAGCCAGTTGGACCATGGATGAAAGGACTGACAGACACTCGGGTGTATGTTATCGCAGATGCAAACATCTCCATTCAAAGATCTTGATTATTGCCTCCGCTATGAGAGAGCTGAAGTAAATTCAATAGTAGAAGAGCGTCTTATTTAAGATGGTGAAAGAAGATGATGATGATGACGGCAGCGGAGGGAATAGGCTGGTAGATGACTATACTTTGCCCGGTCGGCTGTCTGTTGGCTATATATAAAGATACGCTGTTTCTTCCGATTTTTTCTCCTTCACTCGTTCTTCTTTCTTGATTTGAATCCCCATCTCTCGCATCCATCTCTCAATCAACCCCCTCAGCTAAACAAATCAAAGAAAAATGGGACTATTGGGTCAAGTCAGGTCAGACGAATCCGTGAACCACAAGCAGGAGAAGGTTAGGCCCTCGACGTTGTTCGACTTTCATTCTTAGATCTCTCTGGCTGATAGATCTTTTACACAGAAGGAGCCCAAGTACGATGAACAGCTCATCTACGGATCCAAGTTTACCTCGGTAGACATCCCTCAGTGGGAAATGCCCGAAGAGTCGATGCCCGCCGGTCCGTTCTATTATCATTCCTAGCCCATCAGAAGAATGAGAACGTTCGATGTTGACCATCGGATTTATGCCCTTTCTATTTATAAATTCTTGCATCTTCTTTTGCGTGTACCTCCAGACACCGCATACAGTCTGATCAGAGACGAGCTCGAACTGGATGGAACCCCTTCCCTCAACCTAGCCTCGTTTGTGTCGACTTCGATGGAAGACCAGGCGATGAGACTGATGACCGAACAGCTCGGAAAGAACATGATTGATTATCAAGAGTACCCCTCGACCGTCGAGTTGGTTAGTGTGAACCTTTTACTTTCTCATGTTCTCTTTTGTCCGATTTTTGCTAAACGCATGGTGCTGCTTCCCTTGTTTACAGCATAACCGATGCGTCAACATGATCGCCAGAATGTTTAACGCTCCCGTCGACGCCAACTCACCCGACTCAGTAGGAGTCTCGACTGTTGGTTCTTCAGAGGCTATCATCCTCGCCGTTCTCGCCATGAAGAGGAAATGGAAGGTCGCTCGGAAGGCTGCGTGAGCTTTCCTCTTATGCAATATCTCTCAGCGTATGTCTCCGAACTGATAGAGATTGTTCACTCTTCTTTGTCCTCAATCATTGTAGTGGCAAGTCCACAGAGAACCCTAACCTGGTCATGTCCTCGGCCGTTCAGGGTGAGAATTGATTTTGCTAGTCAATGTCTTGTTAAATAATCCAGTACTGACGATGATATTGAATCTGTTTTCAAAATCCGTCTAGTCTGTTGGGAGAAGGCTACTCGATACCTTGAGATCGAGGAGAAGTTTGTCAATGTGACCAAGAGTGCGCAAGCTGTTTCTTGTTTTGGTCTCGAACAATTTCTCTTTGCTAATATTTTTCTTTCATTTTAAATCCAGCCCGATACGTCATCGACCCTAAGGAGGCTGTTTCGCTCGTTGATGAGAACACTATTGGTGTAGTCGCCATCTTGGGAACCACCTACACTGGAGAATACGAAGATGTTGCTGAGCTTGCTCGACTGTTGGACGAAAAGGAGAAGGAGACCGGTTTGGACGTTAAGATTCATGGTACAGAACTTCTTCATTTCGTGCAACGTTGGTCAACCTGTCACTAATCTCAGATTGTCTGTTCTATTTCACTCATATCAGTTGATGCTGCCAGTGGAGGATTTGTCGCTCCCTTCGTTAAGCCTGACCTTGTCTGGGATTTCAGAATTCCCCGAGTTGTCTCTATCAACGTTAGTGATCTTATACTTGGCTCTCTATCCTTCTTCTCTCCTTGTTTTCGGGTCTGAAGCTTCTTCCATCTCAATCTACTCCATTAGGTCTCTGGACACAAGTACGGCCTAGTCGTAGCTGGTGTTGGATGGGCAATCTGGAGGTCTCACGAGTACCTACCCGAGGACTTGGTCTTCCACGTCGCCTACCTTGGAGCCGATCAAGCATCCTTCACGCTCAATTTCTCCAAGAGCGCTGTACAAATCCTGGCGCAATACTGTTCGTTTCCTTTTTCTTTTTCTTTTTTGCTCTGAGTGACATTGTCTTCGTATGATAGACATTCATGCTCACTTGGTTTCTTATTTACACACAGATATCCTGATCAGGAATGGAAAGGAGGGTTTCCGAGCCATCATGAACAGCACCACTGTCATTGCCGACTGGTTTGCCGACAAGCTTGTTGAATCCGGCCGGTTTGACTTACTCACTCCTGGACATGGAGATTCTCTCCCTGTCGTTGCCTTCAAGTTGAAGGATGGATATCATTACGACGAATTTGCCATCGCCGATGCTCTCCGATCCCGAAACTGGATCGTGCCCGCTTACGTGATGGCTCCTGGAGCTGATAAGATGAAACTTCTTCGAGTCGTCTGTCGATCAGACTTCTCGAAAGCCCGAGCAGAGAGACGTATGTGTTTATTCATCCAAAGCGTCCTGAAGGTCTTTCACTCGCTCATCTTTTCTAATATTCTCGTTCTCTCTCTTGGTCCAGTCATTCGAGACATCAATGCAACATGCGAGCATCTCGATACGCTCGATAAGAAGACGATCGACCAAAACATGGACAAACGATCGGCTGATCAGAAACAGGCTCATACCGATCGATCGGCCGTTCATGGAAAAGGCGACAAGGAAGATTCCTTGATGGGTAAACACGGAAAGACCCACGCCGTCTGCTAGACACGATATGTATCAATCTTGACCCCCCAGACATCTGTTTGATCAACTTGTATTCCTTATGTTTTCTTCTTATCTATGTCGTATGTTGTTTTGATTGAGAGAGATTTCCTTCCGTGATCAGTATCTGATACAAATGTTTTCCAGTACCTTCTATTTAGCACTATTTTCCCAATCTTGTCCTCTATCACACAAACCCAGAGAGAAGTGAAGTAAGGAGAAAGAACATGAGCAAAGGAATAGTTGGGAGAATGGCTTGACACACGGGCTGAGAACAAAGAGGCGGACGAGGACGGAACCGAATGATGATATAGACAGAAGACAACAACCAGAACTAGAAACAGAGAAAAGAACAATAGAGAGAAAGAAAGACAACGGAAGGGCAAAGATCTGCAGTGAGAGAAAAGAGATGTAACTACACAAGAGCGGTGAAGCTTTGAAAAAAGAACAAATCGCTCTAAAATTGTTGGACTTGTATTCTAGTGCTGTTTCGGTCAATACCAAGAGAAAGAGAAAAATGATGGTCAGAACTAAGGACCTGGAAAGAAAAGGAAGACAAGTGACATAAGAGTAAAAACAACGGACCTTCATCTCTGAGAAAAAATTCGGATAAGAAGGTTCAGAACCAAAGGAAGAGAATTAGGTCGTCAATGATTTATCCCATCAGGCTATCTGACAAGCGTGAAACCAAAGTGTGAGAAGAAATTAAAACGCACTCTTCTGCTTCTCGATATGTTTTCGCAAGTTCTGTTGCTTCTCCCGAAGCGATTGCTTCTTCTTCATGACAACTCCTCTGGAGTGAACCGCCATCATGAGCGGCTTGTTCTTTCGTTTCTGTTGATGCCATGAAATGATCGAGAAAAGGAAAAAGCTCAATCATGTTAACGAATGTTTCTCATACTCAGGAACAAAAAATAGAACGACATGAGAAAGAAGAAGACGTACATCCTTGTTAGTAGACGAAGTATAAGCTTCCGCCTTCTTCTTTCCTTTTGCCGATCCGAACTTTTCTCTGCCTTCTCTACCCTCCGCAATTCTAGCCATTCGCTCCTCGTAGTTCTCCTTTGCTCGCTTTCTAGGTCCCAAGATATCTCCTTCGGATAGGAAGACCTCATCATCTTGTGCTCCAGACGAGTTTGTCTTCTTGTTTGCTTCAAGCAAGGCAAGTTTTCGCTTCGCGGCAGATCCTCCACCGGCATTAGCGGCTTCGGTAGCAGCGGCGATTCGGAGAGTATTGAGCAAAGCGAAATCGGCCGGAGTAAGAATCTAGCTCAGCATGAACCAAAGACCCACGACGTGGAACAAGAATCAGTTCTGCTTGGTTTGATCGCTCAAAAGGAAGGTGTAATGGAATATAAGTAAAGACAAACCTTCTGGGAAGCAAGGGCAGAAAACCTGGTCTCAGCAGGAGCAGCCAGGGACACTTTTTCCTTCTCCTCCTCCTCGTCGGCATCACTGTCCTGCATGTTCTCATTATCTTCCTCAGCCTCCTGAAGAGCATTGAGATCCCTGGATCGCTTCTCCCGGAACGCCCGTTTCTTCTCTCGCCTAGTCTTCTCCTCTTCATCATCGTCTGAATCACTGATGTCAACCTCGTCTTCCGAATCAGACATAACGTTCTGCCATCCCCCAGAATCATCTGACTCAGCCTCAGATTCGGCCTCCCAATCATCCCAACCAGCATCGGATCCAGCTTGAGAGCCGGCTTCGTCTCCATCGCCTTCAGCAGATTGTTTTTTGAGATAATCCTCCAGAAGCTCCAAACCGTCGATTCCAGAAGGAGCCGATTTTTGGTGTCCGAACTCGGGAACCTGATCCGAGGTGAGACCCATGCTAGCAGCTTTTCCCTACAAAAACGATAACGAAGAGCAAAGAAAATGCACATAGGCGTCAGCTGACTGAGAGCTTTTGACATATCGAACCATTTAAGAAGAACAGAAGCACTTACTCTCTCCCTTCGCTTGAGCAATCCAGGGTTGACCTCTCGGAACAACTGCAATAGACCTCGAGCGGCAGTGACAACACCCTTATCCCTACTCTTCCTGTACTCGATCAAATCACCTAACAAATCTTCCTCCATACACCACGGCTGTCTTCTGCAAATTTCTCTGATTCCGTTCAGACCAGCGGCAACGACTTCAGATCCTACTCCAGGGTGAACAAACTCGGTGGCGATCTTTCGAATGACAGGTGTAAGGACATCAGGAGGAGTTAAGTCGTGAACAGATTGAGCCAGCGAGACAAGGATGAGCGTGATGGAGAGCTGGTGATAGGTAAGGTATTTGATGATGTATGAATAGAAACCAAGGATGCAAAGCTTGTGGGCACCCATCACTCGACTGAGAAGCTGCATGATCAGCACCTTGTGCTCGAGCGCGTAGACCTTGTCTGAAGAGTAGAGACAAAGAAAAGAAACCTGAAGATTTAGAGCAAGAACAAAGTATTGAGAAGTAACAAGAAAATGACGAACCGTGCTTGCTCATGCCATCATAAAGTTTTTCGCCGAAACTCTGGGGATCGTTCAAGAGTTGCAAGGCTGGGAAGTTAGGGGTTACACCCGCATTGGCTGCGTTCTCCCTTCGCTTTTGACCCTTCGTCTTGACTGCCGCTCGAAGGGCTTTATCCCTAGACTTGGTCTTCTTGTTGATAATAGCCTGATGTTGAAGCTTTCGAAGATCAGGCCCTTCGTCGACTTCGTCTTCTGAGTCTTCCTCCTCGTTCTCGCTTCCGAGGAAGAAATGAATGGCGGCAGATTGGACCTTGGTGTTAGGGTGGTTGCACGCCAAAGCGACAATAGCTACCGACTTAGGGTCATTCCTATTTGTCATGTGAAAACCCAATGAAAGGAGTATGGCGCGGTTAGTCGAGTATCTTATTCACGATCCTTAACACACAGAGCTGGACGTCGCATACCAAACGCCTTTTCGCCAAAGCTCCTTGACCAAGACGACCGCCCACATGGCCTCCCCCCCTTTTGCATCCTGCTGGATCTTCTTTCCCTTTCCTTTGACCCGGGATCCCTCGGCATCCCCACCCATACCTCTCTCAACCATTCCAAAGAGCAAAGCCTGAACCATTCGGTTCAGTTTATGGTTTTTTGTCTTGGCGTTGGCCGTTCGAATATCGGTCAGAATGGTCTTTCGAATAGACGATCGAAGCTGAGACGAAGTAAGAATAGACAAAAGCGGGAAGAGGGTTCGAAGGAGGCTGTTCCGAAGAGGTAGAAGAATGACCGTATTAGAAATTGTCCCGTTTGAATATGTGTGGTAAGCCATACAACACATGAAAGACTAACTCAATGGATTGAATGACATCTTTGTTTCGCAACATGATCAAGTTCTGGATGATGCTCTTCCTGGTATCAGGCGAGAGCGTCGCATGGTGGTCTAATAAGAGCGAAGACAGATGACTCGGAAACTCCTTAGTTTCAGCAGGATAGCATTGGGAGACCTAGATTGTATGTTCAACAAAATCGAAAGAGTAAGAGGAAATGGCTGAGCCTGCTGAACAAGAACAGAGAAAAACTTACCTGAGCGATAAACCCAAGGACCTCTCTAAATCTGCCTCCCTCCTCATCGGGGTTTAATTCGAACAACCGTCTCATGGATTCATAGTGGTTCCTGTTGATTCGATGAAACATAAGGTCGATTAAGTGACCTGGTTTGACCCAAAGACATGAGAGACACGCGGTGTTACAATGGATACAACCATGTCGGCGACCGTCCACTTACCACTGAGCCAAGAACTCCTCCTTGTATCCGGCAGGATCTCTCTTGATCAAATTTTGCAACTGAGGCAAGTTCGAGGTGAGCAAAGCACCTCGACCGTTATGACGAGCCATTCCACCCATATTTCTAGACGGATTATTCCTACGTATTTAAAAAGAACAAGGTAAGGGATAGCGGAGGGAAGAAGGGATAGAGGCTTCTCCGGTAGGAAGTGGACTGAAAGAAATCCAAAACTTGATAGGAATGTGGCGGGATGACAATAGCTATGCAATCACGTGTCTCGTGATTTCTATCCCCATATTCATTTCTTTATCTGATCCTGTTCGTTATTCTGTTCTCGTTGATGTAGCGATGGATAACCCCCTTTCCCAAATGATCGAACAATCCATGTAGAATGATTCCTGGGAAGAGTCGGATATGAGGGGAACGAAAAAATTCAAAGGAAAAAGATGGGCAAGAGAAGGAAAAAAAACGAGATGAAAAATTATAAGCCGATGCATACGAGCCAAAAAGAAGAGAAAATCTTGAATAGACAAAGTGAACAGGGAGAGAAGACTAAGAGGAAAGTCCAGATGTTGAAGATGGTAGATGATTGCGGACAGCCATGCTAATATCCCCAACCACCGGCCGGGACACCAGCAGCTCTACCGCTGACCTGATCACTCGAACCACCTACTGAACCTCCACCGCTTTCGCCTCCTGTCGAGCCAGTTCCTCCGTTGAGACCTAAATATCCCGTGGCACCAGGCAAGACCCCCGAGGTTGAGAAAAAGCTTCGTTTTCTTTGGTGTCCTGGGTGGCCACTTCCTGTGCTCGGTCCTGCACCACTAAAAGTACTTCCTCCCCCCGGTACAGAACCTAAAGGGTGTCCAATTCCAGCCCCCATCCCTCCAGAATGGCCGCTAGGACCACCCCCATTGTATGACCCTACACCTGCGCCTGTCAGATCGTATGTTGGGAGGCCCATGGCCGCTCGGTCGCCTTTGGTAGAAGGCAGGTAATAGAGTGACTTGCCACCATTCTGGCGACTTGATGATAAAGTCGAGCTCGGAGGATAGATTGAATGGGACGATGGAAGATTTGCTGAGTGAGAATGCGTATATGAATGAGACGAAGGTTGCTGATGGGATTGATGACTCAGATGGCCTTGCTGGTAAGGATAGCTGCTACCACTGCCACCGTTGTTGCTGACGTGATGGTGATCATGATGGTGATTGGAAGAACCGTTGTGTGCTGAAGAAGACGTCGAGGAAGAAGTACGAGAGAGATCGTGTGCCCGTCGGCTGGAACCCGATACGTTGTTCGTTCGATTTCGGGCAGACGAACCGGCGCGATCGAAATCATCCTCGTCCATATCGATACGAGACGAATCAGCATCAGATTCGTACTCGCCTGCTCGTTCCATCTCTCGATTGGCCTCGTGAATTTGACGTAAACGCTCTAATTCGGAGATCAATCAAACACCAACATCCATTAATACTCGTTTTGTTCACGATCACTCTTCCTGAGATGCTTAGAAAACTCACGATTAATCTGCCCGTCGATATCACTCTCGTCACCTGAATCACCATCGTCCTCGCCCACAATCCCAATCGCCTTGCCAACCGACATTCTAGGAACTTCGTGCATGCCTGAACTCGGCGCGAACGGCATGTTTCGAAGAGTGTCTATCACTCTCGATCTAATCGTGTGATTTAGACGAGAGAAAATCCAACATCATCAGTTTTCCACTTAAATGCAAACAGATAGATTGAGAGACAAGGGAGCCCTCACTTGATGTTATCAAGATACTCTCTAGAGTTCTGGTTTTCCATATTGTTATCCAGAACTTCTAGCTTGTATCTCGGACCATAGTACTCCAAACTGTTTACACAAAGGAAGGCATGGTTACAGACTATCAAAAAATCCGAATCCTGTATACAACACGAATCTGGTTGCTGAAGGTCAGAAACTAGACTCACTAATCATTGAAGGGCAGATTCTCATCGAGCTCTTTCCCAAGGATTACACCGGTCTCATACGTCCATGTCCGGGCAACGTTCTATTGAAATCAATCACATATCAAAATTCCAATATTCAACCCAACTCTCTTTTCACTTCTTGATTCAACAGAGAAGTAAAGAAAAGAGAGAACTTACTTTGGTGGTATAACCACCTCCACCGACCAGCATTAAAGGAACTCCGAATGTTGACAAAAATTTGACACAATTCGCGTGGCCTGTGGGGAAACAAGAGAACATCAGGATATGCTCCGACGGTATCCGATATTCATACATAAGGAAATGTAGAATGAGAAGAAGAGATGAAGAAACCTTTCATAGACAGGTTGAATCCTCCTAACTTGTCACCTGCTAAACTATCCGCTCCACATTGAAGGATGACCGCTCCTGGACGGTACCATTCCATGATATGTTGTATCACCTATTAAATTGTCGAAACCGAATACCATCGCCAGTAGCGGCATCGACAAACACACCAAGCAATTAAGAAATTGTTAGAAAGAAATGACGACACGAGACGACGTGGGACGTACAGGCTCGAATATGCTCTGATAGGCTTCATCTGTGATACCTCCTCGGAGCGGAATATTAACTGCGTAGTTCTTTCCTCTAGCTAATCCGATATCCTGCGGTTCAAAAATCCAAACAAAAGGAAGGCTCCGAGATGTCAGAGGTAAACATAAGAGAGGAGAAGGAAGAGAACGAAACATACGCGAACGTCACCTGTTCCAGGGAAGAAGTCTCCAAATTGATGAAAACTACAGGTCATGACCCTATCGGTGGAGTAGAATGCCTCTTCGACGCCGTCTCCATGATGCACATCGATATCGATGTACAACACTCGAGGATGATATCTATATTATAATTGATATCATAGATTCACCAAATCGAGATTAATCTCCATTGGTTCAAATATAGAGAAGAAAAAAAACAAACCTCAGGAGCTCAAGGATGGCGAGCACAATATCGTTTACATAACAGAACCCAGAGGCCTCTCTCTTTTTCGCATGATGAAGACCTCCCGCCCAATTGATGCACGTCTCGGCCGCTCCGGAGTTTAATCGTTGGGCTCCCCCTATTCGGTTCATTATATGAACAGCAGAAGAGAAAATGTGAGTCTCATGGGGTAGAAAGATAGAAGAAAGGACGAAGGTGATGGACGAACCGATGGATCCTCCAGCAGAGATCGTGCAAAACTCGTAGAGACCTTCGAACGCAGGACAATCCTCTCCTACAATGACTATCAGAACAAAAGTGTTGGATCTATGTCATCTGCTGACTCTACAATCAAGCACACAAGGTGTTAGGCTCATCTGAGGAAAGAATTAGAACATACACCGACTTCCGGAAGCGGTAAGCTCCTCAACCGTTTCTGGGGTTACCCTTTCGAGGAAATCGATATACTCGTCGGTATGAAATCTAGTAAGCTGTTCGTGAGTCGCTCGAGTTGGTCTCTATTCAAGTTCCAATGTACAGCGATATCGATGATAGTCATAAGATGGTAGAAGCCGATACGATGCACCGTAAGAATCATAATACCAATCGAGCATATGGATTAGATCGTCAGAAGACCAGAACCACGTAGAGACAATGGTCAACACGTATTCGGGTGACTGTGATGTACGCCCGAACAGGCTTAGACGTACGAAGACATCCATGTGTTGGAGCAGGCCGTAGTTGATGAGCAGGTTATGGGTCATCCGCATTCGATGAGGCTTCATCACGTGCCCGAGTCCATAGTTGAAGTTTCCGACGTCGTCTGTTTGAAAACCAACTAGGATATTAGATTCCAGAGTTTCGATATATGGATACGATCGTGGATATGTTTTATGATATGATGAATGGGATAGGCAATGCGCATAGAGGCGATTGCTCTTCGTTGAGGATAGAACAGGCAGGAGAAGAGTATATACGATGTGAGAGATGAATCAAAATGTGTCTCCACTGCTCTCCCTCGTTCTGATCTGAGGATCAATCAACCAAAGCCAACGGACCACTCCAATATCATTCCTTAATGATATGCTTCATAGCGCGCCAGTATCAAAGAAGCCTGACCCGCTCAAGCAGACGTTCAGGAAGCCTCTTGAGGATCCAGTCCATCGCTGCTCTTTCTGAACGCTGACTCGTTGATCGGACGCGAGCGGGCATCAAACGAGCAGATTTTGAGCGAAGCGCATTGATGCGCTTCGCTCTTGACTACTTTGTAAAACTCCCAATCTTGATCTCTTATGATGCTCTGTATGGAGCAGAGAACAAGAAGCGACACATAGAAAGAGAACAGAACGATAGGGACGTACGGTCGTAGAAACTAAGGGTACAGATCAGCCCGCACCAAGAGATGGACCCAGCGAGGAAGACGCGCGCAGATGGAATGATGGACATTCGTATAACGAACAAGAGAGATAGCAGATCAGCCTTTTTCATCCACTCAATTATCCAAGAGGATGTAAAGGGGAGGAGAAGAAGAAAAGGGAAAGAGGCAGAGAAGAGAGAAAGGGAAAAAACGAACTATGCGACCTTTCGATTATTCGTCCGGGGCGTGTCGACCGCCTCTGGATCGGCATACTGTGGAGCAATCTGATCAATGTTGGGATCCATTAGAGCAGCGGAGAAATATGTAAGCGCGCGCGCGCAGAGAAGAGGGATGGAGGATGGAAGGAAGAGGAGAGGAGAGGGGAGGAGGGGAGGATGGATGGTGTTCAGAAGAGGAGAAGGACGGATGGACAGGCACACAGGGGAAGGAGGGGCGAACCAGGGCACGACGGGTGCTTAGAAGGAAGTGTAACCGTGTTATCTCGGCCAAAGTCATGTGATAGCACCGCTTATGATTTCGTTCCTTGCGTAATCCTTTTAGAGACCAACGCGTAGCCCAAAACGCGTCACCTTCGAGGTGTTTCCGGGCGACGGGGCGACGTGACTGATTTCTATCGTACAAGATCACCTTCTTCCTCTTACCCTCTCTCTTTGCTTGTTGTGTTTTCCTCTTCGTTCCGTACACCTGGACAGACAGGTCTGGAGAATAAGATGAGCGATATTCCGGTTTTCTTAGCCCCAATTCTTGAAGATGTGAGATCGTTTTCCTCCTTAAAATTGTGATTCTTCAAAATTCACAAGACTGACAATTCCTCACACTCTGTTCCTTTTCCAGCTTTCTTCAGCTCGGTCATCTTCCAATCGCCGGAGGAGAGCGCTCACAAAGTTAGATGGCCTCCTAGCTACGCTGTGTCTCCCGAAGCTAGGAGAGGTTCCTTACGAGACAGAGGAAAGAGACAGGATAAAACAGGTTTTTATCGAGCTTCAGGACGGAGTAGACGGAAATGGTTTGTTGCTGCTTGCCAGTGAAGAAAGATACTTGTGCGCTCAATAGTCCTGACTCTAATTCATCTGCCCCCCCCCCCCCCAAACACACACACACACACACTCTCTCTCTCTCTCTTTCCTTTCTTCTTAAACACATCGAATATGTTGCATTGTCTGGTAAACTACAGTGGCGAGCATATTGATTCCTCTGGCATCTAGGTTACTCCCTCAATTTCACTCTCAAGTCGTTAGCTCGGGTTTGTGCTCCTCTCACTTTGGTTTCATAGACAAATCGTTCACTTACCCGTCGATGCTTCTTCGTCTTTTTTCGCTGTTCAATCGAATTGTGAATAGCTAAACCTGTTGACTTTCAGCCGACGCTATCTGAACTCATAGGAATTTTTCAAGTTGTTCAAGGGGTTTGTTTATTGCATCAACCTAGCAAGAACCTCATTGGGGGCAGAAGGTCAACCATGGAGGTACGTTTTCCGTCCCTTGCGTGTATTATTTCCTGACTATCCTTCTGTCTAATTATCTTGTTCTCTCTATATGACTAGATGATCCTCGATCTTCTGCTACTAACCCGACATGTCCCCTCCTTTGCGACCTCTCTGTCCGGCTCAGCACAAACTGATCTTTCTTTATCTTCCCTACTCGCCTCAACTTTGCTGGACACTCTATTCGCTGCTCTAGTCGATTCGTCCCGAAACACTCGAACATTCGAGCAAGCCGGCGGGCTCGAATGCCTCATGCGCATGCTCAAAGGAAAGACCGTTCCTAAAGATGTCCGGGTGAAAAGTTTAGAGTTCCTCTTCTTTTACCTCCTCCCTGAAGGACAGGCTAGAGCCCAGGGTCAGATGATAGGAGCGAGCGGAGTAGACCATCCGATAGAATTGAGAGGAGGAATTAATCTGGAGGATCTACCAATCTTGCTAGCCTCGCCTAGACAGCTCCGTCCTTCTAGTAGGCTCACCAACGTTGCCAATACCACTGCAGATGAAGATAGATTCCATGCGGAAGGATATGTACCCAGTACGCCGAATTCATCCAGGATGTATCAGGTCGAGACTCCATCTACTCAAATTCGAACTAGAGTTGACAAGCACTCACCTCATCCGACTTCCAACTCTCATGCTCGTCGTCCATCTACGCCTAGTTCGCTTGGGTCCCCACCATCTCAACATGCTTATCTTCATCAAACCCCTGTCTCGATCGCCAAACATATATCACAACGCTCTGCAAGTCCATCCCCTCGCCGGACTGCACGAATGACCGATCTGAAGCCACCCGCTTTGATAACCACCACACCGTCGTCCTCGGAAATGCCTGTCTCATATAAACAAACAACGACCTCGAATCTCGCTTCGCATGGTTTAGGGATCTCTACTTCTTTTCCGTCACCTAGACGAGCATCTACCCCTGACACGCCCGGTACTTCCAAGCTCGTAAGAGTTCCTGCGAGACGGTCCGAGAGAAGCGAATCAGACTTTGCTACTTCCTCTTCGGCGACTGTGGCTCGTCCTGATCAAGAAAATATCTCAAATTCAACAGTAGAAAAAACACGGGGTAGACCTGTTCTACATGCTCAATCGACATCTTCTTCTAGAATTTCATCAGACAGAGCTTCCAAACGTGCAGCGTATGCTATACAAACCTTAGACGCTTATCTCCCTACAGATCAATCATCTCTCGGTATCTTAAAAGTAACCGGAGCTCCTGCTTCCTCAAACAACACCAGTCTCTTGCCTTCACCTTCGACGTCTCCAAGTCCGATCAATAGGAGGCTTACTACTCCACCGGCTGCATCTACTCTGCTTTCTTCGACGTGTGTACAAGACCTACCGGCTGTTACTCCGGCTAATTCCGTTGCAGATCATCGGCCTGTGATTCAGATTCAGAGTCCGTCGAGAACTTCAAATGGACACGAAACGCCTTCACGATATAAGAATATGGCTAAAGGAGAGGATGATCGGAGGACGTCTGCATCAAGGATAACTTTAAATAAACTATCGGCTAGGTCTACTCCTCAATCTCATAGAACAGATAGAGTCCTTCCTCCAGCCAGGAAAGGAGGACCAGAAGAGAAAGAAGATCTGTTCAGTTCTCCTCGAGCGATTATTTCTCATGACAGGCTCAACCTCGAAGAAAACAAGAAAAATAGAGAGCGCACTCGCTCTTCTGGTCTCATGCTTCCTCCAAAAGACATCCCGGCTCATCGGAGAGCCGCCCCTGCTTCTCTTGACAACGGCTCTGATTCAACTACAATACCTTCTCTGACTAGATCGCATCAACCTCAGAGTTCAACTCGTCGTGTCCAGGTTCCTGCCGAAGCATCTTCCCATAAAGCTAGCGCATCCCAATCACCCTTCAACTTTGATTCTATTCCACTCCCCTCGACGGATCATCCTAAGCCAGTCGAAGAACCTCTCTCGGTTCATCCAGTATTCTTATCTTCATCACAGACACCGTCATTTACCATGCTTCCTCTTCCATCGCCTACTATGTCCAATTCAACGGTTTCCCCTTCAATAGCTTCCGATGGTAGTCTGTCTCCGTACATGACACCTTCCACTTCACCATATCTTCTATCCAACCCTCATCTTTCGCCTGACTTGTCGCTTCCCTCCTCCTCGTCCTCTTCTTTCCCTTCACCCTCCCGATCGCCGTCTAAAAGTTCGCGAATTAGACAATCTAGACCTCCGAGCGCAGCTCGATCTCCTAGAGGTGTTCGATCAGATGCAAGATGGGGAGAGATGAATGGACGAGGGAATATGGCTGAATCAAAGAGCGATGGAGTAAGGACTGTCCAAGAAAAGAAGGCATTGTTGAGTGTTTACCTCGGTGACCTAGATAGATTGATGGGCGCCTTGGGCACTCCTGCCAAGTAACTCAATATCTTCCTCTTCTTCGAAATTGACTTCATTCTGTCTTCCTCTCGATTGACCTCTCGTATCATAACGAAAGTTCTGCTCTCTATCATATCATCATCCTTAGCGCATCGCACACGTTGTATCAGGTACATCCATCTCATCGCGTCTCATTCTTGAACTAGATTATTCGAAACACGTGACAAAACATAAAAGACTTGTCCCTCTCGTCTCAACCGAGTAGGATTCCTTCTAGGAACTCTGTGGTTAGCGTTTCGGTACCCTCTCTAACCTCAACAACCTACCGTTTATCCCAAGTTCGTTATCTATCAGCGCCAAGCTCCGATTTTATCAGACAAGGAGAGAAAGAAAGAATATATAGAAGCGAACCTTAGAAACATCAGCGGTCTGCTGAAACAAGGAGAGTGCGCTGGCGTGAAGAGTCTTTGCATCAGGCGCTGCTCCAGTGGGAGACCAATTGATCATGAACAGAGGTGTTGACAAACGTCCGTCTTTGTGTGTCTGTTTGAAAGAGAAAAAAATCAAAGAAGAGGACAGTCAGAGTTATGATCAGTTGGATATCAAAAATCAACAACAGAAAGCCTGAGCAATAGAGAGAGAAGAGGATGAGACCGTACAAGTCGATATGACACAACAACATATCTTGGGTTGTTCCCTGGTAACTCTTCAGCAAGCTCTTCGATCGTGTCGAATGAATCAAATGACTCGTCTTCCTCAACGACGAGTTCAGATTTGTTGATCTTGACTGTTTCCAAATGTATGTATGTGTGGGTTGATCAGAATATGTAGTGAGAAGGATATTTTCATCAGAATTGAGAAGATGGACGAACACGAGATGGCAGCATTCGAGTTTGATTTGGAAAACCGAAGTTTCTTCAGTTTCTCTTTAACCTGAGCAGGGATATCGACCGTGGCTGACTATACAAAGTGCCGCTCAGACTCAACGTTAGCCGGTATACTTATGATGGTTTAATTAAATGCAACATACCATGATTGAGATGGTAGTAGCGTTATCAGAACTAATGATCAAATAATCGTCCTGCCGATGTTTGATGATGAATCTTATCAATGTTAGGGTTGATGAATTCAAATCAAGGCTAGTTGGGTTGAATGTTTTTAGTCGCAACAAACGATATAGCATCCTAATCATCTTCTGCTTGTTGTCTTCGTTCCTTTCTACACTTCTTCGTGTTCATCAAGATCACAACGTGATCAGCAAGGAACGTAGCTGTATACTGTGCATTCAGCTGTGATATATTTGACCATTGCTGTTGCAGATGACCTTCATTCAAACCTCAGAAAGCTAAACATTTTGAAAAACATATATTTTACACAACACCCTGCCTTCCTTCTTTTCCCTGTTGTGTCGGGTTTTGAGCTTGAGCTCTGTCTTTATCGACGGGTAAACTCATCTCAAGGCCATCCAGTAATTTTCTCGTTCGTCGAAGTGTCTCTTCCATCGAAATCGGCGGGGTCTGTCCAACTGTGGGGCGTGGTTCGGTCAGAACCCTCGATGATGCCGAGAAAAAGGTCCAAGCAGATGTGGAAGTATAAGAAGAAAGATCAGTATGAGAGGTAGCTTGGACGGGTTCATCAGGAAACAGAGTCCGCATGGTCTGCCAGCCTTCGTGAACTCGTTGAGCCCTGGGTTTAACCGCCATTCAAGATTGTATATACTAGCATATCAGAAGCATGTTTGACGGACCAACAGATTTAGTCAGAACAAAAATAGCATACCAGTGAACAATCGCCCAGGAGTTTTCAGTCCACAAAGGAAAAGTCAACGTCGCCGGATGTTTGTTGATCGAGGAAGCTGGCACAGTAATTCTAGCGTTGTAAAGTGCAGAAGATAAGCTGAAGAAGAGGACCCCACGCGCGTCAAACGGCATCCCGATGTCGGAAGAACATCACGAAACGGTCTACATGTCAGAAATATTGAACAAGGCAGATCGCCAAAGGACTAGATGGGGTTCTGTAAGGTAAGAAAGTACTGACTTTCCTGGAGGTCCTTTGTATGACTGAACGAATTGAACCACCTGCTTCAGCATTTGTTCCAACACGTGCCGAACCGGTCGAGTCTTGCTATTCTCTAGGTGTTGAGGAAAGTGCGCATTCAATTGATCAACGATCGCCGAAACCTGATGCGGCTTTACGAGCATCATTGTCATTTGGTGCTGTACGGTGATTTCAGATGCATATGATGACAAGATTGAATGGAGAAACAAGTCCCATCTTTAGTCTGATGAAAGTTGATAAACTTCCGTATCTAGAAAACGACGGAAGGACATACCCAGTACTTGAACATGATTTCATATTCCCCTGGTCTCTTGAAGCGTGGATCGAGTTTACACTTCTCTTTTAAATTCCAGAGCTTCTTCCGTTCTTTCTGGCTCCATCCCTCTGGCATTTCTCCTCTCGCCTCTGCTAAGATAGCTTCTTGAATCTGGTTATTCAGCGCGTTGTGATAGGCTCTCAGCAAGGAGATCAGAGGTGGTACTTGTTGAAATAGATAGGTAGGCATATGCGTGTCGCTGTACAACACAGGGAGGACATGTATCAACGTAAGGAAGACCAAGCTGATGGATGGCGTTTGATCATCTGACTTTGTCTGTGGTACTTGAAGTTGATTTAACGTTGAATCCTCATTAGAAAGAGGGGCAGACAAAGGTCGAAATGGAAGGGTAGAATGGGGAAGAACGTCCAAGATTGGCTTTGAGGGAAGGCTCTGTGTTGTCGGTGCAGTGTTATGTTGTGAGCCGGTTGAACTTCCTCCTTGGGGCGGAGAAATACGTTGACGAGAGACAGCGTGGGCTGTGGCTGGGTTGTCGTCTTTTCTTTCTCTTTTCCCCAGAACGACCGACGGAACCTGCCCATCAGCTCTGTTGGACCTGTTTTCTGTTCCGTTAAACATTTCTGTCTGTGGTTTCGCCGACAAATACACAGGATAAAGCCCACGTGCAAGCAGACTTTCCTCCGATTCGCGCGCGGCTTTATTAACGTTGCTTTCAGTCGACATGATAACCGACCCAGAAGCAGCTGTAGGAGCCAGGGTTAGAGAAATCCCAGACGGCGAAGGAGCAAAGTTGGCCGGATGAGAAGAACCTGAGGATACCTTGGGCGAGTTTTCCAGAGGAGGCAACGTCGGTTTGGGAGGTAATACATGTCCAATTTGCGCTGGCCTTCTATTTTCCTCTCCATTTTGGTTTCTGGTCGCTGGAGCATTAGTGGTCGTCGAGTTCGATCGTTTTGACTGCGGGTAGACAGGAGAAGAGAGGGAATGGTTCGGGTGGTCGGATAATCGAGCGATCGTGTGCCTTTGCTCATCTGTCAGGGACGGAGATATCGTCTGAGCTCGCTTGATTGAATCACCTCTTCCTTCTAGCGATGGGGACTGTCGAGAGAGAGGCATAGTGGGCATCTGAGATTGATTGAAAGTGGTAGTATGGCGTTGCGATAAGGGTCGAGGAGCGAAGGAGGGGTCGGAACGATCAGTATGATTGTTTGTATCGGATTGTGTCGAGTTAGGAGAGATTTGCTCTCCAGGAGTTAAAACGGTTGATAGTCCCGATATAGACGGGCCGACAGATTGAACGCTTGGCAAGATCCGGACGGATGACTGAATCTGGGAAGATGGGTATGCTGATTGATGTGGAATTTGTCGCTGCTCTTGCTGCTGTGGTGATGGTAGTGATGGTTGGTACTGCTGCTGCTGTTGCTGCTGTTGCTGTTGCTGCTGTGGCCACACGACTGTTGACGAACGACTATGGTTCGTAGGAGGAACTGAACGTGGCACACTACTCGAGGCAATTGTAGTGTCCGACGTCTCAGTATTTGACACATTAGAATACGTCCGTGCAAAAGGTATGGTATGTTGAGGCATGGGCTGTAGAGGTTGTCTAGTGTATAGATTGTGTTTCCAACCAATACCATATTCAGGCCGATTTGGTTGTGATTCTGGTACTACTGTTACCGATTGAAACTGGGAAGCAGCAGCAGAATGATCCGCAAGAGGTAGTGACAGAGCTGATGATGCTGCAGGGTTCACGGACATGACCTCTCTTCTGGGTTCCTGCCTGCCGACCGAACCTGGATTCACATTGGTCCTTTCATTTGAATTAGGCTGATGGGCCAGATAGGAATTTGACGAATTATAATAGGCTTGAATTATAGCCGTTGTTGCAGGGGCTAGATGTGTGATAGGAAGAGTATTAGTAGGGGTGTTCTGAGCTGAAAATGAGTTCTGAGTTTGTTGATTGTTTGCGTAGTTTTGCTGATATTGCTGTCGATGATTATATTGCTGTTGACGATAGTGATGAAGATCGAGTTGAGAGTTCCGTCCGTTCGTATGTGCTATCAGTGTCTCCCCTGGCGCCGAGGTTTCTATCCGGCTGCTTGGTCTCGAGTTCTCAGATTGGCTGCCAGGTTGATTCTGGTTGATCTGGAGCGCTGGTGGTGCTAATGGCGCTGGTGGTTTCTGAGGTACAGAGAGTGTCGACGTAGAGGCAGAAGCCGATTGCTCAGAATTGACCGGAGCGGCGGGGTACCTATACCCATGAGCGTTGATAGCATGTGTAAGGACAAGGAAAGGGTCCATATGGTAGAACAAATCGCAACCAGGGCAGCCAAACACGCCGTCCATTCGGTAAATCGTCTGGACTAAACGAACGAGACGGATATCTATCAGTGAGCAGACTTGATTTGGCATTGTGTGATCTTTAAATCCCGGGTTTCTACGGATGCAAGTCTGAGTAGTACTGACCGGTCGAATGACCGTTCTTGTCCGGCGGTCGAAGGAACTTAAGTTTGAGAACATGAACTAGGCGATTGTGAACGGCCAATCCGGCAGACGAGAAATAGCCTGCACTGGCCGAGCAGACAGAACAGGTCAATCTGACCTGCCTAGGATCGTCGCTGTTGAAAGAATTGTTGGAGACGATAGCAATTGAAGCGAGAGCATTTTGATCTGGAGCGTAAGAATTACCGGACATGTTGACCTTGCTCCTATGCTCCTTCTCTGCTTTCTTTCCTCGCTCTTTCCTTGTCCAACCTGGTTGGGATAACGATAGTAAAGTTGAAGAGGAAGGGAGGATATCTGAAACGATGGATGAAATGGCGATACGTCGTGATGAAGGCAAGCTGTGTCGCACAGCCACACGTATTTGATGTCACGTGGATTGTCTCGTATTGCTTCTACAACAACATACATACTCTCAGCCCTATAAGAACATAAAGTGAAGGGAATGTGTTCGCTGAGGTTATCAGCTTGTTCTGTTTTTGAAGGGGCAGATCCTTCGTCGCTCTATGTGAATGGCCGGTCAGACTAGCGCATAGAGCGACGTTTGCGTAGAGCCTGCTTCATTCATTCTGCGCGCTCTTAGTGGAAGAAGAGTCTGGTTCTTCTCTTTGCTCAAGAACATTTCCTAAGATCAGACATCCCATACCTAATTTTGAAACCCACTACCTCTTTCTTCTCAAACAAGTACAAACATCCGATAACCACGATCTCTGCTTGCTTGAGAGGGAAAAGACACCATACGGTGGGCTCGAGAGCGCGTGGTTACTCATAACCATCGACCATTGCTGATGGCGTAACCACGGCCGAGCCGATCTCGCTCTCACCAGCGTCTCTCATCTTTACCTTGATTCATCTCTTCCATCTCGACCGACAGTAGAAATTCAAAGTACTCGCCATGTCCAGACCTTTGTAAGTTCTCTTGCTCTCTGTGTGGGCGTGTTTGCGTCCGATGAAGAGTATATCTTTGTTGATATAGACGAGGGAACGTTTTCGTATCAGCCCAACCCGGATGGCGTTGACCAACACGAAGCAGCAGCTCAAAGGCGCTCAGACCGGACATTCGCTCTTGGCCAAGAAGCGAGATGCCCTGATGACCCGATTCAGAATGATTCTCAAGAAGGTGGACGAGGTCAGTGTCTCAGCTTGGCTCGATGTGTGAGGCCAGTCAGGGATAAGAACGGGCCGATTTAATCACGGTTCAGGAGAACGAATCTGTTCATACTGGTGGAGAGGAAACGATGAAGGATATCTCGATAGTGATAGTCATCGCACGGCGAAGCCCTTGGGCAAAAGACTTCACTCTCCATCTTGGCAAATCAGACTTCTGTGAACGGCCATGTTCTTTGTCTGCCATCAACTAAACTTCTCTTGCTTTGTCAATCACCTCAGGCTAAACGTCGGATGGGAAGAGTCCTTCAGCTTGCATCGTTCTCTTTGGCAGAAGTAACCTACGCGACCGGTGATATCTCCTATCAAGTTCGTTCATCTCATGTTTCTACCACTTTCTGCTTCTTGTTGTGTGTACATGTCAAGCTCAACCAATCTGCCATCAGGTCCAAGAGTCTGTGAGGACGGCTTCGTTCACTGTGGTTTCAAAGTCAGAAAACGTGTCTGGTGTGGTCCTACCGACGTTCGAGGCCGAGAAGAAATCGGGCGGAAACGGTTTGTCTTTTGTTTCGTATGGAAGAGGCAACATCCTGCGTGTGTGCATATGTGTGTGTGTGTGTGTGTGTGTGTGACTGACAGCAAGACGGGTCTTGGAACTCTGTAGATTTCAACCTGACGGGTTTGGGTCGGGGAGGACAGCAGGTCCAGAAATGCAGAGAGACGTATGTGAAGGCTGTAGAGACGTTGGTCGAGTTGGCGAGTCTACAGGTACGAATTCGGTTACGCTTGCTGATTATCGGAAGGGTTCCAGGTCCTCTTTGCTGTTCTTCTTCTTCGTCGTGCACGACGGCTTACTATGTACGACTCTATCTCTTGGCGTTCGTCCCGTCCAGACGGCATTCACCATCTTGGACGAAGTCATCCGATCGACAAACCGACGGGTGAACGCGATCGAGCATATCGTCATTCCGAGATTAGAAGACACCGTCAACTTTATCGTCAGGTCCGTGCATGCTCTTCTTCTTTTCTTTTCTTTTCTTTTTTTTTCCCCTTCTTCCTTTTTTCCTCTTTGTTGAGAAAGCCGAGGGCTGACTCGCTATCTGGTTGGTCCGGTATGGATCCTCGGTCTGAACGATGGGTGGTCGGACCTATCCAGTGAGTTGGACGAAGCCGACCGAGAGGATTTCTTCCGATTGAAAAAGGTACAGGGAAAGAAGAAGGAGAAACAGGCCGCTGCCGATCTCGTTGCCGAGGAGAAACGGACGCGAGAGGAAGAAGAGGCCGTAGGAGCGGCAGGGGCGACGCCCAAGGCGGCCGAGATCTCTGGCGGAGGGAGCTTGCTAGAGAACGACGGAGACGAGGACGTCATCTTTTAGATAGAAAGTGAGAGAGAGAGAGAAGGGAAAGGGAAAGGCAAAGGGGAAAGGAGAAAGGGAAAGGGGCGGACCTACCTTTGCATCGGCTGCTTTTCTTTCTTCTGCCTTGGAACGTATCGGAGCAGGGGTCGAATGTTGTTTCTTCTCTTGCGTCTCGTTCTCTTTTGCTGCTGCTGCTTCTTCTTGTTCTCAAAGATCCGAGGACGAAGCGTACACATATATATATACACACATATCTCTTCATGGCCCGTTCGTTTCCCTCCTGTCATGACTAGTGCAAAGCCGGGGTCTAAGGGAAAGAGAGAAATCAAAAAGAAAAAGAAAAGGCGCGAGAGAGTGAGAGAATTTTTTTTAAAAAAAAGTACATGATGATATAACGAGTTACAACCAGGTGGCACCAGTATAAGATAGACAAAGCAAACGGGCAAAAAGAAACAGAGGGAATACAAGTTGAAGCAGATTGGGTATAAAAGAACACGTTGGTTTTTTTCTTTGTTTTTTTCTTTCCTTCCATTCTTTTTTCCTTTCCGTCTGTTTTTTTTTTCTATCCAATTTCAAGGGAAAAGAAAAAAAAGAAGAAAGAAAAACAGGAACCCCCCCCCGGCTTACTTCGGTCTAATTCTTCCAAACGATGATGTTCCCGCCCCACGAGACAGCGCCGTACCGACCACGATCGAGTTTGTCAAGCGCCGTCATTTGTTCGGCCGATAGCTCGAAATCGTACACCGACCCGTTGGAGATGATCCGGTCTTCCTTGGCGGATTTAGGTAGAACGATGAAACTGATAAGGGCAAAGCAGCCAGGTTGAGATCAGCGGCAGTGGCAGGCAAAAAGAAATAGACTTGCCCCCCCCCCCCCCCCCCCACACACACACACCTCCTCCTCTTCCGTGTGTGTGTATGTGTGAAACTTGGAAGCGAAACAAAGACGAACCCTTTTTGGAGAGACCACCTGATCATCACCTGGGCTTCTGTCTTGCCAAGCTTCTGAGCGATTCCCGCGATCACGGCGTCGTGGAAGTACTCTGCCCGGCCCAACGGACAGTAAGCCTCGACCTCGATCGAGTTTTCCTTGCAGTACTTGACGATCTCCTTGAGCTGGCAGTACGGATGGATCTCCAGCTGGTTCACCGCCGGCGCGATCCCCAGGTTGGCAGCCTTGAGCTCTTCGAGGTGCTCGATCCCGTAGTTACTCACCCCGATGCTCCGGACTTTACCGTCCGAGACGGATTTGATCAACGCTCGGTAGGTGTCTAGTCGTTTTTGGGACCCGCCGAGCTAGATGGATGAACGAAGGTGTGAGCATGATCGAACGTGTGTGCGTGTGTGAGCGCGCGCTCAAGGAGGGATGAGAGGGGACGAGTAGAAAGACAGTAGGAACATACAGGATCATGGATTAGAAACAGGTCAATATATGCTTTAGTGCGCCCAAGCCGCGTTCGAAGGAAAAGAGAGAGAGGGAGAGAGAGAGAGATAAATTTAATATAAAAGAATCAAACGTCAATCATAAATCTCCCTAGCTAGCTGGCATCATCAACACCGCCACCACCACCACCGTGATCTCCGGTACGAACAGCAAAAGGAAAGGAAAGGAAAGACTGACAGACACCTAGTTCGTTCAGACTCTGGTCGACTTTGGCTAACGTCTGTTCGTACCCCTGATCTTTCGAGACGATCTTGGAGGCTGATCCGATGCGTAGGACCGACAGAAAAAAAAAAGAGAAGAGAAAACAGAACGCCCATCAGCAACGTCCCTCCGAGCTGCTGGAACAGCGCAAAAAGAAAACGAAAAGGAAAGAGAAAGAGGAAAAGGGAACGAAAGGAGAAGAGCGTACTGATGAAGATCTCGTCCCTAGGTATCCCACTCTCCTGGACACCTGTGCCCACCTCTGTGTGATTTCGGTAGATCAGAGCTGTGTCTGCTCATGAGAAAAGGGGTGGTTAGGGAAAGGAAAGGGAAAAGAGAAACCCGGGTACAACATGATCGTTATTGCCAAAGTAGGAAAGAGTCCCGGGTTCAAAACCAAATATTATTATTTTTCTTTGCTTTAGCGCCGTGTTTCCATCACATGTTTTTTTTTCGTTTCCTTTTCCTTCTCTTGATAGAAGAAGCACGAAGGATAGAGAGAAGAGAAGGAACCTACCGATATGTCTGTTTGTCGGATCGTTTCGTGGTAGGCCAATGCCGATCGTTCAGACAAGGATCGGAGACAAGAAAGACAGAAAGAGCGAGCGTGAAAGAAGAAAACCAGATGGTTACCACATGGGAGGACCGAGAACAAGAGTGAGCGTCTGACGGGCACAGGATGTATTCTACCCTACCGTCTGCTCGTTCTCTGCCAGGTGGTCGACACGGTGGTGGTCGACGACTATAGCGAGAGAAACAAGACAGAGGGCGAGACCGGAGGGAGAGAAGAAAGCGAGAAGAAACCCGGAGGGAGGGGAAGGGAAGGGAAAGGACGAACCGATAGCCGGTCTTTAGAGCGGCCACACAAGAGCTCACACAATCCTTCTTGTTTTGGTAGACACCAAGACCAAGCCTTGGGATATGGTAACCTGATGATAGCTTGATTGAGGACTGAAGAGTGAGTGCCATTGTATGGGATGAATGTATGTATGTATGTATGTACTGTATGTATGTGTGGATGGAGATGCAAGTGAGTGTGGGGTAAACGAAAGAGATGGTGGCCGAGATGAACACCGGCTTCTGCGGGGGGAGGGGAAAGGCTAAGCGAGGCGGATGACGTAAGGAAGTCGTCGAGAGTGCGCTTGTTATTTACTCTATCTTACTGGTCCGTTTGGTTTGTTTCTCATAAAGTGTGTCTAAGCAGATGGGTGCAAGTAGATGGGTGCAAGTAGATGGGTGCAAGTAGATGGGTGCAAGTAGATGGGTGCAAGTAGATGGGTGCAAGTAGATGGATGCAAGCAGAAGGATGTACTCGTAATCAAGATAGCTGGCAAGATGGCATGTTGATATCAATTTCTATGTTGGCGCCAATAAGTTCCTTTTTTCTCTCTCTCCTCCCTTTCTCTCTCTCTCTCTCTGTGAACCCCCTCCTAGATCAAGCACGTTTAGCCCTATCGACAAACGCCTTACACCTCGCCCAGTCCTTACCGACCGCGCCGGTCTCTTTCAACTCGACCCCGCTACTCACATCCACACACCAGGGTCTGACGGCCTTGACGGCCTGCTCGACGTTCTCCTCCGTCAGGCCGCCGGCGAGGATGATGGGCAGGGCGCTTCCTCCGGTTTCCCTCCCGCTCTCGACCAGATCTCTGGCGACAGACCAATCGAACGTCTCGCCCGTTCCACCGCCGGAAAGCCCGGCATCGAGGAGGATGTGTCTGTTGAGACCGGTCCTCGTGACGTCGGCTGGCGAGATGATCGGTTTATTCGGTGATGATGATGATGATGATGATGATGATGATGATGTTGTTGTTGTTGTTGTTGTTGTTGTTGTTGATGGCGACGGCGACGAAGAAGTTGTCTGGACATGGTGTACTCGGATCACGGGTACAGGGATGAACGACGCCCATTCGGCCGGCTCGTGGCCGTGTAGTTGGACGAGGTCGAGCCCGACTTCAGAGACGACAGAGAGAATGTGGGCGAGCGGCTGGTCTTGGAAGACACCGACGAGGACGGGTTTGCGTGAGGCAGACAGCGCGTCGGCGTGGTGTGTAAACCAACCTTTGGGCTTGTACGGGGAAGGCGTGGTGGATGAGGAGGAAGTCGCCGGCGGGTTGGCGTACCGAGCGAACCGGACGAGCTGGGCGATCTGGTAAGCGGTCTGAACGGAGACCTGACGTTTCGAGTTTTCCACAAAGATCATTCCCAACATGTCTGCTCCGGCAGAGATGGCGATCTGGGCGTCTGCTGTCGATCGAATCCCACAGATCTTGACTAGCGGTGCGCTTGGTGTGGGGGTGGGCGAAGAGGAAGAGGAAGAGGAAGAGGAAGAGGAGGAGGAGGAGGAGGGATGGACCTCGGTGGGAAGATCGAGAAGCTGCTGAATGAAAAGCTTTGGGTCTTTTGCTCTCATCAGAGACTCACCGACCAAGAGACCCTGAACGCCCTCGTCGAGGTAACCGAGCACGTCCTGTCTACCTGCGATCCCGCTGAGGGCGATCATGATGGGCTTGTCCTGGCGGCTGGTGCGTTTGAGGACGTCGTTCATCCGGCTGGTCGTGCTCATGTCGACCTCAAAGTTGTGAAGGTTTCGGTTGTTGACGCCGAGCACTTTTGCGCCTAGCTCGAGCGCCCGTTCGAGCTCGGCCGCGTTGTTGACCTCGACCAGGGGTTCCATCCCGAGGGCGACGGAGTGGGCGTAGAGCTCGGCGAGGAGCTGTGGGGTGAGCATGGCGACGATGAGGAGGACGGTGTCTGCGCCGTAGAATCTGGCTTCGTCGATCTGGTAGGTCGAGAGGACAAAGTCCTTGCGGAGCACGGCCGGCCGGTTTGGCAACTCGCCCAGCGCGGTCCTGACTGCGAGCATGTCGACGAGGGAGCCTTTGAACCAGGTCGGCTCGGTCAGCACCGAGATCACGCTCGCGCCGGCGTGGGCGTAGAGGAGCGCCTGGGAGGGCGCGTTGGTGTCTGGGGCGATGTCACCCTTGGAGGGCGACGCTCGTTTGACCTCGGCCAGGATGGCTGGCAGGGGAGCTGACTGGAGCAACCGGGGGACGAGCGGGATCAACGGTGGGGCGAGCTCGAGGGACAGATGGGTCTTTAGCTGTGCGGGCGTGGTGGACAGATGGGAGCTTGCCGAGTCGACGTCCAACAGACGTTGGGCGTGGATCTGGGTGAGGATCGTCGGCAACGGGGCCGGGGCGGGGGTGGGGGCGGGGGTGGGAGCAGGAGTAGGAGCAGGAGTGAGAGCAGGAGTGAGAGTAGCGGTGGACGAGGAGAGGCGGGGGGAAGAGGCGGGGGCGGAGGCGGAGGCGGGGGTGCTGGCAGGAGTGGGTTCGACCTTGACGTCTTCGCCATGGGTCTGTTGGTCAACCTGTTTAACGAGCTTGGGGGTGTCTACGCCGTCGATGTCTGATCTAATGCCAAACTCTGGGCAGTCTGACCATTTGCCGCCGTGCATGTCGAGAAAGTTTTTGACGAGTTCCATTCCGCCCTCGCTCAGGACGGACTCTGGGTGGTACTGGACGGCCTCTACGGTGTAGACCCGGTGTCGGACGCCCATGACGACGCCGGACTGGGTGGTGGTGGATGTGACCTGGAGTTCGGCCGGGAGGTTGAGGACCTTTGTGGCGAGGGAGTGGTACCGGACGGACTTTAGGTTCTGGGGGAGCGATCGGAAGAGGCCCCGTCCGTCGTGGGTAACCAACGAGGTCTTTCCGTGGACGATCTCTCCTGCGTATTCGATCTTTTTTTTTTTTGGGGGGGGGGGGGGGGGAATTGTTAGTAAAGGAGAGAGGGAGAGGGAGGAGGAGAGAGAAAGGATTAAGGAAAGGGAGAGCTCACTTCTCCTCCGAGGACGTCGACCAAGCATTCGAGACCCATACAGATTCCGAGCAGAGGGACCTGGGGAAAGGCGGGGGGGAGGAAGAGCAGAGCAGAGTAAAGAAGGGCAGAGATCAGAGACATGATGACGATACATGCACACACAGCTAAAGCAGGATACATACCTTTCCAAAGGCCCAAAGGATGGCTTGTCGGCTGATGCCGGATTCGTGTCTGGGATGGCCTGGTCCGGGAGAGATGACGATATTTTTGAGTTGTCCGGCTTGGAGGTATGCCTGTGGGAGTTGGACGAGGGAAAGCAGAGCAGAGCAGAGGAAAGCAGAGCAGAGCAGAGGAAAGTAGAGCAGAGGAAAGCAGAGCAGAGCAGAGGAAAGTAGAGCAGAGGAAAGCAGAGCAGAGCAAAGCAAAGCAAAGTAAAGGAGAAGGAGAGATCGTCAGGATGCTGTTCAAGAACACACACAAACACACAGAGGAGAAAGAAGACTACGAAGGATACAGAAGTCGCAAAGACTATTACGCGGGCAAGAAAGAAAGAAAAAGGAAGGACATACATCAAGATCATCGAGAGAGATCTCGTCGTTCCTGACGACCTTGACGTGTGCGCCAGACTGTTCGAGGTACTGGTAGATGTTGTGGGTGAACGAGTCGTAGTTGTCGATCATCAGGGTGAACCCGTGAGGGAACCTTTTTTTTTTTTTTTTTTTTTTAAAAAAAAAGGGAAGAGGGGGGGTTGAGGAAAGAAAAGTGAGTAAGAATGAATGGAAACGAATAGCATGTAGATAAATGAATAAAGCAAGAGAGAACCTACTGCTGGGTGGTATCGTGTACCATGATATGTTCTTACTGTCTTTTCCCTTTTGCTCTTTGAGGATAGCCAAGGAAGGTATGCAGAGAGAGAGTGAAGGTAGAGAGAGAGGGGGAGAGAGGGAGAGGGAGAAAAAGGTCGAGAGAAGATCGGAGGGAAATAAATTGGCGGGGGGGGGAGGGCGAAAAAGAAGGCGGCCAGAAAAATGACTAGGCGGGTGTGTTTGTGGGGGGGGGGGGGGATTTGTACTAGGGGGTTGTATTAGGGGGGTGTATTAGGGGGGTGTATTAGGGGGTTGTACTAGAGAATGCAATAGAGAATGCAATAGAGAATATACTAGGGAATCCAATAGAAAGCGTGTTGGACAATCTATTAGGCCGATGATTAGCCAAGTGACTACAGAGATCGACAGAGATCGCCACAGGATGCACTACAGAACGCATTAGGGAACACATTAGGGAACGCACTACAAATTCTATCGAACCGCCTAATACAGCGATCAATAGAAACAGTTTCTATTGGACACTACAAACATTCCCTAGTCTTTTTCTTTTTTTTCTTTTTCCCTTGATCTCTTCCTGTCTTCCTCGCTTCCCTGCGTTTGTCCCCGGTGCATCCAGCGAGATCGAGTGCGTGTGTGTGCTCTTTCTCTTCTGTTCTTTCTCTCTTCTGTTCTTTCTCTCTTCTGTTCTTTCTCCTCTGCTCTCTCTTCTCTCGCTCCTCTTCTCTCCCCTCCTTCTCACGAGGCGCCGAGCGATAAAAGATGGGAGTCTGCGCTCTCCAGATCACGTGACTGCTACCCCTAACTCCCCTCTTCCTTCTTAGGGTTAACCCCCCTTGCACTCCCTCTTCTTCTTCTTCTTCTTCTCCCCCCGTTTTTTCGTCATCTCGTTCGGTTTCTCTCTCCCTCGTCCTTCTTTGACTCCCCCCCTCGAGGAAGAAAGCAAGATAGAGAGGAAGAGAGAGAGACAGATAGATAGGTAGATAGAAACAACCAAGCATAATCCCACACTCCCACTCCCACACACACACCTTCCCCCAAAAGCAACTTTTCCCGCTCGCCCTCTGTACTTGGTTCACAGTCGGCCGGCAGTCAAGTCTCCCAGTCGTCCAACCTCATCCTGGTGGTATCCCTCCAACCGCCTTCCTCTTCCTCTTCCTCTTCCTCCTCCTCCTCCTTCTGCTCCCCCTCCCCCTCCTCTTGCTCCCCCTCCCCCTCCTCTTGCTCCCCCTCCCCCTCCTCCTCTTCTTTCGTGCTCTCGCCCCCTTCTATCCTAGCCTCTCACCCTCCCTGCCACAGATGGTGATAGCTCGATCACTCTCTGCCCTCGCAGGTTGTCCCTCGAGGGCCTCCCTCCTGGGCTCCATCGGCAGCCGGCCGACAAGCCTATACTCCAGTAAGGCTTTCTTTTCTTCCTCCTTCTCCTTCTCCTCCTCCTTCACATTCACCCTCTCCTCCTCCTTCGTCTGCTCCTCTCATGATCATGATCACCCAAGACTCATCATGCTGCTCTTCTCCCCCTCCCCCTCTTCTCAGAAAGTATCCCCTCCACCAAACCCCCGTTCTCCCTCCGATCGACCTCGCGGCTGGCAAACCCGACGTCGAGCAGCTCTTTCCGAACCGATCTCTCTCTCTCGTCCTCCCCCCGTCCGATCCCTCTACCCTTGGCTTCCTCTCGTCTATCAAACATAATACACCTCCGTCGGCAGCTCACCACTACGCCCGTATCCCTCTCCTCCTCCTCCTCCTCCCCCTCCTCTCGGTCAACAGCAGCAGCAGCAACAACAACTACGTTCTCCTCATCCCCACCATCACCACAGCCGCCATCACCGTCACCACCGCAAACACAACCACCACCACCACCCCCGCTAACCTCCACGGCGGCCAGCTCGGCAACATCGATCGTCCAACCGTCAGCGTCCGACTCGACCATAAAGAAAGGCCCTCTCGCCCGGATCCTTCCCTCCTCGATCGGGCTAAACAAAGAAACCTCGTCGTCCATCCGAAAATTACTCGAGCTCGCCCGACCAGAGAGAAGGACGATCAACATCGCGATCGGTCTCTTGTTCGTTAGCAGTTGTATCAGCATGTCCGTCCCACTCACCATCGGAAAGCTCATCGACTTTTTCTCAAATCCCGAGAGTGTAAGTCTGAATTCTCCTTTTTTTCCTTCTTCTCTTTCTTTCCTTGCTCTCTCTCTCTCTCTGAAACCATCATTGACACAATTTCCCCCCCTCTCTCTCTCTCTCTCTCTCGCTCGCTCGTTCCACACCTCTACCTCCCTCCCCCCTCCCCCCCCAAAAAATAAATAAAAATAAAACAGACCTCATTCCTGGGAATGTCGTTCCCCGTCGCAGCCTCCGTCCTCACAGGATTCTTCATCATCGGCGCTGCCACCAATGCCGGGCGAGCATTCCTAATGAGACTCTCCGGTCAGCGAATCATCGCTCGTGTCAGAAACGAAGCCTACAAAAATATCCTCAGACAGGAGGTCGAATATGCCGACAGAGGAACGGGTGACATTCTTTCTCGCTTGGGCAGGTCGGTCTCTCTCTCTTTTACTTTGAAAGAGCGCATTCATATAATCAGCAGCCACCGTCCTTACTCTCTCTTTCCCTCCTCTCTTTCCCTCCCTCACACAAACAGTGACACAACCATCGTGGGAGAGAGTGTGACAAGCAACCTGAGTGACGGTCTAAGAGCCATGATTTCTGCCTTGGTTGGAGGTAAGTTCCAATCCAGTCTCCCTCCGCGCTCGACCGCGTGTCTCTCTCTCTCTCCCTCTCCCTCTTCTCTTTCCTCGTAATAATTTTACACAACCGCTGACACCACGGCAACACGTTCCTAGTCGGAGCCATGGTCTACATCTCCACAAAACTCACGCTCGTCATGCTCGCCGTCGTCCCCCCGGTCTCTCTCGGTGCTGTATGTTCACCCTCACTCACAATCCGTCTTGTCAAACCACATGCGCCCATCAGCTTATGTTTCGTCGTTATCTCGTTGTCTTTCTCCTCCCTCGCGCTCGCTCGCTCGCTTCGCTCATAGGTGTTCTACGGTCGGTACCTCCGAAGTCTGTCCAAGCAGACCCAAGAGGCTCTGGGAGATATGACAAAGGTAGACAGCTCTCCCGATTCGGTTCACATCTACAGCTCAAAACAGACAGACTAACCGACCGGCTCCCCCCCTTCCCCTTCTCTTTTCCCTTCGTGCCATCCATCCCGCGCTAGGTCGCAGAGGAAAAGTTGTCGGCTTACAGGACGGTGACCGCTTTCAACACACAGTGCGTCAAACATACTTCCCCATGGCTTATCATCTGCGCGCTGACATATCGTCTGGTTTCTTCCCCCCCCCCCCCCTTCCTCTCTCAACAGAAAGACCGAGGCAGATTCGTTCTCTAAAAAGGTAGACGGCGTCCTCCAGCTCGCTCGAAAGGAAGCGATGGCGAGTGGGATCTTTTTCGGTGGGACCGGTCTGACCGGAAACCTGACCATGTTGTGTCTTCTCGGATACGGTCAGTCTACCCACATCCGTGTATTTGAAACGAGGATGGAGAGCAAGAAAAACAAAGGGAACGACAAGACTGATTCCAATTTTGCTCTTTGCGTTCTGTCCTTGACCCTTAACCTTTCACCTTTCACCCTTCGCTCTTCCCTCATCCCCTCTCTCCCTCACAACAGGTGGACATTTGGTATCTCTAGGAGAGATCAGCGTCGGTAGCTTGACGAGTCTACTGATTTACACCGGGTACGTTCCCCTTCCGTTGTGTGCAGGCTATTTCACCATAACAAAAGAACAGGCCTCTCAACATGAACACCGTTGTGTTCCTTCTTGAACAGTTACGTCGGAGGATCGGTTTCCGGCCTCACCGGTTTCTTCACCGGTCTCATGAAAGGCGTCGGCGCTGGGTCCAGAGTGTTTGAGCTCCTCGACAGAGTCCCTGCCATCAAGACGGACGTGGGATCCGTCCTGCCTAGTTCGAGAAACGGCGACATCGTGTTCGAGGCCGTCGACTTTGCTTATCCGTCCAGGAAGAACGCGCCCGTGCTCCAGAAGGTCGATCTCCGAATCGAACAGGGAACCAGCGTGGCCATCGTGTAAGTCTTCTCTTTTTCCCATCATCATCATCATCATCTTCTTCTTCTTCTACTCGTTTCTCGAGGCACCAAACACTGGGCGCCGGGTACTTGAGAGCAACAAGAAAAGTCAGTTAACGCTCGGTTGTCGTCTCCTTTTGGGTCATCCTAAAGTGGTCCGTCCGGAAGCGGAAAGTCCTCGATCCACGCATTGCTTTTGAGGTATTACGATCCCGAGTCTGGTGTAGTCACCTTTGACGGAGAAGGTCAGTTCTATCTTTCTTCTCCTTCAGTCTCCAATAATAATAATAATAATAATAATAATAAGAAAAACCTCAAACTCACTCTCGTCTGTCCTTTCGGCGCATACCAACGACCAGATATCCGGAACTTTACCACCACGTCCTGGAGAAACAAACTGGGCATCGTCCCACAGGACCCGCCGTTGTTCACCGGGACGATTGCGGAGAACATCTCGTACGGCACACCAGAGGCTTCAGAGGCAGACATTCTAAGGGCGGCGAAGCAGGCGAACTGTGATTTCATCTTTGGTCTCCCAGAGGGCTTGAGCACTCAGAGTTCGTCCATCCTTTTTTATTTTTTTATTCTCGTTTTGATTCCCAACTTTTTTCTTGCTCACGAGAGACGATGCGTCAGAACAAGGAGCTAACCAAGAAGTGGTTTTGACGATCCAAAAAAACAATTTTCCTTCTCCCCTCCCCCCCCCCTTTCAGTCGGCAAGGCCAGCTTGAGTGGTGGTCAGAAACAGAGGATCTCGATCGCCAGAGCGTTACTCAGGAACCCTTCAGTCTTGCTTCTCGATGAGTACGTCGCTCCGCCTTCTTTTTTCCTTTATTTAATGTGTTGTCTCATCGACCCGAGAGTCTTTCGGTTGACCGACCTTTCTTTTCTCTTTTCTCCCCTCTGCCAACGTTGTGACTTGTAGAGCTACGTCTGCTTTGGATTCTGCTGCCGAGCATCAGGTGCGACTCTCTAATCCTCTATTGTCACCACTCTCTGTTTCCCCTATCCAGTCCCTCTCTGCTAACTCACTCTATCTTTTTCACTTCATCCCTCCAAGGTCAACCAAGCGATCTCGAGTATCCTCGCAAAATCATCGATCACCGTCATCCTGGTCGCCCATCGGCTGAGTTCCATCAGCCAGGCGGAGCGGGTGATCGTGCTCGAGAACGGACGGGTCACCGAGGAGGGTCTTTACGCTGATCTCGTATGTTTCTCCTCTCTTTCTTTCTCGTATTTTCTTTTCCTCTGAGAGTGTGTACGCTCAAGTCGTTGACATCTCCAACTCGTGAAACACACACACACACACACACACTCTCTCTCTCTTTTTATATCTGGACAACACCCAACCAGTCGACAAGAGAAAACTCGAGGTTCAGAGATCTTATGGCCGCTCAACTGGCACTCGAAGGTCGTCGGCCTGCCGTGTCCTCAAAGGCTTTTCTAGAATCTGCTTTGACAGAGGCCGAGGCCGAGAAGGAGGGAACCGAGGAGAGCACGGTGTCGGTCGAGGTTCCGACCGGGAAGCCCGAGAAGGGTAGACAGACCGCTTCACTTTGATTAAATAAAAAGAAAGAAAAGGAAAAGAAAATGAAAGAAAGGGCGGGCAGAGTGAACAGTAGAGAGTAGAGAGCAGACGGTCTTTTACTCTACTCTTTCTTTTCTTCCTTCTTGAATTGCATTACATTCGATCGCAACGTGGGCCTACGACTGAGTTTTTGTATTTTGTTTTTATTTTCCACAAAAAAAAAAGAAGAGAAAACAATACTGAATTCAAAGTTACAACTGCTACCCTTGTCTCCTTGTCTCCTTCTCTCTTTCTTTTCATTCCTTTTCTTTCTTCATTTTCTTGTTTCCTTCTTTCTCTCTTTTCTTTCTTTTCTTTGGTGAATACTATTATTATCGTGTGGGGTTTCTCTGTGCATGTTTCATAGATGATGATCGTCCGTCCGGCTATTTCCACGTGCAAAGCGCGGGGAAGGTCTGAAAGGAAAGAAACGAGACCAGATCACGGCCGGAAGAGGAAAGGGATGGGTCGGTTGGATCTGAGACGGACATTTGTTTTCCCCCCTTCGATCTGCCTCGCTCGTTCATTCGAGAAACCGATCAGCAAGGAAGAAAGCGAGAGAGAGAAACAAAATACAACAACGAGCGAGTGAAGAAGGAGGAGGAGGAGGAGGAGGAGCAGCAGCAGCAGCAGCAGCAGCAGCAGACCGAACAGAAACGTTGCCGACATCAAGAGTTTAATGAGATTTGCAAAAAGAAAAAAGAACGAGAACGAGAACGAACAAAACAAAGCCCAACATTCTTCCAGAGAAACAACAAACAGGCGGCGAAGACGAACAAGTCCAAGGGTGAGGTCTCAGTTTTCACCCTGGGGGTTACTAACCCCATCTCTGTCCGCCCCACGAGAGAAGCGCAGCAAGGGCCCGCCCAAAAGGCAGAGAGCTAAATCCGTCCGGGCCTCTTTCTTTTTCTTTCCTCTCTTTCTCTTTTTCTCCTCCCCCATCGCATCTTTTGCTCTCTCCTTCCATCAACGACCACCTCCGACCAGACCTCGTTCGTCCTCTTTTCTTTGCTTACACATCTCGTTGGGTTCGTTGCGTCGTCTTGGTGGACAGTCATCCTATAGAGTGTCTCTTTTTAGGAGGAGCAGAAGAAGAAGAAGAAGAAGAAGAAGGAGAAGAAAGTGTCGAGGGAAGAATAAGTGATAGGAGAGCTGACCTCATTCCCCATCTGGCCCGTTGTTTTTTTTCCTCCTTCTATTCTTCCTTCACTCGGTCTGTTTATTTTGAACACATGCGATTGGAACGAATCACTCGTTTCTTATGCCTTAGAGTGAGTACATCCTGTACCTATCTTTATCATACAGCGTGCATCAGATCCAGACAGACAGCCTACGTTGACATCTCTGTCTCGCGAGCGTGGATCCGGTTCTTCAAACGTGCATTCAGAAATTGACGCTCCATCTCTTTCTTCTTCTTGTTCCTTCGTTCGACTGTTCTCTCTGGCGCGCGCTTCCGTTCATCAGTTTCTCATCCTCCGAAAAGAACAAAATGTCTTCCTCTCTCCAGGCTCCCTCTGTGTAGGTCTACGAGTCCGCGTTCACTCGGTCTGATCGTTAGAACGCACACGCTGACAGGTCTCCGTTCTTTTCGTCCCACAGCAAGTCCTCGTCCCGGCAGCGAGGACACTCCGCGATCGTTCGTCTTGTTCCTTCTTTTTGGTCGAGGTCCTATCTTTTGCCTAGCCTTGGACGCTTGGTGGTCTCCTTCTTTTCTTCGTTCTGTCGTTCTTAACGAATCTCTCTGCGTCCTCTCGTTACCTCCATCGCCTTTGAACAGGACTTCAAGTCGGCCACTACCGGTGTCGCTGCCAAGGCCATGCGAAACGAGCTTACCAGAATGGTCGCCAACGTGCAGGACCCTGCCCAGAAGAAGGTTCGTCCCTTTTGTTTTCCATCAAGACAGAGAACAAACCCTCATCGAGAGCTCAGCTGACATCCGGATGCATCCTCCCTCTCCACCATCACAGAGCTTCGAGGCTCAGATGAACTCTTTCTTCTTGCTCTTCAACCGATACCTTCTCGAGAAGGCCAAGGGGGAGAAGCTGTAAGCATAGGAGCTCGCCTTTAGTCGCTCTGTCGTCATTCTTACTGACATTGGACCGATTTCTTCGGACGCAAACAGTGATTGGGACCAGGTCAACCCCCCCGCTGCCGACCAGATCGTCCCCTACGCTGATCTCCCTGCTTCCACCGATGGATCCATCCTCAACAAGCTCGCCGTCCTCAAGCTCAACGGAGGTCTCGGTAAGTCGAGCTTTCGGCTCTCACAGTTGACAGTCAGCCAAGGTTGCTCACCCGTTCGTCCACTTGCGCTCCGACCATCTACAGGAACCACCATGGGTTGTGTTGGACCCAAGTCTGTCATCGAGGTTCGAGACGGTATGACCTTCTTGGATCTTTCCGTTCGACAGATCGAGCACCTCAACTCTGTCAGTAAGTAAACCGTTTCCTTGTTCTCTTCTGTTTTCGTCCATCATCGGCCGTCCTTTAGAGATTGACCAGCTGCCGTTCTGCCCTCCCTCCTGCTTTCTTTGCCCGCCCCCCCTTCTCCCCCCCCCAAAAAGACAACTGCAACGTCCCCTTCATCCTCATGAACTCTTTCAACACCGATGACGACACCGCCCGAATCATCCAGAAGTACTCCAACCACAACCTCCAGATCTTGACCTTCAACCAGTCCCGATACCCCCGAGTTGACAAGGAGTCTCTCCTTCCTGCCGCCCGAGAGGCCGTGTCCGACAAGTCCAACTGGTACCCCCCCGGTCACGGAGATGTATGTCGACCTATGATTCCTCGGAGCCTCTTCATACCTGATGTTGACCGCTTTGCTGATCTCCTCCTTTGTTCTTTCCCAGATCTTCGATGCCCTCCACAACACCGGTCTCATCGACAAGCTCATCGCTGCCGGTAAGGAGTACCTCTTTGTGTCGAACGTTGACAACTTGGGAGCCGTGGTCGACCAGAACATCTTGAAGTACATGGTGGACTCTGGATCCGAGTACCTCATGGAGGTCACCGACAAGACCAAGGCCGATGTCAAGGGAGGAACTGTGAGTGGCCAATCGTTTCTGACATTCCGTCCGAGTTCCATCAAGCTGACGACAGGTAATCTTCGACTTTTGTCTTGTAGCTCGTCAACGTCGATGGAAAGGTCCGACTTCTCGAGGTCGCCCAGGTTCCTGACGAGCACCTCGAGGACTTCAAGTCCATCAAGAAGTTCAAGATCTTCAACACCAACAACTGTATGGCTTTCTTCTTTTGAACATTAGTTGTCTTTCACATCGGCGCTAAACTGATCAGGCGTTTATGTCTCCTTTTTATTCACTCTTGTTTCAAATCATCAGTGTGGGTCAACTTGAAGGCCGTCAAGCGAGTGATGGAGGAGGAGGAGCTCTCCATGGAGATCATCGTCAACAACAAGGTCACCGACGACGGCCGAGCCGTCCTTCAGCTCGAGACCGCTGTCGGAGCCGCCATCAAGCACTTCCGAAACGCCAAGGGAATCAACGTGCCCCGAAACCGATTCTTGCCCGTCAAGTCGTGCTCTGATTTGCTCTTGATCACCAGTAATCTGTACTCGCTCGAGCACGGAGCTTTGGTCATGAACCCGAACCGATTGTTCGGAACCACCCCGGTCGTCAAGCTTGGAGATACCTTCAAGAAGGTCGCCAACTTCCAGAAGCGATTCAAGACGATCCCCAACATCCTCGAGGCCGATCACATCACCATCAACGGAGACGTCGTCTTTGGAAAGAAGGTCACCCTCCGAGGAACCGTCATCATCGTCGCCAACGAGGGTAACAAGATCTCGATCCCTGATGGTTCGATCCTCGAGAACAAGCTGGTCACCGGAAACCTTTCCATCATCGACCACTAAATCGTCTCGAGATATTCTGTTTCTCCTTCTTTCCATCTGTCCTTCCTACTATCTGTATTTCCCCCTTCAATACTTCTTATCACCCTTGGTTTGACATACGTCTTCTTGTTTCGGGCCAGAGCTTTATCTGTGTTTCAGTATATTATTTGATAACGTTTGCTCTCACTCTCTGTCATTGTCATTGCCTCTGACAGACAGACAGACAGACACACACACACACACGCGCGCGCACACATGGTCATTGCTCTGTTACACATAGATCGTTCTGATAATTGTGCCAGTTGCCCAGTCCGGACCACGTGATCAGACACAGAAGAACATATGTACCCGAAGACTGACGTCGGTGGTCGCCGTGTCCGGGCTGTGTCACGTCCGGATCCGGACGGCCAAACGCCACATCTCACTTCCACGATCATCCTTCCCGCTATCGCCTCTGTCCACCCATCTTTCTGACCATCACTTCTCTTCCCATAGACCATCTGAACATCGTCCTACATCATGTATACACACACACTCCTACCCATACTCGCTTGCTCATCCCTTCTCGCTGCCGCTCTTCCTTTGAGTCTGAACGTCGACCAAAAGCCCCAGCAGGCCATCCTCGGAGGTCTCTCGGACGACCGATTCTCTGTTCAACTCGCTCAGTACGAGGGAAAGGTCCCTGGTTCGTGTTTGATCTTCTCTCACCCAGATGCCCACTGAATGAACGGAAAGTTAACCGATTTGGTCTTGGTCTTGTGCTTTTCAAACCAACCAAGGCTTCGATCTCGATCTTAATGACCTTCGACTGGTCCAGTTCGGAGCGGACGAAAGGCCTGTTTGGATGACTGAGCGGGAGAAGATCATCGCCAAGAGCAAGGGAAGAAGGTTTATGGATATGTACGTTTCCGTCTGTCTTTCCTCTTTTTAGATTTGACAGGCCGGGCTTCGGTCGGTGAGACTGACTCTTTGGGCGTTTGAATTGGGGGAAATCCCGGATCGATAGTACCGAAACGCCATCCTTGGGAAGTCCTTCACTCATCTCGGGTGCTAGCGCTCCCAAAACCTTTAGTGCGTCAACATTTCTTCCGGATTTATCATTAGGTGGACTCACTGCTGATACTTTATATCTGATTGGCCTGTGTGACTAATCATATATGAAAATAGAGTACCCGACCCCTAACTCGACTTTGGTGTCACCAATCTTGAAACATCTCTCGGTGGATGAGCCCAAGAAGAACTTGGTAGACTTCACCTCGTTCTATACTCGGTACTACCGGTCAGACACCGGCAAACAGAGCTCTGAGTGGCTCTTGGCCAAAGTAGAGCAGGTTCGTCTGTCTATCTCGTTCGAACGATACCGTCCCTTGGATGTAGAAAGTTCATTCCAGTTGCAAAAAAAAAACGTCTTTGTTTTTCTCTGTTCATTGATATTGTTCTTGGCCATGTAGTACATCGCCGACGCTCCCAAGGAGGTCAGAGAGCACGTCTCTGTTCAGGCGTTCCCTCACACCTGGGCACAGACCAGTGTGATCGCGACATTCACCCCGAAGAACAAGGAGAACAGAAAGGCACCGGTCACCGTGGTCGGAGCGCACTGCGATAGTACCAACATGCTTCCCTTCTTGAGATCCCCTGGGGCCGATGACGACGGAAGTGGAACGGCCACGACGCTTGAGGCTTTCCGGGCTCTCGTCGCTTCTGGCTACATCCCAGAGACCCCCCTCCAGTTCATGTGGTTCTCTGCCGAGGAGGGCGGACTTTTGGGTTCCCAGGCGATCAGCCAAAAGTTGGCAGCAGACGGCGTCGCCGTCAAGGCAATGATCCAGATGGACATGACCGCTTGGGTCAAGCAGGGAACCGAGGAGGTCGTCGGTATCATCACTGACTTTGTCGATCCCGACTTGACCGCGTTCAACAAGGCGATCGTCGATCGATATCTGAACATCCCTTGGAAGGAGACCAAGTGTGGGTACGCTTGCTCGGACCATGCGTCTTTCTCGAAAGCTGGCTTCCAGTCGTCATTCACGATCGAGTCGACGTTTGAGAACTCGAACAAGAACATCCACTCGGCGAACGACAAGTTCGATCACCCAGAGTTCTCGTTCACTCACATGCTCGAGTTCTCCAAGTTGGCTGTCGGGTTTGCCGTCGAGCTTACTCAGTAAGGGGGTGTATCTAGAGAATTGATTCTCGAGCCAATGACATTCAAAGATTCCCTTTCTTCCCCTCCCTCCTCCGCCCTTTATTTTTCTTCTTGCACCTTCCTTGCTTTGTCTCGCATTCTGTTTTCGAAAGAAGACTTGTATGTGTATGTATGTTAATGAATCTGAGCAAGCGACTGGCAAGGCATGGACCGAGAGAGAGCGATCTGGGCCGGACAGGTAGGATGAACAGATGAACAAGAATGCTCATATGGATACACGTCAAAGAGAACATGTTCGGTGTAAACAGAACGAATACAAGAAAACAAGAAGATGATAATCTACAACCGATGATCGTCGATCTTTTTAAACCCAAATGTTTGGAAGATGAACGCCCGCCCGCCCGCCCGCCCGGCCGTTTAAGCAACCCTTGGAGACCTCCCAATTCCTCTCCTTGGCTTGGTTTTTGGTACTACCTGTACGCTCGGCCCCACACCCACACCCATGCCCGCGCCCACGCCCACGTTCACCGTCCGCCATCGGCCAACTTTCTCAGCTCGGAAATCTCATCAGGTTGCGTTCCGCAGCAACCTCCACAGATGATTTTGCTGGCCCATGATCCAGAGGAGTTGGCCTCGGAGGCGATGGAGATCAATTGGGATGCCCATTCGGGGCCTGTAAGACGAGCTGGCTTGGAGCCTTTGTCGAATGTGTCCCTGTAGATGTTTCGCGCAGCGAGAGCGAGAAAGTGGAAGTGGGGGTGAGTATGTGTTTGCGTGTGAGTTACAATCACGATGGGCCTCTTTCTCTCTCTTTTTCTCTTTCTGTATCTCTTTTTCAATGTAAAGAGGAAGAAGAGGAGATGGAAACGAGACAAACCAGTACGAAGCAGCGTTGTCGGTCTCGTTCATATAGGCGGTGTTGTAGTTCGGGTAAAGGATCAACGTGGGCTTGTTCGGTTTGGATTCGGACGAGGACGAAGGTGCGAGATGGGGGATGATGGATGCTAGAACAGATGTTTCTGTACAGTTCAGCGCCACTCTAAAGGGAGGTTTGTTTTATTCAGAATAATAAGAGGAGAGGACAAGAGAGAAAAATTAATCAATCTTCGAGTTCAAACAAGGATCAACCCATTTGAAGAAAAGACAGAGAGAGAAACAGAAGGAGAGACTGACCCATCGGGTAATCGACCCGGACCCTCCCAAAGTGACTCCCTAGCCGCTTTCGCCCCTCCTTTGTCAGCCCACTCCCCAGCCGGACAAGTCAATCCGATCCAGAACGGGATATCTCCACCACCTGCTACCGATATGGACAGAGATGAAAGCTCGGTCATGGCTTGTCGGATGGCGATAACTTCGTTAGCGAGGGGTGTGGTCTCGAACGCAATGAAATCAATCCTGGGGAACGAAGGGAGGAATACTCGGAGTCGGTCCAAATGGAATTCTTTGAGATACGCGACTGATTGTTCTGATTCCGGGTAGGCGCCTATTTTCATACATACACACATGATGCATCAGCATAGAGACGAAAGGCATAGAGAAGGAGAAAGAGAGAAAGAGAGAAAGAAGACGTTTTCAATGTTTTTTAACGAACCGGTAAACTCTTCACCATTACACAAGATAGCACCATAACTTCCCAGACTCAACCCGACCGCTAGCTTCTTCGAGGTCGCCTTATCATACTTGTCCCCATTGACGTACTCATCTCTAGCTTCGGCAGCCAGATCAACAGCCTTGTTCATGTATCCTCTTGCTTCCTCTTCGGTGAATTTCTGGTGGACAAATCCGCCTATGAACGCTTGGTATCTACCACAAATGAAGCAAAGGAAATTCTCTACGTCAGCCCCTCTCGCGCGCGCTCCATCTCCTCATCTATCCATCTATCCGCTTATCACGCGGTTCCAAAAGAAAGAGAAGATAAGTGGAAAGAGACAAACGTGCAAGTCAAGACAATCTCTGCTCCAGCCTCGAAGAAGGCAAGATGAGCCTGCTTGATGACATCCGGATCTTCGGCTAACAATCGTGAGGACCATAAGTCTCCTTCACAGTTCCTCTTGAAAGTGTCTCTCAGTGTCGTTCCGAGGCCACCATCGAGTACGACGATATCCAGATCAGATGACGACGGCGCTGAGGTAGCGGAAGGCTGAAGGAGTTGAAGGAATGTGTTGGTTACCATTGCTGATTGAAGATAGGGGGCGAAAGAAGTGAACGGGAGGGGATTTAGATGGAGATCTTAAGAAAATTGGAAAAAAAAAGAATGCTGACGGTAAAAACCGAAAGTCAACCAATTTTTTCTGTTTTTGCCAAACAAAATTAGCCGGTTGACGATTCCTTTCACACTGTGTGTAATCTCTTCTCGTCTCCCGATGTTCTCTGAAAACGATATTCTCTCATCTGCTGAGACACGTAGCTGGTATCGGTTTCCTAAAGCACGAGACGGTGAACAAATATATATGGAGTCACGGATATAACTAGGCGAAAAGACTGCGTCATGTAGGAAGGAATGTCCTGAGACAAAACGAACTCGAAAAGAAAAGAAAAACAAACGAAAGGGTGGAAGAAAATGAGGAGCAAAAGGCGACAAGAACAAAAAGGGTCCCGAGGAGAACCATGCGGAAAGAATGCTTTGGTATGAATATGTATAGTATGTATTGGATGTTTAGAAAGAAAAGCCCAAGAAGGAAAAACCAAAAAGAGAAGAGGAGGGCATATTTGAGAATGACGAAGATAAACAGGCCACGAAACTGTCCGCAGGAAACGAGACGAAAAAAGGCGAGAAAGGAATAATTTATAGGAAGAAGGACTATAGAAGATTGTTCCTTAGAGGTAAGACATGAAGGGTGAGGTACGTAACAAATGGGATATAGGTGATGAAAATAGATAAAAGGGAGCTTGAGGTGGGAGGAGGGAATAAATGTGTGGATTGAAATGTTGACAAGTGAAAGGGTCTTTGGGATAAGGATGGAGGAAAGAAAAGAAAAAAAGAAGACACCCAGGGAAGAGAAAAAGAGAAGACAAAGACAAGAAGAGTAAACCAGACTCGATGTTCGTTGTGCTCAAAAGACCAGGTTTCAAACCTTAGTTCCGCTACCACCATCACCCCCACCCCCACCGCTACCTCCACCCAACCACCCCCACCAGCTGCCTCGTTTCGACCCTGCATCCTGCTCAGCTGGCTCGTCCTCTTCCTCATCGCCATCAAAGATGTTTCCGATGCCAACTTCCTGGAAAGAAATATAACCTTCGATTCGAGAACATCGCTCCATCGTCTGGTCGAGATCAAATCCGCTTTCGGCTCGGGCCTGAGACCTGGGAAGGACAAGACCACTATTGATAGAAGAAGACGAGGGGAAAGACTCAGAGTCGAATGTGTCCTCGGAGAAGTCTCCTCTGACAGGAGGGACGGCTGAGCCTATCGATGCAGTCGATCTCGACTCGACTAAGGGAAATCGAGTACTGCTCGGCGAAACAACCGAGCTCGACAGGCTGATCCTCGCTGAGTGTGGAGAAGGAGGTGAGAGAAGCCCAGTTGTCGGCGTTGGCGGAGTAGCATGAAATGACCCAAGGAATGATCTTCCGAGAGGCGTTTGTACATAGGGCATCGAATGAGCTGATGACGTAGAGTGGGTCCGTTTTTTGTTGAGCCCAGTAATGTTGTTGCTGTTGTTGTCGTTAATGAGTTTGGTCGAGGACAGTGTTCGGTCGGGTGATTGGCGAGCAGGGGAAGAGTGCCTAGAGGACGAGGATGGGGTGGATAATCCGGCCGGCGAGGCAGTTCGAAGCATGGAAAACGACGAAACAGGTGCAGTGACTCTTCTGTCCTGAATCGATGGTCTTGTCATCCTGCCTCTGTTTTCAAAACCGGCAACGTTCCCCACGACCGTGTGCGCTGCTTGATCTTTTTTCGTCTTATCAGTCGAAAGTAGGGCCCGGGGAATCTCCGGTGCGCCATCTACCCAGCGAGCGATGTCTTCCGCAAATTCCCTCTCGGCTTGCTTTCTCTTTGCTTCGGCCTCTCGATCAGAAAGAATCGCCGAGGAGGACGACGACCGAAATGAGATAGAACGTCTGTCAGATGGTCGGACACCAATGGCACGCTTGTCGGACTTGCCGAGGACGCCGCGGAGATGAAACTCTGCTTCGCTTTCCTGTCGAATGAAGGGATGTGATGAAGACGGAGTAGAAACCGGAATTGATTTACAGGGCGCAGAGAAGAATACCGGACCGGCGTTGAGCGAGGGTGATACGAGGGGTGAGCTCCAAGACATTTCGACTTCTGGTGGCAGAGTGTATGATATGATTCTTGGTGCATTCCGATAAGGCCGTTTAGGGCTTCCCGAACTGGTAGTCAGCTCGGTAGATGAAGGTGACGATGACAATGGGGAGGATGAAAGAGAGGATGACGACATAGGGACGTCCGTCGTGCGACGTCTGCCGGTGACGGCTATGTGCCTAGGTCCGTTCGAAGTGGGTTCTTCGACGGCTCTGGATGGCTGGCGAGGTGTCGAAGATGCGCGGTACAGATGAGGTGATGCCGGCATATCAGCCGTCCATCTATGAGGGGTCGGGTAGACGATCGAGAGACCAGCAGGGTACTGCTGTCTCGAAGTCTTCTGTGTCGGCACGGTAGTCTTCGTTGTACAGCCGATGAAAGACGACGATCTACTGGCCATCCGGTTGGGTGGCACCCGGCGAGGAAGATATGAAGGAGAGACCTGTCTGAAAGAAGAGAAGCGGAGAGGAGAGTGTTTGATAAGAGAAATATCAGTTTGCCTGATGTTTCAGAACGATCTAGCCAGGAGGACCTACTTGAGATCCCCTTCTGAATGGTTGACTCTTTGGTCTTTGGAAGGGCCGAGCTCGGCTGTCTTTGTACGAGTCCTCCTGTTGTAACCTCGGTGTGAATGATCCTTACAAGAAAGCCTGTCGGTTGGAGATGGGGTTCGCTTTGGAAGACCAACGGTTTGAGCCGAGGGTGAGACTGGAGGAGATGGATACATGCGGGGTTTGCTAGGTGATTGGTCTGTAGACAGAAGCAAAGGGGACATAAAGAAGAGAATGAGAAGGTGGGTTGGGCAGACGAGAGCACACAGACACACACACAAATATATACGCACACACGAAATACCTATCTCGACAAGAAACAGTTCCTACAGGGAACGATAAGAGTACTTATGTCTGTCTTGCAGCTATCGATGCAAGCTCTGAAGAGGGCGGGGATGGGGATGGGGATGGGGATGGGAACGAGTACGCAAGAGGTGCAGCAGGTAAGCCCGCAGGCAAAGTCTCTAGGAAAACCAAAGCTTGACGTCCTTTGAAACTGATGTGATCCTTGATCCTCTCTTCTTTTTCTTCCTGTTGCTCTTATCCTGAGTTCTGAGTTCTGAGTTCTGAATTCTGGATTCTGAGTTCTGGATCTATGAGACGAGCAAAAAGGGCAAGAAGACGATGTGGACAGACGGAAGTGTTGGTGTGTTGGGGCCAGGAGCAGCGAGTAACCAAGGGCGGGCGGTCTGGTTACAAGGAACATGTAATCGAATCGCCTATAGGCCCAGACTCAAGGGCCCAGGCCCGAGCTTGAGCTTGTTGTCTATATATACATTTGGATGTACGTGTGCTTTGCCCTGACTGCGCTCGCTTTTGATCGTTTTGTTTGTCGTAATCGATCACCAGTCGTCCGACCGGATCGAGACTTATCTGTATCAATGTGACAGTACTTGGACGTATGCTGAGAGTCAGCATATAGTGCGTAGTAGATAGTGTGTATTGTGATGCACATAGCACGTAGTATTCGTCAGATAAGGATGAGTGTTTCACCATGTATCAGTAAGTCTTATCGGGTCTCAACTAAGCTTAAGATTTATTGCTATGTGTTATCTTGTACTCACTGTGTATCACTTGGTCTTCGTCTACAGCATCCTATATGCATTATTCAAACCACGACATCCGTTGTCTTTGCTGGTTGACGTTATGAGGAATCTCTTTTGGCGTTCATTACGTAATGGAGATTGTGCCGACATCAGCCAAGAGAGTTTGTAGCCCAGCACAATAGGCACTGTAACCTTCCCATCCTTATAAGTCTATGGGTAGCCGGCCTGACGGGCATGGATCCAAATCACAGTCGATGCGAGAGTAAGCGCTCATGGTTCTTACAGTATAATTCATAAATGTACGTGCACAAGTGTCCATGCTGTTACAATGAGCTTCTGAACAACCTTGAGACAGCATGAGTCGCCGATTGCCTGACTGGTTGGTCATAAGTAGTCACAACTTGGAAGATGAATTTGACACAGCCCTGCTTTCAACCCACGTGATTTACCAGCCACACTCTTCATTTTCCTACTCTTCGCCGTCATTCGATCCCATCACCTTTTCTTTCACCCAAGCATCAAGACGACTCAATACAGTCCACCGGTTCAGTGATTATCTTCATTCCTAGTCGCCTGATCTCATCTCTTTAAATGCATCTCTCTAGATCTCTCATCAGATCGGCCCCCGTCTCCAGAAGGGCCCTTTTGAGACCTCGTACGTTTGCGTACACTCCCACCAAGCTCGTTCGGCCCCAGTCGACTCCTACCACTCCTCTTTCTGATACGGCCCCAACCTCAACTCCTGCCTCTGCCACTCCCGCTTCCCCTTATGTTTCACCCGAGACTGCTCCTTCGATCAAACCATCATCCAGCGCCACTTCAGCCCCTACTTCATCTTCAGTGCCAGAAGAAGAGTTTGTGCCCGAAAAATTCGATCGGTCTCTTCTGCCTTCACTCGACATTGATCCCTCGGCACTTCCCGAGCCAGAGGAGAAGGGCGAGGATGGTAAGCCGAAAAAGACGGGTGCGAAGCGAACAAAAGAGAATGAAGGCTCTACCTTGTTTGATAAGGCTCTCTTGGGAGCTCTTGGTGTTGGTCTTGTGGGAGGTACCTGGTGGCTCTCCAGAGGGCTCTCTCAAGAAGAGAGGGAACGCCTGAAAATCAAGGTTTGTCTTCGCATCCATATGAGTGTATGCGTGTCGATGGCTAAAGGGACCCTGCCTTTCTCTTTCTCAGCCTGAAGATCCTGAGCCTTCTCTCAAAGACAGAGTGATGTCTAGAATTTTCTCTAACCATTACGTTCGTCTGAAAAGCTTTTCTCTGAAACACGTCCTATTGTTAAAGGCTCACATCTTTTATCTCTCATCCATCGACTCCCTTTAGGTCCAATACCTGACCGAACCTGCCTGGACCGAACTCTTGCCACCTCCGATTCCTCCTGTGAGACCGTATACCTTGCTTGTCGAGCTCGATGGTATTCTTACCTGCTCAAAGTGGGATAAGGAGCATGGGTGGAGGACTGCAAAGAGGCCGGGAACCGATTACTTTATTGCGTGAGTACCATGAATTGTCTGACCTTCTCTGCATTCGTTTGTATCATATACTGATTCAGCTTCCTCTTTCCTTCTTACCTTCTCTCCAGCTACTTGTCCCAGTTTTATGAGATCGTGCTCTTCACCACTCAATCTTCGATTGTAAGCTTTCACATCCCCATCCCCCTTTGTTTACCTCCTTGCTCTTGTGACCTCGATAACTGAAACAGTACACTACTGACCCTTTCTAATTAAGAATGGTGCGCCCATCGCTGAGAGACTTGATCCGTACGGAGCGTATATGCCATATCGACTTTATAGGGACGCCACTCGACTCGATCTTTCGTCCACCAATGGAGGAAACACGGTAAAGGATCTGTCATATCTCAATCGAGATCTTAGTAAAGTTATCATGCTCGACACCAACAAAGCACATGCCGCCGCCCAGCCACATAACGCGTTGATCGTACCTAAGTGGGATGGAACCCCTGGGGACGACGGTTTGGTCGCTTTGATTCCCTTTTTGGAATGCAAGTCGTCTCTCTTCCTCTCTGGCTTACAAAGCGTGCAGATTGCTCAACAATCTTTTCTGTCGTTTTTGTCATATACAGCCGTCGGAATTTATCAGCCCAAGGACGTTCGACCGATCCTGCACGCTTACGACGGTAAGGACGTAGCTGTGGAGTACAACATGATCGAAGCCAGACGGCGACAGACAGAGTACGACGCCTGGGCGGCCACCCCTGCCGGCAAACGAGCAATCGCCAAGGGCGAATCTGCCTCGTCCTCCTCGTCCTCATCCAAGTTCTCTTTCTCGTCCCTCTTCGGAGGTCCCCAACAACCGACAGGGCCGGTCGTGCCGGTGGCCAAAGCTGATAGGCCCGGGCCACCACCATCATATCTTGATCAAAAGAGAGCTCAGGCCCAATCTGCGTATCTGCAAGAACAGCAATACTGGAAGGCAAATGAGGGAGAGATCAAGCGAATGATGGAGGAGGACCGGTTCGTTTTTGCTTATTTTTTCTTGCCCAAGATTAACACTGACTAGGGATGCTTGTGTTTTTTCCGGTTTGTTTCTTTTCTTCCTCATGATATCTCAGGGAAAGACAGATCAAGGAGATGGGTGGAGGAAGTGTATTAGGCATGGTCGCTGTCGCTATGGGTGGAGTGCCTCCTTCTGGCCCTGCTCAGGAGACACAGGAGACGAAGTAAACGTCGTACCCGCTCTGTCGGTTAAGCAGGCAAGCAGGAGTTACAACTCTGAAAATCGTCAGTTTCCTCCGAGCCACTGGGTTGGAGGATTCTTTTCTCTTTCTCTTCACAATTTATCATTTCCTCTTCTCATTTCTCAAACGGGTTTCGCATATCCCTATCATTTTTGCTCTTTTCTACTCAAACACTCTACCTCTCCTCGTTCTCGTTCTCTCTGTCATGTATATTTGCATGTCTATCCGTACAGTTACCGTTCAGGTTTGGATTCCGATTCATTCATCTATTGTTTGTATTTGTGCAAGACTGAGAAAATGCATCCATACACAAACTTCATAGCAAAAAAATCCATTCAAAACTTGCTCGGGAAGATGCAATCCCGTTTTCGCTTGTTTCTTTTCTCGCCTCTCCCTCTTCTCGCTACGATCTATATCCCTCATTCTTCGCGACCTAATAGAGGTCTTACAGATTGGCTTGTTCTCCCTGACAGGTAAAATAAGCCGTCAGAGAAAACATCGGAAGGGCAAAGAACGATAGAAAAACAGAAGAAAGGAAGAAATGGAGATCTTGTCAAACTCAGAAGTAAAGAATGTTGATATTGACAGATTAAATATCCGGTCATCAGTCCATTTCATCAGGTCCATCCGTTTCAACCACTCCCATCATCCCCTTGGTTCGACTCACTCATTTCGGTCTGATCGTTTTGATAAACCTATGAATTCATCTAAGGTTCTGCCAGTAAATAAACATAGTAATTATGGTTGCTCTCCTTTGATCGACCAAACCTCCAGCTTGAATCTGGACGAGACCTCGACGTTGACTTCGACCCTGGCTTTGGCCTTGACCTCGGCTTCACCGTCAGGTTCAGATGTGCCGCTACAAGGATCTTCGGTCGAAATGGTACGGATCAGAAGTGACACTATCAGGAGCTTAGATGGATCGCCAGTGTTCTTGAAACCGAGTCATCAAGCGCCTGTACCTCCCTCTTCTGTACCTAATCCTTCTGATCTTTCTGCTACCTTTTTGGAGGAGAGAAAACCGGAGGGTAGAGAGGAGGAACGTGCTGAACTTCCTCAATTCAAAGATCAGGTCGAGCTTATCATTCAAACAGATGGCCTGGCATCGAGCTCAGAAAAGAATGGGTTGTTAAGTGCGATGAATGATGAGGGTAGAAAGCCTCTTTCGAAGAAAGGAGTGACTGCTAGTTCTCCAGACCTAGGTGTTCTCGTACGTCGTCCCTCAAGCTCTATTTTCTTTATTGAGTCTTTCGAATCACTCAAGTAGTTGTTTCTGTTTTGGGTTTTCCTCTTGTTCCTTTTCGTATGAACACGATGTTTTTTGATATGTCGTGTATTTTACAGGCACGGAATAGCAAAGGATCAATGCCATCCATTGCAAATCGACCCTCGTTTCTACAACCATCCGACGAGCCTAGTCTCCCGACCAGACCAACATTATCGTCACCCACAGCAGCAGTAGCCTCTTCATCCACATCTTCTCTCTCATCTTCGCTACCTAAACCGAACCGATCTATGTCTGATATTCGTCCGATGTCTCGTATCGCTGTTAGCCCTCAGCCCGACCTTGCGCGAATATCTAGCCTTTCAGGTCGAACGACGAACTCTCATAACAGTCACTCCCAGTTTCCCCTCTCGAATAACCCGCGGACCAAGGATTCAAATAAGCTATCAACTAGACAACTGGGCGTAGGACAGATGAAAGCAAATGGCGGAGTCGAACACTTAAAAACTCCTCATGGAGCCAAACCTAAGGTGGAAGGGCTAGAAAGAGAGTCTTCACCAGGAAGGAGTTTTCGATCGAAGGCCAAGAACGCGTTGTCTAGGTTTTTCAACAGTTCGCCTAGCGGTCTCTCAAATGGCGGGGTAGGGAATTCTGGTCTGGAACCAGCTGTAACAAAAGGACAACCGATTAGGACGTTACCTGGGCCGGAAGAGAGGAGCCAGCCGGAAGGTGATCTTCTGTTCGGTGAGAACAAGTCCGTCAAATCTTTTGAGTCTGACTCAACAGACAGATTCACGTCTCGACGTCTTTCAGAAGCGAGCGTGACCACAAATGGAGAGGCATCTAATATGGAAGCAGGAGGTCCGAGATCTAGTGTTGATATTACAACGAGTACGAATCGGCTGGAGAAAGAAAGGTCTTTCGTGGTGATTAGCGGCAAGAAGCACGATCGGACACTTTTGGATACTACACCATCTCCGTTGACCTCATTCATCGAAGTAATTTCCCAACCGAGCGCTGGTATAGTTGACCAATCAAGTTTGGATCTCACACCGACCGATACTCGTTCTCAAGTGGAAGAAGAAACCTCGCCTCTGCCGTCAACCAAAACGTCCTCTTCGGAATCAAGATCGAGCACACCGACTGGAGACGAGACAATCGTTCAGGATGGTGACTTGACGTTCTTGGCAGATGATCATTTATCAGATTCCTTGTCTCGCTCGACTGGACCGACTGGACCGACCGGGAACCATCAGAAAGGTAGTCTTTCGGTGGGAGAGATATCGGGAATCGGGACTTGGGAATGTGATCTTGAGGGATTGTTGGATGGGATCGCCCAAAAAGGAGGTCAACATTCGCCTTCAAAGCTACGACATGGTGGCAACACAAGAGGATCTCCTCTAGTTGATTCTCCGAAAGATTTGTCCAGACAGGTGGAGCGTTCGATCAAGAAGAGCCCAGTCGACTCACAGTCCATGGAATCTACTGCCGGGCCTGTACTTGGTCCTCCTATAGAACCCTTCATCCTATCGACCTCTCAAGATCATTTGTCCCCGAAGCCAGCCAACCATATGATACGCTCGATTTCTGAACCTCATAAAGAATCAAAGTTGGATGTCGAATCTGGCAGCAAATCGATCAAGGGTGTCGAAGTATCATCACACATAATAGATTCTTCGCGTAAGAACTTGTCGTCGCCCTCTTTCTCTACAACCCGTTTGACATCACCATCACCGCCTTCATCTATCAGCCTAGATGGTTCTACGCCCGCGTACAACTTTGGTCGTTCGATCTCGCCGACATTAAGTGCCCCTACTGGCGATCATATCAACTCTATCAGGAACCAGCAAGCACAACCTGTCAACGCGCTAGACGTACAAAACACTATCCGATTGATCCCATCATCGCCTTCGCCTGTCTTGCCCAGGTTGCCTCACGATGGCTTGCCTATTTCAGATGGTATTAACGCCGGGCAGAGGGAGTTACATGGTTTGGGGCTCGGCGTTGATGATGCAGATGGTGACAGCCAAGAAGTCAAGATAGAGAAACTGAAGGGTACAGATGAGATTGATATCCAGGAAATATTGGAAAGTGGCCACGAAAACGATCACGAGCATCAGGAGATACGGGATGAAGCTGGAGAGGCGGTAGATAAGATCCTGAGGAAAGATTTGGGGTGTAAATGGGTACAAACGAATCGAATTGCAGAGTTTCTAGGTGGACGGTCAGTCTTGATCTCTCTCAGCGTTTTTTTTATCTTCAGAAGTACTGACTTGCGGCATTACCTTGTTGCTGTTGTTTGGACCCAATGTGTTCTTGTTCGTTCCTTTTCTCTCTGTATGTTAGAGATCCGATCAATGTAGCAGCTGCGTCGCTCTATATGGAATCATTTGAATTCACAGGAATGAAGCTCGACCAAGCCATTCGGTCCGTCATGCTCTTATCACTCTAATCGTAACAGAAGGTGAACGCTGACAACGACAATATCCTCTCGATATAGGAAACTGACATCAGAGTTATACTTCAAAGCGGAAACGCAGGAACTGGATCGGATTATCGTCGCTTTTTGTGAAAGATATATGGAGTGCAATCCGGATACGTTGTTCGGGTCTGTCGGTATGTATATTCATTTTTCCTTTGTTTCCTTCCCTTTTCTTCGAGTCGCCTTCTTAATTCTCAATGCTAAGCAGACATCGCTCTTGGATGCCAGATATACTGCACCAAGTCGCATACAGTCTACTTCTTCTGAATACCGATCTTCATGTGGCCGACCAGGATCGAAAAATGACTCGAAACCAGTTTGTTGAAAACACAATGAGCTCCATTCGTACTGATATTCCCTCCTTCGACCAGTCGAAGATTTCGTTCCGGTCGTCTTCTCCTGATCCACCGATCTCAGATGAAAGCGCGGTCAACACCCAAACTCAAGATGTCTTCGATGACGCTTCCGGACCTTCTGACCGTATCTCGATTCGGTCCAAGAAATCCAGTCGAACCCCGAACGGGTCCCATAGTTTGATAAATGCTATACCTTCCACCCCAGAAGCCAGATCAAACTCGCCGCTTGATTCGGTTCATCAACCATCATCACAAAGTGTGATTTCGACCGCCATGTCGTTCGGATCTAGCGCGAGCAGTCCACTGGTTGGCACCCCGGTTGGAAGCGTCTCTTATGATCCCAGAGTTTCTAGAATGAGTATATCGGGCTTAGGAGTCTCAAACTCGTCAGCTAGTGTTCTCGGTTCGATGTTCTCAAAGTCATGGTCACATGAGATGGAGTCTACCCTCAAGGTAGGTGTCTTACAACTAACAATCGGCTTGACAAATGCTCGTTGATTTGATGTCGAGCCATTTCTTTCTATTTTCATCAATAGGACTTATATAACTCGGTCAAGAGTCAAGAGATTATACAACCTCTTCACACAACGTCTGACCATGAACGTCTATCTGGGAATCTTTCGCCCACTTCTCCTGAAATGATGACCCGAAATCAAAGTGTTCGATCCCAGTCATCTTCGGCCAGCCGACTCAATTCACTCAAACGGGGCAGTATTCGTGGTTTCACGTCTCTTACAGGAGGCTTAGGCAATCTCGGATCACCTTATAGTATTAATAACTCGAGTGGAAGGCTGAGTCCAACATTAAGCGTAGCTACGTCAATGGGAGAGGTAAGGATCTTTATTTCTTCTAGATTCACATGGAAACATCGAAAAACGCAAAACGCTGACCAGCTCTGGTCGTTGGAGGTAGGGATACAACGATTCTATTTATCAATCCAACCCTTCCATGGGATTTGTTTCCAATCTGAGCCACACTATCATCAAGGAACATGATGCCGAGTCTGTTCACAGTAGTGTCTCTGCTTCCACCATCGGAGAGATTTTAGACGAAGAGCTAGCACTTCTGGGCTCCCCTTGGGCTAAAGAAGGTTTAGTTACTCGGAAATACTACATGGATTCTGGAGGGAGACGATCAAAGGACAAGTCGTGGAGGAGTTTGTTCGCGGTTGTTCAAAAAGGGAGCTTCAAAACATTCACGTTTGAAAGTCCTGGGAACTCTGCAAATGACAAGACCGTTGGCGGAGGTAACTGGCTAGTAAGTTCAGAATCGTATCCTCTCATTTTTGTTCAAAGTACAGGCCCAATGCTGAACTGCCTTTGAAATTATTTCTAGGCCAACGCGACTATAGTCGACGAATTCTCTCTCTCTCATAGTCTCTCTAAGACTCTACCAGCCCCTGGTTACAACCGGCATAGACCATTTGTCTTCGTGATCAATCTTCCATCCGGAGCCCAAACCTACTTCCAAGTCGGGACAGACACATTGACCGAAGAGTGGGTCTCAACCTGCAACTACTGGGCTGCTCGAGTTTCCAAAGAGCCATTGACTGGTGGTGTGTCCAATATGGATTACGGCTGGGGTCGACCATCTTTCGGTAATAATTCGGAAACAGAATCTGTGCTCAGCACGAAACGCCAGAGCTCATTAATTTCAAACGGCCACGCAGCTCATGTGAATGAGTGGAAACCCCCATCGCAACCACTGTATCCTAGTAGACATGATGAAGAATCTCAGTTGGAAGCGTTAAGAAAGTACTTGACGAGGCTTGATGAAGATATCGCGGAGCATAAGACGGCAGAATCGTCACTTGTGAGTTCGGTGTTTTCAATGGCATATATATATAGAGAGAGAACAGTATAAACAACGAAGCCCGTCTGAACTTCCTCTGAATCTTACTGACCAAACTTTACTTTCATTCTTTCCTATTAGCTGTCACCTCGACACTTGCAGGGTAGTAGAGCTCATGACAATTATCGACGTAAAAAAGAATTTCTCAAAGAAGAGCATCAAAAGTATACGACATACATCACTTCCCTCGAGGCTGGACTCGTTGCTCGTCTATCTAAAAAGGGAGAGCTCAGATTGAACCACACCTTGGAGAAGGCAAGTCGATAGGCTACGCTTCAAATTCTCTAATTTATCTCATTCAAAGACGCCTGTTTTGAGAAGCTTCTATCATAGTTTTCATCATAAGATCTAGCGAAGTATACCTCACCTCTTCTCCTCTGTTTGTATATTTTTGTTGTATATGACTGTTTGTTCCGTTCCTATAAGCATAATTCATGTTCGTCATAAGACACCCTTACATTCATTCCTCACAATTTTCAAAACGTAGATTATTTTAGTTTTACATCTAGGACAGAAAGCCCTTTTCTCTCTTTAGACCGTTCTGATATTTGGCACCGGAAGCGCTGTATTAGTATACATTTTTTGAACGGTCTTTGACGAGATAAAGAAATCACCATTCACTATCCGTAAGAGATTCCAAATGAAGGAGACGAGTTGTCTAGAAGTATCCATACCCTCGGTGGCCCGGAGGGGCTGAAAGGGTATCAATTCCTAAACTAACGGCATGTGAAGCAGCAGGTAGATCGATTGGCTTCAATCCGGCTTGAAGGAATGATAGCATCAGTGGGACCAAACTGTCAGATTGAGCATTGATCATCAGAGCAGATATATAACCAAGGGTCAACAAATCATTGACCACATATGCAAACTCGAGACAAAGAGCACCATACTAACCTGTTTTGCTGACATTCACGGATGATCTCATGGCCTGTTCGAGCAGTAAAGAAAGTCGTGGCCGCACGTTCTTCCAATTCAGTGACAGTCGGGAGGTCTGTTTTTCCTCCGCCTGCTCGATTTTGAGAAGGAGCCTTGGTAGATTTAGTCGATCCAAGTTGCTCATTGAGTTCGATCTCACATCGGCCTGCTCGAAGAGCTGTTAAAAATGCGGTTCGTATAATTATTAAGAAATCGGCTCATTTCAATACAAGATCAAGGTAAAAAAAGAAGCGACTTACGATAGATCTGAGAGAAGGACGGAACCTTTTGAAGCCCAGAAACCCCCTTGGAAGTATCCGACTCTGGGGCAACCAACGCATCTCGAAGTACTTGCAGAGCGACCGTTCTGGCTGCTTTCTGGACCGAGACAGGTAACAACTCGTTTTCTATATTGTACTCCAGCGCTGCCGTCGATCGTCGGATCTGTCCTTGGATACTTCCAGCCCATTGAAGCTGGGTAGAAGACGACTCGAACGAGATGAGGTACTTTCTTTTTTGGTTGGTTGGTTCTCTGATAAAGGACAACTGGAAAGTATGGCCAGCTCTCTGGAACGCTCTTTCGACGAGGAACGTTTTACTCGTCGGCAGGCTATTGTACAAAGGAGAAGAATCTCCAGTTCGGGATATAAGCATAGTTTTCGTCCCCAGAGATGTTCCTAAATAATCCAAGACGTAACAAAAAGTCCACCATTTTTCATTAGCATCAGAAGGTAATTTGCACTCAACCAAGAAAAGACTAAGGGCGGAAGACTGACCAGTGACGGTGAATGAAGCTCGAGAGTTTTGAGTGAATGTAAGAACAGGAGGATCAAAAGTGAGCCCCGTCCCGTGCAACCTGATTACCAAATTTGGGTCCATTTCGGGCATTGTGATATAAATCAATTCTGAAGGAACCATGTAAGTAAGCTTGGAAGGCAATTGACTTGGCAAGAGGTATATGTCCCTTTGCAGGTGAGATTCGGATGAAGATAAGGCCTGAGAAAGCTTTTCCTTTTTGATCGAGATGTAGAGAGACTCGAGGTACTTGTTCGTAACGAGCCGCCTGGAGTCGTGAACTCGAAATGCCTGAATGAAATCGTCCACTGTGATAGCTTGATTAGCAAAAGCAAAGGTTCCAAAACCAGAGCTGCTTGGATTGAGAGCATCCTACAATAAAGGGTGAGAAACATTCAAGCAGTCAGTTCATAGTCACAAAAAAGAGCTCATAAAAACAGACATACATTGAGCTGCATGATCGCAAGCACGAGCTGAATTGAGACCTGCTTGCTAAACGGAACGACCTCTGAGTTAACCTCGTGCCACTGAGCGGCAAATGTCCAGAGTAGCCTCTCGTTGGCATTCGCTTCGGTCGGCAGTCGAATAGACAAAAGGAAAGTTCGAAGAGCTTCATCGATTCGGACTCCAGCGAAAGAGAATCTGGCGACAAACCCCTCTAGAAGTCGTTCATTTACTTCCTGAGAGAGGAACTCGCCCAGCTTGGTGCGATCGATCTCAGTTGTTTTAAAAAGGAAACCAGAGATACTGGCGCTTGACAGGTTGCTTTGTGAAATGAGGTATTCGACAGCTCGGTGTGGGTCTTGAGAAAATATCTGGATGAAATTGAGCACAATCTGGTATCGAGAAAAACGAATCAAGAAAAATCAGAAAGGTTTAGTTACATATAAATGAGCAGCTGAGGGTTGACAAAGTGCTTACCGGGTGCTGTTTCTTCATAGAATCTGAAGTCGCATCCCCGTCTTTCAACCCGCTCAATTTCAACTTAGGTAGTTCAACGATACTCTTGACAATGAACTTGTTATCGAGCGAGGGCATTTGTCCTTCAGACAAGATTGGTTTGGCTAATGGGGGAAATGTATGTGCAACTGTATCAGATCGTGAAACTGTTTCCACATAATGTTTATAAGTATGAAGGCGAAAAGAAATGACTAACCAATGACGAGAACATCGGTAAACAAGAACAAATATCGATCCTTCGCTGCGTTGGCATTCACGACTTGCAGCACAGGTGAATGGAGCAATAGCTTCCTCGGCGGGTCATTCAATTGAGAGCTTGTCGATTGTTGTGTCGATGCCAGGGCCAGAACCGAGTCTAATCGACCCAAAATCTGTGCCGTCTGAGGTGATAACGTAAGAGGCTGAGCAGAACGTGTTTCGAAAGACGAAGGCGAAGAAGCAGTGACTTCTCTTTGGGACTCTTGGTGAGTATCCATTGTCTTCTCTTCAGTCTGCTCCCAAGTTGGCTGATCTTCTTTTTGATGAAGAGATGCCGACTGATAATCGCCTTCAGAATTCTTTGAGTATAAATCAAGCAAAGAGGGCGCCCCATTGGTTCTTGTTTCTTGTTGCGCTTCACTCGATGAGCCCGTTTGTCCATTGAGAATTGTCATAGGTTGAACGGTCTCCTGTAGCGAATGAGCCCGATATGTCTTGCGAGACATATCAAACGACGATGTGGATGGACGAGGAGTCTCTTCCTCCGAAGGCTCGGTCACAGTTGTTAATCCAGCGCTTGATAAGATCCCCTTCACTTTGGGCAGCGTCGATGTCGTAGCTGATTTCACAGATATGGTATCGACCAAGTGTGTTGACCCAGCAGGGAAGGTATTCACATGGGTCAACGGAGGTGACGACCGTACCGACTGCCTTGACGGCTCAGAATTTTGGGGCGAGGAAGGAGACGGGCTGTGAGGAGTAGTGGCGAATAATGAACTGGACTCTTTAGGAGATGAAAATCTGCTCGCTGAAGAGAAAGAATGTGGGGAAGCTTTGGGCGAAGCTGACAGCTCTCTACCGAGCATCCCTCCATCGATCACCCTAGTATGATCGTCCGGCGAGTTTAAGACTTTTCTTCGATCTTCGCTCAGTCCTTTAAACGCTCCAGTGGAAAACTTTCTGGACAGCCAAGACTTCTTGGAATTAGGGGACGGTGGTCTAGGAGAAAGATCGAAATATGCCACTGGGGATATTCCTGGCGATAAGGTGGATTCGAAATCACCCGTGACCTCAAATGGAGACACGTACGATGCCGGCGTACCGGCGTCAGACGAGACATATCGGTCTATTGAAGGAGAAACCGAACCAATGCTCCTCTCTCGTTTTCTATCCCTTTCGATCTCCAATTGGACAATTCCAGGGAATGGCATCAATTTAGCGTCAGAATACTTTGGTTCTGTCGGGCTAGGTGGAGGAAGTCTTGAGCCGAAAGTAGGCGAGGAGTTGACCGATTGAGAAGGGGGTTGAAGTCCGCCAGAGGGTTGAGAGGTAGAGTGTCGTTCAACGGTCAAGCCGGAAGTGCGATCTTCAAGAGTCTGATGGCTGGAGGTCCGTCGTTGCCCGGAAGAAGATCCGGATGAGCGCAATGTAGATTTCGACGTGCTTCGGTTCATCGCCGAGCTCAGGGGGTCTCGTGTCTCTAGCGCAGGCGACCTGGGTTGGTAATGACTTGATTGGCTAGAGGAAGACGACCGGCTTCGAAAAGTTCCTTTAGCAATTCGCTCCAATTTTTCCACAAATGACAGCGACTTTTTGTGTCCGTGTTTCTTATCAGTCTCAGCCGAACTCGAAGCATTTTCACCCACGCTCGCCCAACTCAATCATGAAACAGATAGGAGAAATGGACAGGTGAACTGGTTAGCTGTACATCTTAGAGGGATACTGAGAAACACATGTAACAAGGATCCATCATTATCTTACCTCATGGCGTAATCCAACGCCGCGGAAGTTCCTGATTCAATAGATCTCTCATCTGGGCCTCGGGAGCTCACCGGACTGTCATCTCTACGTGTGCCTAAGAGTGCTGAAGACGGCATCTTGGACAATTGTTCAATCTCAATAGATGCAGATCCTGGTCTAGAGAAACTCTCAACGCTTTCAAGAGGAGTTAGGAATTCGTCTTGTCCTGACACTAAGAAAAACACAGGACCAAGTCCAAGGCAATGAAACAAGCATTAATTCACAGAAGATCAAGGAAACAAGGTTATTTTACGTACCTTCTCTATCATCCTGATACTGATCTTCGTCCGCAGGAGAACCACTTATCACACTGCGCGCCCTTGCTTTGTGTTCATCCCTCGGCGCAACGCTCGCTGGGAAACTATCTCCACTTCCCGTCCTTGACCGATCCAAATTTCCCCTTTCAACCCCGTCTGGACCTAAGCCTCTCAAATTCGCGGTCAAGCCGGGTGGTAAGATAGGAATAGAGGGAGAAAACTCGGAGGTAGGTGTTGAGTAGTGGCTTGGGGAGGCGTTGGATCTAGAGTGCACTTTGGAAACATCTCTACTAGACCCGTCATTGCTGAAATCACTGTCGTATCTATCATTATCGCTGCTGTTGTTGACGGTAGTGGTGATGATGGAAGGCGTAGTACGCAAAGCCGCTGAAAACTGATTGTTTTGGCTACACGAAGAATTGACTGATCTCACTGAAGACGTCAATACTTCAACCTCCTCCAACCCCTCCTCCTGTGATCTCGGCAGGGACGGAACTCCCAAGTGGCGTTCTCGTCTACCGTCCGTACCGTCAGACACAATGGGCAGTCTTGGACTCACACTCCTCGCGGTTCGACTCGAATTTGACCTCAACAGATCCGAGAATTCAAATGCATCTGTTGGCTCACCTGTGTCGGGAGACGGGGCCCATTGTCTATCGAATGTCAGGCTAGAAGCGTTTGAGAGTCTGCCAGAATTTGACAGAGTGGAAGGTTGGGTAACCGAGATGGACCCCAGCCTGCTCGGTCGGGTATAGTCCGGGAAAGGATGGGGAGATCCTGAACGAGAGGAAGGGAGAGACTCCGAGAAGGAATAACCGTGAGACATGAACGGCCGGGATGAATTACGCTCCAAGAACGTAGAAGAATTGGTCGGATTCTCAAACGATCGAGTAAATGCAGCAGATCGAGCGGAAGAAATCGAAGGGAGAAGGATTTCTTCCCGGTCAGTTTCACCCATGTGATCCCCTACACCTTCCTCAACTTGCTCTGCTCGGTCGTCCCCATCATGCTTCCCATCTGGGTTGTCTGGGTCATCTGGAGATGCTGATTCATCTGAGATTAGATTCAAGAGAGCAGGAGAAGGTGATCGAGAACGGGGCGTTTCAGGAACGAGCAATAGAGAGGGTGATGTGGAAGATGTAGATCCTCCATCGGTTCTACTTCCTAACCGAGCCATCATTCGTCTACCGACCACACTTCTTCGCTCACCACCCGGATGGCTACCTCCTATTGTGAAACTCCTTCCCAACCTTGGACGAGTGAGAGAGGGAATATTGTTCGTCATCGAGTCGCCTTCTGATTGAGAAATTCCAGACAGATGAAAGCTATGAAGAGATTGTTCAACCGAGTTCACAGGAGGAGCTGGGGACGTAGAGGGCGGGGGCGGTACGCCAGTCAGTCTTGAGAGGGCGTCCTGTCGTGCACTTGCAGAATTACTTCGCTGAAGCAGATGTCGGGATTGAATATCTGAGAGTGACGGAAGAGCAGGAAATCTTTGTGGGTAATGCGATGAATTCTGAGAGGATGAAGAGGCTGATCGCTGCATGAGAGTAGGCAGCCTGGATGGTCGGTACCCATCCTCCACTTGCTGTCGCTCGACCTGAGTTTCTTCTTGGACATTATGCGATGAAGTTGGCAATGATGACATCGTCGAGGGAGGGGATCGGTTGAGTTGATCTTCTGTAAGAATTTCTTTACCCAACTCGGCTTCTGCACCAACACTACTTTCAAGTTCAAAAGAATGAAAGTTCGCTTGGTCATCTGCCCATTTTGATCTCTTACTTTCTTCGGAGAGGTGTCCCTGTTCTAAGTCTTCAGTACTTTCTCTCGTTTTGATGTTCGGAGAAGCCTCAACGACAATGACGGCTGGCGGGGGTGGCAATGGTTCACCAGACTCCGTAGGTGGGAATGAGACCTTCGGTATTTCCGTTCTTCGACCGTCCTTATTTCGAGGGATCGAAGCTGCTCGGCGGAGTTTGGCGACGGCAGACGATCGAACGGTTGCTGCGTCGTTCGGTGGAAGAGAGAATCCGGTTTCGAACGGCGGGGTTGACATCTTGGATCAGGCGGTTATGTCGGCCGCTGGAAAGTTGTGATGATAGATACAAGGGCAAAAAATCTTCTCGGATTCTGGGATGTTATGAGTGAGACAGTATAGGCTTGAGAGAAGAGAAGGTGGCTGAATGAGATGGCTGAGCTAAGGAATTTGTTCCTCGAGATTTGATCCAAAGTTAAGCTTGACTTTCGTATAAGAATCTGTCGTATATACGCACGCCAGAACAAACAAATCGAAAGGTTAGGACAGAAAGGATTATCTTGGTACATCTCTTGATAGACCTTCTAGAGTCATCTCTCTATCTCTCCGTCTCTCCGTCTTCCCACTTTTTCACCTCTTCGTTCTTCACTTCCTCTTTTGTCCCAAACAAAAGATACAACCATCGTTTGACAAGGAAACTGGATCAGAAGAATCAAGATAAAAGGACATACCCGAACCAATGCTGATTGCTCAAACGCCTTGTTTGGCCACTGATAACAGTTCTTGAAGAACAGATCCTGAGTACAAGTATCTGTATCTATCGTCGAGAACGCCTTGATGAAGAGAAGAGGTAGGTGATGGGCAATGAATAGTAAATAAAGAGATTGAGAGATGGCTGACACCTAATGTGAAAGGGATAGGAACGAGAGTTGTATGACAGGAAATCAATCCGAATCGACTGCGCTTAGGCACACAAAGGGTAGGAGGCGTGCCCGTATTTAAGTATCTCAACATCTTCATTTAAGGTCCAAAGCGTGCGCATATATTCGTCTTTCATCTCAGAGAACACACACAGGCATGAACATCAAGATCACACACTCAAAGACAGAGTACAGGTCAAAGAAAGAATGAGGATAGAGAAAATAGAGAAGATGCTGAATTTATTTCTTCTCCTGGTCCTCCTGCATACTCAACTCAATAGCCTTTCGAATCGCCTGTTCAAAGGAATCCGACAAAGACAGGTTTAGACAGCGTATCACAATAGAGTCAGATTAGGAAGACTATCAGAAGAAAACAAACACACCTCTTCCTCATCCTCATCGTCTTCTTCATCTTCATCGCCCATCTCAACATCCCTATCGGCTCCTGAGGAAAGCGCAAGAGCTGCCTTCAGCTCTGCATCGCTCTCGTCGTCCTCGTTCTCTGTCTCTTGGGCTGGTACTCTACTCGATGATGTAGTCTCTACAGGCGCCAAAGCTGTCGATTCAGATACAATCTCGGCGGGAGCAGCATTGGAAGAAGTCTCTGGCACAGTGGCCAACGGAGCAGACGATACAGATTCTGCCCCGTTCGCTCGAGCCTGCCTGGCCTGCTCTTCCTCCATCGACATTCGTAGAACCTGTGGATATGAGTAGTAGTCGATAAGCGAGATTAGTTTATAGCGATGATAGTACAGACATATACAACGCTCATTTGAAAGAACAAACCATAGCAAGCTCAGGATCCATATCAGGGTCCACACCAAACTCAAAGTTCGATCCACCACCAACACCTCCACTTCCGCCCACACCTCCATCTCCGCCGCCTCCGCCCGAATAACTATCCTCTCCACGAAGGATTGACGACGATGCTATGATATCCGACAAAAGATGAGGTCCGGCCGGAACGGTGATGATGTGGCTGTGGCAGAGACAATAGGAGATGCGTTCAAGCTGTCAAATTTAAGAATGTTCATCTCGTAAGATGAGATATGAAGGGCCTAACCTGTTCTCTCCACTCTGAACGCTTTCCACGAAGCGTCCCAACACGGCTTCGGCTCCTCCGTTCTCCTCTCCATTGACCACCCCATCAGCTTCGCTATCTCCGATGAAGGTCACAACATCCACCGCCACGTTGTTTTTCTTGAGCTTTTTACCCAGCTTGACGAGCTCCTTCTCACTTGCCGATTCGGACAGAGGGGAGCCGAGCAAAAGAATGATTCGCTGACGCTGCGTTTTATTCTGTCGATGTTTTAGGGCGAGCTGTTTTGTGAGGTGATCAAAACGGAACGATCATCAAATGAAGAACTCGCAAGATGGGAAAAGGACAGATGACAACCCACCTGAGCGACCTGAATACCTGTATGCAGATCAGACTCTCCTCCGATGGTCGCTTTGTGCAGAGCGGAGAGGATCTTGCCCAGATCATTTGTTGGTGTTGCTAATACTTCCGGACTGATGAAACCGGATTTGTTATCATAGACAGGAAGGAGGGAACATTTAGTTTGGCGCACCCTATCGAGTCAAAAATCGAATTGTGCTCTGGCTAGGGCGATGAATGATCTCACCCTTTTCCTCCAGCCCCGCCCATCGTCATCACGCCCACTGTATTTTCAGGATTTGAATTAACTTTTGAGTTGAATATAACCGAGATGGCATCTAGTTGTGCCTCAAAACCTAGAGTAACGAAAAACGCGATTTAGAACGGCTGCAAGATCAGTTTTGACTGAAGAGCGGACAACTTGATAGAAAGCCTAGAAAAGACAAGTTGAAACAAGGTACATACGTGTTGGTGTGAAATCTCCGTTCCGCATGTACTCCGAAGAGTCGATCCTACATAGACGGATTAAAAAAATTGAATAGTAGCGATACGTAAGATACAGGGTAACATGCTAGAGACACAAGAAGAAGATGTGTGCATTGATGATCCTGAGCATAAGTTAGGCGTACAAGAGCATTACAGCCTATATGTGAATGGAAGTGAGAGGTGGAAGTCAGCCTCCAGACGAGTTGTACGGTCTAATCAGGGAAGAGCTGGTCCAGAACCAAATAAACTTACTTCCGGTGCCATATTAACTTAGATAAAGGTATAAGATAGTATCGATTGAAATGACTGTGTCTGTGAGAAGATATGACTGAGAGCACACAAGATGGGATGGAAGATGCCTCTGTGGACTTGACTGATGGATTAGCTGGAGGTCTAACCGCACGGCTTAGTCAGCTAGCCTTCACGTGGTTACGACTGCGATCGAATTATATTCTAAATTACAGCCGTAATTTAGCCGTCAACACAACCGTCCGTGCCCAGGCCCCATCTCTTTATTTCCCTCCTCTTTCTCTTCTTCCTTCCTTCTTCCCGACCACCACTCACTCTTACTCTCTCTTTCTCTCAAAACAAAACTCCCGTACCTCCTCCACCTTTAAAAAGAAACAGTCTAGCCCACCATGTACGTCGACATGCTTTCTTTCTCTTTCTGAAGTGTATGCGTGTGGTATTGTTATAGAAGATGGCGATCGGAAAGGCTCATCGCCTCCTTTTTCTTTTTCACTTCATCTGCGTTTCGCCTCTTTTTTTTTTAAATCATCATTTCTTCGTCTTTTTTGACACTTGATTGTGCACTGCCCCTTTCTTTTTCTCTTGCTTTCGTCTTTCTCCTTCCCCGTCTTTGGATTTACCTCGGCCATCTTATAATCAATTCACTCTACCCTATTGACTGCGGCCTTATCATCCATCCTTTTTTTTCCATATCGTGTGATGGATATGCGATGGATTCTTCAACTCTAGGGATGATGAAGTTGCCGCCCTCGTATGTGTTTCTAAATATCTTCATGATGCGAATTGGCTCCTTGGCTCATATCCGCTTTCTTCGTTGTCTCTTGTAATGGTTTTCTTATCATTCATTAGGTGATTGATAACGGATCCGGAATGTGCAAGGCCGGATTCGCCGGAGATGATGCTCCCCGAGCCGTCTTCCCGTAAGTACTAGTATCGTTTCGTCGAGCTTGGTTAAATTCATGACAGAGCAAAAGCGATCCAAGAACATGCTTCACGTCTCAGTCTTGATATTCGTAAAGACGGAGTGGCAACTCCTTGTATGGATGACGCAACTGCTGATCGTACCTCTTTCTGAATTGGTTAACCAATCTTCACAGCTCCATTGTTGGACGACCCCGACACCAGGGTGTTATGGTCGGTATGGGACAGAAGGACTCCTACGTTGGGTTCGTATCTTTCACATCTCTTGATGTCCGTAACCGGCTCTTGTTATTAACCTGATGTCTTCTATGCGGCAGTGACGAGGCTCAGTCCAAGCGAGGTATTCTTACCCTCAAGTACCCTATCGAGCACGGAATCGTCACCAATTGGGACGATATGGAGAAGATCTGGCACCACACCTTTTACAACGAGCTTCGAGTTGCCCCTGAGGAGCACCCCGTCCTTCTTACTGAGGCTCCTCTAAACCCCAAGGCTAACAGAGAGAAGATGACCCAGATCATGTTCGAGACCTTCAACGCTCCCGCTTTCTACGTTGCCATTCAGGCCGTGCTTTCTTTGTACGCCTCTGGTCGAACCACCGGTATCGTGCTCGACTCTGGAGACGGAGTCAGTCACACTGTTCCTATCTACGAGGGTTTCGCCCTTCCCCACGCCATCCTCCGATTGGACTTGGCCGGTCGAGACTTGACCGGGTACCTTGTCAAGTGCTTGATGGAGCGAGGATACCCTTTCACCACCACTGCCGAGCGAGAGATTGTTCGAGACATCAAGGAGAAGCTCTGCTACGTAGCTCTCGATTTCGAGCAGGAGATGCAGACCGCCGCTCAGTCTTCCCAGCTCGAGAAGTCGTACGAGCTTCCCGACGGACAGGTTATCACCATTGGAAACGAGCGATTCCGATGCCCTGAAGCTCTCTTCCAGCCCTCTTTCCTCGGACTCGAGGCCGCCGGTATTCACGAGACCACCTACAACTCGATCATGAAGTGTGATCTTGATATCCGAAAGGATCTCTACGGAAACGTCGTCCTTTCCGGAGGAACCACCATGTACTCTGGTATTGCCGATCGAATGCAGAAGGAGATTACTTCCCTTGCCCCGTCGTCGATGAAGGTCAAGATTGTTGCTCCTCCTGAGAGGAAGTACTCCGTCTGGATTGGAGGATCCATCTTGGCTTCCCTCAGCACTTTCCAATCTATGTGGATCTCAAAGCAGGAGTACGACGAGGCTGGACCTTCCATCGTCCACCGAAAGTGCTTCTAAGTCAACAAAGTCTTTCTATCCTTTAAGGCAGAACGGTTTCTTTTCTTACGATAGAGGCACCCTTGGCGGTCTTTCGCCAGCGGTGGTTTTCTCACTCTTTTTCCAATATTTTCACCGACGTTTTTGCTCGCGTGTATGTTTTTCTCTACTTGATGCTATCAATATCATGGCTTTTACGTTCCGTTGTATTATCATCTTCTGCGCCCTTCTGACTGAGATATCGAAATCGTTACAACACAAGACATATAAAAATGAGATTTATTCAACTACTAAATAACGATACATTAGACGTAATAAATAGATTCATAGACAGGCCCGAATGTTGATCGATCAAAGACTTTAAACGTAATTGCGACATTCTCCAAAACCCCAAGCCGAACTCTTTCCATCACCTATTTGTTCCCAAATTTCGAAACATCCACTCTCTTTCTGAAGCTCAGTATCACCTCGAGAACGGATCTTCAATCTTTAGGGCGTGTCTTTTTCCGGTCTTATCTTGAATTTGTTATCGTCATTCGATATAGATCTCCCTTATTGTATTCTATCCTTCGAACGCGTTTTATACGTATCAACCCTCGACCATGCCGTCCGATTCATCCCATCGAGCCTCACGATCTGGTTCATCAGACAAGAACAGGTCGAATACAAACGGTCCATCAGCTCAGTCTTCGTCTCTGTTCTCCGGATCAGCTTCAGCTCCGGCAGGTGCGTTGTTTTCAGCGCCAGGAACGCCGGTAGAGGCAATCAAGATTGATATGATTATCAGATCAGCCGGGCATATCCTTCCGCCTGGGAATATCGAATTGCATCCTGAAGAGAAGGGAAACTCGCAGTCAAAGCAGAAAAATTTACATCTATTAAAAGAAAGAATGGAGGACACCCCAAACGAGGTGAACCACGTTGAGGATTTGGACGCGAACGTAGACGCGAGTTCGCGTATCTCTGCGGCTACACAAGCGGAGATCAACCAAACCTTTCACTCTTCATCCACTTCAAAGCCCAGACACGAACCCATGATACGTCAAAGGATTGAAGGACCAGGAACAGAAGAGGAAGAGGAAGGGGAAGACCAAGCGCATCTACATGGACCAGTAAAGAAGCGAAGATTAGAGCAAGAGCAAGAAGGAAAGAAGATATTACTGGATAAATTGGAGCGGGCAGGATTGACCACCGTCGATGGAGGAGAGATATCGGATGATCTGCTAAAAGCCCAGCTGGCGGATAGTATTGACTCTGCTGATTGGGTTCGTCCTCCCTTCTTCTTCTCTGGGTTCATCTTGCCCCCTCCTCTTCTAGAACACCTAGATGTTGTACAAATTGACTTCCTGTTGTGTTATCATGTCTGCGCGCTCTTGAAACAGGAAGATTTATTAGAGAAAGAGGAATCAGAACTTCAATCTTATGAAAGTAGGCTAGATGATCTTCGGTGGTTTCAGTGGCAGGGTATGTCGCTCTTGTTTATCTCACAGTATGCATGGAATGTGTTTGTTGCTAAGTAGTTCTTCTATCAATAACGCCTGTGAATGTTCAGCGATTAATCGGTTTTCAGATGAGGAGATCGAAACAATGACGGCCTACTTGAAAGAGAAAGGTGAATCTCGAGTATTGGAAAACGAGACATCAATAACCCTCGAGTGCCTTGCTGAGCATTGTTTTTCTTGTTATTGTGGATTGTGTGCTCTCTTGAGGCTTGTTGAATTTTGTCAAGCGATATGTGATCGAGCTGAAGTTCTCGGTACTTCGGTTATTGAACGCTTTCCAAATGAAGGTTGTGCGTTTAAACTCTTCTATCTTCTCACTTCCGTTCGACGTTACAGACCACATATCTGACTTGTTATACGAACCTCTTTCTGTCTTCATTTGGTATTGTTTATTTAAATGAACATCATACAACAGCCAACTTATTACAGGGATCCAAATCTCGATGAATTCTTGCTCATGCCGATACTCAAACTAGCACTGACTAAAACGTACGGCTCATCGTCCCAGACTCAAATTGCGCGACCGCATCCGCTAACCTCATATACGATAATATGCTCTTCTAGGCTAAGAAAAAGGGAGCGACTTCGGGAGTATTCGACCTGGACAGATGCGATCGAGCTCATACGTCGAAGTAAGAGAATATTGGTGCTCACCGGAGCTGGAATTAGTGTTAGTTGTGGTATTCCTGGTATGTCGATTATTTCTTCCATCATCTCGTTGATTGGATGCACCAATCCAGATACTGAAATCAAAGAAACTCTTGCGTGTTGGTTTTGGGTAGATTTTAGAAGTACAACAGGATTGTATGCGAAGCTTAAGGATGAAGGAGAGTATGATTTAGATGATCCCCAACAAATGTAAGTCTCTCATGTGTTTCTATATTTCATAGACTGGCTGCAAGAGTAACTTGAGGTTAACCGTAGTGTCGCGGCACCGGCTCAGGTTTGAACTCTCATATTTCAAAGAAACTCCTGCAGTATTCTAGTAAGTGAAGGGATCTATGAATATAAGCGAGGTTCTTATTTTGTGATTATCAGCTGACTGAATTCGGGACATCTTTCTGTTCCAGTTCATTCGCTCAGTGAGTTATGTCTTTCTCTTGATGAACGACTGCCTCGCTTATCTTCCGAACATGATATGTCCTTCTTGCAATCAGTCAAATATATCGTGAGTCATCCCACTTCGTTTACTATTCATCAAGCCATTCCTTTATTCATTCGACTGGTCTTTGACGATTGATTTGGATCAATTAGCTTCCAACTTTACTGTAAGATGCAGATCTTATTACGATTGGACTTTTCAAACGTTTACAAATATGAGTTAACCACTTTCGTATCTGCAGCCATCTCCATGTCATCGGTGGATCAAACTCCTGGAGGACAAAGGGAAATTATTAAGAAACTATACTCAGTAAATTCAACTCGAGTTCTTTTAGGCTTGTGTATTGTTTCTTCGCTAATTGTACTCTCCATATACCTTTGTAGGAACATTGACAGTAAGCGCTTGTTTCGAACTTTCTTCTTGTTGCAGCTTGAGAAATCTACTATAACACATGTTTGGAACTATTTCCATAGCTCTAGAAAGTCAAGTGGGAATTAAGAACGTCTTGCAATGTCATGGTGAGCTCTTTCCTTTCCCTTGGTTCCTATACTTCATCTTCTCAAGTGCGTTGATCATACCTGGCTTTCAACTTAGGTTCCTTTGCAACGGCATCTTGTCTTCGATGCCGCCGTCAGATGCCAGGCTCGGCCATTGAGTCGGATATCATGCGCCGGACAATCCCAAGATGTACTCCTTGCATTCAGTCAGAAGAGCGCGAAGTGAAACAGCGGGTTAAAGAACGGAAGAAACGAAGAGGGAAACAGAGACGTGGAGGTTGGGCGGGGGAAGATTCAGATGAAGAGGGAGAAGAGGAAGATTTGAAATGGAGGAGCAACCTTCCTCCGGCTGTGATCAAGCCGGACATCACCTTCTTTGGAGAGCCATTGGACGATCGGTTTGACCGCTGTCTGTTTGCAGATCGAGAATCTGTAGATCTACTACTCGTTATTGGAAGTAGCCTACAAGTGGCGCCCGTGTCGGAAGTGTTGGCCCATCTGCCTCACTCAGTTCCGCAAATCCTTATCAACAAGACCCCTCTCAAATATTTCGACCCGGATATTAATCTTCTTGGAGATGCAGATGGGATCGTGCGTCTTCTCTCTGAGAAACTTGAATGGAACATACCAATACCTGAATTAGGCCGAGCCCAGAACGCATCGGCTGAACCTAGTAGGGAACCTACAAGAGTCGGAAACACGTATGTATTCTATTATCCCTCTTCGTCGTCTCCTCTCGATTGCAATGTTTATCTATTTGTTCAATCATTCATATGTTTATTTTTCTTTGGCCTTCCTTCAACCCCGGGTTAAATTTCGAAAATAGCCATTACTGGCTGTTTGATGGAGCTGAGCTGGGTGATTCCGACGCCCCATCTGACAGTGGTGACGACGATGACGATGACGATGACGATGAAGATAATGATGATAGGAAGATACCTGGGCAGATGATCCTGGATTCGATATCTAGATCTGATCAACCAACACTCCAAGAAGAGGATGGAATGTCCGAAGGAAGTGTGATTTGCTATGAAGGTGAATAGCGGAGACGAATTGTTACTCGTCTCTCTCTATGCTGTTCCTTCATCCGCTGTTCTTTATCAGCTCCACTTTTTGTACCCCATTTTTTTGTATATGTATCGTGTAACGCCCGCCCATCTTTTCCGCCGATGGATTTTCTTGCCTTTCTTATTTCTTTTGTAGAAAGGATATGTTGATGACAACGATATCAATTTTATAACTGAAAGCATGCCTGCCTTCTCACACCAGTTTACATTCTCACACGCGTTCATCCGCCCGTCTGCTTGTCTTTGGTTTATTGGAAGACTCGCCTTCCTCATCCTCGCTATCCCATTTAAAGACATCCTTTCCTTCCTCCTCATCTTCTTCTCTTCCGTTCGATCCTGACCTGATGTGGTTGGGTGACGACGTCGTCGTCGTCATCATGGGAATTGCAGAATTAGAACCAATCGAAGACATGTTGGTCGAAGAGGTATTCGTCATAGGAAGACCCCGATAGGAGTTGTGTTTAAGATGCGAGGCAAAGGAGTACAGTGCAAGAGCAAAGTAAATCTACGAACCGGACAAAGTGGTAAGAATGGTATCAACAAATACGTTCTATGCTTTCAAGAGAAGGAAGGAAGGAAGGAAGGAAGGAAGGAGACGATAGTGATGAAATCCAGCTTACTTTCAGCGCCCAGCACGCAATTAAGACAAACACAGCAAAGATCTTTTCGTGATCCCACAATGACTCCGCGATTCTGACTCGCTCCTCGTCTGATAGGTCTTCTCCCAGCAGCTCGCCTCTTGACTTAGCGAGCGCGATCATCGCCGCCTGGGCGGGTGAGTTGGAGACTCGACGACCGTCATGGGGTATATACAACCACCAGACGATGGAGAAGAGGAAAGTATAAAAGGTGGTGACGAGGTGATCGAGAATATACAGATGCGAAAACTTGAACACATTCGTCGTTTGTTCCTGTGCGGGCGTAGAACAGAAAGAACAGAAGAATATACAGGAAGAGTTAGGATCATAGTCGGTAAGTAGAAGAACAAAAAACATCATTCATCTAGCATCCGTTCGTGGCTGAGAGAGATTGACGTCACGATGTACATTATAGACGTCTTCACAACCATCCGCGAGCAGCCAGATTGTCCGCCAACCTTCCTTTATCCTCGCCACAACGAAGAAGGATTGATAAAAAGGAAGAAAGAGCTGAAGGAGACATACCTCGGAGATGGCCTTCAAACCCCAAACGAACCCCGCAAGCGTCACGGTCGAATAGAGATAGAAACTAAGTTGTCCAATGGTACCGCCAGAGAAGAGTGCTCCGAAGAGTCCATAGACACCTGCTATCTTGTTAAGCAGCTTGAAACAGGACGTTTTAAAAAGTGAAGGATGGTCGATGCGATTACAAGAAAGAGCAGAGGATTGAGACGTTAGCCGATAAGGACGCGACGTTGGGACTTTGGACGAGCAAGCTGATGATGACGGAAGAGACAAGGATAGGACGTACCCCGAAAGCGACGATCAAGAGAGCACCTATGACCCAAGAGAAGAAACGCGATAGATTTGCATCACATCATGAATGGTTGGCATCAAATCTCTATCCGTAAAGAAGCGAAGAGAGAAAACAATCGCGAGCAGACCTTGTTTGATGTCCATGATGCCAAAGAACGAGTTGAATAACGGCCGGTTGAGTAAAGAGATCCGCATGGCGAGAGCTCGTCTAACTGACTAGCTTTCTTTGATCTACAAAGCAGAGCGAGAGAGGATGTGGATATGAACGTTTGAAGTGATGATGGTCAGGATAGAAAAGGCCTTTTGGTCGGTTATCGTTGAAGGAGATTCTGTCGCTACGGAAATTCTATCCATCAACGTCTTCGATGCAATCGACCACACAGGGTTTCTCACAGCGATTCTTACGCCGCATGATGAGCTCTTCTATTCCAGTCGACACCACAACTGCCGCTGTTGTTGTGCCCACTGAATCCCATCCGGCTGGACCGCTGAGGATGCAGATTATTCTCCGTCGAGATCTCTTCGAGGTAAAAATTCCAGTCTTCCATCGACTCTTTCATTCGTCCTCGAACGATCTTGTTTCTCATGCTCTCCTCTTCACTCTTGTTGGATCAATTTATCGCTCGGTGTTGTTTCTTTCTTCATCTTGTTTTCCCTTTCAAATGGACACGACCAGTAAAGAACCTGGGCTGGCCTGTTGGTCCACTCATGGCTCAAGCCTCTCACGCTTCTACGGCGGTCCTTCATCAATTCAAGGATGAACCGAATGTGCAGACTTATCTTGAGGATCTGCCAAATATGCGTAAAGTTGGTTTTGCCTCTTCCTTCTTTGTTCTTCGCAGCCTCTGTAGGATTGACCGTTGACCGTTGTTGTCTCGATCTATAATCGATTGATCAGCTCGTATACCAGGTAAGTTCAGGAAGGATGTGTATCCAGAGTTATCTGCGCCCCGTTCTGCGCTCACTCTCTCTTTTTGTTCCCAACTCAAAAGACGACAGACATGAACACTCTTCAAAAAACAATCGACCACTTGGAGACAACCGGGTCCAAATACTTTCTTGTTCGTCTTCACTCGTAAAATGTTGATCTCCGACTACTCTTGTACTCGCGCTTATCAGAGCAAGCTGATCACAATTGTCGTCCCCTTTACTTGTTTGGTCTTTCTTTCAGTGGATGGAACAGCCCGAGAATTATCCAACGGCGTTAGCGATTGTGCCCAATAGAAAGGATAACAAAGCAGTCTCGAAGGCATTGCACAAGGGTGGATGTGTACTTTGGAAATAAGATTGTTCTCCTGTTAGAACATGTATACATATGTGATTCATGAATACCCTCCTCGACAATACTTGACCATGGGTTTTTTTCTTGTCTTGAGTTTTCTTTCATTCCGAACCAGGTGGGCTTACAAACTGAACGAAACCATCGGTGATTCGTCCTTGATCCTTCCAACCCAACCAAGCCTGTCTGGCATCTACCCTGTTTGATCTCTTAGCGACGTGAACGGAACCAACGAGGACCTGACCGGATACCGTCTGTACGACTAGTGCGTTCTGTGCTTTGCTGTAGAATGTCTGGCCTGGGAGAAGGTCAGTTTTGGAAGAAGGTTGTTGACTTGACTTCGTCGGGAAGGGAACAGGGGCCGGAGGAAGCGATATATCGAATAGACCTGTGAGAATGACATCGGAGGAATGTGAGGATGGGGTAAGAGGAGCGGGAGGGAGAAAGGTATGAAGACTTTGCTGCGAGATTCAAATGTAAGGAAAAGAGAGCTCTTCAGGGAAACTCGTTCACTCGAGAATGATCCTAATCAATCAGATGAATAGATAGAAGAGGCAAACCTGATGAGATATTGCTCGGTATCGGGCATAAACCATGGACGCGTTCAGCTTGTTCCAATTGAGCGCGCCGAGCTCATGAGAGATCTTCCGAGCCCTTGACTTCCCGACTTCTGTTTGCGGTATCGATTCCAGCTTTGAAGAAAAGACGAGAGGTGGTGTTCAACACGTATGCCTAGTACAAGTATAGTGGGAACAGGAAGTCACGCAGACTTACCGTTCCTGCTAGTAGTCCTTCGAGAGTCTGAACCAAGAGTTCGCCTCCTAAAGTCGCCAATGGAGATAGAAGCGTTTCGAATGTTGAGTTTGGTGGGATAGCCTGACGAACCCCAGGTTGTACCCAACGCGCATACGATGTGACGGACGGGATCTGCATCAGTCTGGTTCGCAATCCTGATTGAAGGAAACGGAATGACGCACGAATTCTTGTTGTTTGTAGAGTGCTCCTGTGTCTGCTCCTCTGTCACTCAGATTCTGGATTGAGACCCCAGTGATCTCATCCTGGTTCATCAGCGCGTACTGAATCGGGGACGCCCCTCGATATTTCGGTAACAACGATGGGTGTACGTTGAGGGCTCGATTTGACTCAAACATTTGGAGATGAGATGAAGGTAGAATGTGACCGAACGAGGCGGTCAGAAGAATATTCGTCGGCGAAGGTGTCTGGTAGTGTTGAGGAAGCTACTGTCGGACAAGGCATACGCGGAAATGAGTAAATGATCATAGTTACAAAAACAGTTCAGAAGAAGCAGTCTTGTTTAGCCAAGTAGGTGCACGCAAACGAAGAAAGTGAGAACCGACTGACAAGCCAGGATCTGATGCCCTCTTCTGGAACGGTCGTTACCTCTATAGAGTTTGACATTGCAAACTTCATGAGAGGTGCTGTCCCCAGGCGTTGTCCGTAAAGGGTACATCTGTCAGTCTCGAGGCGATGTGTCTTTTCTCTTCAAGAGAGTATAGGATAGATTCACGTTCATAAAGATTCTGCTTTCTTTTTCCGTATGCTTGTATCGGAGGGGTGACGACATCTATCCTATTCCAAACGTCTACGGGCGTGTACATGTTTGTGTGAGGAGGGATCCTCATGAGAAAAGAGTGAGCCTTTGGAATGACTGTTCATGATGTTGAGGACATTTTTGACAACTGACGTTTGTTTTTCAGGAGAGCAGAGAGACATCCTACAGAGAACACATCGGATCCGAGGTAGAGAATGTTGAATGGTCTGTGCATCCGGTTCAGTGTGTTGCAGATGGTGATGTTGAGTGCTAGCTGATGATGTAGATGATGATCGCGGGAAGTGATTGCAGAAACTGATGCGAGTGTCACGTGACTTTAAATTATTTTCATATTAATCCTGCATACAATCCAGACATAAATGCATCCTAAAGCGTTCAAAGCTTTACAAGGTCTATATATCAAGAGCGATAGAAGAAAGTCGAGAATGAAGAAGAGATGAAGCAAAAAGAAAAGAATATTCCGTCTCGACAAGATATCATCTGGCCCAGTGTGAGGACGAAAAAATCGTCCGTGGCACAAGCAAGAGTATGAACCCAGGACGGCGACCTGAACAAGTCAGGCCCAAAGCTAGATTGGTCTGACACTTCCCGAGCACCTGTTTCTCCGCGAAAAGGATAGAGGCCAAGCGACTCTAAAGGGAGGTGTCTTGGTTGGAAAAAGAGAGAGTGACGGTAGTGAGGGTGTTTATAAAGAGCTCGGAGTTTAAACATGTCACGTGCGTGACGCTTGAGTTCCGCTTCCTCCAGCGTATAAATTTCGTCAAGTTGCCGCTCAGAGACTTGGTTTTTATTCATTGACCACGTTAGTTCACTTTCCTCCCTCTATGGTTTTCGCACTCTCCCTCCGATAGCTAACCTTATCTCGCTTTGACGCGCATCTTCCTCTCTACAGACTCTGCAGGATTCATTTCTATAGAGATATAACTGGTCTTGCTAGTTTACACTAGCTACACCACATAAAGCGAGATGCTGATACTCCACCCACACCCCTTCACGGAGGACATGCGGTCTTTTGCTCTTGGTTCTCACGAACCAAGGCAGGCCGTCGATGAAGTGGATTGACTCTTGACGCTCTTTGCTTGCAGAGTAGCCGACGGACGACATCGGGGCTGTGGGACGTATCTGATCGCTTTCTCTCACCCTCTGAAAACTGTCTTGCTTGCTCCTTGAGCGAGTTAGAGCGTTTTCTTTGGCGATCTGAACATCTGGTCTGAGAAGATTGTCTCAAGTAATCACAGATCTTTTAATATACGTAGTGGAATCAAGTCAATCTGGATCAGTTGGTGCAGTCTTTTTGAAGACCTCAAGTTTCTCCTGGAAAGAGGCGTTGATGGCTGAAAGGTTCAAACACAAGCGCTCGAGAGCATGGATCTGTTATACAACTGATCGATCCCTCATGTACTAAAGAACTCGGACACTATCTCTTGGAGAAAGTTAGAAAGGTTCTATGGTCTTCATTCAACATCGTTGTAGCCGCCGTCTGATACTTTACACCATAAGCTGTCTGATCAAGGACTCGCTCAAGAGAGTGACTTGGACCAACACCGACAAGGAGGAAGCTGCAAACAGAGTGTATCAATCACCCGACCGATCAGTTCAAAGCGTCAACAACATGGGTTATAAAATGTGGTTGTTAGCGTTCCCATGTGTCTACCTACCTCAAGTGACATCTTGTACGTGTTCCGCTACTTGTCTCTGCGCATATGGTCTCTCTCTCTTGTCGTTCGGACCATGATTTCATACATACCCAACCCTAACACTAACCAGAACTCGATTACGTAACCACGCATTTTTTTCCCCAACATCATCAGAGAAAAAAAAAAAGAGAACACCTACAAACGACCAACTCCAAGTCACCCTTTGGTCTTTCAGTTCTCCTCTCTTTCTTTCTTTTCCCCTCTCTTTCCACAGGTTTACATATCCAAGTAACCCATAATGGCTCCTCTTTCTGCTTCTAAGGCTAAGGTTCGTCTTGATAGAGAGGAAAGCAGGATCGTATGGCGACAACCGAAGAAGATACTTCGGTGGCTAATCACTTTATGCTCCTTCTTTCCTTTATTTTTTCCTATCTCGAACGTCTCGTCCTCTGTAGCGACTCGCGGAGAAGGTAAGATGATCACTATTTCATGCCAGATGAGCTTAGGCTTTTCTGGATATTGTTCTCCAGCTCGTTTGGTGCAAAATCAAGCGAATCTTAGGTCACTCGAGCTGATCGCACGTTCCTCCAATCGATTCATCTGCGTTTGCTTTCTCTCTATCAACCCATTCCCCTCATCAAATGTTATTTATTCCACCCCTCTTGCCTCTCTCTATCTGAAACACATCCACACTATAAAGGCCGCTAAGGGCGCCTCTAAGAAGGGATCTTCTACCACCACCTCTACCGCCGCCAGCACTCCTCTCACCTCGCTTTCGGCCAACGGTTCTACCGAGGATTTGGCCATGTCCATGGCCAAGCTCTCCGCTGCCACCGACCGATCCGCCACTGGTGTGTTGGTGTCTGACGCCAAGGGTCGTGATATCCGAATCGACTCTTATTCACTCTCCTTCCACGGACGTGTCTTGATTGAGAATGCCGAGGTTACCCTCAAGTATGTTTCTCCTCTGCTACCTGAGCGTTAAAACAATGAGCTCTGAAATCACTGTTCTGACCTGTCTTGTTCTTCGTTTATCTTCTTTAGCTACGGCCAGCGGTAGGTCATTTTATCATCTAAAAATGCATGATATTTACAATAAATCCTAATATTCAAACATCCCACCATACAGATACGGTCTCTTGGGAGAGAACGGATCTGGAAAGGTTAGCCGATCATCCATACAACTAATGTGTCTTGTTCTTTTGCTGATCCTTGTCCTGTCCATCGTTTTTCCGGTTTCATAGTCCACTTTCCTTCAATCCATCGCTGAGCGGGATATCGAGATCCCTGATCACATTGATGTTAGCTCTTTTCCTCTTTTCCTCTGTACCTTTTTCTATCTGCGAGACATTCGAATCTAAACCCAACATTTATTCTATCCTGTCCTGTTGCGGTCGGATTCTTGGGTAATTTTGATTAGATCTACCTTGTTCGAGGAGCCGTCGAGCCTTCCGATACCAACGCTCTTGACTACATCATTGCCTCTGCTAAGGCCAAGGTCGAGCGACTTGAGAAGCTTGCCGAGGATATGTCGACTGAGGACTCCGTCGATGAGCTCGCCCTCGAGGCTATCTACGAGCAGATCGAGGAGATGGACCCCTCTATGTTCGAGGCAAAGGCCGGAGCCATTCTCCACGGTCTTGGTTTCACCCAGGCCATGATGGCTAAGCCCACCAAGGACATGTCCGGAGGTTGGCGAATGCGAGTCGCTTTGGCCCGAGCATTGTTCATCAAGCCCCACTTGTTGTTGCTCGATGAGCCGACATCCCATTTGGATCTCGGAGCCGTCGTCTGGCTTGAGGCTTACCTTTCGACTTACAACCACATTCTTATCTTCGTACGTCAAACCTGTCGATTCCACTGCACTGGTGTCGAAGCGCATCGCTGACCCCTTTCTCTCTTTCCTCATCCCTTTGTTCCTTTCAGACCTCCCACTCGCAAGATTTCATGGACTCTGTCTGCACCAACATCATGGACCTCACTTTCCAGAAGAAGCTCATCTACTACGGAGGTAACTACTCCACCTACGTCCGAACCAAGGCCGAGAACGAGACCAACCAGATGAAGGCTTACGCCAAGCAACAGGAGGAAATTGCTCACATCAAGAAGTTCATGTACGTCCTCTTCTTTTTTGTGCTTGTTTGATCAAGCGTTCGGCTGCCCTCTGAGACCAACGCTTTCAACCGCCATCCTTTCTCAGTGCTTCCGCTGGTACCTATGCAAACTTGGTCAAGCAGGCCAAGTCCAAGCAGAAGGTCAGTGGTCCTCTCATAGCTGCACGAAACGAACCACCACTCATCGTGCCACATCTTTTCCTATCGCCTTTGTTTCTCTTTTTAGATTATCGACAAGATGGAGGCCGCTGGATTGATTGAGGAGGTTGCCAAGCCCAAGCAGATCTCGTTCAAGTTTGAGGATGTCTCCAAGTTGCCGCCGCCTATCATCGCTTTCTCCGACGTCGCTTTCTCGTACTCCGGAAAGTCGAAGGACTACCTCTACAAGGATCTCTCTTTCGGTATTGATATGGACTCCCGAGTCGCTATCGTCGGAGACAACGGAACCGGAAAGTCTACTTTGTTGAACATGATCACCGGTGAGCTCTCTCCGGTAGAGGGTACCATCGGTCGACACACCCAGCTCAAGTTAGCCAAGTACTCTCAGCACTCTGCCGATCAGCTTCCTTACGACCTGTCTCCTTTGGAGCACTTTGGATCTTTGTTCCACCAGAAGTTCCCAGATAAGGACATCCAGTTCTGGCGATCCCAGCTCGGTCGATTCGGTCTCTCTGGAGCCCATCAAACGTCTCCTATCGGCCAGCTCTCTGATGGTCTCCGAAACCGAGTTGTCTTTTCCCAGTTGGCTATGGAGTACCCTTCGGTCATTCTTCTCGATGAGCCTACGAACCACTTGGATATGGAGTCGATTGATGCTTTGGCCGACGCCATCAAGCACTTCTCTGGAGGTGTTGTCATTGTCTCGCACGACTTCCGACTTATCTCCCAGGTCGCCGAGGAGATTTGGGAGGTTAAGGATAAGGATATCATCAACTTGACCAAGCAGGGAATGACCATTGTTGACTACAAGAACATGCTTGCCAAGCGATCGCAGGGTTCGTCCTTTCTTCTCTTCTCGTTCTTTCGTGGTTTCCATATTCTATCAAACATACTGACACACTCTCCGGGTTTTCCCCTACAGCTGCTATCGAGAAAGCCAAGTTGGGAGGAAAGGGCAAGTAAAGCATAGAAGACCGACATCTAAAAAGTTTTTCAATAAAAATCATGATCTTCTTCCTCTCCTCTCTCCATTCATCCTTCTGTCTTTACCCCATCTCCCTTCCATTTATCTTCCTCTTCATACATTTCTCATCTTTCTCTTTTCCCTTTCTTCCTTCATGATTGAGTAGAGTAGACCTAGGTGGCTTTATTTTCCTCTTGCCCACTTTATAGTTCGATTGTATGATCATTCGTTTCATCCTGCTTCTCGTTCCTCTGTTCATTCATCGCAACGATGGATAAGCAATCCGAGTGAAAACATCCTACATATTCATTTCTCACTTTGTGACTGTCCCTGTAAAGAAAAGGAGTAAATACTTGCTTCAATAGGCGGCAATAGAGAGTGCGAAGCAAGTAACGAATAGAGCAAATATGAAGGACAACGATGATGACGACGACGGGTAATTTGCGCGCGACCTCATCTTCTTCCATTTCATCCCGTTTCATCTCATTTCTTGCCGTCTCAACCCATATAACTTAAAATAACATATCTTGACAACAAGCGAATATCATCCGTCAAACTCATACGCCTGGGAAATAAGATACACAGAAAAAACTCTGAAAACTAGAAGCAATGTCCACTCGACAGGCCTCACATGCTGGAGATTGGTATACAAAGTCTGGTACAGCCGCCTTCTTCCCCTGCTATCTTCTGTGTCTCTATCTGCTTTATGAGAACAGGATTTTCATCTAACTCACCCTGCTCGGACTTGCTTGTCGATAACATATAAATATACTGACAATGATGAACTCTTCTTAGGTTCGGCGTTATCAAGAGAACTTGATGGATTTTTGGGAAATGTTCCTTCATCGTCGACCGTAGGCGATAGAGGAGAGTTGTTTGAACCTCCTGTTAAAGGCTGTAAAGCGGTGATTGCTCCGTTGGTGTCCTTTTTGTTTCCTTGATGTCTCCCTTCCCTCGAGAAGCTGATCAAAAGATATGAGTGATGAGACTGACGATGAGTCATGGGGCAAAATACCAGTCATGCTGGGTTCTCATATTCGGGCCCTACAGTCAGTCAGACCTGTCGTTCCATCACAGTCAAGCCCTTGTTCGCAAACAATTACTCTGACATCTCATCTCATTTTAATCTGATGTATGATACTGTCTTGCTGATGAGTATGTATAGGCTGGTTGGGCCTACCGGTCGATTGATACCACCGGCATGTATGCTCATCGGTTTCCCTTTAATACAGTAGAATCATGATGAGACCACTAAACGTCACAACCAATCTTCTCGTTGAGATAGCAAACGAGTGTTTATTCTAGGTCCATCTCATCACTACTACTTAACTTCCTGCGCGTTATCTAGATGTAAGACGTACGAGACTCCAGTCGGTTCTCTAGAATTAGATTTAGATGGTATGTGGAAGGAAGGAGATATATCCGCCTTGGAAGCCTGGAAAGCTGATGGGAGTACTGTGTATGTACTATCTGTTGGCATAGTTATCCAACAGCTCAAACAGACCGGAGAATTCGAGGAAATGACAAGGGATCAGGATGAGGATGAGCATTCGATTGAAATGCATCTTCCCTTTGTCCGGAAGGTCTTTCAAGAGTACGGAACATCTTTCACGTTTCTTTCTCTATACTTTATCATGTTCGCCTTGATCGCTCCAACTGCTGATTCAGTCATGTTGATTGGTTACTTTGATTTTATTGATTCATAAGTCAATCCATCAAAATCGTCCCCGTACTGGTAGGGTCAATCTCGCTATCGGAAGAGAATCGATTTGGAAAGATCCTTGCGCCATGTGCGTTTATATTCTCCTCCAGTTCTGCAGAAAGACAGATGGTTATGTCTGGCTAATGGCAAGATGCATCATTCGCTATTGTTTCTCTGAACCGGGCAGATATCAATGATCCGGAGACATTCACAGTAGTCTCGTCGGATTTCTGTCATTGGTAAGCTATAAGTGCGCTTCTGATAGGAACAACTAATACAGAAGGAAGTTGTGACGACCTCGAGCTGATCTTTAGACCAATGTGTGGTATCGAATGGTTATCTTTCTGAGAAGGGGCTCTCGCTTTCGTTACACTCACTACACCCCCTCCGCTTCATCGGACGAGTTTATCTCGCTTTCCTCACATAGAGCTTTGAACCCGGATCGACCGATTTATCAGTCAATCGAGGCTCTTGATAAAGAGGCGATAAACATTCTAGAAGGTGAAGGGAGGATGAGCAATGTCCATCGAGACTTTGCTTGGTATCTCAAGAGGACCAAAAATACAATCTGCGGCCGTCACCCAATCGGAGTACTGCTAGGAGCGATGGCAGAGCTACAAATATCTTCAGATATTCAGCCAGAGATCACGTTTGTGCGCTATGCACAGAGTTCGGCTTGCCTCAACCCGTCAGATAGTAGCGTTAGTTATGCCTCGGCCTGGGCACGTTGGTGAGCGAGTGGTGAAGATTTTCTCTTCTCTTTTCTCTTTCTCTTTTTTTTTTGTTTTTTTTGTTCGTTATTAGCTGTATCTCTCTGTGTTCTCATCTGCGTGTGCTCGTTTGCCTTTTATTTCTTGACCGTTCTCTATGTAATGTTTTCCAACCATATACCTTTGAAGAGGAGAGAAGGATTAGAGATCACATTGTTACACGTGCCTGTAACCACGACCACGCAGAACGCTTTCGCTTTCACTTTCTTCACCTCCTTTGCCTTCTTTGCAACCTCCCACAACGACGACCAGCAAGACTTAGGCACACACACACTCTCCACTCTGTCTCTGTGCGATGAGGTTCAAGTTCATTCACTCTCCCCGGTTCTTTGCCGAATATATCTTCCGAAGGACAAAAATCCATCGGAAGCATGGCTTCTCGCAGCCTTTGCGGAGCCACCCTGTGATCGCGAAGCAGCTTCCAAATGTCAGGGATAGCACCATCAAGAACAACAAGCTTATTAAGTTGATCAGAGCAAACAGGAGACAACTCGAGACTCAGTTCCCTTGGATGTTGTCCAACACATTCTACAAGATGAGGAAACGTTTGGTGAGGCTATTTCTTCTTCCTTTTTCTCCTTTCTCCTTCCTCTATTCTTTTTTTGGTTTGCCTTTGTATAGTCATACTTTGGTCTATAATATTTATCTTTCCTTACCCCGCTGGACATAATTTTCCTTGCTCTATCCCTGCCCTTCTCTGTCGATTTCTTCTCTTTGTTTGTTTGTTGTGTGAGAAGACCCATCAAACTTTTCCATGCCCAAATGCTGATCATTCCTTGTCTCCCTTTTGTCGTACCTTTCTTTTCTCAATATTCACCCCTCAATCTCTTCTAGGCGGGACGACGACATGTTGCCAAATGGACTCATCCCACCAATCGAGTCATGTTCTGGAACTTCACCGTTGGTGATAAGGTTCGAATCCGACACGGTACTCCTCGAATGCTGTATGAGGACTATGATTCTTCTACAGCAGAAGTCGTTACCGAGGATGGAATTATCAGGCCGCGTAGAGAATTCAAGATTTGGACGATTGCCTCCTTCGAGAAGAAGAACAATCGGGTCTTCTTGGAGGGACTCGAGGTACGTCAAAATTCTCAATAGTTTACTGTTGTCCATCTCGATCGGCTTGTATCAACGATCTAAGTCAACTGGTGCTTTGTTCTCTCTTTTTATGGGGATTTTTCTACACGATAGCATGATCGGTCGAACCCGCTTCCAATAAATCCTCTCCAACAACCTCCTGCTGGTCATCCTCCCTTCGAGAGAACGCGAAAAGTTCAAATCAGCATCAACTGCTCGAACCTTCAGCTCCTGATCCCTACCGAAACCTTTTTGCCGCTCGCCAGACAGAATGGTGTGACTCCCGAGACAATCGAAGGCCCTAACGGAGAGAAGCAAGTGCACATCCCGGGGCTGCCTAAACAGTAAGACTCCTTCCTCAACGAAATCCCAACAATTGATGTAAAAGTTCGTTTCTGACAGGACTACCACGTTCCTACTATCATGACTACTTGCAGAATATTCGCTAGCCGAATAGGCAGATATGGTGTCATGGGTCCTGACAGAAAGGATCGAGTGCACTTCTGGGAGAATCCTGAAGATCTGGAAAAGGAGGCTTACGGTCTGCCCAGGAAGTGGACTTTCAGGCGAGTAGCCCTCAAGACATTCCCCAGATTAAAGCCGCAGTTCTTAAGAAAGTTCAATGTGCCGTGGCCGGAGGTAAAGGTACCTGAGCCCGCCAAGAGTGAGTTATGTTTTTTTACTTTTCCTTGTTTGAGAGGGTACATCCACCTCATCTCGGTCTCTTTCTCACCTCTCTGCTCCATCCAGTCACCTATGTCGATACGCCGGCGTCTGTGGTCGCCGCCAAGACGTGGTCACCTCCCTCTCGTGAAGACTTGACCAACATCTCGGCTACGTCGAATTTCGTTCCGGATCTCTATCTCAAGAATCCGTTGAACAATTTGCCGATGGAAATCTATGTTGGCAAGGAGCTCGCCAACCCTTACGCCAGGGCGAAGCTTGAGAAGGAGATGAAGGCCCGAGTTGCTGCCCGATTGGTTGAGGAGCAAGAGATGATCAACCAGGCTGTTGAGGCTTGGCGTTTGAGAGAAACCCGAGTCCGACTAGGCCTGGAACCCCGAGTGGGTCGACGAATGACGGAGCAGGAGGTCAAGTTGACAGCAAGGAGGAGGTATGCCGAGCTATCGGTCGAGAGGATGAAGGCTAATCAGTTGGCGTACGAGCAGCGGCAGAGAGACAAGCATGGGCCGACTAAGTCAGAGATTAAGGCGGCCAGAAGGGCGAAGGAAAAGGCAAAGTTGGCCGACAAGCTCAGGAGGGTTACTCTTTCGCCTGGCAGGAACCAGGTAAAATCTTATTCTTGTTCACTTCCTCCTCTTTGTGTTTTCTGTTTATTTGTTTCATATCAAGACCTTCACTGACACACTATTGGATCTTCCTTCTTTTGTCTTCTTGGTTGGTCGGAACGATAGATCATTCCTGCTGGAGCGGAGAGGGTCATTTAAAAATATGCAATTCATGTACATCGTGTTCTCATTTCTAGTTACCTTCGAGCAAAGTCCTGGCCCAAATTTGAATCATTTGCAGTTGCTGTCTGAACGTCTGCATCTAATCTGTTTGCTCACAGAAATGACGAGCAAGTTTATCGGCAGTCAATTCTGTTATCTCGCTGAGTCTCAGCACTCTGTTTTCGTATTTTCAGAATCAAGTATCAACTCGGTTTCGCTGACATAAATGGACTAGCAACCAGGCTCGAATTATGTTCGCTAAGAATGGCAAATCGTCCTTTCGATCGACTATTGCTTCTTCTGATGTTAGGTAAAAAAAAAAAACGAAAAAAGAAATAGACAAAAGAAAAATACCAGAGAACGATGGAGCGCAGGTTTGTTATTTATCATGCACAGAGACAATCATGCCTATACTACTTCTCCAGCCTAGTTCAAGCTTATGTCGACAAGTGAATATAGAGGACTGGATATTGAATATATCCTTGCCATTAGCCAATTTAATATACCCAACTATATCTTCTGGCGTTATTCTATTCTCTGCTTTATCTAGCGCATAACCACCATATAGAATGCACACGCTACGCGGGAGAATAAGGAACACTGGATCGCAAGGCCTCTCGTCACCTCTCCACACCAATCTTCGTTTCTTCTCTTTCGCACTGATGCATAGATTCAACAAGAGATGTCTGCTTCTGAGTAGATGAGGAGCGAAGAACGATTTGAAGGTCGAAGGATATGAGGATCAAGGTTGTAGTTACTAAAGACAGCAATTCGGGAGATAACCGATCAGGTAAGCAGTCCGAAAAAACATGTAAGAGAATCTTCGGCATATATCCTTCTCTCTTGTCTGCTGTTCTGTCGAGCGAATTGCTCGTCTCGATCAACAATCAACCGAGGATTTGCTAAATGTCGCAGAGGCTAGTCGCAGAGATCTTCTTGTAAAGAATACTACGAACATACAGAGATAAACGTTTGATACACCTTTTATAGGATCAGCTGGAGGAAGAGAAGGATAAGTTTGAAAAGGTTGATTTAGTCGCTCAGTACTTCATCCTCAAAGGGTTCTGGTGGATCATCCGTGTCTTCTATCGTAGGTACCGTCACCGAGATGGGCTGCCAGACACCGTTCGCCTTAAATTGCTGTTGTCCACTCACAACACATGAAAACCGACCCAGAGGCGTTCAGTCAGAGACAAGCGTCGAGAGCGATGGCCTCAATCTCTGCGTGAGAACTCACTAAGTACAGGTTTTCTCTAGAAGACGGACAACAGCGACACCGATCAGAAACGATTACTATGCATCCTAAGAGGTCAATAGAAGAAACTCACCTGGTCTTGGAATCAAAAACACTTCCAACAACCGAGCTCTTCCCGTTCTTTACCGGAAAAAACTTGAAAACACCATCCTCGACTTCTTGTCTTTTACATATCCTGAAATCATCCTTGTTTTTCGGGATACCGTATGGTAGGTCCGCACATTGGAGTGGATTAAGGAGACCTTGATGAAGTTGACTTAATGTGGAGTTAGCTAGGTTGGATGGAAGAGTTGAAAGGAATGAAGGGGTCGAGACCAAAGTCAGTAAGACTGTTCCAATCGAACCACAGAAGATGACGAGGTTGGGGCAGAGGGCTGACGAGAGATTGGAAAGAGGATTTTGGTAGTCCCGAAGCAAAAATCAAGTTGAAGATCTTTGATCTTTGACTATATCGAGTCAAGGCGATTGAGACAGTCCAAATCGATTGGTGAAATTTCAACTTGATTAGTTTAGGCCATCTAATACAAAGGGGAGACAGAAGATGCATGTATGAATTTGCTTACCATGTTAGATGAGACGTACGTTGGAAGGAGCTAGATTGTCTGGCAGGACTCTCAGTTTAAGATCAGGTATATACGACGGTTAGTCACCTTAGGTGTTTTATAGTTTCCAGTCAAGTTTACCTGAAAGGTCCGGGTAGAAAGCAAGGAAAATAGATACCGACTCAACCGAGACATCTCTTCCCTCTTCTCAGAACATATAAGGAAAAATAAGGATAATGGACAGAGTATGAGAACGTTCAAACAGCGGCTGCGTCAGGATCAAATCTATCCGAGACGGTTACAGCGTGTCTCGGGTTAGAAAGAACGACTGTCAAGCGAAAATGATTTCCACAACCGACAACTCAAAATCATCCTCAGTCTTGGACGCAGCGCGCCTTCTCTTCACCGATACGAAATTCAATATTCTTTCACTTCATTCGTGCCTCTCGAACATAGCAAACAAGATATACAGCAGAAAGCATTAGAAAGGAGGCAGAAAGTAAATGCAGAAAGTAAAATGAAAGGGCATAGTAGAGGTATATAACGATGGACAAGAGACACGATGAGATATGCAACAATAGAAAGATGAAAGAGGATGATATACGATATCATGGACAGATTTCCTCTCGATAAGAGGTTGAAAGAGATACACATTGAGCACGATAGAAGCCAGAATGAACTGAGAGAGAAGCAACAGATCAAAAGTGAAAAGAAGAGAGATCATGAAAGATGGAAATGAAAACTGAAAAAGCCAAAACCTTCCTTATGTATACGAAAATCCCTGATTGAAAAGAACAAAAGATAAAGAGAAGAGATACAGAAGAAGAGGAAAGAAAAGAAAAGACAAGACAAGACAAGACATTTAAAAATAAGACAAGATAAACCAAGAGAAAATCCTCTTGAAGTAGATACATACGTATACTCCATTTAAACCTTTCGTTTCTTGTGGTTTCGTGCATGGGAAGATTCTGAAGCAGTCGAGATCGAGAAAGACTTTCGTCTTTTCAGACCACCCAAACCAAAGACATACTCCTCGCGAGAGGGTGCCTGAGCCGCGCACACGGATGTATGGTCGATATGCCGAAGAAGGGCGTCACTAAGCATCAGCAGATTGGCAAGGTATCAAACAGTTAGCCACCCACCACCATATGGATAAATTCTGTAGAAACTAGAAGCATAAGATGAAGAGTACAAGTCGAGTCTGAACCTACTTTCTCATGAAACCCGTTGAGCAGATGGGACAAACATAGGGCTTGTCGCCACTATGGATGCGCTGGTGTCGCACATAGTCATTCTGAAAGTGAAGAGAAAAACACAAGTTCATTGTCAGACCTATTAAACAGAACAGAAACATATCTGGACAAGTTTCTGAAATATAACAACCTTTCTCAGGAACCTCTCGAGGCACATATCACATCCAAACGGCCGAGGATGTTCAGGGTCATAATTCTCCATCGAGACCTTCGTCTTTGGCTTCTTCGTCCTCCGCTTCGAATTCTTTGGAGTAACAGATTTGGTCGATCTATCACTCGTTCCTACAGAGCCTGAAGAACTCGTTCCTACAGAGCCTGAAGAAGTGACAGCTGTAGGTTCTATCGGGATCTGAGATGAAGAAGCCGTCTTGGTGACAGGTGTAGATACAGACCCGGACGCAGAAGGAAGGCCCCTGGTCCAAGATCGTCGGAAGCTAGGTTCTGTCGCTGTACTGGTTGCTGAGACGGGCAACGTGCTTGCCCGTTTTTTTGTCCGCTTCAACTGGGTCAGAGTTGCCTCTGCTGACCGATAGACGGGCATAGGGGATGGCGTTCGAGTTGTTGGTATCTAGACAGAAGAACCAGACGCACAGGTGGGTAGTTAGTAACCAAGTCTACAAATCCTATTAATTAATGGAATGAACGAACAATCTCGTCGTTTGACTCTGAACCGTCCTCCGACTCGTCCCTTTCACCAGCCGCTTCGGCCTCGTTCAAGGTCTCATCTGCACTCACTGTTACGCTGCTCATCTTCGTTGGCGGGCAATCAGATCCCACTCCCAAGCCCAATACCGGCGTTCTTCCTTTGGCCAAGCCAACGAGGATCTGCCCTGACATCCGAACATCATCATCCACAGTATCGCTCTTGACAGGTGCTGGGTCGACAAGGTCCTCTAAAGAGAGGGGTAGAGGCGCAAAGGACGAGATTTGCCTAAAGGAACGATCAGTCGACGGAGGCGAGGGATATGTTTCTGTGACCTTCTCCTCTGGTAGCGGATCTGGTGTGCTCTCATGAGGAGTCAACGGTACGTGACCGATCGTAGGAAGAGCAGACCTAACTGCAGAGTATGGTGGAGAGATTGAGGGGGGGAATGCTGACAGTTGCTGTCGAGGGGAAGGGTAGGTATCAGAATGATCAAATGCAGTACGGTTGGTCTGATTGATCGAACCACTAAAATGCCATCTTGAACCGGGCTGATATCGATGTGGATTAGGATGGGAATCTTGCCAGTATTTCGGACTCTGTTGTGGAAGCTGAGAGTGTACCCATGGCGTGGATTCGGTAGCTGGGATAGAAGTTTGAAGGGCGTCTCGGAAAGGCGTTGGGCCATTAGAAAAGAGAGGGACAGAGCCTTTGCTCAGAGAGATATAAGATAAGCACGATCGGTCAGTACCATCGTTCAATGTTGTTTTGAGCCGTTCGTCGTTCGATCTGTGAGGCTCAATTCGTTGCAAGCCAACACGCATTTCATCTGCGTGCTGTTTCTGCTGAGGTTCTGGCCACTGTTTATGAAGTTTGAGTTGACTACCTTCGCGTGGCTCAATGTTGTTGAGAACTTCAAGCCTAGGACCAGGAACATCTGGCCGCCAAGGAGGTTGGACCTGATAGCATGAGGAGCTCTGTCTGTGGAATTCACCGTGTTGATGCCGAAGACCACTCGGTTCGAAGCCCTGCGCACCTGCCGACACAAAGGACCCAGTACAATGGCTATAAGATGATTCTCTCGGTGGATTCTGTTCTGGCGGAAGATCGATACACGGTTTTCTTGGAGGCCCTAGATGTGCTTGGTTGTCAAGTGAGTGAATCTCTGGGTTAGTTCAGTGGGTACAAAGATCGAGATAGAATGTGGCCACGCACTTGGAAGACTGTATGGGAAGTAACGGGGTGAACTATGATCGGATCGACAGGTTGAACCATCCATAGTAGAAAGAGGTTCTAGAGGATGAGATGAATAGGGAAAGTAGAAACGCGCGCTCCACGGACGATTGTCAGCCGACAAGGCATTAGAACAGATGATGCTTCGGCTCTCGATGGAGGGAAGACAGTATACGTACCAAATGCTGAAGACAATATCACAGCCACTCCTGGTAGACGTTGTTCAAAGTTTCGGCGACATAGTTCGAATGACATGGATTGATTTCCCATTCTTTCTCTCTGTTTTCAATCGTGTAATGGTTGGAGAGTGAAGTGGAAGGAGGAAGAAAAGAGGGACGAAAGAAAGAATGACGAAGGAGAGAGGAAAGAAGGAGGAAGGGTGGAAAGAAGGAGAAGAGAAAAAGAGCCCCGAGGGAGAGAAAAGAGATGGGGTGGAGGATTCAAATGGGGGGTGCTCCTGGTCAGATTGCAGGATGGAAGGGGTTCTCTCGGTTGAGGTGCACCACAAAACCGGATCGAAGCGGAAGATCACCGCCAGACAGCCCTGAAGGAGAGGGAGAGGCGATAGGTGAGAAGAAAAATGATTTAGGCCAGGGGATCGCCGGCCAGGATCAGGGTCAGGAACAGAGCGGAGGATATAAAAAGTTATACCTTAAGTTAACTACGACTTCCGGGCAAAAGACGGAAAGAGATGATCTGGGCTAGTATATCTGTCGATCTTTGCCTTGCCTTCTGCTCTCTATCCATCGTCCTTGTCATCCATCGGGGAATATACCACCAGAGATCGACTCACCCGCCCAGTCTTTATGTCGTTTTCCAATTGGGCACATGTTGTCAAAAGAGAAGAAGATATATAATTGCATGATCAAATGCATTAAGTTCTTTATCTGGCGCTTACGTTTCCAGACCATAAGCAAAACGGGCGGTCTTCAGCCATATTTAGAGTTTTTCAACCTATCTCCACGTACCAGACTCCTGTTTTCTAGAAGTCCAAGGTACTGACCACTTGCTCGAGCTCATTTGTATCTCTCTTCAATCATATGATGATGTATCAATTTAACAATCAGTTTGGAGGACATGCGAGGAAAATCAGATGCATTCACACACTCCTCATCGAATGACTAGTTGATCAAACCCGAACCAACAACCCGCGTCCTCTCGGAAATAACAGTGAGGATAAGAAGAATTGAGGCTGCGCCACAAACTCAACAAATTCAACAAGCTCAAGCTCAAGTAGATCCAGCATATCCATTGTCATCAGCAGAGGGATCTGTTTCGTTGAGATCAAAACCGACCGTATGCTGATTCACGCTTTGCTATTTCTTCTTTTTGTTTCAGTAGGGGTCGCAAGGGCTTTCGGGCCTTTTCAATCCTATGATTATACAATTACTGAAGAAAGCTAATGGCCTCTTTATTCTCTTGATCGCAGAACAATCAAACTCATCCTAGCTTCTTCTCTCTACAACTACTGTTACGACTTCCTCCTATTGTCTTTTCCAATCCATCCTGCTTGCTGTCCTGCGCGGTCTTGCTGTAAATCTTTCTTGAACAGGATAATTCATTGAATCACAGATCAGAAGATCTCTCTACTCACAGTGACCTACCGGAAGATGGCCACAAGATGCAGAGGAATGCGTGTGGTAGATGAAGGCTACATTAAATACCTAAATTTGGCTGAATTGACGAAGTGCTTTCCAGAGACCCGTCCCAGGGCGAATGTTGTATGCATATTTGTATGTATGGAGGGAGAGGTTTGAGCATGTTTGTGAGAAGGACGGGAGAACGGGATCGTCCCCTCAAGACGACAGCATTGTTTTAGGTACGATAGATGTTTATCCAGTAAATCTGATGTTTAACTCGTGGGTGATGATATGAAAAAAAGATAAAATTAATTAAGCCAATGGTGATTTTTACTTTTTCAAGCTCTGGTAAATTAAGAAATGCAATGATCCTGATTAAGAAAGGAGAAATTTTCCTAACTAATTGTTCCGCAAAACCAGGCCGCGTGGACCTGTGTTCGCAGCACCGCAGTCTCGGAACATGAAAAAATCGAAGCTAAAAGTAAACTAACCCACGCCTCCGGCGACTGACCCTATCCTTTATCTGCTTTGCTAAAAAAAGGGAAAACATCTTTCAAACCTCCATTTGTCCATTTGATAAGATGACCATAGCAGAAGGACGTCATTTATAAACAAGGCTGAGGTCAAATCTCCGTTAGTGACCATCGCCACTACCATCAACATCGTCCTTAACGACCCCGACGTCATCCAAGAGTCTCATTCCTTACGATCAAATAATAGAGCTCAATCTCATCTTATTCGCGCATTCATGATGTCCTGCCCAGGTCGAACGTCCTCTTTGTTTGATTCCAAAAGTATGGTCTAGGTTAGGACTAGAGCCAAACCCGGGGATAGTGCTGGCTCATGTCATATTCAGAGTCTTCTCATGCCATTCGGTTTCGTCAGTCGCATTCGTCTTGAAGTACCTGTCTAACCTCAGTCCAACACCCACGTCGTCGTTCATCTCAATTATTACCGTCTCTCTTGTACATATTCTGTACGAGACGAGTATGTATCCGTTCGAGCGTTTTGTGAGCAGAACAGTATAGCTAACTAGTTCGGAAAACAACATCCAACGTGTTTGAAATGCCACGTTGTACTCGATCATTCATCGAATTCCGTCCCGATCGAAGAACATGCAATGTGTCAAAAAGTTCAAATGACGGGCGGCCCTTTTTCTGAAACCGTTGGATCTGTTCTGTTCCGATTTTTTTGGGTTTTCCCAAACTTTTCTATCCCGTTTGATCTTCTTTAGCAAAATCTCTAACGCGTTCGCAGACTCATTGAAATACATCTCGTTGAGAGGCGCACGCCCCGAAGCGCGGGCTGACCATCATTCAATGAATGAGGCATATCAGTGTATCTGTCTTCGTGCTGATTGCCCCTCATATTAGATCATTGACCCCAAGCTTTCTTGGATATTCTGCGATTGAGATTGGGTGCTACTAATGGATTGGGTGATACAAACAAGACTCGTTCAGTCTCAGGTCAGCAAGAGAGAGAGCAATCTCATAAAAATCGAGAAGGGTTCTGTTCATATGGCGCAGAGGTCGTCAATACGAAGTTCATTCTGATCCCTTTGTTACACAAATCGGCGCTCTTCTTTACAGATGAAGCAACTGATCATAGTTTGTCTAAACAGAATGTTCGGGACAAGATCGAACACGGATGTTCGCATCCATATCCGTCTACTCACTCGCTCTGATTTTGACATCCTCCTGAGGAGTAAAAATGGATGTGATTTTCTTCACTTAAAATTCTTTCTTAGTGTTCCCTGATTCTCACAGGCGCTACTCTGTTGAATAATATCTGACTTCACTCATCATTCGTGGTTTATGTTTCTGAAACGTTCATCGCAGCTTGCACTTTCATTTCATTTTCAAAAACAATCTTCGTGTCGAAGAAATTTGTTGCATTGTTAAAACGTGTTGTTCATTTTTCCCTTGATACTCTTCGATTCCTCATCGAATCTGAGCTAGCACACTTCACGACTCTCCCTTTACACGCTTGGTATCCGAACACTGGCCAATGTTAATTTCGTCGGGGTTCTGAAGGAGTCGCCCGACATAGCGTTCTCACCATACGCAACTCTCCATCTCTTACGAATTTTGTTGCTATTGTATTGGCATCCGAACTCGGTTTTGTATTGAATATGATTCAAAGTTATATATATATATCTCAAAGAAAATAAAAATGATCAGAAGGCTCTCTACGCACCGTCTGCTTAGATTTGCTGTTATATATGCACATGACCAGCTTCTTGGCTGTCAGTCTTACCTATCACGATTTTTGACTTCCAACATGTTCTGTACCGAGGTTGGATCCAAGTCGATATCGTGGGCGTAAGCACTCTTCCTGTTTATGTTCAAGTTGCCTTCGTGAGATTTATTGATGATCATAATCTGTTTTGGACTAAGTATTATCTATCTTCTGACTTGTAGAAGAAACACAGAGATAAGTAAACAAGTGAGGAAACATTAGGCACGGATCCATTAGCATATACCCACATAGAAAGGTACATTAGCCAGATCCACATTCTTCAGCCTTATCGACTCCATATTCGCTTTCTTGGCTTTTGACCTGGCTACCCTGGCGTGCTTGTGTGAACATACACCGTGCTTAGTCAGCAGTAAACTCTGATGAATATAGCTTTCTATTCATCTCTGGGTTGGTCAGACTCATTCGGATATTCACCGAATATCTCGCTCACAGTCCAAGGCTCTATCTTGAGTTAACCGCTTCGATCTTTATCAGAAAGAGAAAGAATGAATGAATTACGTTAAAAATTAAGAAGCGAAAGAAACAAATGGTACAATATCCAACGAGGAACGATAGAGCCAAAACGAGAAGAGATAAAGGGAGAAAATTAGCCTAATGTCGGGGCACACCATCTGGGCAAATTTGGGGGCAACCAACTCACGGGCGGGGGGGGGGGGGGGCTGTTGCCATCTCTGAGAGGAATAAGCACAAACAATCGTCCATCTATCCTCCAAACATTCTTTTCTGTTTCTCTTCGTGTTCACTCACATGTCTCGTCAGGATAAAGCTACGACAGACCGAAACGCAAAAGTTCTCCGGGAACTTGTTAAGCATCCGGACAACAAGCAGTGTGCTGACTGCAGGAGAAATGGTCCGTTCAGAGGCCATCTTTTACTTCTGGTGTTTATCTGGACCCTTCGTCTTGTGTTTTTCCATTTGAAGAGCTCATCTGGAGGCGAGGTCTCTCGTCGAATGGCTGTTGTTTTGGGATCAAATCAGATGCTCGTTGGGCATCTTGGAACTTAGGCTGCTTCATGTGCATCCGATGTTCAGGAATTCATCGAAGCATGGGCACCCATATCTCCAAAGGTCTGTCTTCCGGAGCTGTTGCCGTCTCTCTGTTTGCTGTCTTCACTCTACCAAGCCTGCTTATTATTGTGTGAACTCATCGTCTTCTTCACTTACAAAACTTGGGGCTCTCAGTCAAGTCTGTAGATCTAGACATCTGGACACCGGAGCAAATGGACGTGAGTATGTTTGTTATAATACACAGGGAGCACGCTATGTGTGTCGCAAAGAAATACTTTGTCTTGACTTGGGCTCATTGTCGTTTCCATTCTATGTGGGTGTTGGTTGTTGCATTTGATTTGAAGAATATTCAAAGATGGGGTAACAAGCTTGCGAATCTTTACTGGGAAGCCCATCTCAAACCAGGACATATTCCTCCTGAGCAGTATGTAGTTCTTGTTCTTTGCAATCCTTTTGATCGTGTGCTTTAGGATTATAAAAATACCCTGGACTGATACAGACGTGTCGTTGGATGATGACAACAGTAAAATTGAGTCATTCATCAGATCAAAGTATGAATCGAGGCGATGGGCAATCTCTGGCCCTGTTCCTTCGGATCCTCAGATTTTGCTCCAGACCGAACACGCTCCAGATTTGGCCGCTACACCTGCACCTCTGGCAGAGACTCAACCTCAAGTCAGAGCTCCTCCGACATCGGTCCGGTCCAATATAGCCCACCCTCTCCTCTCTAGACAGGTGCCAGTGTTATCTTCAGCTGCTACTGCTCCACCTTCAGCACTTGCACCTACAACTGTACCTGCACTTGTACCTGCCCCTACATCCGCCTCTGCTCCTACTTCTGCCTCTGCTCTTGGCTCTGTACCTCAGTCAGCTGCACCCATCGTTTCGGCTTCTCTGTTTGATCTCGACTTTCACGCGCCTACACCGACGAATACTTCGTCTTCTTTTGGTGGCGCGGCGAACAAACCAAGTGAACAAAAGAAGAGTGGGATTGAAGGCATCATGTCTCTGTTCTCGGCTTCATCATCATCTACCACATCCGCGCCTCTGTCCACATATACAGGAGGAGGGACTGGAAATGGTTGGCAGCAGCCTCAACAAACGACGGCGACGACTGGGACAGGTGGTCTCCCGAGCAGCTTTGGAGGACTGAGTCTTGGAGGGGGAGGGCAGGATGTGTGGGGGCAACCAGTATCCCGACCGGTTCCTCCTCCTCAACAACAGCAGCAGCCTCGGCAATCGAACGGCGGATCAAATTGGGGAGAGTTCCAAAGTCATGGAATGGGTACTGGCGCGGCGTCTTCGAGCGTAAGTTTGTCGAATCCTCTTTCGAAAAAAACCGCGGAAGCAGCATATTTAGTAAATACCCACTAACGACCAAATCTCGACACTTTTTTTGAACCAGATCTGGGACGCTACTCCTGTACCGGCTAGCTCCACTCAAGACATCTGGGCTTCATCTTCGGCTAAGCCTTCAGCTACGGCTCCTAAGGACGATTTCTTCGTATGTCCTGGTTTCGAGTTTTTCACTTTTACCTTGTGGAGTATTTTCTCTTCACTGATTTGCCTTTCTCACACTGAACTAGGCCGATATCTGGAAGTAAAGCCTGCCTCGTCTCGCATTTGATATTCCATGAGGTTGATTAAATGTCGGTCTAGTTGTGTTTGCTGTGAATTTCAATGAATTCATACTGTTTTCCTCACCTTGCGGGAATTATACATCAAGTTGCGATGTGAAATACGTATGATCATGTGTGAACATCGTTAATATCACTAAGCTGGACAAGCATGCCGAGCGAATACAGACACGATGGATATCAAGGGCAACCGCGGACAGACAAAACCTCTTACATAAGCCGGATATAATGACGGAGAAAGCTCCCAAAGAGGCAAGAAGGCGGGGAAACGGATTCACCGAGATGCTTGTCAGGCTGACTCGAGGCCCCAAGGACTTAGCCGGTAGCTCAAAGCGTCATCAGCCTTTTTACCTTTTGCTGCCCATTTTGACCCGGTTCGTCCGATGGACACTTTCTCCGCACGATCCATCTCCCACTCCACCGCACGGGCCTCGGATTATATAAACCTGTTCCTAGAATCCATCTCGTTTTTCAATTTTGCTTCTTCTCCTTCCCCATCCAATACCAGTCTTCTTGCCCACCATTCTTCATCGAATCATCTCCCCCACCGCCACCCGAACGATCACTAGAAACTTCTCGACAAAGATGTCTGACGGAAACTGGACCAAGTAAGTCGTTAGCTTCTCACCAGACAGATCAGCTTCCTAGAATACGATGCATAAGGACATTGGATCGGGTTCTATCGAGCTGATATCATCATTTCACACTCCCCTCGCTCTTGCAGAAAGACCTTCACCCTCAACACTGGTGATAAAATTCCTGCTTTCGGACTGTGCGTGTCTCTTCCCTTCTACTCACGAAGCGAGCGATCGTCTGGCTGATCTTCTCCAATCTCGTTCTCTTCTAGCGGTACGTGGCAGTCTGGACCCAACGAAGTCCGAAAGGCTGTTGCCGCCGCCCTTAAGGCTGGCTATAGACACATTGATACCGCTGCCGCTTATGGTTCGTTCAGTAGCGCATATACACATTTCCCTCTTCCACTCCTTCCTAAGGATTTATCGTATCTATATGGCCGTTTCTTTGGGTTTCTTGATTTTAGGCAACGAGGCCGAGGTAGGACAAGGCATTAAGGACTCTGGAGTCCCCCGAGAGGAGATTTGGATCACCACCAAGCTTGACAACCCTCATCACAAGCGAGCGCACGATGCCCTTGCCGACTCTTTGAAGAAGCTTGACACAGACTATATTGATCTCTGGCTTATGCGTAAGTCCTTCTCCAACTGAGGTGTTGTGTATTTCGACTGATCTTCATCCTATCTCGTCTTTCTTCTCAAAGATTGGCCTGTGTCTTCCGATCCCGCTGATGTGCCCAATAAGGTTTACGACGACTGGAACTTTGTTGATACCTGGAAGGTGATGGAAGAGATTTACAACGCCGGAGACAAGCGAGTTCGAAACATTGGTATCTCCAACTTTGACATCACCAGTCTCAACAAGCTCCTCCCTACTGTCAAGGTTACCCCTGTTAGTATCTTCCTTTCATCTTTCCTACCTGCGATTGCAAATGTATCTTTGAGTCTTTTTACTCAATTTTCTCAATACTTCCTCCCTTGGTAGGCCGTCAATCAAATTGAGCTTCACCCTAACAACCCTACCCCGAAGCTCGTCGCTTTCTGTAACGAGAAGGGCATTCACAACACCGCCTACTCCTGCCTCGGATCGACCGACTCTCCTTTAGCCAAGGATAAGACTCTTGCTTCCATTGCCGATAAATACAAGACTTCGACCCAGAAGGTCCTCCTCGCTTGGGGTCTTCAGAAGGGATTCTCGGTCATCCCTAAGAGTGTTACTCCCAGTCGAATTGAGGGAAACTTTGACATTGACGGCTTGGTCCTTGAGCAGGAGGATGTCGACAAATTGTCCTCCCTCCCTGATAGATTCAAGGTCTGCGGTGATTCTTGGGTACCGGTCACTGTCTTCCACGAGCAAGAGTAGATCATCAGAGCGACTTTGAAAAACAGTAATACCCTGGCTTGTTCTTTCCTCTCGGAACGATAGAATTTGCCACTGCTTCTTTCTCTTCTTGGGCTCTTCTTCCCTCTTTCTCTATATTTCCCTTGTATTGAGCGTAGCCTTGTCCTTGTTTCTTCTGTTCCGTCCCTTCTCGCGCATACTTCATTCGCTGTATTACGTATGTTTTGTCTGTTCAACATTCAAAAAAAAAGTCGATCTCTCGGTTAACGCTAGCAGGATGTCTCAAATCAACTCTTGGATTTCACATTCGCCTTTCTGTCCATTGTTCCCCATCTAGAGGCTACAAACTTGTTTAGCTGCTTCAAAGAGAAAAAAATAACGTTTCATGCAAATATACAGTCAAAATATACACCGAAACCCTCGACCGACTAATGTAATTCCTCTTATCAAAGCAATTATCTAACACTCAGCGGAGGTGGAACCGCTGGAATTTGACCAAACTCGAATTCATCTGCTTCGAAGGCAAGACGCCATGCTTCAGGGAGACCTTCCAGAGGGCTAATCGATGACCCAAATGGATCATCTTCTCTTGAAATCGTTGTCGATCGTCCAGATCCAGATCCAGATCCAAACCCAGTTCCAGCTCCGGCTCCAAGTCCGGGTGATGAGCCGAAAGCTCCTGAAGAGGCAGTATTCGGAAAGGCCGCAGATGGTTGAGACATTGTTCCAAAAGCGGAGGGTTGACCAAAAGCCGAAGAAGTCGGAGCCGCCGTTGTCGCGGAAAGTTCCGAAGAGTTGGCAGGTAAGGCCGAGCCGAAAGCAGAGAAACCGGTGGATGATGGTTGGCCAGACGCTGATCCTACGGTGCTCGAGCTTGATTGACCGAAAGCACTCGTCGGAGCGGCAGGAACGACCGCCGGACTTGAAGGATTACCGAACGCCGAGCTTGAACTTGATTGACCGAAGGCTGAAGCTTGGCCAAATGCAGATGCCGTTGTTGGTATTGATGTTGATGTTGATGGCGGTTGAGCAGCCGTCTGACCGAAAGCAGACGGTTGCCCAAATGCTCCTCCGACAGAAGGCTGCGCGAAAGCAGACCCACCAGACGCAATACCGATGTTACTTGCAGTAGCTCCAAAAGCGGATGGCTTTCCAAATGCAGCCGGCTGACCGAACGCAGATCCCAGATTAGCCGTCGACCCAAAAGCGGATGGTTGACCGAAAGCAGACCCGGCGGTTGTCGATCCAAAAGCTGACGTTGTCGTCGATGATCCGGATGGGTTACTACTACTAAACGCGCCAAATCCGGTGGATGGTCCGGCTGTTGACGTCGCTCCACCGGGTGGGTTTGAACCAAACGCTCCAAAGCCGCCGGAGGAAGCTCCGAAAGCGCTAGGAGCACCGAAAGCTGAGCCGGCAGGCCTGGTGGTCGACGCCGAACCAAATGCAGAAGGAGAAGCAGCTGTTCCTGACGTTGCTCCCGAAGATCCAAAGGCAGATGTAGAGGCTGGGGCACCAAAAGCGGATGGAGCAGCGGAGGAGCCAAAAGCGGAAGGTTGGCTCGTTGATCCACCAAACGGAGACGGTTTGGCTGCTCCGAAAGCGGATGGAGCGCCGAATGCTGAGCTGGGAGATCCTACGGTTGCTCCGAAAGGAGATGGGCTAGAAGTAGGCGCACCAAATGGAGAAGGTTTGACGGCCGATCCAAAAGCTGACGTCGAATTTGCTGGGGTTCCGCCAAATGGTGATGAGGAGGATGTATTTGCCGAACTGCCAAAAGCAGGTGCTGAGAATTGACCGAACGAACTTTTCCCGAATGCGCTTGATGAGCCGGATCCGAAAGCTCCTCCTCCACTGGCAGACGATCCAAATGGTCCTGGGTTACCTCCACCTCCAAATGACCCAATTGCTGTTGAAGATCCGAAGGCGCTGGGTTTGTTGAGCGCACTCCCAAAAGCACTGTTCGCACCGGTGGATACACCGAATGCGCTTGTCGCAGGAGCAGGCTGGGAAGACGAAGCCAGAGTATTCATGTGTTGAACCGCACTTTGTGAGTTCGATCGAGCTTGCTGCAATTGATTTTCGGCACTGTTTATCAATTGAGCTTCTTGTTGAGCCTATAAACCGATAAAACAAGAATATCGTAGGGATAGAAGAGAGAAAGACGGTAATAAGGTATGGTTGAGCATTAGAGACAACAAAGATCCCATAGGAATGAAGAGACAAGACCAACATATGCCTGTTGGTTTCCACCGGACTCGAGAAATTTGAACCGAAGCTCTTCGAAGCTTAGATCTTGGTTGGCGATCAAGTTTGGATAAGCCGTCGGTCCGTAGGACGATAGCTTCCAGATCGGTTGCTCTTGCACTAAATCAGTCATCAGGTTTTCCGTCCTGTTCAAGCATCCATTTTGATGCGGAGAATAAGCCCAATCATAGAGTGAAGCCTCGTCAGCAACAAGCTAGCACAGCCTTTAGCCTACTGTCCTCAAATTGAGAAAGAACATTATCGAGAGATGATCGAGACAAACGTGTATTTCAATGGATCTCTCTTCGAAGACGGAGTAAACTTTCCAGGGACTGCATTATTTGAGGACGTCCCAAACCTCCCATTGGATGGAGCACTGTTCCAGCCAGAGCCTGTGAGTCATCACAGAAGAAAGGGATCATGCAACGGTCTTTCAGAGTATGCCCGGGAGAATGATCCAAAAGAGAGAGCAGACAAAGGTAAGCATAGATCAAGAGAGAAGGAACTGACTGCCGAAGGAAGACTGAGCGGCGTTGCCGCCTGATGGATGAAGATTTTTACAGCTGTTGCCGAAATGGCATTTTCCTTGGAGGAAAAATCGACAGACCTGCTGATTTTGCATACTGTGGATGTCTTTCAGTCAAGAACCAGGACGAGACAGACGGGATGAATGATGGCGATTGAAGAGGGTAGAAGGAACTCTGTTGGGTCAAGAAGTTGAGAATTAACACGCCTATTATCTCTGGTTATTCACCTTTTGGCTAAATAAGCCCGACTCAAGGTCTCCTTGTGTGCCATCTGTACATTGCTCTCTCTATTCTCGTCTGGTCTCTCGGACATTCATCATGTTCATACAAGGAAAAGGTATCCGATCAAACCTTTGTAAATATATACAGGTATGCTAGCTCTCGTAGCCCAGAATGAGCCGTGCCCTCACTTCGAACAACCTTCTCATCATTGAACAGAACCGCTCCAGATTCGGTGTCTTCTACTGTAGCCACATAATGTCTATCGCGCCAAAGCCAGAGCGCAATGACACGGCCGAACAAAACACGGAATTGTTAACTCTAACTACTTTTTGCTGATACAACCGATAAACAACAGAACACTTACCCTGAATGAACAGAGGGTCCCTTATGAGAGATAAACGCCTTAAGCTTGTAAGTGGCTGGTAGTTCTGACGATCCTCCATAGTTTATGTTTCCAGATGGGATTCCTTCTGTGGCAGACTCGGAAGTCGCTATCGATTCTTCCTCTCCGGGATCTCCCGGGTTCGAGAACAGCCACTCAATGGCCTGCTCCGCATTTCCATTCTAAAGGGGGATTATCGCAATCAAGGGAGCAGAGTTAGTTACGTCTCCTTAAATTAGAGAAATCGAGCCTGAAGCTATGTATAGCGCTCGCTTACCGCTTCTCGAAGTGCTTTTCGAGCTTGTGCAGGACTGAAACCCATGTCAGCTAACATTGAAATTTGCTCTGCTGATGGACCTTTGACTGCAGATGATTTGGGCCCAGAGGATAGATCGAGAGGTGCATCGATATCTTCTCACGCAACCAGGTTGGAACGTTAGGACTCAGATAATGACCCCCATGAGACAGCTACAGAAGATGAGACATACCAGGATCTTCCATGTGAGCGAACAGCCAGTTCATAGCGGCTTCTGCGTCCGAGTTTCCGGTTGCCAATAGAGCCTTCTGACAACGAACAAGAGGGAATCCCATCCCTTGGAGCATATCCAAAGCGGGCTCATTGAACTCTGGTTGCAATGGAGCTTCAAAAGTTCACCATATCGATCATAGAACGCGAGTCAAGGTTTGTCTTCATAGGAGGGAAGTGAAATGGCTCATATAGGTGTCACGTCGCACATACCAGCATCCGAATCTTCTGGCAAAGCAACCTCACCAGCTTTCAGACCAGTTCCAGTCCAAGGATCCAGAGACAGAGTGGAGCCCACAATGAAAGGAACATCTGCCATACAGAAAGAATAATGCGGGTCAGTAGCAATTCCGACCTGATAATTCTCTCTGTATGCTTCAAGAGAGATACATGGACTAGCGAACCTATCTTCTGAGGCACCCAGTTGATGAGCTGGAACTTTTTGACATGGATCACCATAACATCAGGGAATGTGGTGAACCGACTCTGTCTACGATGAAAAAACGAAAGGAAATTGATAAGGTCAAAATCGACTATCTGATATTTTGATACACAAAATCACCTACTTGAGCGCCTGTACTGTCTTTTTGCAAGCCGGACACGCATACTCCAAACGTTCCGGTGCCATCAGCGCGCCTAGGCTATCCTCCACAGAAATTTTTTTGTAAGTAGTTTTTCCGTCTGAGTCCGTGCCTAAAGGAGTAATCTCCACTGGTACGCTCAAACTGTCTTGTTCGTCCGTCCTGTATCGAACACCGCCGCACTCAGTACACTGCAGGCGTTGTTCGAGTCCGAATCGAAAGACGTCCGCTGCTTCATGGCCAGATCCAGGAGAGATGTTTTTAGTCTTAAGAGCATCAGCTCGAAGAGTCTTGATCAAATGCTGTAGGAATTCCTCCGCATCTGCCACACCGAGGGGAAGGAGATATAAGATGAGATCATACATTGCGACTTGCCATAAATTCAACATGCTCGATGTTGATTACTACGTACCTTGTTGCCTCATCGAAGCAAATTCCTCGTGTCCCTTCCCAATAAGATCTTTTAGCATAGTCGGCTTGATACCCTTCTGGAATCGATCTTCTTGGTCAGCCGCGTGGGAGTACCGTCCTGATAACAGTCCGTCTGCGATTTTCCTCATCTGACATTCTACACATGCGTCCGCAGGTCTGGGACATGTAGAAGCATGGGACTTGTTGGCCGAGTCGTAGGCGTATTGGAAGGATGGGAGTTGAAAGAGACATTGAAGAGTTGAGGCGAGGTAACAACTATGGAATAAGTGAAAGAAGATTGAGTGTTAAAAAAAATTAAGAAGTTCGCCATCATAGAGAACCACCAGACAGATTTCTATGCAGAGAACACCAACCTGTTTCCAAGATTCTTGAGACCTGTCAAGCCCGGCCCAAACACCGGCGCGAGTTCCGTGCCATCATCATTTTTCATGTTGAACTCAAACTTGAGATTGTGTTCCAGTTGCTGATCATGTCAAATTGAAACAGAGGCTCAATCAGTAGAAGCCTGACGAGATGTGACAGCACTTGATCGACGCGGTTGCAATGATAATCTCTTGGCGGCGCGCACTTACCAATTCAGTCATACTCTTCTCTGTTTTCATCTGGCTCATGACGTTGATCTTAAAATTGGCTAGATGAGCGCTTAATTCTGGATCAAGCTTTGCGTCGTTACACGAGTAGCAATAGATATCTATGAAATGCGTTTGTCGTGCCGATCAACAAGCGGACAAAGAAAAATAAAGCAGATCACAAAGCCGATGAGTCTCAAGAACGCGCCTCACCAGGAAGAATTGATCAATCATACTAACCAGCAGTCCCCTCAGGAGTGATGGTTCCTAACTTGACCGCCAAAGGGTGATTTGTCTCGGTGAAATGAGCGAGTCCATGTCCGTTTCCACCGTTTCCTCCATATTGCGCTCTTCCACAACCCAAAGCCCCACAGGTCAAGCAGAGCCATAGATTCTCGCCAAGCTCACACTTGGAGCATGTGGCGCCTGATGAATGCAAAATAACCAATGAGCTTGCCTCAGCAAAGACCCAAAAGAGGCGCGGAATTACAGGCAAAGAGCTGGACTGACCGGTGGACCGGACCTCATAAGCTTCGACCTGCTGAAGAGTCAGCGTGTGCTCACAAGGCGTTATATCTTCTTCCCAGGCTTTGATCTCGGACTGCTTGGCGGATGAATTGGAAGCCATGATTCCTTCCACCACATTCTTGATTTCGGGTGTTTGTTCGACCTCGATCCCTCCACAAGCATAGCATCTGACGCTCAGATGGTAGTCGTACTGGTCTTCCTCTTTCGCCTCGAGGATAGCTAATTTTTTCAACGGTGGCTCCTCATCATTCTGTTCGGTCCATCGTGTAGGAGGATATCCACCATGAGGAACGGTAGAATAGTCAGCTTTCTAATTTCTTCGTGAAACACCCAAGACCTCATCCTCACCTACCAGGACCACTGTCACCTTCTATCTGTGTCCTTATATTTCTAAAGAATTGAGGAAAAGGACTACATTTCTTACCCTGTCTGGTTGAGGTTTCTTTGTTCTTCTGACGTTAACGACCATCGGGTGCTGGCTCTTTTCCCAATGGGTTCTCGCGTGATGCCTTTCTTCCGATGGACAACCTCCGTTGAAGCAGGTTAGACAAACATCGACACCTTCCGGTTGATCCTGTGGCAAACAGTGACATAGAGTTGTACCAATATGAGAGTAAGAGTAGAGAACGACGTGTGATTCAAGGAACGATTTTCATATAGCGGGATGGACAAACCTGATCATCGAAACAGAGGGTGCATTCTTCTCTATGGACGGCGTTACTCCTATCTTGACAAGAAGGTTCCCCAGAACAGTCAATGATTGAAAGATCCATAAAAGAGAAATGCCCAGTAGTTTAGTCATCCGGACCAAAAGGGAGCGAAGAGAATAATGAGCCCAAGTGTGCGGAAAAGATCCAAACCTATGAAGCCAACTAATCGGGGCGATCATAATGGAGAAAACTCGATACTAACAATCTTGGAGGAGAAAGGTCAGTCGAAAGACTGTGAGGGCAAACCTCTAGAGACATGACTGGATCTATTGTGGCTTTTGATGTGGAAGTGGGAAAGGATGAGGGATAGGTGATGGAGATGATGGAGATGATGGAGATGATGGGAGATTGATGGGAGATTGATGGGAGATTGATGGATGAAAGTGAATGACGCTGTAATCAAATGTGCCTCCACTCTCTCTAAAGTGCACCGGATTTATCTGAATAGCTAGGTAGATCGACTCGCTCGTTCATTCGGCATAACTTGTCCGTAGGTCTGTCCCTCTGGTATAGACATATAGTGAGAGCAGTGTGAATCCCTCATTGTCTGGCATATATATACGTGGTTTTATCGTCAATGATGGTAGGGGAGACGAACGAAACTTTGAACCTCAACGTGGTATCACTGCAGACTTCAGTCACCTTTTTAATCATGGAATCTTTCCATAACAAAAAAGGTTCGCACTTCCTCCTCCCGTTCCCTCCGGCAAGGACGAAGAAAAAAAAAGAAAATGGATGACGGAGAGAAAGAAAACGCAGGATTAAAGAACAAAATGATGGGGAAAGAGAGAAAGAAAGGTAAGAAAGAGGGATCTTTAAGTGACGATCGCTGTGTTTTAGTAGATCATAGACGACATGTCGTTTCGGATTCGAGCGTAATCAAAGAGACCCTCAACTCGTCCCATAGCGGCCATAGCGACATCCTGGTCCCAGATCTTCTCCTTCGCAACTCGCATAACATCATCGACGGTCACTCGATCAATAGCCTCCTCGATCTGCTTGGGGGTCAACCTGGTTCCGTAAGTGAAGATGTTTCGGGCGATGTCTTCGACGATCGACTTAGTTCCATCATCGGACAGAGTGAGCAAAGTGGCGGCTTTGAGCTGGGACTTGGCTCGCTCGACCTCAGCAATCGTAGGGGCCATGGACATTCGCTGCCACTCCTTCAAGGTCCAGTGAACGGTCTCGTCGATGTTAGTGACCTGTTTGAAAATCAAGATAGGTGGTCAAAGAACGGCGTCAGTGAGGGACAGGCTTGAAATCACGACTAGTACGCAGCATCAGAAGGAGACATACGTTCTCGGTGACGAGGTGGACACCCCAAAGGCCGGTATCAGCGTAAGAAAGGTTGAAGTGTCGGAAAGAGTTGGCGTATCCTCCGGAGGAAAGAATGTGAGTGAGTTTAGAGGAAAGCAAGGGAGCGGCGCCGAGGGATCGGTCCCAGTTACCCATGATGGAAGAGATAACGTTCTAAATTGAAGGGAGGAGGAAGCAGAGACAACACATCTATCAGCGTCTTGACCTGCACCATCCTGGATATTATATTCCTCTCTACTAGAGTAGGTAAGATGTACATACCATGACCCAGTAGTCGGGGCTGTTGTTGCTGACACCCTCGACAGCGATGGCGATGTGGCAATCATCCCAGGTGTCATCTCTCAGCCTGACCTCAGATCCAACGAACCTGGGCTTCTCGGCTCGCTTGGAACCAAAGGGGTTGGAGGAAGAAGGGAATCCAGAAAGGTGCTTCTGGGCGAGCTCGATGAGCTGGTCGTGGTTCACGGCTCCGGCTCCAGCAAAGACCATCTTGTCAGAGTGCAAGTTGGCAGCCCGGTAGGTAAGCAAATCATCCTTGGTAATGGACTGGATGTTCTGGGTGGGGCCGAGGATATCGTATCCGAGGGGTTGACCTGTCCGTCGAACATAGACGACGAAGGATGAAATGTAAAGACGAGATAAGGTATGGAGTTAGTAAGAGATATTTTAGTTACTTCTGGCTCAACTTTTTCAAGGACCGGAGCTCTCATCAAGCCTTTTTAGAATGTCGGAACATCTTATGAAGACCTGATAAACGTACCCTGGAAGGCGACGGCGTGCAAGTGGTCGAAGATGGCCTCCTGCTTGTCCTTGGCGACCTCCTCAGCCTCCCTCAAGATAGTCGACCTCTCAGCATCGATAGCAGCCTTGTCGAAAGTGGGGTTGGAAAGCATGTCACCAATGATCTCAGTCATCTTGGGGACACCGTCAGCAAGGGATCGACCAGTGTACGAAGTGATCTCTCGGGCGGTGTAGGCATCAAGTCGACCTCCGATGTTCTCAACCTCGGCCTCGAGCTGCTTGATGGATCGGGTAGGGGTACCTGTTGACGATGGATATACGAGTTCAAGTAGACGGGACCGGATTGAAGTTTAACCACAAATGAAGGAGATCCATGAAAGATAGAGAGCAGGGTAGTGTTGTTGTATAGGAACAGGAGATGTTGATTGAATGCATGTGAGAAAAACAGTTGTAGACGAAGGAGAGAGTTGTGGCGGACGTCATTGGTCAGTTTTTTTTTCCAAGAATGAAATAGTGACGAAAAGGAATCGAGAAAGACACAAACCCTTGAAGTACTGTTCGTTTACCAGTCACGAAGGAGAGAACGTGTGAGTCTCAAAAATTAAGCAGAAGATAGAGAGGATGAAAGGAGGGAAGAAACTTACAAGGTGCTCGGCGAAGTGAGCGACACCAGCCTTCTGATCGTGTCGAGATCCAACGTCGAAGTAAACTCCGATGGTGGCAGTCTGGGCATGGGGCTGGTGCTCCTATAGGTTTTGAAACCCCAGACAACAAAGTCGAAGGACTCATGAGTGAGCACGAGGAAACGAAGAGTGTCGAAAAAGACATAGGAGAAAGAATAAGACACAAGAGAAAAAAGACGAACGGAAGCGACGACAAGACCGTTGGGAAGGGTGGAGATCTTGGTTAGCGGCTGCTTGGGGGCGGCGGTAGCGAGCCCTCGACCGAGCTAATTCATCGATAGATTCAACCGAAAAATTAAAGACGCGTTCATATCGACGGAGAGTAGGATCGTTGGTAGAAGAATAAGAAGAATCAGTACGGGGTTTTTTTCCGACGTGTGGTATGATTGAAAAACCGATCTGATCGGGTTCTCGCCAACCAGATCCGACGCAATTCGCTGTCTTTTCTCTTCTTTTCTCCTCCCAAAGAAAGAGAAAAAGAAAACGCCAAGCGTATTCACAAATGAAACTCATAGGACACTGACCCTGGAAGGAGCCTTGAGAGACCTGCTGAGCATTCGGGAAGCCATGGTGATCTAAAGGATGGACAGAAAAGAGGAGGACAAGAGAGAGACGAGAGAAAGGTTGATGAGAAAAACGAGAGGGACGAGGATGAAAAAGCGGGCGGAAAAGACGGCGTGGTTATGCGTACGGATCGTTACCAGCGTATGGTTACGATGTGAACGCGCTTACCTAATTGCCGTTCCTCGTTCGCCCAAGCTCTCTCACGACTAAGTCCACGGAACCGGCAACCCTTGTCAAGGAAAGTTTGCCGGCGGCGCGGCAAACTGACCAATTTTGTAACCATGTGCCCTTTTGGTTACGTACCTGCTTTCTCTCGGCCATCTCTCCAGTCAAGACCTCAAACTGTCTCTTACCCCATCCTGTTCATTCGTTCATTTCTTGGTCATTTTCCTTTCCTTCGTGTTTTCCATTCTCTATTCTCTTCTTTTTATCGGAGATCTAAGGACAAACAATCTAATTCAAGATGGATTCTCAAGAGGAAGTCACCAACTTTAGTGCGTACATCTATGCAGAACATAGATCCTCCTCAGCTATCAAACACGATTAGACGCTGCCAAGCCGAAGCCTGATAAACTGTACGCGCTATCTTGATCCTCTCTTAACTCTTCTCCCCTTCTAGATGCCTTGTGGCAAGCGTTCATCATGATCGTGAGTTCCCTTACATGCTTCTGTCTGCCTGTGATAGGCCTAAAAAATGATACTCAACGTTCTCCTCATCCCAACAGGTCGTCTCAGAGATCGGAGACAAGACGTTCCTGATTGCAGCTATCTTGGCCTCGCGCCAACCCCGGATGACCGTGTTTGCAGGAGCGTTCGCTAGTCTGGTCATCATGAGCATCCTCAGTGCAGCCATGGGTAGAGTCATTGGTCTCGTTCCGAAAGAGTGGACCCAATTTGCTGTAAGTCTGTTCCATATGTTTTGGTTTCTCCGTATTGTCCCGGCTTTGCTTTCGGTTGGGGGTACAAGTCGAGCGGACGTGAACGGTCTTTTCGTCTTGGAAATCAGCATCTATGTGGTGTCAACTATCATCAAAACAGAGAACTGACCTTTGACTTTGATTGGTTTATCTCTAGGCCGCCGTGCTCTTCCTGGTGTTTGGAGTTCGGATGGCTCACGAGGGGGTGACCATGTCTGCTACCGATTCCTCCGATAAAATGGCTGAGGAGATCCGAGAGGTCGAAGAAGAGCTCTCTTCCAGCCCGGCCAGCTCAATACCACTCAACGATATGGAGGAAGGTCGATCGTTCCCCCGGTCTGGTTCAGCATCCGCATCAAGATCCGGCAGTATGGAAGGAGGCATCGCAGGCTATGCCGAAAAGGCGAAACAAATGTTGGGCGTGATGGCCAGTCCGGTATTTGCGCAAGCATTTGTGTTGACGTTCCTGGGCGAATGGGGAGATCGAAGTCAGATCGCCACCATAGCCTTGGCGGCCGCTCATGTGCGCTTCTCTTAGTCTAATTCCTTGTCCTATTGTTTCCTTTGCTTCTACCCTTACTGAAACGATTCGTGTCAATTGGTCATAATCAGAACCTCTATGTTATCGCCTTCGGTACCATCCTTGGTCACGGCTTATGTACGGCCGGAGCTGTCATTGGTGGTCGTTGGTTATCTACAAAGATTTCTGTCAAGTACAGTGAGTTCTGTTCTACCAGTTTTGTTCTTCCTTCTCTTCTTTTTGTCTTTTCGGTCTCCTAGTCTTGCTAATTTTGACCTCAACTTCTTCATCTGATACAGTTACATTGATCGGCGCCTTCCTTTTCCTCTTGTTTTCGATACTCTACTTCCGAGAAGCTTATGGATCGGCCTATGCTACCCCTAGTCCTGCATCTTCGTTCGTTCGAAGTAGTCTCAGACGGTAGAAAATAAAAATCTCTCCCTTCTTTTCCCCTGAGAAGATGGGGAAAGGGAGGTTTGTGTTTTTGGGGATTCTTTCTTTTCTCTTTTCTGTTTCTTTGAGATTTGGTATCATATATGTCTCTGTTCTGTTCTTTCATAACTTTGCATATCGTCTCATTTTTTCCTTCTTTTTTTTCTTTTTCTCTCCGTCTCATCTTCTTATAATACATTCGGGGATCCAGAGGGTTCGGGGTTGGGGTTGGGGTTGGGGTCGGTGGAAAGAAAGGTGGGCGAACAAGATGCCTGTTCGGTCTAGTCAAGAAGAAACAAATCTATAGATGACTTGACAAACCGTATAGAGCTTCACTTGTTTATAAAATTTGTCGCAGGCGACAGCAAGAAAAGAACTAGACATGGAGAGACGCATTGGATATATCGTATTCAAAGATAAAGAGAAAATGAGTAGGCAAACAAGCGAGCAAGCGTAGGAAGGAGGGTAGGACTAGTTGTCTCGATCTCCTCTATCGAACTTATTCTCGGAGAAATACCTAGCTTTGATAGACCTCCCGCCAAAAAATCTGTCGTCCAATGCACGGATGGCCGTCCATGCACCTGCTGGACCAGAGAACACCACGAATACCTATGTGAGAGAAGGGTTTATTTGAAGGAAACCCACAGAGAAGTCAGTTTACTTTTGTGACAGAGGAAATGTGATATCCGCCACGCAAGGTAAGAGACGGAGAAACGTACTCGGACGGAATCTTCAGGCCGGGAGGGGGTTGGATGGACCTCGTGGATGACCACTCGTTCGACCACTCCGCTGAATCAACGAATCAAATTCAGAAAGAGATTTTCCGATAAGGAAACAGTCTTTGTAGGACGAAGAACCCCATGTTATAATGAAAACAGATAGAGAAAGACGTACAATTTTCCACATTCCTCTGCAATATCCTGGCTTAGCTCGTCATCCACCTCCTCTACAGACCCCACCATATGCATCAAAAGCACGATCCGACTGGACTCTCCAAACCTTGCTAAATCTTCTGCGTTCTTTCTTGAAGTCGTTTCTGAGATCACTTTACCCATTGCTCGGGGTTGAAAAGGTGCATCAGACGAGGACGATAGTTTCGCTTTAGGCTTTGACGTTTGAGCGATCTGAAGGGGATTTGTTATACCGGATGCGCTAAAAACAGAGAAAAGGACGGTGGGATGAGTTCAGTCTGTTTTACAATAGATGGAGACAAGCATGGCCTGCCAACAAATAGAAGACAAAGAAGAGGCTACGAACTCGACTCCCAGACCTTCTCCAGTTTTATGTCCCCATTTATCCTATTGAGCGAAGAGAGGAGGATTTTAAACACAATCCAGGTTTTTTAACACCTACACATCAGTGAGAACAGACAAACCATCATTCGGGTAGCAAAGTCTCTGTTGTCATTGGGATCCCTCTCAACTTTTGGAGGCGGGGGAGTCGATAGATTTCCTTCCGTGTTTCCAGCTAGAGCAACTCCGCTAGCCGGCTTAGCAAACCGAGCAGCACTATGAATGACATAGAGTACTTCATTGTAAACGAAGGTTTGATACAAAAAGATGTCAAAAAACTGATAGTTCTTACATTGCAGCCGCTGCTCTCTTCCTTTCTTCGACTTTTCGTTGGAATTCTTCACTATCAATCCCACTTGGAGCTGCGCCGGTAGGAACCGACGAAGAAGACGACGACGACGAGAAAGATGGTATAGATACTGCCTCTCTAGGAGCATCTGATGATACAGTCGGCTGTTGAAGGGAGGATAAGGCAGCTCGACGGAGATAAGCTTCTTCCCCTGAAAGACTCGCTTGAGGTGGCACGACCAAGCTAGGAGGTGGCGGTAGTGTACCAGTAGCAGCGATACTAGCAGGAGTAAATGAAGGGGCTGAAGGATCTAAATCGGACTGTAAGGGATTAGAATGAGAGGTAGAGGGTTGAAAGACTGGGAAAGCGTTAGATGAGGGGGTTGTAGTGCTATAAGACGCTGGAGGTGGTTGGCCTGTAACAATCCATTGAGAAATGGAGATCAGATCAGAGGCCTCCATGGTGAATGAAATAGTAGAAACCCGACAAACCGATATAGCGGCCAGTTCTTGCTCTTTCCAGCTCTTCTTCTTCCTCATCTTCAGTGTAGTAAGAACTCTCGCTTTCACTCTCAATCTTTCTCGCATACTCCTTTTTCTCCCTTCGGATTCGCTCCTTTCTCTTCTTCTCCTCGGCCTTCCATCTGGTGTACTCCTCAATGTCATTGGGTTTTGCCGGGTCGTACAGTTCCAATGGATTGAACGTTGCTCTGTTTTGTTCTGAAGGGTTGCCACGGTTTTTTCTCTTTTTCTTCTTCTTGTTCGCCTGGGCCTGGGCTGAGTCGTATGCAGAGGACGAGGGATTCAGACGTTTATTGAACCCATTGATATCTTCTTCCAGAGTAAGAGAGGGTAAGGCCCGGGTATACGTCTGGTCTGCGAGTCTAGAGTTCGAAATGGAAGGGTCTGTTCTAGGCTTATGGATCACAGGTGCTGCTTCTCGCACGATATCTGTCGACTTCGAACCTGAAGAAGCATTCGGAGTAGGAGTAAAGAACAACGCGGCGGACGGCCGAGGCGGCTTTGGTTTTTGAGCGGGCGCCCGACGAATAGGAGCAAATGCAAGCGCAGTTGACCAGTCTATATTATGAGATTGAAGAGAGGAGATGGAGTAAGAAGGAACGAATCAAAGTCAGTTGGTTTGAGTACTCAATAGATTTCGGTAGACCTGTTGAGGATCTTACTCTTTTTGGGTGCGTTTGCCGAATCCGCGTTTACATTCGTTGATGGATTAGATGAACTTGAGCCGGAGGATTCAGCCGACTGAGAGAACGATATGCCTGCGTATAGCGATCCTGGAGTAAACTTGGGGGCTTCCGACATTGTCAAGGAGCTGATGCGAGCTAAAGACAGGATGTATAGTGAGTGATCTCCCGAAATGAAACAGAAAGAAGTGCGAAGGGTTAAGATAGTAGTGAGCAAAACGCCACAAACACGTGCCTTTTATCCACCGCCTTTTGCGCAGTCAGAATGGTCGACGGTCACCGCTTGTCATTCCTGTCCCTGATGGGAAAAAGAATCCTATTCCTAGATCTTTTGCTCCAATTCTTACCATACACTCACACCCGCACGTATACACACACCCCAGTCATGGCGTCTCCACAAAGAACGGTGTTCACCTCGCACAACCAGCAATTGTCAGCATTCAGTCTTTCCATGTTTTGCCGAGAGTGGTCGGTCTACCAACAAGAACAAAGAGCAATTACTCATCTCGCTCTACTTTATCTAACAGTGTGATCGACTCTTCGTATACCATGGTGAAGGAGCTCGGGCACGTTCTTCTCTCATAGTATCTGACCACAAATGCCACCTGATTGATCGGCTAACAAATATGCCTCTTGCTTTTCTCTTTCAACCATTCTCCGACTGACTGTATGAATCCACTTTGTCCTCTTTCTCCTTCGTCAATCACAGCGCAGGTGCTTACGGCTGTGTCATCAGCGCCAGACATATCGGAACCGGTGAGATGTAAGTATCCGATGTCGGGAGACCAGATATCTTCAGTACCGTTGCACCACATACGTGGTGTATTCCTTCTGCTCTCTTTCCTATTTGTTGCTTTGGGTAAGTTGAATCTGACCCCCTTGGGTTTTCTATGCGTTGTTTCTATATAGGTGCGCTGTGAAGAAGGTCCGTCTGTCTATTCGGAGGCATACAGTTCTCTGTCAAAAATATCTTTCGTATCCTAACTTCACCTCTTCCTCCGGACACTGACTTGTTTGCCTACTCAACATCTTCCGCATCTCCAAATCCATTGGATCTCTGTTGGAAACATCGACATCAACTCTGTCTATATACACAGATCACTAATATATTCTCTAAGAAGATTCTGTCCAAGAGATGTCTTCGAGAAATCAAGTTGCTCCATCATTTTAGAGGACACAAGAACGTAAGTCGAGATCTTTTCCGATCTAACTTTAACAATTGGAAGGTTGAGCGCTTTTCGGAAGTGGCTTTTGTCATGGTAGATTACCTGCCTTTATGATCTAGATATTGTGTTTGATCCTCATGCGGGTTCTTTCAACGAAGTCTACCTTTACGAGGAGTTGATGGAGGCCGACCTACATGCAATCGTTAGTTTGTTCAATCTTGCGCTCCGTCATGAAGTCAAAACTCAGTAGAGACATCGTTTTTTGAATCGACTTCAAATATTTTCATACTCAGATTCGATCCGGCCAGCCACTATCGGACGCGCACTTTCAATCATTTGTCTATCAAACCCTATGTGGTCTCAAATACATTCACTCGGCAAATGTTTTGCACCGAGATCTGAAGCCGGGTATGTACATGTTATCCTTATGTGCGTCTTCCCCTAGATCATTGATCAACACACTGAGAAAACTATTTTTCAACCTTTCGTTCATCAGGTAACTTGTTGGTTAACGCAGATTGTGAACTGAAGGTAAAGACTACGCATAGGGATACCTATGTAACATAACAGTTTCAGTTGGCGCATCATTTGGCATAGACCTGACCAGTTCTCTGTGCGCTCTATCATAATCATAGATTTGTGACTTTGGCCTTGCACGAGGATTTGCCGAGAACGGGAATGAAGACAAGGGCGGACCAGGAATCATGACGGAATATGTTATGACGAGATGGTACCGAGGTATGTTGATAATCCGAATGTTCATACTCTTGTCATCGCTCGGACACTAATCTTCTCATGATACTGGTAATCTTTGATTTTTTAGCTCCCGAAGTGAGTAGATTTGATTCTCTTTTCAACCTGTTCAGAAATGATGAAACAGAAACTCACTATGGATGATTTCTCGCTAAACAGATTATGCTTTCATTTGCCAACTACACCGCATCCAGTACGTCCAAGATTTTGCTCTGTCCTTTTGTTTTGTATCAAATCATCGTTTACATCACTGCTCAAAATTTTCTGTTGTATACATCACTTCCTACAGTCGACATCTGGTCTGTAGGCTGTATCCTGGCTGAGCTTTTAGGAGGCAAACCTATCTTCAAAGGACGGGATTACGTCGACCAGCTCAATCAAATCCTTCATTTCTTGGGTACACCAAGCGAAGACACTCTTCGACGGGTTGGGTCCCCGAGGGTATGTCTCGTTTCTTTTTTTCTCTATGTCCTCATTTTTTTTACTGCTGATTGCGTTTTGCCACTCTTTATATACGTTCTGGCTTCGATCTCTCACCGTTCCTTCAGGCACAAGAATATATCCGATCGCTTCCTATCAAGCCGAGAATACCGTTTGGAAACGTGTATCAATCAGCGAACCCACTGGCAATCGACCTATTGACTAGAATGCTGACGTTTGATCCTTCGAAACGAATAACATGCGAGGAAGCGTTAAATCATCCGTATCTCTCGGTCTGGCATGATCCTAGTACGCTTCTTTCTCTTGGTTTCTTTCAATTTTTGATATAGAACCTGATCATACCAGCTTGCTTTCGTAAGATGATGAGCCGACGTGCCAGTTCGATGTCGATTTCGCATTCGAGGATGAAGAAAGTACGGAGGGGATGCGGTCGTTGATTATTGATGAAGTATCTGTCTTCCGTCAAGAGGTTAGGAATCAGGCTCGAGGATGGGAACAAGCACATAACACTCAACAGTATGTATATGATACTTTCATCTTGTTCTGCACGCCTTCATTTGGTCTGACCTTGGTGATCGTTGACATACGACTTGCATTCGTGATCTTTACCAGACCGGCCGTTGAGCCTGTGGGAACTGATAAAAACCAAGCTCAGCCGACGTACGGGATGGGGGAGGCAGGCAGTCAGCAGATCCCGATTGATGAAGTCTATGGATTAGACCCAGCTCAGGAGCTCGAGAGAGCATTGGCAGGTGGGCGATAGATTTTGTAAATCATCCAGTTCAAAAAAAACATTTCTCTTTGTTTTCCCTCGTATCATACCATCGCTATTGTCGTCTTTTCATGTAGTAAAAAAGAGACTATCACTTTCACCGCTTGCTCGCTATCTATCTGCCATCTCTATAAGCCTTTACAGGGCTATGAATACACGGACCCTTTCTTTCATTTTTGCATCTTTCAACGTTCTTTCTTTTTCACGACGTCTATTTCGCTATGATTGTTGCTCTTGAGATATTACATATTGTGTCTTCTCGCCGAAAGCTATGTCGGATGTCGAGTGTCTAATATACTGCTATGATGGTGACATCCCTTATCTCTTGATCGCGCTACGAAATTATCTGTTCGTCAAATCTCCGCCAACATTCATTTACCCAATCCCACTCCACATACTCATTTTCCAAGTCTGTTCTCTCTCACCAAAGAATATCTAATCCAGGGGGTTGATTTAGCTCCTCACTTGTTCATCATGAAATCTCGCCCCAAAAGAGTCCATTCCGCGGTCATGAGCACTCCCTCGCCTCCTGCCTCCGCTAGATCGTCCATTCTATCTTCCCCTCCTCATTCTCCTTCCGAGTTCCCTCCTCCGGTCTCGCCTCGTCCAGCATCTCCTCCATCCGTAGCTCCCTCAGCTGCTTCTCAGAAGGAGTCTCCCGCAAAGAGGGTTAGAATACTCAAGAGTTCTGTCGCAGAAGAGGACATCGCACCAGAGAGAAGTGGAAGCGCTATTAGGGTGGGTGCTCACGTTTCAGCCTCAGGTGGAGTAGAGAACGCAGTGAAGAATGCAGCTAAGATCGGGTGAGTCTTTGAGATACATTTTCATGATGTTCATTTTCAAGCAGTTGATTGATTCTCTCGCCATGTTGATTCCATAGAGCGAATGCATTTGCTTTGTTCCTGAAAAGCCAAAGACAATGGAAAAGTACGGCGTTAGCAGAGACGACTATCAAGGAATCATTCCCTAATGCTTGCAAAAGTGAGTAAACCAACTGCTTTACTCTTACATTTCCCTCCTTCCCTCTATCGATCAGGTGTTAGAGTCTCATTCTTATTCCTCACGAATGGTGCGAGATGGTTAGAATTTTCATACAATCCAAAGCGGGATATGTTGGTCAGTGCGAAGCTTACTCCTGACCTTGTGATTCACGTCTTTGGTTCATTGCTGATGGAAGCGATACTCAATTCCGCTATATAGCCTCATGGGTCTTATTTGGTCAACTTGGCTAATCCGGAAAGCTCCAAGCGGGAAAAGTCGTACGAGTGCTTCATTGATGACATCAAGCGCTGTGAAAGTTTAGGGATTGGACTATATAACTTTCAGTAAGGACCCTCTATAGCCCTTCGTTGAGGAAGACGTGTACGGAAAGGTTACTGATGATCAAAGTCATTTCGCTTGGTTTATGCTCAGTCCTGGGTCTCCAATGAAAGAGGATAGGGTTAGAGCGATTGGATGGGTGGCTGAAGGAGTCAATAGAGCGTTGAACGAGACAAAGCACGTAACGATCGTGCTTGAGAACATGGTCCGTCTCTATGCTTCTGTCTCTATGCTTATTTTGCTAATTTTTTGTGCCGCATAACTTTTTGAAACCCGATTTTGGGCTTGTGTACAAAAGGCAGGCCAAGGTGAAGTCTTGGGTTCTTATTTCGAGGACTTGAGGGACATCATCAAACTTGTGAAAGATAAATCAAGGATTGGAGTTTGCATAGATACATGTTCGTATCGAATGCTTCGCCTCCTTTTATCCGTTATTATTTTTATAAAGTCACAGACAAGTTTTGTCTTACTGAAATCTCCTTGTTTTGTTTCTTTCCAGGTCATCTGTTCGCTGCGTCCGAGTCAAATGACATTCGAACCCCCTTGACACTCCATCAAACTCTCACCCGGTTTGACAGTATGGTTCCTTTCAGATACTGGAAAGCACTACATGTAAATGATAGTAAATTTGGCTTAGGGATGAAGAAAGACAGGCATGAGAATATAGGGGTAGGTCAGATTGGGTTAGAAGGGTTCTGGTCTTTGATTCGGTGGAATGGACCAGAGGGAAAGAAGGATTGGGAAGGGTGGAGAGATGTCCTCTGGATCCTGGAGAGTGAGTCTTGAGAGGAACTTGTGTTTGTTGTTTTTCGTCGCTGGTTCACATCTTTGCGGTTGACAATCGATTCGCTTTTCTTCTATTCCGTTTGTTGCATAGCTCCCAACAATGGAAACGACCAGGTCTGGAAGCGGGAGATTGAATTGGTTTGTACTCGTGTTTTCACGGCCCAGCCTGTAGCGCACATGATATACATCTAATCTCTTAATTAAAGTATACTGACAAGTCGTTATCCGTCTTTCTCGTATCTTTTCTCCTCCTAATGGCTACGGTATTTACCGGGACTTTAGCTTCATCAACTCGAGACCCTCGAAGATCCAAGTCATCTACCAACCAGTGTGTACTATCTATCGGATAGATGAAAATACGCCTGCTAATGAGAACACCGCCCTTTCCTATCTTCTTTCGCAAAAAAAAAAAAAGTTCAAGCAGAATGGATCAAAGAATGTGCGGGTCTCAAACTACTAGGAAACCCTCCGAAAGTACTCAAGATCTCAAAAGTAAAAAACGCAGTAACACCAAAGAATCCAAAGAAGATCAAACCCGAGGTTAAGGTCGAACCGAGGATTAAACGAAACCCTAGATCGAAAAGGACAATAAAAAACCTGAAAGAGTCCTCGGAGGAAGAGGAGGGGAGTTCAGAAGATAAATAATGACTTCCTTGATCATCTGGGTGGTCCAAAACTAAATTTGTTGTTTCTTGTTATACATAAACCGAATGTCTCAAAGTGAAAAACATAAATCCGTGTGTGTGCATTGAATATGTTGAGATGGGTAGATACAGTCAAACAAAGTAGTAGAGAGACAACACAGAGAAATTCAAAGCAAATGAGGATATAGAAAAGGATGAGAAAGAAGAAATTCAAGCGATATTAGAGCTGTCGGCCAATCAATTAATGGAAGACAGTTGTGAAAAGACATGAGACCAGGAACTAGATGACCCTAAGGGTCAAAGGTGATAACTAGTCATGATGGTGGCCCTTCAGCTTCTCGATGAAGTGACTCATAGACCTAAGCAGGACATAGTTAAGGATCATGGATGTCAGATCAGTGTCAGGCAAGAGTTTTTAATTAATGAAGAAGTCGGAGTAATAGACATAGAACGTACTTTCGAGACCGATGTCGGCGGGTAGATTTCTTCTCCTGTTTAATCTCAACCCTTTTCACCTCTTGTTTCTGATGTAATTCCTCCTGTGTCAACGGAAGACAAATCGACGCCCAAAGAAAAAAAATCGTGTGCAATAAGTCTATGATTCAACAACCTAAATTTCGCGAAATAAAAAGAAACAAAATACCAGGAAACAAGAACAAACCTGATCAATCACCCCCTCAGGATGGTATATCTGAGGCTCGGCGACAACCTCTTCTTTACGATCGACCTCATTCCAAACCTCATAGGCGTGTCGGTGTGCTTGGTTTCGGGTTCGTGCCTCGTGGTCCTGTTATAGGTTGTAGATCAAAGTTTGAAGGGGTAAAGGCGTGTCAGTTCGTTCAAAAAACATATGTTGGGGGGAAAGACGAAGACCAAAGCATCGGATATACTTCATCCAGACCGGCGTCGAGAAGAACGGTGGTAGAAAGCCAACCAACAACTTTATATTCGTGCGTGCTGGCGCAGAAGTCGTTCAAGTACTGTTTGTCAAAGAGATGGGGAAGTTTTGTCAGTCAAGTTGATGCACGTGAAGCAAGAATGGGAGTAGTGTCTCACATTCTGACGAAGCTGAACCAGATCTTTAGCGATGATGATGGGTATTCTGATAGTCCTCGTTTCTTCATCAACGAGCTCCTGGAGCCAAAGTGATGAGATAGCTTTGAGCTCCTTGCCTAACCCAAGAAGCTTACTGCCCTGGAACTGGAATGATAGGCAGGATTGATATCTACTGTACACAGGAAGTCGGACGTTATCGACATCCCATGTGATTCTAGATCCATCAACAACAGCCTCCTTTTTAGGCAATCGCTCGGATGAGTCATTCGTAACCATTCGAAGATGCTTGAGATCCTCCGCCAAATCGGTGTACTGAGGCGATAGATCTGCAACTATAGGCTCAGTGATTTGAATGGTACCCGCCTCGTATCCAGAGAGGTTGGGAGGGAGATCCATCTTGACTCCGCTGAATTTCAGAGAGGCGTGAATTTCTATCGTAAAGAATGAAGAGGATCAAACTTCGTCAGTGATAACAAGGCGAGGAGTTATTTCTGAAATGTCAAATAACGTACGTCCGTTTCCAGATCCATGCTCCATCTAAACCACAAATTGAAACTTGATGGTCAGTCACGAAAGGCCCGATACAGCAGAGGACAGTTGTGATCGGAGAAACTTACAGCAAACATCTTCGTGACTTCACTTGACTTCGTGAACAAATCTATAAGATCTAGAGTGACTACACCTAGAATCGGATCCTGTTCATACCAAGAGGCATCTCGAACAACCATCTGAACATGGGCATCCTTCCAGTTCCGAACAAAGTGCTCCGAAAGTGTCTGGTAATATTTGGAGTAAAGAGATGTCGATCAACCGTTGGCTTTGAGTATATTTGAAGTCGAGTGCAAAGTCAAGCTATAACAGACAGACAAATGAAACGAACCACAAAGAAGGGCATAGAAGTGTATTGTCGGACTCGAGTTTTAGTTGCCAATTCTTCATTAATGAAAAGCTCGATATAAGCACTCGGAGGAGTCTGGGGCGCCTGTCAAGCAAATCGGAGTAATCGATAAGAGTTTGTCTGGATACGATGTCTTGCATCGGAATAGAAAGGAGAAAGCTGACCTTTGGATCATCGGTAGGCTTCCTTTCAAGGCTGTTAATATGGTTGATAAGAACAGACAAGATTCCAGATTTATACTTCGGATTCGGGCTATGTGTTCATAAATCCGTAAAACAAGGTACATTCAGTTCAAGGTATATTTTGAGATGTTTCCAATGGCTGACATATATGTGGTCAAGATAACTCACGGAGTTCGGGTTGCATCAGGCGGTGGAGGAGGAGGCGTCTTTGCTGGGAAAGGTGCTTTCTCTCCCGGCATCATCGTCTCTGTCTCAATCAGAGAAGTTGTAGGAGGTGCAGCCGGGTTCTCTTCAGGAGACTCCATTTCTTTCAGAAGAGCAGCTCGCTCGTAGTATCCGACAGACCAGTGGATAGTTCCTTGCATCGAGTTAGCATCTGATCATAAGAACATAAAAGGGGAGATTAATTGTCTAAATCTGGTTTTGAAAAAATCATGAAATTTAATGAGAGAGGTCACCTTCAAACCCAGACAGGCCATCCTTTCGGCGCATCATTACGTTTGGCCTCGCCATTATATCCAAAAGAGGGACATTTACTGTGAGTATTCGTTGTGGTTGAAAATGAAGTATTTCACAAAGAAACCGTCGCATTAGTATCACTATGAAAAGTGTGGCTTGAACATTTGTAGCATACCTCGCCCAATGAGATCATCCGATTTTAATTCTAGTGCGATCAAACCATATGAGTAGGTCGTCAGTCTTGACTAGATTTGCACATACAAGGAACTGAGGCAAGTCACGTACTATCTGAGTCCCAGAGACAGACGCTGAGTGCTTCCTGACTCTTTACGTCATCCGAGTTTACAAGTAAGTAGCAAGTCTCCTCGAAGACAGGGTTGAGGTCTCCAACGATGATTCGGGTTGAGTACAAAGGTTTCCCAAACTTTGCGTATGACATTCTGTGTTTCAAACAAAGAATCTGTTATTAAGACGAGAAAGAGTAAGGGAAGGTGTGAGGCTATCTCTAAATATTGAACGTACACGATATAAGGATCGGAAGAACCTAATGATAGAGGAAATGTCATTCAGTCGATAAAAGAAAGTTGCTTCTAGCTAGAATATAGAAATAATCACGAACCGTTCCTATCCTGGGCACTCAAGCCTTCTCCGTAGTGAATGGTGATGACCAACACACCCTGTGTCTTAGTTTCTCCGATAGCGACTACAGGAGCAATCGATCGATACAATTTTTAAGCAACCATCAGTCCCACGAGCCTTTCTTTTCCTTCCGAAGCTCAAGAAAGAAGCTATGAGAACATACCAGGGCTGACCATATCCTGCAAATTCATCGTCATTGATCTGGGCGCGGTTAATGATTTCGTACCCGTCTTAAGCCCTAGCTTAATCATAGAAGACAATAGAGGTAGATCCAGAAGATTGGGTAGGTATTTCTGAATAGAGATAGCGACGTCAATGTCTGGAGCATCCATCTATGTTCCGTTCGTTTGTTTTTGTATCCCATTTTTTAGGGAAGACAGAAAGATACAGAGCGCACAGCAAACAGCTTATCAATCAGCATCTCGATTCAAGGATATCTTGAACATGGATGTGTTGAAGACATACGAGAGCAAATGAGACATTTCGAACGAAGGGAGCGATAGGAATGAACTGAAGCCGAAGCCGGATGGTTGCAACAATTCGGTTAAGCCTGATCCAGATAGGGATTGGGATTTTGTACTTCTCCATTATCTGAAGTGCCATAACAAATAAATTGTTTGAAGTGAGAGATAGATCTCATGTGCAAATCTGAGATCGATGCCGAAAGCAAGAGTAGCTACTCGATCGCTTACCTGCGCGACTAGCTCAAGAGTGAATTGTATATTAGTTGGCCGTGTGTCCCCTTTTACACCCTTCCTTCCACTGTAAGCAAACGAAATTTCTAGATTCTATGATTCGCAAAGTTCCGGATAAGTGGTCATCTTAGTCGGTAGAAGGTAACGCGTAGAGAGTGTATAGAAGAGAAACTAACGGTGTAGTCTCCAGATTGGGATTCCTCAAATTTGTACTTGTCTTTTCCCAAGTTGATCCATTCTTCTCGAGGATATCTGGAAACCACCGTTGATCTGTCAGGCTCACCAGCAATTGGCTTTTGGTTTTGATATAAAAAAACGTTTCTTACTTTCGATCAGAGGGCGAATCAGCAAGTCCTCGGATTTCTAAAATTCTTAGCGGAGCCGCTCCTGTATGACGAGAAGTTGAATATATCGATGAGTAAGAGTAGCACGGAAGACTACCTTCTGACAAAGTCATATAGACAACCTACCAAGATCGATATCTGTGAATTTGACGCCTGCAAGAAAGGGAGCAGAAGCTTTTATGGTATCCTCAATTCCCGTAGCTGTAGTGAGAAACATCTCTGTTAGACGAAAGTAATGTCGTGGCGCACCCACAAGATCCTCGTTAGCGTTTTGTCTTCGACAACTAGGCACTAAATTTGAGTCGACACGTGTACGCACCAGAGCTGAGCAGCTTCCAGAACGCCCCGACGAGGCTGTTGAGCCACTCCGTGCTCTCCGGCATCGGCGTTTCAAACTTTCCTGGTCTCCTCTTGGTGAAATCTTTCTTAGCTACTTCTAACTCGGCGTGCAAGCCGTCTTTGATTTCCCGACCAAGATACCAACCTCCCGCACCTAACGCGCCTATCAAGCCCGTTTTAAGTACAAAGCTGATCCAACCGCCAGACGAAGCGGTGACAGCCCACAACAGAACAGACGAAGCGACAGCGAAAGTGGAGAACCAGTCGATGTACTGATGAATTGACTCGAGCGCGGGTGATTCAGAAGAAGGGTATGGAAGAAGGGAAATGTTGGAAGGATGGGCAGGAACAGGGGATGTTCGAGAATGATGAATTTCCTTTGGGGATGGAGGTGGCCGGATGGCGTTCATTAAGGAAGAGAGAGGGAATTCTGTAGAGAACGTTTTGATATGGCAACGGTCAATCTTCAGAGTGAAAACTGACGCAGGTTTATCGACTGGATTTGCATGTGTCCTTACCTTTCATCTCTGCATCCTTGATTGTTACTGCGTATCCAGTCGTGGGGTCCTTCACCGTTCGTTTTCCTTTCTTTTCTTTAACCTAAAGAGAAGGAGGCAAGAACAGGAGAGATTGATGAGATATTCACAAAATTAGCTCAAGCAGATTAACTTAAAAGGTTTGAATTGAATGCATCAGACATACCTCGTCAGTCTTCTTTCCTTCATCAGGCTTCATCCTCTTCTTGATGGCGTCCTTATCGTCCTCTTTCTCAGCTTCATTTTGCTCGGCCTCTCTATCCTTGGCTTCTTGCAGCTCATCATCACTCAGGCTACCATCATAGTTATCCTGATGCTCTCGCTCTTGGTTCTCCAGACTGAATAATCAAACAATCACCAAAATAGAATGAAATCAATCTCTATAACAAAATACCCCGCCTCCCGATAGAATGACTTGCTCTGATGGTTTTCGGTTTATCTTTTCAGGATGAGAAGGATGTTCTAGTCAGAGAAAGAGCGGACGCACTATTTAGATATAGTAGGGATCTGATTGTATTCTGAGTAGATCGTAGTCTTCTGAACCACAGTATCTTCTTTGTGATGATGGATAGGTTCTGGGGCTGGAGGAGGAGCTGGGATCACAACTACAGGAGCAGCAACCGGAGGATGAACAACATTTTGTTGAACAGTCTCTCTTTCAATCACCTCGACAGGCTCTCCCAAATCAAGAACGGTTCCAAGGGAGGTGCCAGTATCTATTGTCGAAGGAGTCGACATCGTGTTAAGAGGATTGGACAAGACGTGGACGGATGATGGAAGTGATGGGCTGTCCTTTGAAACAGGTATGGAAAAAGACCGAGCGAACAGACGACCGAGCGATCCATCATACGTCATCGACCATGGTTACGCGTGACCGGTTACATTTACAAGCCTAGCAATCACATCGCTTGTTCTATAGCATAGCGACTGTCAGGAATACAACATAGATACAACATGGAAGCACCACACATCCCATACAGTTCTTCTTCTCAATGTCGGCCGAATCCAGTAGGAGCTCGAGGAAGATCTAAAGGTGAAATAAGTTCATGAGGAGAGAGGCATCAGTTGTCTTGCTGAGACGTTTGGTACTTAGCGCAATCGGAAACGCACCTTTGGAAACAGCTTTTGCCTGATGAGAGACAAGAGAGAGATGCAGAAATTAGTCTGAATCGTAGTTGACGTCAGGACAGATATGACGGATACATACCTTCATCAGATTTTCCTTCTTTTTCGCGTCGCTTATTCGCATGTTGAAGATATCCTAAGTGAACGAGAGTAAAGTGTATGAAGTCAAGCACATAAGCAACATGTCTTCAACTCAAGCACAGAAGAACGAATCAAGACTCACACGATGGAGAGCATACGACTTATGACTTGGCGTAATAGGAGTAGACGGAATCAATGGTGTCGAAGCCTTCTTCGCCTCAGCCTCTTCTTTCCCGGCCTTTATCGACTCCTTCTCTGATTCTTTGTCTTTGCCCTCCCTTTCCTCCTTAGACTTCTCTTTCCGTCTCACTTCCTTGGCCTCGTACTCGGCTATAACTTTTCCGATCTCTTCCTTCAATGGCTTGTCTGCCGGGGGAGGAGTCAATAGAGTCGCAAATCCACTGTCGGTCAAATGAGATGGACAGACGTAGAAAAAGTCTGTTGTGTTGATTGCTAAGAAATTCACGCAGGAATAAACAGTAGAACCGTATGCATCAGCACATCATTTTCAACAAGACGAGTAGCTAAAGAGATTGGGAGAAGAACCCACTCGCCAAGACAACAGTACTCTCTTTATAGCAAATATAACAAGGCCGACCGGTCCCTACGCTTGAGAACATCAGGCATATTAAAGTCAGTCGACCCAATCACATCAGCAAGGCTCAAATAGCGCTTCATGGTGGGCGAGAGAACATAAGAGTGAACAGAAACTGGATCGTTCACCTGTAGTCTGTAATCCGAAAAAAAAAATAGAAGTAACGAAGTTCCCAAAGGACGTCCAGATATGATCAGCGACCTGTTGATCAGTCAACTACTAATAGAGATAATTTCACTTACCCGTTGATAATATTTGTTTTCCCATTTAACAGACATCTTGGTTTAGAAAGCAAGTGAAGTGCGAGAGAGGCGAGAGCTGAGATTGATGATCAATATAGATATGACGGGTATGCCGGCTGTAAAGATAGTGGTATTCAGAGGTTTATCTATGTGTATCGAAAGTAATTAGTCGCTCGGAGAATGCGAACCATTTTCACGCTCTCATTCATTTCCCTCGACATAAACGTACTCTGTCCAGATAGAATCAGCCGACATGGCTCCCAAGATGGTTAGTAGTCCCATGCTCATGTATACGATCCTTTGTAGAGCCAGAAATATTCGTAAATCATCTGGCTTCATGTTAATTCTCTGCTTCTTTATGAAATAGCTTAAACGAGATGAAGAACCGGACGAGGCAGTCGAGGTCAACTGGGGTAAAAGCGTCTCTCAATTAGACCCCTGTCATTTATTGATATAGATCTGTTCTGAATAGCTCTTGGTTGAATCTTATTTATTGTGCGTATGTGCGTGTGAAACGGGTAAATAGAGGATCAATCTAGGATCAACACCTTTTCGAAACTGAACACCCGTCTGTCAGAGGTCGAAGATCAATTGAAGCGAAAACTTGTGAGTTTTCGAATCGTATGATATCGTGTAGGCTCCGAACCTGTTGTTTTAACATGACACATTTCTTGTCTCTATTTCTACTTTAACTTTCAGGAGGAGAAGGAAGCTCTGGATGACCTCGCCTTGGAGCTCGAGCTAGCGGATGAGGATGAGCCTGTACTGTAAGTCATGTCTCTTCGTTCTTGACGTCTTACAAGTACGAATACTGCTTTTGTATAACTACGTTTCTCATGATTTCATCTTTTATCATTCGATTGTGCGATAGGTACAAGCTTGGCGACTCGTTCTTCCACATGCCGTTACCTCGAGCACTCAAGACGTTGGAGAAGGATACGGAAGCAATGGAGACCAAGATGAACGAGTTGAGGGCAAAGAAGAGGGAATGTGAAAGCGGAATGAGCGAACTGAAGGTATTATTGTGAGTGTTATCCGTTTTCTTTACGAGTTCGACCGAGGTTCCCGTTGAGCCTTATCGATGAGGAACACAGCTGAAGATGTGATATGTCTTTGGTGTGATTCCTGGATGCTTTTCTCTTCTTCTTTATTCCCTCTAGATACGCCAAGTTTGGAACACAGATAAACCTAGAGACGAATCCAGATCAATGAAAGAGTTTTCATCTGATTTGAAGCTCCAGAGTTTCCTGAGCGCTGTCCTGACTGTCTGTGCGCATGATGGGTACATATCTTTCGAGTGTTCTGTATCTGTTGGGTCGTTGCTGTTGGAACGGGACTGGGTCTCGAATCGAGGCTCCTGAAAGATACGAGCATATCAAGGAAGTTGCAATGTGTCAGCAGACATCTTCTCTTTCGACTTGCGGACTGAGAGATCCTCGAGTGAACTCACCCAAACAAGATGATAGGATAAGCCACAGGATAAAGGCAGCGAATCTTTAAGAAGAGATGAAGGCGCATATAGTCATCGATTTGGATGGTATAGAGAAAGAAAGAGTGTTCCAAACGGACAAGAGAGTGACCTACAGAACGGCAACGAACAGAAGAAACAGATAGAATGAAGCCGAAGCTGGGGCGGTCATAGAAATACACAAAGAACAAGAAAGATGGACAACGAGGACATTGTCTTTTCAAAGAACAGGATAGGTAATACGAAGAACAACAACGAGATGGAGTTCAGGTTAGGGTTAGACTGCGTGACTTTGTAACCACTGCCCGGTCGCCATCTATTACACGGATCACGCCGCACGGACCTCCGGATCTAAATTCAGGGCATCTCGGCTAATCCGTGTCTTCTTCCGGGTCTTGTGCCTTCTAGAATTCACTGGGGAAACATTTCCGTTCTCTTACCTTCTTTTTAACCATCCACCACCCACCACCCATCACTCATCATCCATCACCCTTTGAATCAAACCTATCCTATCTCAGATCTATCATATTCTCACTCCAGCCAAACACACAGTCATGACTAGAAGCAACAAAGCATTGAACCCTCGGGCTCTCGCTCACGATCGATCCATCTCTAAGTTTGTCTAGCTCCTGTTTCCTGTTTAGATTTCTTTTCTGTTCTTCCCTTCTCATTCTACATTCCATCCGCATCTCCGCAGAAACGGCCGAGATCAGTCTCAGAAGCGAGATGGCTACGGCGGCTGGGGAAATATCTCGGCCCGTCACCACCATATCACCCACGACGATTGCGTCGTCGGTACTTTCGAGGAAGAGGACGAAGCATTTGATTCACAGACCCCTCAGCCTCAGCCTCCTAAGCATGTGCCCACCGAAGACCAAAAGGTCGACAAGGTTAGTTGTCTCAATTTATCTCCCTTGAGTCCCTTTTCTTGCTTTGGTTTCTTTCAATCGCTGGAAGATTTCGGGTATAGAGGGGGTTCATTTGGTATTTGGCATCACATGCAGAGGGGATGGCAATATTCTGATGACCGTCTCTTCTTGGCTGGATGTTGGATGAATTCGTGCGAACTCCATCTATCTGGGTTGGTGCCTACAGAGCTGGTTGAAAATATTGGATTTGACATTAGAATGGGTATATCACTTCTTGATTCTCTCGGCTTTCAACACCTTTTTGTGCTGTCTTTCATTTCGTTGAAAAATCCTAACAACGTATTCTGCCCCTTTTCGTTCTCAGGTCGCGGCTGATATCCGGGAGGGAGAGTTCAAAAAGGACCTGAATGTACGAAAGAACTTTGTCAAGCGAGCGAACAAGGGAAAGATTGGTACGTTGTCATAATTTCAAATTCAGCCAACGTTTTCCCCTTTCATCGATGCTGTATGCATTCATTCCTGCCTCACACCTCAGCAAATAAACCTCGCTTTAAAAGCTCTCGTATGTGAACTGATTCCGTATGTTCAATGTTACGTCAGCAGACCTTTCCTCCATCGCTCGAACCTCTTACGTCGTCGCACATCAATCCCCTCCTTCTTCCGAGCTTTCCACCTCTCCGTCCACCAGCCTTTCCAGTAGCTTTGAATCCAACGCCTCTACCGGTCTTCACGTGCGTTTGTCTTTCTAATGATGCGATTTTCTCCCTAGCTCTAACCCAATTAGATATTTACTGTCCTTCAACGGTTCACAGAGCGCCTTTTAAGAACCTGGCGCCATCAAATGTATTTGTATCTTTCAAAGGGGGTGAAAAAAACCTTCCAACTCAATCCTCACTACTCTTTCCTTCACGGTCTGTTTGACCACATATGGTTGTCGTTCTATGCGCAGTCAGAATTGCATTTCTCTTTTCTCCTTCCTTTCTCGCATTCGTTGTATGTCTTTGTACTCTGGTCACTTAGGGAGGGGGTTTCGCGATATGGTCTCTTGTTTCAAGCTATCAATGGATTGTATACTTTTTCATGTGTCGCAAGGCATTCAAATTCGTGAGAGCCACGACTACCCTTGCTGTTGTTGATTGGACCTCATCATTAGTTGAATTGATAAACATCAACGTTGCCATCATTCTAAATTTCATAGTTTGATCAAAGTCCCAAAAGAAGAAAAAAAAAGGGGGAAAATGAAAGTGAACACATAAGTTCCCTCCACGTGGTTATAGACATATGTACGGAGTTGTTTGTTGGGAATAACATAAGGGAGTATATGGCAGAAGACAGTGTTCGGATACATATAGGTTTATGGAAAGAGCAAGGATGGAGGAAGAGAGGGGTATCATGGCCGATCGGTGATGACCTACATGGAGCATATGTACGTAAGTTGAAAAGTGAAAACACGGGATAAAGAACATGGAGCCTGACTAAAAAGTGGAAACCCGAAGACATAGAATATGTCGGTTGACAAGAGAAGAGAGTTTGACATGATGATAGCTAGAAGCAAGGTGAGATTGGCAAGTGAATAAGGAAAACGTAAGGAACTGTGACTCGTTCATCGTTGTTTGTGAGTTGGATGATGTCTATCGATGGCTCTAGAATTGTCAAGGGACAAGGAAGTACCAACAAACGTAAACTGGCATTCAGTGATACTTGGTTGACGGCGAGGCATCTGTTAAATAAAGGGCGTACCGAAGTGTCTTCCGACCATTCCTAACCATCTCATTTATGAATACCACGGCGATCACGACGATCTGGCAGAAGAACCAGAGATCCATCAATGTTTCGATCCAGCGCGCGCTTATCCGGTCCATTGTTTCGTACGAAATCACTCTCGATGACCAGCTCCTATATCGAACTCGATTGATGTTTGTTTCGTCATCTCGATTACCATTTCCGTCACCTCCAGAGGATTTCTTATCCTGTACAGAAATTGTTCGATCAAGGGCTACTCGCCGAGCAGCGAGTTCTCGCTTCGTAGGCGCGCGGAGTACTTCCCTACTATAAGGATCTAATCCATTCCGCCTAGCTTCATTCATTCGTTCCTCCCTGAACGACCTTCGTTCAGTTATCAGATCCTCTTCGTCCGGCTCGACAGGTTCCGGATAGAACGTCGTCTCGAACGGGTCTGACACGTTCAATGGAATGAGCGTAGGAAGGAAAGACCAAAGTGCAGTAGCAATCGACATTGGATCATGATCCGCGGCCGGAACAATACCGTGGGGAGAAGTACCAGTTCGACTGGTAGGGTCGAGTGACTCGTCAGACCATCTGACAACACGTTCCGAGACGGCTCGATCTAGCAGTTCGAATGTCTCTGAATTAGAAAACGTGGAGAGTCGAGTGAGAGAGCCAAGAGGGAAGATTGGAGTCGACGTGTCTAGGTATTGATCTTCTAAAGAGTGTCCAACGCCTGACTCTCGGTCGATCACCAGCTCTTCCGGTTGAGATCGAACCATCAATGCGTTAGAATGAGAAGGAGACAGAGAGAAAGAAGAAGAGCCGTCTGATACCCCGGACGGCTCGTCCTCCCAGCCTTCCATCGTAGGATCAACAGTACCAAATTCGTCACGTATAGTAGAAATAGAAAAGATTGAGGATGGAGACGGAGTGTGTGGGACGCCTTCCAACCGAGCCCGCCGATAATGTCTTCCAGACAACCTCGTTCTGCTGTTCGATGTCATGGACGACGGTGACGGCAACGACGAAGGAGATGTCCCGGACACATTCGCCGTCTCAAGTGGTTTTCTCCAGCTTGGCTGACCAGATTTCGGCTCAGGATCAAACAGTGAAGATTCCGAGTCTGTTGTTCTCGATTTCTCTTCAATCTCTCCGAACTCATTCTCTAGTGTCATTCGGCGGACCTGCTGATGACAATCAGTCATCTCGGTAGTATAACTGATTCGAAGCTTTAGTGGAGATCCCATGTGAAGCATTCGCGAAGAACCTTCGGGACTAAGACCGATAGAGGAATCATGCGCGCCTCGAGGTAGACGGGTTGGAGAAGTTAAAGTTGAGATGGTTGGAGAGATGAAAGGGCTAGCCGCTCTAGTTCGTCTTCTCCGTTCGATTGTAAGTCGGTTTCCAGTTCCAAATCTAGAAGAGGGAGACGTCGGGCCCACAGAAGCAGGAGCAGCATGAAACAGTAAGCCTGAAGGGGATTCATCGTGCAATATTGACCGGGGAGAGCTGAGAAGAACAGAGGGCGAGGGTGAGAGTGCATTCGAATCAGATAGCCGGTCAGTGATCGGAGGGGACGAAGAGAAGAACTTGATCTCGAGGCTGGATGTGGTAGGTGATCTTCCAGGTGTCGTGGGAATCAACCTTGCCTTGTTTTCACTTGTAATCAAACTGGGCGATCCTTTCCGCGACGAGGATCTTGTTGGCCGTCTGCCCGATCTGCTATCATCTTCAGCTTTGTCAGTTTGTTCGTCCAGGTCAATCACCTCCAACCCAGCCTTCTCCACCTCACTTTCGAGAATCTCATAGACTCCCTTTAGTTCATCTCCTTCCTTCTTGGCTTTATCAAGCTTGGCATCCATCTCATCTCTCTTTTTCCGGATGTCTGTATTAGCATGCTCGAGTTCCTCTATCTTCTTCAACAGCTGTGATATCAGCGCCTTCTCCGTCTCAGAGTCAGCAGTCTGGGGATGAATCTTCCGAGGAGACGACTTTGCAGAGAGTTCGGGACCAAGAAGAGAAAGCGAGCGAGCACGAGGTGAGATGGAGGGAGAAAGAGAGGACGTTTCGATGGGCGAACCATCCTCAGCCGGCGCGTTCTTCGGTTTGAAACCTGATGCTCGGTCTGATGATGGTGAACTTGAAGCAGAGGATGGTTCGTTCGTGGATAACTTTCTACTCTCCAGCGCGCTGCTGTTTCGGTCGGAGTTCACATTATTCTCCTCGATCTCTTGTTCGAGTCGAGCTCGTCTTCGTTCGGCCCAACCGCCGTCTCGAGAAGAGTTTGCGAAGTTGTCTCCTCTAGAACTTCGCTTTCCAACCTCTTGTTCGAGAGTCTGATTCTTCTCGCGCAAGGTATCGACGATAGCTTCTGTTCCTTCTAGTGCGGCCCGAAGAGATCCAATTTCTTTTTCGAGTTTTCGAAGTTTCTTCTTGCCTGAGAAAGAGAAAGCCAAACGTTAAGATCGAGATTCTACTGGGTCTCACAAAGATCACACACGAGATGGAACGAACCAGTTTGATCAGCATCCTCCGTTTCTTCTTGCAAAGCCTCCAACTGTACGGCCAGCTCGTGGTTTTGCTCCCTTAAGAATGCCAAAGCTTGAGGAGACGCCGAGAGACTGGATTGTCTCCTTCTATGCCTCGTGATCGTACCAGAGAAGGTTGCGCTTGTAGGAGAAGACTCTGTAGTGGTAGAAGCCATATGTGACGCTGCGTCCAACACGTTCGTTTTCGCGGACGATGATGATGATAGAAATTCGGGAGCGCGCGAGGGAGGTCGATCATAGGATTGGAACAACTCTTCATCTGGTTCAAGAGACTCTTGGAAAGAATGGGAGTACAAACCGAATGAATGGACACGAGACCGGGCTGGCGTATGAAGTTCTGGCCTAGAGTCAGGGGCAGGTTGATCCAGTTGAGCGTCTGAGTCGTCGGTCACCCAGGAGGAAGCAGTCACGGCGGACGGTCGGACCGGCCGTCTATGCGAGGTAGGCATAGTCTCTGGCAGAGAAGCTAGAAGAGATTCGTGTCGCTTACGGAGAGCAATGTTGTTCTCCAGTAAGGACTTTCCGATGGAAGCAGCTAGCTCGAGCTCTTTTCACGTTCATTGAAAAGTAACTGCCGGTCAGCCTCTAGAGAAATCAAAACTTCAACAAGAGACGGACAGATAGACAGACCTCTTTCTCGCTCTCTGATAACCTTATCTGCTTCGAGAAGCAATCTGTCAAGCTCCTCTCTGCTCCTGGCTTTGACCCACTGCTCTGTTGTCTCGCTTTCCTTCTGTGATCCCTCACTGTCGACTGATATGCCCACCAACCCACCTGGAACTCTGGAGGTTTCATCAGGGTCCTCTATCGAGAGAGGTAGTCCCGAGATGGACAAGTACGGAGGCGGAGGCGGCGAGCTGTATTGGTGTACGATTGAAGACGGGATAGATCTCAGCTTCCGAGGGTCGGTTAGGTCCCCAGATTCGGAACCAAGATTACCACTGGACGAAATAGATGTGCTAAACGAGGAAGAGGCCGAGGATGGAAACGAGGCTGAGGCCGAGAGGGATGGTCGATGAAACCGACGGCCGGAAGCCGTTCTGTTTCGACTATTGTTCGGTGGACGAGGCCGGGGAGTTGAAGCTGTTTCATGAAACATCTGTGGGGAAACCAAACAAACAGGAAGAACAGAGAAAGGCGATATAGAACACGAGAGCGATTCTTTGCACTCGGGCAGCTCCGAAAGGAGGGCTGAACGTTTATGCACGAACCCAGAACAGAAGAATTTTGAAGACTGAAGAGAGAAAGAAGGTGTCGACACCAGGGAGATGAAGAACCAAAGAGGTGAGCTGCTGAAAATAATGTCGATTGATAGGAACCAGATGGGATAGAGCCGAAAAGCCAAACAAATAAAAAAGACGAGAAGGATAAACTCAAGGTTTGTCGAGAATCAAGAATAATCACAACAACACAGATCCCGGTATATTATTTTTCAACAGGCGCATGATCGTATCATAACACGAGCACAAACATTCGTTATCTATCAGTCTGTCTGTCATTCTTTCCTTCCTGGTCAAGTTCACTCCGAGTGAACGGACAGTGTAGATCATTGGCTTCAATGCAAAGAGTGGGTCAAGACCAGAGTTGGTGGGCCAAGTGAGCGAGAAATCTTCGAAGAAAGCAGTCATGCGACAAGTGGATATATCCCGTATCCCTGCCCTACGATAAAAATCTACATTTATCGAAAAAAAAAAGAAAGAAAAAGAAAACGACAACACAAGGGACATGTCTAAACAGCTACCGATCCAGTCCCAGTCACCGAATCCTCCTTTCGAACCGCTCCAGCAGTCTTGACAGAGACCATAGCGTTTGAGATCAACATATCGACCATTCCCTTCAGACCGAGAACAACGTCTCGCTGGACTTTTAGCTCTTCAGCTACTTTCTTCTGGAGTCGAACAAACAAGTCATCGATCAGAGGCGACTGGCCCATCACGGGTGCGTACAGGTCTATGAAACATGAGGAGACAAGAAAAGTTAGCACATGACGACAATTCAAAACAAACAAAAGTAGAGGAAACAGCAGAAAGTTACAAACGCACCGAGCACGACGATGGTCACCTGGGCAGCGATAGCGCTGAATCGGGTATCAGTGATATTCCGAAGGAGGAACCTGAGGACAGGCTCTAGCGAGATATCGTCCCTCCCGGAAAGCGCTATACGAAGACCATCTCTGGCCGAGAGCTCCCGGATGACAGTGAACGAGGTCGTCGGCGGGAGGTCCTACATAAGATGTGACGGGAAATATAGGCAAGGATCAGTATTCCGGGGTCACGCAACGTATTCTCTTCAACTACTTCTTGAAACAACACACGAAGAGGTAGACTGACCCGTTTCAAAGCGGCATCTAAGGCAGCACCGTACCTGAACTCCTTCAAGAAGCGATCGTACACTCTCATCCGTCCGTTCCTCTTCTGATCGCTCACCCTGATCTCCCCAACCTCTCCCGCAGACTTTTGCTTCCCCTTATCCTTCACTCGACCGGTCTCAGCTGTCTGGATCAGTTGTCCAAGATCGGCTCCAGCGGAGAGAAACGAGGTGTAAGTAGACGGGTTCAATGGTGTGTCATCAGCTGGGAATGCACTTGAGCTTGGGGCATTTTTCGGGGGCGCTCGTTGACGGATTGACAATGTCGAGTCAGATAAACCGGCGGCAATGTGGGTATCATCAGGCTGAAAAGACATTGGAGAGGCAAGCCAACGAGTTATTTAGTCCAAGAGCGCAGGCGAAATCAGAAAGAGGCTTGATCAAACTCACAGAAATAGCCAAACACAGGATAGGCGCAGAGTACCGCATGGTATGAACAACCTTCCAACTCGCAACATCCCAAACTTTGACCATTTGATCGAGCGATCCACTGAGTGCTCTCCTTCCCGGTCCATCCCAAGCAAGACAGGTAACTGTCTTTTGGTGATTGCTAACAGCCTTAAGTGCTTTACCTCCCGCAGCAAGATCCCAAGCTCTGACTACCGGCCCACCGGCAGAGAGAAGCATACCTCCTGACGGATGAGGTAACACACACTCCACAGCGTATCCGGTGTGGCCGAGCGTCATTTCAGCTTCGCCCGTTCGTACGTCCCAAAGCTTAACAGTGGTGTCATATGAACCGGTGATGATCGTGGAAGGAGAAGTCGGGTGGAAGGCAGCTGTGCGGATGTAGTCGGTATGGCCATGGAAAGTCATGAGAGGAGTGGAAGAAGTGAGGTCGTGAAGCGCGGCGGTGGTGTCGTCGGACGCGGTCAAAAGCTGCGAAAGATTGTGAGGAGAAAACCTGGTAGCATGAACGGGTCTATAAGAATGAACAAGCAGAGCGTGTATACATGAATCAGTGTTGGTGCGTGAATCAGGTCAGGCATCAGTAAATTGAACAACTGTTCTTACTGAGCATGATGTTTGATCTGTTTGAGAATTTCTCGGGAGTTCAAATTGAAGACCTAAGAAGGGAAGACAGATTAAACATCCGCATCGAGTTAGTTCTTATCCAGTTCAAAAGGCTAAAGAAGAAGCTATGCTCCTGTTCTCTTGCACTCAGCGTTGTGAATGAGGAGGAAACAGAAAGGCCACTTACCTGAACAAGACCAGAATCGTCTCCTGCGACGAGCAGATTTCCGTCCTCTCTGATCTCTCCACTTCTAGCAGTCTCCTTGAACCTAGAAACGTTCTTGACAACCTTGTTCGTCCTAGGAGCATACACTTTGACTTCGGCCGAGGATGTCACTGCCAATCGATGAGGTTTTGAAGGAGCAAACTGAAGGTGTACGATCGGAGCATACTCTTTGATGTACGTTGGCGACTTGTACCGACGCCAATGTCTTGCTTCCGGCGAGCGACCGATGGTCGGAAGTTGAGGGTGTTTGACCACCTGTGCGGGAGCGTAGGATGTCATATGTGTCAACCTGGATGATTATCTGAGTGTCGAAGGCAAACGTCGACAAGCTACACTGTTGGCTGAAACGAGAGTAGTAAGTAGAAACGGTTTGTCTGAGAGGTCTTCAAAAAAGTTGATGGCTTATGTAATTACACATATATTCATCTAACATATATACCATAGGCACAGCCGAAAACACGTGCCTGCACTTCTAATTAGAGATTCTCTCAAGATGTACTACGGAAGATTACAGTAATCTACAAGGAAAAACCATCAGGCGAGTTGTTTCCAATCCTCCTTTCCATCAAGCATCCATCAATCAACGACAAACGTGTAGACAGAGTCGGCATGCATATCCCTCCGTCTGACTCTGCATCGTCAGCAGCTTCTTCATCTTCCTCTAGAGGTAATCTTCGATGGACAAGAGGAGGAGGTGCTGCTGGAGGAAACGGCAGTGCCGGCGTTCATGCAGCTCGTCTACCTTCATCCCGTCCGTTCTCTCAAACACCGATGGATTTACCGACCTCTCATTTTTCACAACCGTTATCCATCAGAGGGTCCGGCCGAGGAGGTAATAAATCTCGTACGTTCAACGGTGAGAGGTCGGCCGGGAATGCGTTGACCCGCATGGGCGCATTGGTAGATGATGACGATAACGATCAGCAACAACAGCCGATGAGTTCGTCGACACGAGTCGTCGATGAAGGTGGTGATATTGAAGGGATGGACAACGGAGAAGATGCGAACGCTGCCCGAAAAGCCCGATTTGGTGTCAAACTAGATGGAAATCGATATCCTCAGGTCGGTTCATCTTGTCAAATGTCCTTTCGTCGCCATCGCCTCAAGTCTCGAAGCCTGATCTTTGTTCATGTGATGAACGTAGCTCCAAAGACTCCGGGAGAAAGAACGACAAAACGCCATTGCCAAAGGTCTCATTCAAGATCCTTCGGCACCATCTCTTCATTCGGATGTTAGGGTCTTCAAGGGGACTTGCGAAAACATGTGCCCGGTTTATGAAATCGAAGAGAGAGAAGCCAAACTGAACGTTGACAAATGGGAGCTTGTTCGTCCTGCTCTTATTTCTTGAAGAGAACCCCTATCAGGACTTGCTTCCATGCGCGATGCACTCACTCATGATTTTCTTGTTTTCTTGGATCTTTCGATTCCTTCACAACTATAGCTGGCAGGAACGACCAACAGGATAGATCATTCTCGTGCCGTCAAAGCTTATCACCGATCGGCTGCTGGTAATGAACAACCCCTCCCTACGGACGTCCGAACGCCTGCCGCTCTCAAAGTAAGAAGATTGTTATTCTCTTTGAGCCCAGTCGTGTCTTATCTTCTGCACAATGGACTCAAGAACGTTTTCTGACTGAACTCCGGGGGCTTTTCTACACCCTCAACAGCGCACATTAAACTACTTATTTGAGACCCTCCTTGCTCAGGACCCTACTCTACGACAGACTCATTCCTTCATCCGAGATCGAACGAGATCGATTCGACAGGATTTTACTGTTCAGCACGAACAGGGTGATATTTCCATCGAGTGTCACGAAAGGATGGCTAGATACCATATCCACGTCGTTCACATCTTGGGATCTACAGAGGGATTTAGCGTTCAACAAGAGATGGAACAGCTTCGGAAAGGTCAGACTTTTCTCAATCCCATTACTCTTTCGTTAATCGACCGACATATCCGCTGAAACGTTTGAACCGACACTTCACTCAGTCTTGACGAGTTTAATTCAATTCTATAGCGACAAACGGGCAAGCGCGTCCGCTCAGTCGTCTGCCCCTTCCTTATCCTCTCCCAATGAGGCTGAGTTTTGTTCATATCTTCTCTTAACACACATCTTCGACGCCGATATTCTCCGTCAGACCGAAGCACTTCCTGCAAATTTGTTTCATACTCCTGCCATTCAACTCGCCCTCTCTCTTGCCTACTTGGCCCAACGGTCGAATGACCCTCACCCTTCCACTACCCGAATCAAACCGAATTCTGCATTATCCCAAAACTTCTTCACAAGGCTATTCAAGCAAGTTCGGAAAGACTCCACCCCCTATCTTGTCGGTTGCCTGATGGAGAGTCATTTCGGAGAAATTAGAAAAGCCGCCTTGCTTGCAATCTGTAGTTCTGGCCGAAGAGGGTTCAAACCTGTGCCCGCTGGAGAGCTTGCCAGTTTGTTGGGTTGTGATGGACTTGAAGATCTGGAGGGTGTGTGTGAGGAATTTGGGCTCAAGGTGGACAGAGGACAGGCAGACGAACTGGTTGGGATCGAGTTGAACAGAGATGTTGTGATAGGTGATAACCGACAGGCTTTCCAGCAGAGGCTTTCCAAATCAATAGTGGATGTCAAACGACAAGGCCTGTCCAACATCCAAATCATTAACGGTAGCTCATCAACCTCGTCAGCATCTACTACCTCGTCTTCCTCATCCCAACAATCTACAACAAATCCATTCACCCGTTCATCTTTCCCCCAATCTCGACTATCTGCTCAAGCACCTGTCTTTCAACCAAAATCTACCACGTCAACGTCAAACCTTCCTACTCAGCCAACATCAGGGTTTACTTTTGGAGGCGGAAACAAAGGGTCCACGACTACGAGCGCCTTCACCGCACCTCCGACATACCGGACGAGCGCATTCGAGACACCTTCTTCGTCCACATTTGGAACCCATGCAGAAACCACAGAGGTTTTGGGTAAGCTCAAATCTTCACAAGGACAAACTTCGTTTCAGAAGAACACGCCTCCGTTCTTCCCATCAACGACAATTGCCCCAACGACTACGACGACAAATACGCTGTCAGCGGCGACTGGTGGAAATCCTTTTGCATTCGGCTCGAGCGCAAAGTTAGCAGCAGGGTCGTCCAGCATACCTCCTATTTCAAACCCGTTTGCCGCATCCCGTCCTAGACCTACTTCCGAGATCTTAGCTGATACTCCCATAGTCACCTCTCCCTCTTCTCTTTCCGACACACCTTCTTTCCCTCCCTCCAAAACCTTTTTGTCGTCCGCCCCGTTTGCTCCTAACGTCTCACAACCCACCAGCTCAACTTCACATCGATTGGCATCGCCATCTGCCAATAGCACCTCTTTTTCGTCTTCTCAGATGTCGGTGCCTGCCATGTCCAGTCCCACTCCGTCCAACTCATCAATTCTTCTCTCTTCGTCTCCCTTAATTCGATCTGCCGCTACCCGTCCTCGCCCGTCGACCCAACTCTCCCCCAAAACACTCGACGTATTGACAAAATCCCTTCTTTCTGAAATATTAAACCCATTCCTTCGCTCGACCGCCTCCCAAGCTCTCTCGCTCGTCGTTCTTGACGAGATTGAACAGGAAGACGAAGTTTATGCGTCTGCGCTCAATGAATTCAAACTTCGGCTTGGCAAAGAGATTGTCAAAGAGATTCTTATCAAGAGAGCAGAGAGGGTTGTCAAGGAACAAATGGCAGAGGAATGGAGAAGACGATGGGGACTTAGGATTTCATGGGGCGAGTTTGGGCAAGCGGTGAAGAGGAGAAGGGCGAAGAGGAAGAGAGAAGAAAAGATCAAAGAGCAGGTTGCAAAAATGGGACTGGGCCATAGGGATGAGATTGAGCGAGAGAGAGAGCCTGAGCTGACGTTGACAGACTTGATTCATATCCCTCGATCCAACCCAACACCAGCCTTCTATTCACCTACCAACTCAGCCGTTCCACTCGAACCTCATCCCCTCCATCGATCGCTCGCAATAAAGCCTTCAAACAAACGGCCTCGATCAACCTTGGCCGAGGATGAATTCAACGTTGAGCCGACATTCTTTTCGTGGATAGATGGTCTCGGTAAGAGTCCGAAGGCAGAGACCAAAGTTCAAAAGTTAAGAAGGGTGATGAAAGAAGCGCAGAAGCTCTTATAATTCTTACTATTCCTCTGCTATATTTATGATGTTTCACTTTATTTGATTTTATATGAAAATACGTCTAATTTACTAAGTCGTGGAGGGTGACACTGGAGGTAAGAGAAAGTCACTCGCGGTCTTCATCAAACATCTACTCTTCTGTCCGATCTCGTTTTACAACCTCATACACTCAACACATCATGCCTGGGTTGACTTTTAAAGCTGGCCGAGCCCACAGGAGAAGCGCGGGTTCTAATTTCGTCGATGCCGACGCCGAGAAGGGTGTACTTAGCTTCACCGATGGCGGTGATGATCTTCTTCATCTGTACTGGCGACCAAGACAGTCGTCCAATGTCGCTCTCGATCTCATCATCTTTCCGGGTGACGCCAGTTTTGCTCATGTGCCTGAGTCCGGTCAGGACAATGTGTTCGCTTTGACGTTCGAAAGCAGTGCGGAAAAGCACTTTGTTCGTGTTGTATTCTCTTTCTCTGTCTTTTTCTTGTCTGTCTGTTCTTTCTTTCCAGATGCCCTGAAAGATGGGTGGGCTATGAACCGTTGTTGGATAGATGGGCGTCAAAGTTCAACAGGCAAATCAGTCTTTGATAGATGAAAGCTGACTTTGAGAAAATGTTGATTGGAATTCTTCTAGTTCTGGTTCCAAGCTGCCGATGCTCCTTATGCTCGATTTGCTTCCCACATGTTCGTCTCTTTCCCATCAGTGCCTTGACGGACGATGACGGAGATTGTCTGTACTTACAGCAATCTCTTGTATTGGATTGTATTGATACTAGTAACTCTATCATCGAAGATCCTGAATTCGTTCCTCCGGCAGACGAACCTGTATCTGTTCCTACGACTTCTGCTCCCTCGTCAGTTCTAGCTCTTATCGTTAAATATACAGTCTCCGTTAGCCTGACGACAGATACTCATGATACTCGTTGAATAGATCTGCTCTCCCCCCCGCTACCCCTGCTCATCAGACCATCGCCTCAGTTACGCCTCAGGCACCCAATCCAGTCAGACAGGCTCAATACAGCGATGCAGAGCTTGCTCGTCTGAGGGACATCATTGGCGGAGGAAATATCGCAGAGCTGGCAGAGCCAGAATTTGGTAAGCTTCGTTCTCTTTCTCAACGTACATGGCGAATTGGATGTGACTAAATTGGCTGACCCTCCAATCAATCGCTTCTTGTTGTTATAGATATCAGCCTGAACGATATCCTTGTCAGTAATTCCCCTATGATCATCTAGATTGGATTGACAGTGACTATATTCTAATTGAATTCTGCTCCCTTACGTGATGATGTAGACTCCTCAAATCGTGACTCCCATTCTTGCCTCTGAACAATTCCGAGCTTCCCTGTTCCCGCATCTTCCCTCCGACCTGCCAATTTCAAACCCACCGACGACATCTGAAGTCCGAGCGATCATTGAATCTTCCCAGTTCCAGGATGGTGTACGATCGTTGGACCGAGCCCTCCGCACAGGCGCGCTCGCCGGAATGATGCAATCCTTGGGTTTGCCTCCAAGTGCTGGCTCAGGAGTTGAGAGCTTCTTGAGAGCGATCGGTGAAGCTGCTCAGGGAGAACAAGGTGAGCAGGAGGGGTCAAGGATGGACACGGACTAGAACGATGGATGTGTTTAGCTTTGTACAGTACCAAAGTCAAGCACTGCCCTTGCATTCTATCTTATCAATCTTAACCACAACCGATCAGCTACAGTTCCATCATGAGACTCGAGGCGCATAAGAACGACTAATGGACATGAAGACAGAGAACAAGGGATGATTTGACGATCTTCTGGGTGTGACCAGAATTGACAATATCCTGACAGTTTCTTGCATGTAACCATGACGCGATGCCACGACGAACATTCGAAATAATCTTGATATTCTTGTTGTTTTAGGAAGTTTTTTGTTGCGAGGAACTAAAAACGTGCCGAGGCTTCTAATTGTTTTTGTTAATCCGTCGAACCTAGAATGGTCAGGGTCGGGTTCAAACGTGAAATATAACGGGGTGTTGGAAGGTCAAATTTGAGACACATGGATTTCTATAAGAGCCAGCTTGTTGTTGCTGATGTTCATCGTGTCGCTTCTCTATTAAAGTTCGACAGGAATTCCGCAGAGTTCTCAATATCAAGACGAAGACGAAAAAAAAAAGCAACAGCACAATAATCGATCGTATCTGGTAGAATGACGTGTGCCCGATCGACTTTGGCCAACCTTTTGGTCTTCCTGTTTGCCATCTCTCTTCTGGCTACACATTCTCTCTCATACCCCACCTGCTCTCGCGAAACTACACACATGTCTTCTACTATCCTCCTTGGTTCTTACACCGACTCGATCCATACCGTCTACTTTCAGCCACCGAGCGCTCCTGGAGTACGAGATGGAAAGCTTACTGTAGGAGATTCTCACAAGGTGATGAACTCGCCCTCTTGGGTGGCTAGGCACCCTACGTTCGATGATCTCGTCTACACTGTTGGGGAGGAAGACGGCAAGGTCGCTGTGATCAGAGTTTCGGCGGATGGAAAGACATTCAATGTTGAAGCTACTGCTAGCACTCAAGGAGAGGGCCCGTTAGTATTCTACTTTTCTTCTCTGTTTATCAAACCAAAGAACAACTCAATCTGAACTTATATCTCGTCGGTATATTTTAGTGCTCATTGTGACATAGTCGCCAATGGTGCTGCTTTGGCTGTGGCAAACTACTTGGGATCTTCCGTTTTGTTGATCCCTCTGCTTCCGACCGGTTTGTTCAGCCCGGAGGAGGACCACACCGTGGTCAAGCTTCCATTCAATCCTACAGATTCTCCTCTGAGAGACTTGGACCGACAGGAAAAGCCCCATCCTCATCAGGTTGTCAGCGTCGTCGTCGATGGCGAGTTCGAGGTCTGGTCGCCTGATCTAGGGTCTGATAAAGTCTGGCGATTCAAGATCACCACTGTCGATGGCAAGATGGGCTTCAAGCTTAAGGAGGACGAGTCGTTGACGGGCGATGAGGGAGGGGGACCCAGGCATATCCTTGTTTCTAGCGATGGTAAGTTATATTTATCTCGAACAAATGATCCTGAATATTTTCAACCTCTAACTGTTGAACTGTGTATTCCCGTGTACTTCTGCGCCTTGGCCGTGTTCCAGCCAAGCAACTTTATGTGTTGAACGAGCTTCGACCGGCTCTTCTTCATTACGAGATCGATAGCGACACGTCGGCGCCTGTTCTGAAGTCCAACACATCGGTGTTGCCTCCTACTCTTGTTGGAAGCATAGCGAGCGACGTCCCTGTTCTAGCTGCTGAGCTTCTCCTGGTGCCTACCAAGCAGAACAAGACGATTGTTGCTTCAACCAGGATGATTACCGGTCGGGACGTTGACGCTCTGGCTCTGTTCAATCTGAACGAGCAGTCAGGAGAAGTCTCTTTCACCACGCATCTTTTCCCAAGGAAGGGAAGAGAGTTCAGAGGAGTCGGACTGAGCAAGGATGGACAGTACATTGTTGCTTCCGGACAGACGGATGGGTGGATCTCGGTCTTTGGACAGGATCCCTCTGGTGAATGGGTTGAGGTGGTCGAGGAGCAGGTTCAGGTTGAGAAGCCCACTGGTGTTCTTTTCATCTAGTTAGACTTAGAGATCCGTCCGTTTTCTTCGATTGCGTTGCCACCCTGTATCGATTCTTTCTTGCGTACTACTCGATGTTTATTTCTAGTTTTCGGTACGGGAAGAACTGTTGAAGAGAGAACGTCACATATATACACAGCATACACTCTCTGGAACTGGGCAACTTTTGTGTTACCATTCATGAGTTGGGTTGGAAACTTTGATTTGGTTTATTTATTTCGCTCTAAAAAAATCGATTGTCCCGCTCCCAGGTATCTAAAATGGAATCAACCAGTTCACCGACGGTGTGTCCCTCATCGCAATTCTTCCAAACTCCCCCATCCCTGATGCATCTCACCTAAAGAATTTGGCATTAAATGATTGAAAGGCTTGTCAGTCTGGGAATCCTTTTTTCCGTTCAGTTCGATTGAAAATATCCGTTGACCCACCCGATGATCATCCCCGAGTAACAACGTAGCGCTCTTTTCGATTTCAAGCTGATGGGATCTCTTGACGCTCTGTCTGAGAAGATGTTCGCCCTCACCCCCTTCAGATGCGCAAAGTGAGACAGGGGACGTGTCCCAGTCAAAGCCTGCTACTTTGGCACACTCGGTAGCAAGTGCAGGTGAACCGATCCTAGACGAGTAATACTATCGATCATCAAGCGGTTGGTTTTGGCAGAAGAAGAAGGATGTAGAAAAGAACTTGTGAGAACATGAGTCTGATAGAGGAATAAATATATTGCGGAATGACTCTTCTTTATCGTTTGGGGAACGTACATTCTGACAGGTCACGAACCGCCACCAGACGGTCTGATCGACATACTGCTGAGCGCACAACTGTTGGATATTTCCTGAGCATTCAGTTTCCCCATGTTTGCAGCTCACACCGATATGATCTGTGGCGTTTGGACTGATGTACATGTTCGAAAAGCAATGGGTCGTTAGGGTGAAACGATCCTCAAGAGAAGGAACTCAGATCCTGCAGTGATGAAACGTGAGATCCAGAACGGCAAAATCAACATACGTTCCGATATAGACAAGTTCAAGATCGACCTTATCTCGAACAGACCGTGTCTTGAGCACCTTGTCGAATGTAGATTCCATCTGGAACGCATCGGGACTAGAGAAGAGGATGTATACACCATGAGAATGTCATTCCGAGAACCTGGAAGAAGACCGAAGACACACCATCTAGACATGACGCCGATGATCACCTTGACCTGTTGTTGATACTCGACATTGATCTCTGTCAAGTCTTGAATACCGAGCTGCTTGACACCCTTCGTAGCATACGTGAACGAAGCCCAAACAAGCATGGCCGAAGTAAGACGAGCGAGCATCATGGTGTGAGAGTCAGATGTGTGAATGTTGCATCTACACGAGCCGATGTGAGATGAACCAATCCAACGGAGATGAGCGAGATCTATGCGTGCCTGGGATTGCGTGCGCAGTCGATAGAGATCATCACCTGCTATTCTGTTCTGTCGAGGTCACACTCACCTCATCCACCGACTCTCACCTCCAGCACATCCATTCTGTTGCCTGTTCTGCTTTCTTGTCCTTCTCTCAACCTTGAAGTGGAGGAATCTAAACATACGCTCTTGTATATACGTATACCTCTGTCTGCACAACTGAAACATACTCCAGGTGAGAGCGAGGGTTCATCTGTTTGGCTCTTCCCGTTTCAGCCTCTTGAGCCATTAGCCTCTGTTCTAGATTAGCTCATTTACAACCTTCTGTTATCTTTCCATTCAAAATGGCCATCTAGCCCATCGTCGAAAGAATCGACTCATCAGACATGCCTTTCACCGTCAAGGTCACCTACGGCCAGCACACTAGAAAGTTCGCCGTCACCGGGACAACATATCCGGCATGGAACGTGATCGTCTCCAAGGTGAGCTCGTTCCTGATGACCCATTAGGTTTGGTGGCGACAGTGCCATTGGTAGTTCTCTGTCCTTCATCTCCATTCACCCCTTGCCTGAATTTCTGTCTGATTGCTGACGTACTCGCACCCACTCGTTCCGTATCTCAGACCCAACGGCTGTTCTCCATCGAGGCAGACACATCGATCGGACTCGACAGATTGATTTTCTCACCAGACGGCCATGGCCAGATCATGATTGCCCGAAAAGTGCTTTGCGAGAAAGATTGGCTGACTGCGCTCCATGCGAACGCTCTCTACGGAACCCCCCTACCGGCCAACGGGTACTTCAAGACCACGCTCATCATCCTCCAGGGGCAGTCCTCGAGGTCTCCTTCCTCATCCCAGCACACGGTTGTCCCCCCGCCGACGACCGAGGCAACACCCACCGAGGATCAGCAGAGTTCTCCCAAGAAGGAAGCTATCTCTCAAACACTTTCAGCCACTCTGCAGACCTCTCTCGAAACATTGGAGACTCTTCGGAAGCTGTCTTTGTCCCCACCCAAGGCCACAGCTGCCGCTCCTCTTCCTCCACCTCCTCCTGTCCCTCCCAAGCTCAAGGCTAGAACCCATGTGCACGCCAATAGCTGTGCCCATCAAGCCGAGGTACCCACCGCATCTCATCACGTCACCAAGTCTGACCTTGTAGAGGCCCTGGCGTCGACGAAGGATGATATCAAGTCAATTCTCAGCGGGTTTATGGACCGCTATATTAAAGAGACTGCGGCCAATCTCGGAGAACAGGCGGTAACCACAAAGGACGAGCCTGCCCCTCCCGGAGATTTCATGCATGCAGTAGCATCTGTCAATAGGAATAGAATCTCGCAAACCATCGCCGGGAATGTCTGGATCTCCGAGACTGGGGAACCTGTACACGTGTGTCAACTCTTCTGTTTCCATTGCTGTCCTGTGAACAAGCTGACTGACAACCAGATATAACTCTTTATTCGTTCTCACTAGGTCTGGTGTGATGGTTGCTCCAAACAAGTCTTGGGATTAAGATACAAGTGTATCGAATGCTCTAACTTTGATCTCGTAGGTTCTCTCTATTACCTTAAGGAGGTGTCTATTATGAACAGAAGTTAACGTTGTAACTTGGGGTTTGTTTTCTTCCAACCTCAATTCAGTGTGCCACTTGTTTTCCTTCTTCCAAGCTCCATGGGGGCTCGTCTCGATCCCACAAGTTCAAGTCCTTTGTCCATCCGTCCCTCGCTGATCGACTAGAGAGCTCAGCCCCGGTTCCAGCTCCTGCGGAGCAGTCTGCTCCTTCTCCGCCCCGAAGAGTCCATATGGCAACTTGCGACTTCTGTAGCAGCAGGATCATCGGAGAAAGGTTCAAGTGCCAAGAGTGTCCCGATTTCGATACATGTGCTTCCTGCTTTGGGTCAGTCTGTTTCCTTTTCTCTACCACTCGACTAAATTGTCTTAACATATGATGTCGTACTATTGTTTTCACCATCAAAAGAACCGTGGAGGATCATCATCCTGGTCATTCTTTTATTCGATTCGAGACTCCTGATGATTTCCGACGATCCAAGATCCCTCGAGCCGCCACGTATCATCCGGGCGTCATCTGCGATGGATGCGATCAGCCCATCCACGGGATTCGATACAAATGTGTACATCCCGGATGCCCTGATGTGGATCTATGCGAAGACTGCGAGGCAGCTCCGATCCCTCGTCATCCTAGACATCCTATGCTGAAGCTAAGGACCCCCATGCACATTGATGCCACCTCGTTCTTCGACCAAGACGGCCCCAACAGTGCCATTCCGGCCAACACCTCTGCTGAACCCTCCGCAGAGGATAGGTCTACACCTATGGCTGATGTTTCCCGTCCGAATTCTGTTTTTGACACCGCTGCCCCTTCACCTGCTGCCTCGATGAACGAACTACCCACTTCGGTCGTCCCTTCTGTTGTAGGTCCTTCAACTATCATCTCTCGACCCGTGTTTTCTCGGGAGCCGTCAGATGAAAAAGACGCCTCCCTCCAGGCAACTTTTGTTGAAGATATGACCGTTCTGGATGGCACAGAGCTTCCTGGAGGAGCTATGTTTCAAAAGGTTTGGAAACTCAAGAACACCGGATCAACCCCCTTCCCGTCTCATACGGTCCTATCTCATGTCGGGGGATCTCGACCATTCTCCGTCAATAATCAAGTCAACGTCGGAAGAGTTGAGCCTGGAGAGACTTTCGAAGTTTCTTTAGAGATGAAGGCTCCAGAGGATGTTGGACGATACCTTGGGTTCTACAGACTACAGGACGATGCTACATACTTTGGTGATCGAGTTTGGGTCGACATTCAAGTGGTCGACGCTTCTTCCTCCGGATCCTCCTCTCTGAGCGCCTCATCTATCGTCATGCCTACAGCGCCCTCTCTGCAGGGTATCCTGGATGTGCCCTCCGAACAGGCCTCTGAGTCTGTGTTTCAACCCTCAACGTTATCTTCAGTCACCACCAAGTCTGTGTCGAGCATCTCAACCGTGACGGATGATGAAGAAGGATCTGATGTTCAGTCAGAGGCCAACAGCGAGATGAGCGCCTTTGGTGAAATTGTTCAAGACGAAGCTAGTGATAAGTCTTCTGATGTCGATGATGGTGACGATGACTTTGTCGTTCTTTACGACTCTGTCTCGGAGGATGGTTCTCGACCTTCGGTCTAACCGTTTCGGTATTCTTTTTTTTACCTTATCTCTTATCCTTTCCCTTTTCTTGACGGTTCGCTTCAACGACTTTCTGCTTTATTTTTATATGTACGACTTCCTTCTCAATTATCTATTCATACACGAGCTTTTTGTTTTTGTAATCTTATTTCCATGCCTGTCTTTTCTGTCTTCCTCTTCTTCATCTGGCGCGTTGTCTGATTAAGTTAATGTTTATATTATGAAGTCTAAAACATGTGACTATAAGAGATAACTAGTTTCTGCGAAATTGTTCTTGAGAAGTTGGGACACCAATTGATTTCTGATGTCAGAGAACAATTTAACCAACCATTGTTCATATACACAATCATACCGTCCTCGATAGGGCTGGAACGATTGATCCGTACATATAAGTCCCCACCATGACACATCATGCTACAACCATTGGCCATCGCTGGTATACCTGGATACAGTCAGATCACCCCGTGCTCATGGTGGAAAACCCAGAGTTTTCCTTCGTGGTAATACTCTGATAGCTCAAAGTATTAAACTGATTCAACAACAGACTAATTCGCTCTCCTATCTAGCAATTGGCCTGCTGTATGCGCGCATTTTGTATGGGTCATCTGTAGTAGAGGAGAGCTACCATTGCGCTTTTTGAAGTACGGATGTTGCGATTGATCTGGGTGGCGTCGGTTGATGTCCAATGTCAGTCATATTCGACTTTGTCACATTGCACGAGTGTGCTTAAGACGATTTTGATCATGCCGAAGAACGAACGAGCTGCACCTACTTCTTCAGAGAGAGGAAAGAAAGAACCTCACCATACTATTGTGGGTTTCCTTATCAATCCTTCTTCATCGACCAACCTTGAGCTTCAAGTTGTTTTACCCGATCCCTCATATCATCCAGTCGATTCAGTCTTTGACGCTCCTTCTCGACCCTGCGTTGCTTCTCTTGAATTTGCCATCTAGACGAATGTGTATTCGGGTTGATATCGATTGGATTGTTGTACAGCGGAGGTTGTGTTTTGAATAGCTTTGTAGGATCAATCGGTCGAAAGACTTGTCGCTTGATGGAAGGCTTGATCTGAGGTTTTTTTTGGTGATGGACGTAAGCAATAGGATAACAAAGCAGTAACAACACTTCTTCTTTCGTCAAGGGCGTTCGAGACTCACACTGTTCAAAGCTGACTTGACGCCGTTTGACATGATCTATGGTCTTCCTTGAGAGATGGGCAGAAGCTACAAGAGTATGATATGACAGGAGATTGAACCGTTAACGCGATGGACGTCCAGAGACAAATAAGGCATTTCCGTTAGACGCGTCAGATCTATCATCATAAGTTTCGATCCTCTTCAACATTGACACCTTCACCATCTCTTTCCAACACCACCTCTTCTGCTATTCACGTAATTGAGAGGAGAAATCTAAACTCCTATGTCCTCATCAATAAAGACTTCCTCCCGTTTGACAGAAGGTGGAACGTCCAGAGTACGTCGGCACGTCAAGGCTGAACCGATCGACGGCTCGTCATCAAGCCAGTATACTCAAGCTCACGCGTCCGGTTCATCCAAGCGTAAGACCCTCAATGGAGAATCCTTCTCAACCACCGAAACTTATAGCTCCAACTCGAGGGATCCGGAAAAAGGCACGTTGAAGCGAGCGAGGATAGATCCTAAACATAGTGTATACCAAGACGACGCGGAGGAGGGGAACGAGGGAATAGACATGCCTACAAACGGGAATGATGACGAGGAAGAAGAGGATGCAGAGCAAGACGACGGGGATGGGACAATGGCTGATCTGAGTGAGGAACAGAGAGAAAGACTCAATATGAGAGACCATGACGGGTGCGTTCTCTTCCCTGTGGGTTTAAACCCTATATACAACGTCTCTCCACTCGAAATCATATAATGCTGACAGTGGGTCTTTACGAGAACGGTGACAGATATCTACCCGGGGCTGTCGTACGGGTATCTTTGATGAATTTTCTGACATACGATTCAGCAGAGTTCTTTCCTGGTCCTCATTTGAATATGATTGTGGTGCGTTCTGTGGTTATTATTCATCAGCTACCTTCGAGAGATATGGCTGATATATTCGATATCATGTCGCTGCGTTGAAGGGTCCTAACGGGTCAGGAAAATCGACTATTGTGTGCTCTATCGCTATCGGTCTCGGCTGGTCACCGAAGGTCAACCCGGCTTTTTACCTTTGACAAAGTAGTCAAACAGCTGACATGATTTCTTAATCCTCACAATGTGCAACTGTCATTATAGGTTCTTGGCAGAGCAGATGAAATCAACCAATTTCTTAAATATGGTCACAAGAAAGGCTTTACCGAGATTGAACTCAAGAACTTTGCTGGGCAGCCAAACCTTGTAGTCAGAAGGGATATACATCGTGACAATAACAAATCTCAGTTCTCTCTTGATGGTACGATACTTTCCAATCATCTTATGTCTCTGATGAGGTCAAGTATGGACTGACAAAATATTTCTCCATACCCGCGTGCGATACTTTACAGGCGAAAACGTCCCTGCGAAAACCATTCGTGAGAAGATGACTGAGCTAAACATTCAAGTGGGCAACTTGTGGTTCGTCGCCTTGGCTCGATTTTTCCAGATTGAGGGTTCTGATTAACAATTTTGCGCGCACAACTTGCGGACTTCAGTTCTTTCTTACCGCAGGATAAGGTCTCCGAGTTTGCCACCATGTCACCTCAAGAGCTACTAAAGCAGACTCAGAAAGCGGCCGGTCCCCCGCAAATGACGCAGTGGCATCAGAACTTGATCATCTTAGGTAAAGAGTCGAGGGAGCTCGAAGAAGTCAGTCTGCACGTTCTTGGTTACGCTGGCTTCACTAGATATAATAGGGATTGTAAATAGGCATTTTGTGAACGGACACTCTTAATTTAAACTGTTCATTTGTTTACCTCAATTTCTTTAGCAATTAATCATCAAGCGGGAGGAAGCCCAGAGAAAAACACAAGGTGCTCAGCGACTCGAAGCAGAGGTCGAGAACGCCCGAGAACGAGAACGTCTGGCTGCTGAGGTTTGTCTCAGTTTGTTAATTAAGTATCAAGTAGATGTAATGCTGATCTCCGACTAACATGCCTCACAAACTCTCTATAATTGATCAGATCGTCTTCAAGACGAATTTAATGAGCTTCGCCAAGTACAGCGAGGCGAAAGAGAAATATACGGTTCTTCGTGAGGAGCGAAAAATCAAGCATGCCGATTTGAAGGCCGCTCAAGCTGCTATTGAGCCATACGACAAACTCAAGGAGTAAGTTTTAATATCTATTGTTGAGCTTTCTCCCTGATGTTCGTCTGGCTCATGCGCATCAATTGAAATAGGGATTTCGGTATTCGATTGAAAAAATCGGTAAAAAAGATCAAAGAAACGATTGACAGTCAGACGACCCTTCAAAAAACTATGAAGACAGTTTCGAATAAGATTGGTGACGCAGTTCGTTCTCTACTCATGTGGCTATCTCCTTACTATCTTTAAAAAAATCCTCATTAAAACGTCTTATCTCTTGCGATCAACGTGTGTACGGGGTGCTCTTTCTATCTCACAGGAAGAGAATGTAACGGCAGTGACCAACTCCATCGAGAACATCAAAGTTTCTGCCCAGAGAAAGAAAGCCCAGCTACTACAGGAACAAGAGAAGCTACTAGAGCTTAAACATGAGTGGGAAAACCGGGAGCCGGCTCCACCGACTGGCGACCTGGAGCAACAAAGGGTTCGTTGGTGTATTTGTTTGGATTCATCAATCTAATACTTGACGTTCTGATAATATTTCCACTTTGGTAAAACTCAGAGAGACGCTCAAGCAAAGTATCGAACTCTAGAAGACCGATCTAGAACAGAGGCTGGGTTGGGTCGAAGTCAGTTGGAAAGAGAACGAGACACGCGATTAATGACCATCAGCAAGGCCGAAGAAAAGTGCGTCTTCCATTTTTTAGTTTTTTAATCATCAAAGAACCCAACCATTGCCAGATCATCTGGCTTTTGTAGCGATGTCAAGTTGAAGTTTGAATTTGACGGGGTTAAACTTGTAGAATCATCAATCTACGAAACGTCGAATCTCAGCGGCTCAACAATCTGAAACATTGGCCAAGCTCAGAAGACATCTACCAAGTCGTTCAATTCCTTCGACATAACGAAGCCAGAGTCGCTCAGGGACATGCATCATTTTTCAAGATGAAAGTTTTTGAGCCGCCTTGTCTAAGTGTTGACGTTCCGGATAAGAGGTATTCAAGCCTAATTGAAGCTAGTTTCAACGCTACTCAGCTGAGGGTACGTTATTCCAACACCATTTGTTCTTCAGCATCCTTTTTTGTCCACTGATTGGTCTCAGGTCTCTCACGTCATATGGCTCTCATATCACTACCTCCTCATAGACGATCATTTGTCAGTGCAAAGAAGACTTCGACAAAATTCTTTCTTTCGGATCATCAGACGAAAACCCTTTCAAGAGGAAGGTCGCAAATGTACATGTGACACAAGTTGAGCCCGATTATCGACCCATGGAGGGACCTACATCTAGGGAACAATTACTTGAACTTGGTTTCGAAGGCTACGCAATTGACTTCGTTCAAGCTGCTGATCCTGTCAAGCAGTATTTGGAATCCAATGTTGGAATGCATCGAACGGTGCGCATACACGTTTCGTTTACGTCTTGATACTATCGTCAGACGGGAAGAGCAGCAGCTGACAGTTGGCGTTCTGATGTCTGATAAAATTGTCAGGCTATTACTCTTCGACCTATCAGCGGTCCTAATGGACTCGATTGGAGTGCTGTCAACCGGTGTTCTGAACTCCAAAACTTTTGCGCAAAAGATACGTCATACCAGACGTCTGTGTCTCGGTATGGTAACCGAACCAAGTCATATTCGACCAATGTGATACGGCAAGCCAGGAGTTTCGTCTCAACTGGTGTGTTACTCTTTTGTTGATTGTATCGTTCATCCTTTTGTTTCACGTTCTGATGTACTTCGGATTTTTAATTAACGAAAACGTGTGCGGCTGATACAGTTGATCAGAGTCAGATCAATCAGCTTCAGGAATCTATCACTATTGAGAAAAGCGCTTTAGAAAAACTTAATCAGGCGTATGAGATACTCAGAACAAAGGAAGAGGCAATCAATGTTGAACTAGTCAAAGCAAGGGATGAACTCGTAAGTGCCCTTTCATATAACGCGGAGACAAATTAAGCTTAAAGGGTGTCCACTGACCGGTCGATCAATTTCAGAAACTGGTTTCGAATCGACTTGAGGAAGCCAAAAAGGTTGCAAGTCATCTTGCTGCTTTGGAGATCAAGCTCAGTAAGGCCCTAGTTATCGCTTCCCTTCCATCAGAAACTCAGTAATTCAACCTTAACGGATTTTCATCTCTCTACCTTCATGCGATTACGTAGACCGTCAGGAAGGTCAGGTACATAGGTTGAAAACTGCACCGTCCGAGGAACAAAACCGAGTGCAACTCAGTCGAGAATTGCAGAAAGCCGTTCGAGAGAAGACTAAATTTGATCTAGAATATCAAGTAAGCTCATCTACAGAATTTCTGCAAAGCATTGGCAGTCGTCTGATGATGTGCTTGTATGTAATTATCCAGTCCATGGCTATCAAGTCATCAAAAATGTACCAAAAGCTCTGTGAATTGAATTTGGAGCTTCTGCAATACGAAGCCAACATTTCTCATGTGGCGCTGATGGCTGAGGGAGACAAAGAAGCTCTGCTCACGGCCAAGTCTCTGTTTGACAGAGGTGAGATTATGTTTTTCTTTTGCGAGACTCAAATGAAGAACCGGAAGCACTAAATCATCTGTTGTGGGGGTGGCCTAATTGTAGTTCAAGACCAATTTCAAGCTCAGAAGGAAGCCACAAAGCAGAGCTTAAACGAGGTCGAAGATATTCTGGATCAGATGGACGACGAATCAAGAGATCAGTTCAATACTGAAAAAGATGTGAGCTCTGATCTTCACTCCATGCAGTACTATGGTAACTTCTTCTAACAAACACCATCGACCATTCTGTGTAGGCATTAGTCGGGCAGAATAATGAAAATCTTCCGACTGTAGATGCATTGGAGACTGATCTGGTCAACATACAAGCAGAGCTTGGTACTCTGGGTGGAACTGACCCCACAGTTGTAGATAAATATGAGAGAGCTCAGAGAGAGGTTTGTCATTTCTACATATACTTCTGACCTGAATATAAGCCGACTGTAACAGATTCTGTGGTTCAAATAGATCAAGAAGCTTTCCGAAGAATTAAACTCACTCGAACGGAAAGAGGTCAGGATCAGCAGGGAGGTCAACTCAACAAGGGTGCGCTCCTCTATTCAGCGAAGTTATTTCTCTTTGCATATACAGCTAACAATCGTCTTGCACCAACCTCTTCACGGCCGAACAGAGCAAATGGTATCCTGAGCTTCAAAAGCTGATCCGAAACTTCAATGCCAAGTTCTCTGTTGCCATGGATGGTGCGTTAGATGCTTTGCAAAAGTCTTCGAGTGCGCTCAAATCGCTCATCTTACATCTTGGTCAAACCATAGCTTTGGATGATCGTGGGGAAATCAGAATCAAAGAGCACGACGACTACGATCAATGGGCAATTGAGATCCTTGTTTCGTTCCGAGCCCAAGACAAATTACAACTGTTGACGTCAACCCATCAATCTGGAGGAGTAAGTCTTGACGATCTACGTGCCTCGACTTCGGCTTTTCAATATTGTTGTGTGTCTAACCAGCTGATGATTAATTGACGTTTTAGGAACGGTCTTTGGCTACGATCATGTATCTGATGAGTTTGATAGAGCTCTCTAATGCTCCCTTCTCCCTGGTAGATGAGTAAGTGCCCGATCATGCTCTTCCTATCATATGTGGACAAATATTGTGACCATAATCAGTTCTGATACCTTTCTTCTAACCTTCTTACTCTCAGAATCAATCAAGTGAGATCTGCTGTTCTTTGTTTTCAAAATCTGTCTCGAATCCTCGTTTCATGCAGGTTTTCTGAAATCGGTTCCTCACGTACGGTTGTATGATTCTCACGAAATAAACTTGATCATCAAGGGAATGGACCAGCGTTCCGAAAGAGAAGTACACAATCAGATGGTCAGGGTGACATGTCATAAGGACGCTGGCCAATTCTTTCTCTTGACGCCCAAGTTGCTCACTGGGTTAGATTATCACGAGAGGATGAGAGTATTGGTCGTCTGCAACGGAGAGTGGCGTACGTTTCGTCTTTTTGTTCTGTTTTATTGAGAAACCTTAATAATCAGTATCTGACAAGATTCTTTCATCAACGTCATTCTTCGCCTTCAGTGCCGGAGCGAAAGGCAGGTGATACTCGAATAGCAGGCGAATCTAAAGGCGCCATCTACCTCAAGAATATTCTCCGAACTTACAGAGCCAGAAGGGCTGGTATCTCACTATGATCTTTTGTTTCGTCTTTTCTTCCAACTCTCACGATGTTATACCCCTTGCCCCATACCCTTTCTTTTCGGTTGCTCTTTGTTTCTGTCCTCATTGGTGAGACTAGATATCCTTCATGAATCTTGGAATGTGATGATGTGCCCTTGTATCAATATGTTTTGATGTACATGTATCACAATACAATGACGAGGCATTCGTCGAAGACTTGAATATATCTCGCGCGCACCGGCTGGGTGATTCACCATGAATAAGCGCGCCGGATGATCTCTTCTAGAAATCTTCTGCCCTCATCGTTCTTCGTGTTGATCTCTGTCGGTGAAAGACTGATAACTCGATTTTGAGGCTTTCGTTCGGACAAATCGTACAGTACAAGAGAGAAAGGATGATGGTAATTGAGAACGGATCAAACAAGACCAAAAGGTTAAAGAGGAACGACATACCAGCATACCGTCAACCAAGGCTCCAAGATCCTCTTTCTTGTAACCCACTCCTTTCAACCCTCTGGGAACTCCACCCAAGCTATCCAAAAACTTTGCCAAAACCTCGCCTACCATCTTTCCCAGGCTTCCATCGTCTACATTCGCACTTTCGGCTTCGGCAGATGAACCTCCGAAGACACGGATGATCTCTCGATGTCGCTCCGGGGAAGAAGGTGCGGTGAATTCGAAAACGGAGGGGCCAGTCAAAGAGACAGCTATTCCATGCGGGATGAGAGGTTGTTCAAGGTTATACCCATCTTGACGATATTTGGGACCGGTCTTATTTTGCGAGGAGATGGCTTTTGAGATAAAGAACGTATGAAACAGGTTCAGTTGTCAGGAGAGGCAGTCGAAAGACTGAGAGGGAAATACAAACGATAAGATGCCGCATGGCAGAGATGAACACCAGCGTTACCAAAACCGATACCGGCAAACTGATTCATTGAGATGTAATCGTCCGATCGATCGGTCATTTAGTCAGTCGGTCGCGGATAATTTACGTATACAAGCCCACATGTTCGAGGAAGGAGTCAAGACATAAGCAAAAGGTCTCACCGTAGAAGCGAGTAACATCTGTTCACGGGCAAATATATCTCCCTGATCCTTGCACACCCTCGGTAGCATCTCGACTGCTGTCCGGAGGGCCCAACTGCTGAAAACGTCACTGATCGGATTTCGACCCTATGGCCATACCATATTTCATCCAGGTCAAAATCGTGATCGTAAGCAAGGAAGATTCTAATGCAAAGAGAAGAGCTGAGCAGACCTACCTGGTAAGCCGGTCGTTCGATTGGGTTTTGAGGTCGGGGCGAACGTTCGTAGTACGGAATAGCTGTGTACGACTCGATTGAATGGAACAGCTACCAATGACGAGACAGGGAACATATCATTGATATCAGACTCCTGCTTCTTGTGAGGCAGCACCTGTGAATAAACCAGGACGTGGCGAGAACGCACGACATCTAGACCACTACTGAGGTGAACATCTCTCGGACAGCTTGCAGTGTTTTGCGGATCGACGATACCAAGTAGAGGTTTGAGTGCTCTGGACGCGATCCCGGTCTTGAACTTTTTGCTTGGGATATCGAGAATGGCCGAGCCCGTTGTTTCAGAGCCTGTTCCTGCTGTGGTGGGGACTACATGTAGAGCGAGTTAATTTGAGAGTCGAGTCAGAGAAGACGGACGGGTTAGCTGTCATGGGACTTATACTACCTATCAGAAATCGCACCCAAAAAAGTCAATACGGACTCGCAATCAAAGGTCTCAAAGTTTCTTTGACGGGAAGCCCCTTGCCTATGAGATATGCATATGCCAACAGACAATTTTCATCTATCAGAATGATGATATGTACAGTGAAACGATTTTTTTCAAGAACATTGACTGACCAACTGGCGCATTGAGGAAATCTTCAAGCTCTGCTTCTTTGTAAACAGTGAAGCTGACGTACGAACAGACGGAGACTATACGTTAATAATCTTCAACCTATACATGAAGAGACTGCTAGAGATACTCATACAGATTGGCTGCTTTGGTGGTATCGATCACTGACCCTCCTCCTACGCTGTAGATACAGATTATGAGATAACGATGGTTTATAAGATTACAACTAGTGGTATTCAGGAAGAAGAAATACGCACGCCAAGAAATGTGTGCTGTCCCTCTGTCTAGACCAGGAGATCGCATCTTTCCATCTGGAAAACAATACAACCATTGCATGTCAGAGAATCGCTGATAGCTTCAGACATCTGACGAGAGAGATGGAGAAACGACTGACGACTCATCAGTTGGCTCGACCTTACATCGGTCGTATACATCATAGGCAACGCCGCTTGCTTCTAACGATTGAAGAACCTGTTGATGCGGTCAATGAGCGCACAAGAGGTCAGACTCAAAAAAGAATTTGGGTCGCAATCGATCGACAAAAGATTCACTCACGGTCTTCATGATATCAAGCTTGACGATCTTCTGGTCTGTGAATACGCTGACTTTCTTAGCTTTTAAGTTAGCAAAGTCCATTCCCTACGAAAAAAAGAAAAAGAGGATATCGATTTCAATTCAACACGTTAGACACAGAGAGAGCAATTCGCTTGGACGAACGACTTCAGCGGTAACTCCGTCTCCATATCGGATGTTGCTAGCAGCGACCTGGTTGAGCGCGAAAACAAGATCAAGTTGAGTTTTCACGACAGAATTGACGGCCACCGGACAAGCGAAGATTCAACGCACCTCGAATGCATACTCCTTGTCGGCCCTACTGCCGACCTGATCACCCATTCGCCTGATTCCAGATAGAAGAGACTGTTGAGCGCCAGGAAGAGCCTGCCTGCTCATCGAACAGACATGGCATGGACAAGGAGACTGGCTGTTGGCCTGATGAATAAGAGAGGTGATCTGATGGGCACCTGCCACCAAGCTAGTTGGACCCCTGAATGTGGAAGAAGCCGGTCTGGATATGATCTTTGTTGGCAAAGTTAATCTCATGGTTTAGACGTATCAGTACAAGTATAGAGTGAGTTGCAGTCGATGAACGTCGGAAAGAAGAAAGAGATCGTTCTTTTTCTACCTGATATTTATTGACTCTGTTGGTCAGCAGGTGAGATCTAGACCGGGCCGTTATTAACCGGCAAGTTGACAATCTGCCAGATCAGTCCCTCTTCTACCTATCTCTTTGATCGTTTTCTTGAAATAAAACAACTGTAGCGCAAGATCCTTTTGGAACACTGCATTGAGTATGTCAGTACATGACCTAGATAAATGTGGGTGTGGGGGTGTGGTTCATGCGATGGGACGTTCAAGACGCTGCTTATGGCATCTATAATTTATCTCTTAAAGCGATTGGGCATACGATTATTAAATCCACCGTCGAGCCCGCCTTACAATTGCTAGTATCGCTCGCCCTTGATGTGTTGGTTGAGCTCAACGAACTCTACCCTTCCTCTCGGCATCGCCGACCATTTGATATGAGTTGACATATCGAACCATCAGCGCAAAAGAGATTAAACAGAGATGGGCTCAGAAAGAGAAAGAGATTGCGACGATGACTGAGCGTACGTCAATTCGCGGAAAGCAAGCAGTACACACACTCAGAGGTTGATGCATAGACATCTGACGTTATCATACGGAAATATAAATTTAGCTAATGGCATAAGGGGACAGCGATATCCTTCTCGAAGAGATCAGTCTAGAGATTTCGTCCCTTTACGAAGGTGTTGACCAAGGTTCCGAACGATTGTCCCTGATAACGACCGACGGCCTTGTCTTCCTCAGTCACAGGAAGTTGTCCCTTTGAACCTGCAATACTGTAAGATGGAAGAGAGGGAGAGAACGATTCATGAGACGCCGAATGATAAAAAGTCAGGAGAGGGATGCAGACAACGAGGACTGACTAGGATGCTCCGTAGGCGCTTCCACCAACGACCTTCTCGACGATGCTAAGCTCCGGACGGACGAACCCGATTGGGACATAAATCATTCCTTGATGAGCAAAGAATGGGACAGTAGTCTGCGCGGTAAATTGCAGAAAAAATGCAAGTGATGGCTCAGTTCTCTCGAGGTACTTTCTCCAAAGCCGATACTTCTGAGTCTACATACCAAAGCGGTAGTCTCATGTCCTCCGTGGTTACTACCAGCTCCAAAGAAGACTCCGGCAAACTTCTACGACAACCTCATCAATGAAACCTTATTCAGATCTTGCTCAAGCGAATGATGGAGCGCGAGGAACAAGTTAGAAAGAACTTGATAGAACTAACGCCAACAAGAGCTCCAGAGGCCCAAAGTCCCCCTATAGGATGTCAAAAAGGAAGAAAGGGCTTAGTCTGGATGTTGTCTACTCGGACACTCAGTTTTCTCCACTTACCGGTCGCGTCAAAGAAGGCAGATACCGAGGCTGGAGCTCGGCCGTATCTGCATCAAGAGTGTATAGTATAGTGAGACGTGTTAAGCTGGAAGAGAGTTTCGCTATGATGTCAACGAGAGTGGCTGAAGTAGAATCATACCGAGTGCCGAATCCGAAAAGGAAACCATCAAACTAGAGTAGATTCTCATCACCAGCGACTGTCAACAATTCGAGAACCAAGATAAAAAGGCACAGACACGATAAATGGTTCACCTGTGGGAGGTCCTTAGGAGTGATCACAGGAATGTCCAGCTTGGGCGCGGCGTGCATCTTGGCCCGAATCTCTTCGGACAAAGTCTCCTGGATCTGGAAAAGCGTAACCTCTGCCCCAGATTCTTTGAGCCCGGCGACGACCGACTCAGAGAGCTTTGATTCAATGAATGACGATCAGAAGTGAGTTCTGACACCAAGCTGGATGTGGGAAAATAAACACCATGCTCTCTGAAGTGAGCGCCTAAGAAAAGATTGAAGACGAACAGTGTTAATGTGTCCCCAACTAGGACGAAGTTGAGATGACGAGGACGAGAACAAGGAACCTTTTTCTGTTAGTGACTCTTCTATCTGAAGTAAAGGGCAGGCTAGCGCCTTACGTGGAGTAGATGATGACAGCGATCTTAGCGACCATGATATTTCAGGGTTTGTTCTTCACTGGTTCAGAAATGGAGATGGGAGGGTTGTACAAGGAAGCCATGGATTCTGAGAGACCACGTCGGGTTATTATATTCATCATATTCATCATACTCATCATATTCATCATACTCATCATACTCATCATACTCATCACACTCACTCATGCGAGTTTCCCACAGATTCATGAGAACGATGCATCAGCATCAGATGACGTAAAGAGGCGGCTAAGCTCACATGCCTCTGTTTGTCTGCTATTGTCTTAGAAGAGATCACTGACAAATACCATGATCTGGTTGAATCGGAGTTGATTATCCCGGGGAGATAGAAGAAACGGTCAAGCGAAGTGGAGAAAGCGACGTTGGGAACTTTGCTTAGCGTAGGCAAACTGTGATGCATTCAATTGTCCACTTCAAACATTACCACTCAGATGCGAATATCAAGTCCATCAAAACTTTCTGTTTGTTGTCAGAGGAATTAGGTCATTCGCAATTTGAGCGCCGACAGATAGGTCAAGAAGCAGAAGACATCAACCAGTGCTCGTACTTGTTGCAAAGATGCTGAAGGAGTTCTAGACGAGACTTGGTGTGATAGAGGCTGTGGACCGAAGAAACATCATTCGACGGTGTCCAACAAAGGTTGTTCGTGCCGACTCATCATATATCAAACGGACTAGCCCGCTATCTTGTCCTGAAAACAGAGCGCAGAGATAGACCCATCCTCCATCCTACCGTTGTCTGTACATAAGTTTGGTGTATCATCTAGGGTGTAAACTGTGAGGTCATGAACGCACCGACTGCTGACTAAGCACGGCGAAGTGTAGCCAGAGTAATGATCGTAACAATAGTTACACCGTCAACTCTCACATCGAGTTCTTCCCCCGCTCGAAAGACCAACGATCTCTCACCTTCAACAAGCTTCACCTTCAACCCGACACTCTAACCGACACAACTATGCTTTCCGAGGAGAACAAGGTCAGTTCATTCTCTTGTCATGTTTGTTTTCTATCGCTAATGGGTGTTTCCGTTCAAATTTTTAGGAGCGAATCAACAAGGCTGTCGACATCGGCCGCGTACGTTGATCATCGACTTTTGCCTTTTTTTCCTCTTCGTCCAGTTGGGTTCTTATACTTCCTTTTCTCCCTTTTCGTTTTGTTGGCTATTTTCTAAACAGACCGTCATGATGTACGGCTGGGTTCCGTGAGTTTCTCGTTTTTTCTTGTGTCGTTCGATCAAGTTTTATGCCAGATCATACTCGCAAAGACTACTTGTTCCTTTACTTATCCGCTATCCTCATTTGTTTGACCATCAGTCTCATCATCGTCATCGGAATGAGGCAGTCGAACCCCCAGCCGTCTTTCATTCGACTTATCTCTCCTCTCGCATAAGTTTCAGAACTAATGCCCAAAAGGAAAAAGGAAAGGTTGAAGTGGGAAGTAGGCAGAGGAAGAAGGAACACGAGAAATGTGTGCGGGTAGGATATTTGGTTTGAGCCTTACGATGATTTATTTTGGTCAGTGTCATCTCTTTCATTCTTCTTTTTCTGGCCACTCCTAAGCTTCCTTTCCGACTCGGTTATCGATGCGAAGAGCGGACTTCCTGTCCATTTCAGATAGCCTAAAACTACAATGATCCTCAGAACCGTCTATACTGATCTATCCGTATCTCATATCCTTCTTCCCTTCTTTCAGAATAACCCCAGATCAATGCTCTTGTATCGATATAGACCAGTCTTGTTGCACAATAAAAAGACTCCAGGCAGCAAAGATATCGCATATCGCCAGATTTTCCGACTCACCATGCTCTACTAATGGATTTCCGCTATCATCAGATTTTATTGTTTCCGCCTCAAGATTTTCTATCAAGTCGAGCTCAGAATCGACAAGCTAGGAATTCGCAATGCTTACAGAAGTTGAAAAGGCTATGGGCAAGACTCGGTAAGTCACATTTTGATTCAACACCCGCTCCATCGACAAGTAAAACGACATGATTACAACCAGACCGAGGAGATTTGGCTTCCCTTCTTTTGTCTCTTGACTGAGAAAGGAGTGGGTTGGTCAAAAAAAAATATTCTGGACCTCTCCCCTGTTTTAGTATAAGTGGGAGAGATGGAGTTTATCGAAAGGCCCGCATGAAAAAGGAAGTATACATATACTTTCTCTCTTTTCTTCCGTCTCTTTGGACGGATAGAGAGAAGATCCAAAGATTGTATCCATTTAACAGACGATGAGATTTGGTCCTAGAAGTTCAGAACCGTGAACTGAGAACTCTTTTTCTTGTGTGTTGCCTCCGTGTCGATCCAGATCAAACTTACTCGGCAAACTGCTACCAAGACGTTCACATCGATGCACCCCGGGCTCGTGAAGACCACCAAACCGGATGTGAGTAACAGCTTCAGAATGACTTGTGTAGTATCTACATCTCGAACTTTAAAGGAATACAAGTAGGAAAGCAGGAAATTGTTTCGAGACAGAGGAAATTATGATTAAAACCCCTTTCCCGGAGTTGGATCTCTTTCCTTTTGGTTTCTCTGACTCTATCAAGTGTCTAGAGAAACCAGAAGACTTGAATCCTTTCCGATCTCTCTACATGATTACGTCTTCGAAACGTATGTGTAGAAAGACTGGATCGGTTTCTCGTAGTATCACTGGAATACACCCTCCCCTGTTCTCTCCTTACTACCAGGGCATGAGCGGAGGGATGAAGAGCCGTCATGTGCGGTTGTCCCAAAAAGGCCTATGAAGTTCCCTACCTCCTTTCGTCTTGCTTGTTCCTAGCTGTGTTCTTGATCTTTTTTTCTCCTCCTGATTTGGCGTACGCTCGGTCCTTCTTCGCTGTCATCTAGCTGACTGAACCAGCTTTGTTTGGTTGGGTAGGGAATCCAGGGCCACCCAATCAGAGGAGGAAATCAAAGGTGAAGTGAGAGCGCACATACACACACACGCAGGTCCGGCTTGGGGCTTCTTGTTCGACTCGTCCGGATTGTGGTTTATATAATATGATCGTTCTTTCGCTCAGAAAGGTACCTTCGATTGCTTCTTGGGTGATCGGCAAAGTTTTTTCGAATCACAAGAGAAAATGATGATATATTGAACGGAAGAAAGGAAGGAAGCCGGCATCCTCGATCTGGTATATTCCGATCTAATGATCGATGGATGAAAAGAAAAGGATTGAGGAGTACGAACCCGACGTACAAAGTGGGAAATCTGGACTGCGTGTTTAGGATATGAGTGATAGGTACGTGTGGTCATATCGAGTTGTAGAGTATGCCGTAGTGGGTTCAATATAGAGGGGATGTGATGGGAGGCATCGATTACTACAGATACAAGTTGTGGTCGAGGAAAAACTTTGGAAAGAAAAAGAGAACGAAAGGAACGTTTTGGAAAAAAAGGAAAATCAAAGCTGAAAGTCTTGAAGAAAGATGAGCAAGAAAAAAAGAAGGAAGGAAGGAAGGAAGAAAAAAAAAACGAAGAAGGTCTATGATATAAGCAGAAATAAAGCATGTAGTGGTTCAAGTCTTTACTGGGTTGGAGAAGGATATGTAGGAAAGTAGAAGAAAGGGTAGGAGGCAAGGCAAAAGAAGAAGCGAAACCCCTCCGCTTAACTAACTTTCCCTCTCTGTTTCGATAAGAAGAAGGGGTCATATACGAGAAGCAGTGTCGGTTCTGGTGTTGGCTACACTCGCTCTAGGATCCGTGTAAGAACCTCCCGTGCCAAGCCCTGTACCCAATACACGCCTGGTCTTCTTTTTGACCTGTCGCTTGACCAAGGTCTCGACGAGTCCGTAGATCACCGCGTCCAACAGACCCTGCATGAAGATCATCCATCTCGAGATTGCGGTGAATACTGGCGAAGGTGTATTCGGTCCGAAATCCCATACGATCCTGATGATGGATACGGAAAACAAGACGACGTAGGCCAGCGGGAAGGTCAACATGAGGAGGGACGCCTTTCGATTCATGAACCGGGCCATGCTTTCTTGGTTGTCACTTCCTGAACTGATCCCGGCCCCTGAGTCTGTAGTCCTACGACCGCCGTTGAGTTCACCCCTGCCACCACCACCGCCGCCGGGCGTGATGAGACCGTCAATAGCGGGATCGGTTAACTCCAACACTCTCTTTAACGTCAAATCTCCCTCATCCAAGTCGTCGTAATCATCGTTCTCTTCCTCGGTCTGTGCATTTCCTCTTCTCCCCGCCTGCCACGACATCAGATCTGCTTCCTCGTCCAGCTCTCTTCGGTCGACCGTCAATGATAATAACGGATGGTCTTGATCACGCTCTTTGGATTTCTTTTTGTAAAAATTCATTCCGTATGACTGATCGGTAGGCTGGGTGACGGCAGACGACCGACGACTATCCAACGGATCTATCAGTGTCATCGCGTTCGACATTGACGTGCTCGAAGTTGAAGATTCGCTCAACGGGAAGGATCCTCCAGGTGAGACTTGAAGGCTTTCTGTTCCTGTTCGGTCAGATGAAGTGATCGTTCGGCTTCTGCTCGTCGATCTGTTTCGGTCGATCATGGACGAGTCGTCGGCGGTGGTAGCGGTGACGATAGTTGGAGATGGCGGTAGTGGCGGTGATGGTGATGGTGGGGGTAGAGACGATGTGGGGTCTGATAAATCAGACGGATGTTCAGCAACAGAATCGGGTATTGAAGGTCGTCTAGACGGATCAAACAGATAAGAGACTTGGTCGACTTGTCGGGGAAACACGAACGGCCCGTTTTCTGATGAGGGAGGAAACTTGAACGACGAGATGGTTGTCGACGTCGCAGCAGCCATGACGACAGGAGCTGCAAAAGAAGAAGGAGAGGGGGAAGAAGAAGGCGAGGGATGAAGGATGGTCAGATTGATGATAGAAGGAGGAGCGTTCGAGTTGGGGAGGATGATGGAGACCGAAGGCGGATCTCGAGAGTTGATAAAATTGTACGTTGCCAGGCTGGATCCTTCAGAGAACGAGACGTGACTCGATCGTCTCACAGCGAGATTGTCCCAGCCGACTTCTTTTGAGGGATCTCCACTGGATTCGTCAGCGGGTTTTGGTTTAGACACCATGTTGGACGTCTTCGTCCCTGCTATGTTTGTCTTGTTGGTGGCGGTAGCGACGATGGGAGAGGAAGAAGGAAGACAGGCGGACTGGTCGGCCGAGTAACCCTGGCCACCGAAGTCGCTGTTGGAATCCGGGGCAGAAAGACCCCATTTCCAACCGGCGGTCACCGGTGGCGGATACGAAGGCTCGATGTCTAAAGGATCGACTGCCGTTATTGGGTCTATACTACCAGGAAACCTCGGCAGATCGACATTCTCCCACGGAGGTAGCCCCGCTCTAGACTTTCGCCTATGTCCTCCGCCAAAGCTAGAGCCGAACGTAGAGGGAATACCATATGATCGAGACTTGTTGTCCTCGCTGGTCGCGAATGGGGGATATTCACAAGACCGAGAGTTGTTTTCTTCGCCAGTCCCGATTTCACTGGTCTCTACGGAGAGTGGTAAGCTGGCCCTTCTAGGATGTTCAGCAAAGTCAAGAGCTTTCGGTTTACGATCGTCATGACCAAGTGATTTCGAACGGATCCATCTATTCAATTGGGCAGTCAGCCCGGAAGACTCTGTGTGAGATGCTCTTGTGCGTGAAGAGAACTGTCTCCATTTGGAATGAGATTGGGAGGAAGGGTGAGAAGGTTCGGCCTCAAGTTCGGTCGATCGATCGGTTTGATTATCGGTCGAGCTTGAACCGGTTCGGATCTTGTCCGGCCGGCGAAGGAAAACAAACAGTCGGAGGTAGAGCTACGATGTACGAGAAAAAACTGTCAACACATGGTTTTCTATCAGGGCAAACAGATAGACATACAAGGGTGATGACGGTGAAGACGATGGCTCTGGGAATGAATTGCCAGATTTCGGAGCTAGCGTGAAGAGGGTGGACGTTCAGTGCTTCACAAACACGTGTGGTAAAACAGACAAGCCCCAAAAGGGTGCTGGAAACGCGATGAGAAGTTTGCTTGCTCACAATAAGCCAGACGGATAGATACAGATTCCGTTGTTGTAACCCCAGTATTTAATAACGCCCCAGGCGATACCGGCACAGAGAAAGCTGCTGAACCAGACAAACGGGAAGAGCCAGCGCCAGTGCCGTTCGAGCCACCGGGTATACAAGGAGAGTGGATAGATCAGGATGAGATAGGTGGATATACATAAGGTGAGCGTATTGAAATGTTCTGCAAGACGACGCGAAAAGAGATGATGTCAATATTCATGACGAGGTGAAAGCCAGCAGAGGCAATGATGGAAAAGGAAACAGAGATGGAAACAAGAATGAAAAGAGGTTGTATTCAAAGAAGAAGACCAAAACGCTGGAAGAAGAGCAAGGGATGATAAAAATAATGAACAAATCAAAAAAATAAAACAGGAACTCACGGGCGTAGAGAGCGGTCGCGATGAGGAAGCCCAAGGCGTTGCAATACGGCGTGAAGGGTTTTGGATGGTTTCCGGCTAGTGTCGATATTGTAGGGATGATGGCGATGATGCTGGATGAAAGACGTTCGGACAGCGAGAGAAAGATAGAAAGAACGCGTCAATGAGGGAACGATTCGATGTTTATAGACATGCCTATCATGCGTGCATGCGGCATGAAGACCCAAGCTGGAGGGTCTCAAGAGAGGTATGAATCGCGACAACGGCGAAGGCCGGGAAGAAAAGAGCACAAGGATTTCGTTCTGTCTCTATGGAGCTGACAAGGACAAGGAATGGGAAGGAACGGATGTACGAGTGCGAAGGAAAGCAAAGAGACACGTACCCTAGGAAGAGATCACCGAACACGAGAAACAGCACCAGACGACTTCTCACAGTGGAGCCCTTTTGAGGCAAGAACAGGTCGACGAGGGGAGAGAAAAAAAATGTAAGAGGGAAAAGGTCGGAAAAGATCGCAAGACGGCGAGACGGGAGGCGATAAAAAGAATGGGATCAGGTTCAATTCCAAGAAGACTGGTTGATGCACTCACCTTGCCGACCTTGTACTCTTTGTAGAGCATGGAGACCATGACGCCTGCGGCGCCAATGATAGTCAGGACGAGAATCCCAAAGTCGATGGAGTTTGTGAGCGTGCCGAGCTGAGTGGTGTACTCGCCCATGGACTCCAAGGTGTGTTCCGTCTCGAAGGATGCCATGGGGTTGTAGGAAGAACCTTGGTATGGGTGGACCAGATGGATGACGACAGAAGTGGACTACAGGTGAGGAGAGAGCCCCGGCTGAGCAGATGTGGTTTAGTGTTTTCGATACGAATGGAAACAGGAGAAGAGCAGGGAAGAATGCTAGCGGTGCGTGCGAGTGTGTGTGGGTGGGTGGGTGCGGATGTGGGTGTGTTCTTTGTGTGCGTAGTGACGGGACAAGATATCAAGATGAAAAGCAAAGAGAAGGAAGACGTAAGCTCTCAACTGATAGACATCTTCCAGACGTTCACTCGACCAGAACAAGATTGACGAAAGAAGACAAAAGACGGATGGTTTCCGTTCGTTCGTTCGTCAGGATGGTGAGCACGATGAAACACGGCCGGGCGGAGGATTGACAAAGGGAGTGTGCGTACAAAGCGATTGAATTGATGTATTAGGAAATTCTGATGAGTCTATTAGGAAATTAGAATAGACAAATTACAAGTTTTGTATTTGCCAGTCTCATTAGGACAATCGGATTAGAAAACATTACGAAATCATTAGATAACGTTCTATTAAAGTATACCACTCAATTTCGTTACACACTACAGTCCACCAAGCTCTTTTTATAGAGCAAGGAGAACATTAAGGTTCGGAGCCCTTTTGCCGGCGCAGCAGATACTTTGCCGGCGCAGTCGCTGACTGGCCGGTGTCTAATTCTGTGCGTGGGTAATTAGCGGGAAGGTAGGTGATTTGTAGATGATTGTTATGTTCCGGGGATGATAAGGCTTGGGTTGTTGATATATGAATGATAGTTGATTCATTGGTATTTAAGCCCCCCAATTCCCCACGAACTACCCTGCCTGCGCTTTCACACACACTCTAGAGCAAGAACGGAAACAGTGCTTTTCTCTCTACAGGATAGTTTTTCCCAAACGTTCGTTTGTACCACCGATGACCTTCCCAAGCCCGGGCTCCAAATAGAAAGAACTTATGTGTGTGTGTGTGTGTGTGTGTGTGTGTGTGTGTGTGTGTGTGTGTGTGTGTAGAGAGAGAGAGACACACACAGAGAGAAAGAAAAAAGGTGGTAACCACAAAGTCAGCTCTGTGGCTCATGAGATAGAAAGAAGCTCAGATGAATTCGTAGACACCCACCTCGTTCATCACAAACAGACTAGCAGGGTTCAACAGAGGAACATCCCAGCCAGACACTTGGAAAGTCTCTTCCGACTGAAACAAATTCAGAAATATCTCGGAAAGATCCGTCTGACAGCCGACAGATGCACATGCCAAACCGAATCCTGTCCATTCGATCAGCTCGCTCAGATAACTCGGGAAAGACACCCAACGGAACAAGCCTCCCCATGGGATGGAATAAAGCCTGCCGTCTGCCGTCCGATAAGAGTGTCGAGAAGACGATGCCATCGAGGTACCAGAAGAATCCCTTCGGAGATTCATCAGAATCTCGTCGTGAGCAATATTGGAAACCCAGCCAAGAGCCCAGATCGAAACACCTAGCCAAAACCATCGGCTCGTACTCATGCACGATTGAGACTGAACCCTAAGAAACGTCCCGATCAGACTACCGTTGCTGTATTCAACCGAAACGTCAGTCCACATGGAAACTCACGTACACCTATGAAGAGAGGTTGACCGACTCACATCGAATTGAACACAACAGCAGACAGCCAGACAATCAGATGCATCGGAGCCATCTGTCGGCTTCTTAGTACGCTCACGATTGACCGGTTCAGGTAATGAGCCATATATAATCCAGTCAGCACTCTGATCGGATCGACCTTTGAACTCCAACCCATTTTTGGTTCCAACGCCATCAACAAAGCCACTGGCGAGACAAGCTCCATTGTCAGCCAACCTATCTTGCCTATGAAATTATTGTTAGGTGACAGTGAATACATGAACGCGCATATGCATACGGAGTCAGTCGATGTGTTGTGTTATGTTTCTATGACGACAACAACAAGAAGGCACCCCTGATCTCTCACCTGGAATGTTGAATGAACTTTGGAACGAATGTTTTCCATGAGGAGCGGCGAAGAGTAACGTGGCTGGAACATGTAGCGGAAACAGATGGAACACTCTGAGCGCATAACTATACCAATAAGGATATTCCATCGAACTGATGCCCATCAATCCAAATTGTAGAGAAGGCTACCTGTTCGTCTTGATCGATGATGGTGATGAACGATCGAAACGGACAGAGCCGACGGAATTTGAGTAAACCCGCGGGAGATGACTTCATCTCGTTCTTCTCTCTCTTCTTCCTCAACTTTTTTCATAACACACACACATCCTCCATTCACTATGTCTGAATTTCAACGGGACTTTATGAGAACAAATTTGGCGAAATTGCCACATCTTCCTCCTTTGCATCCGAACTCTCAGTCTGTTCAGAATGATGGACACCCTCAAGAAGACCTCACAGAGATAGATGATGATCTACCAGAATTGGGGTGAGAGCATCTCAATACTTCTTGCATCCTCCAGGTGATCAAAACTCCTTTTCGCTCATTCTCGAGCCGGCGCACCTTCATAGCACACGGGCCAGATCAAACCGATCTCACCGACGACCACCGAACCGACCGCCGTCCGAGTTTCCTTCAGCCGTCCCTTCATACTTCGCTCAATCGTTCTCGGTCGACCCTCCTCCTTCCTCTGACGTCTCCTCGGCATGGAGTGCACCATCCTTCAAAACGTATTACACCCCTCCTGAACCTGCGTCCGATGAAGGACCAGGATCCATTATGATCTTTCACCATGGAGGTGGAGAAGGTGCCCTTGGCTTTGCGGTTCTGGCGAAAGAGATCACCAGACTCACTCGAGGTGAACTAGGTCTATTAGCGTTTGACTGTAGAGGTCACGGTTCGTTCACCCATCTAGCTTCTCCTATCATGACTACCTTCGAGACAACGTCGTTCTCTTGCTCACCTGATATCTGTCCATCGCTCAACAGGTTCTACAGCAAACCCAGATAAGGATCAAGCAGTGTTGGATCTCTCATTAAACACTCTTACCGCTGACTTTTTAGTATTCATCCGGACAATGTTTCCTAACCCCAAGAAGACACCCGCGCTTGTGGTTCGTCTTCATCCATCTCTCTGCTTCATCCGCATATCATCTCCTGAGATCTATTTCTCTGTCTTTCTCCTTCTTCCTTCCACTTTCGTACATCCCCATTATTCGAATGGGGATGATTCGGATGACAATAGCTTATAGGACACTCAATGGGTGCTGCTCCCGTGTTGGGAGTCACACCGACCTTACAAACAATAGGATATAAAGTCGCCGGTGTGGGCGTTCTAGATGTCGTCGAAGGTCCGTCCTATGGTGTATGGTTTCATCTGATCGCATCTCAGAGCGAGTGAAGAGTCTGACAATTGATGTTCTTAAAAACGGTGTAGGCTCGGCACTCGAAGCGCTGCCGCTTATGCCCGCTATCATCTTGTCTAGGCCAAGTTCATTCGCAAGCGTAGACGAAGCTATCGATTGGCAGTCAGTTCTTGTTATACACCTATGTCTCCTCTTTGCTTGCCTCTTGTTGTAATACCTTCTCACTAGTCTCCATCTGGAAATGAACATTCTTCTCCGGATCATGGCTTTCATTCCTACTCTCCTCCACTTCAGCCTGGGATCAAACACCTATCGATCTCCGACGTCCGCACGTCTGTCCGTCCCGTCTATAGTTCAACCGACAAAGTCCGAACAGAGGGTCATATGGAGAACGTCCTTGTTGGATTCTGCGCCCTATTGGCATGATTGGTACAAAGGCCTTTCTGCCAAGTTTTTGGCAGTCAGGTCCGCTAGGTTACTCGTCTTGGCCGGGAGCGACAGGATTGACAAAGAGTTGATGATCGGTCAGATGCAAGGTTTGTCCTGCTCTTCTTCGATGGATGTGTCTCCCTTGTTCTTGTAGCAGACCCTGATACTGAGATACCTTCTGTTGACTGGGGATACTCTAGGGAAATTTCAACATGTCGTCCTCCCCAACGTGGGCCACCATATCCAACAAGACGATCCAGAGAGATTGGCCGAGGTGCTCGTCGACTTCTGGAGAAGAAACGAAGGCGTCAACTTGAAAGGAATCAAGAAGGTTGGAGAGACCTAGATGTGTGATTTCTCTGTTCTGTTCCTCTTTCTTCGTAGCTTTAACTGTGTTCTGGAAGACCAGAGTTGGAAAAAAAAACATATATGCGCATTTTATCTTGTGCTTTGTTACATATATAGAACCGAACGTCTCTTTTCACCTCTATTCTTTGATTAGGTAACAAGGACGAGATCGGCGAGCATCAGACAAAAGGCGGATCAAAAAAGATGGCCAAATCCGGCAAGACCACCATCGTCGACCCAACCACCAGCTGCTTCTCGGTTGAAAGCGTCGATCTCATTTTGATCAAACAGTTTTTCGAAACAGGGTGATTCAGGCTATTTCATTTGTTTAGACAAGAAGACATTCGCCCAGGAGGTGATTCGGAAATAATCAAGGAAGGAAATGAGGCCAGGAGAATACCAAGGTTAAGATCGATGCGTAAACAAGAGAAACATAAGAAAGTAAAGACGTACGTTGTTGTAATGTTTATAAGGGTGTAAAACCGATAACTATACCCACGCCAGACCCCATATCCCAATCAGACAATGAAACGATGGATGGATAGATCGTAGAGAAGACACAAGGTCGGAACCCGTCATACCCCGAGAAAATGGGAAGGGATGAGAAAAGAGAAAAGGGTACCTATGACTGAGTTTGAAAGCTCCTATTCTCCTCATCACCACCATGAACAAAAGTGATAAAACTCTGGATTTACCGATTTACCGCATCTGAAGCAGAAGTCTAGAGATAGATAGAGAAGAAGAGAAGGGACATAAGATTTGAGAAGGGCAACATCAGAGAAAGAAGAAGAGTTTTGAGAAGAATCTGAAAGAACGAACGAGCTTGACAGCGAACGCAAGACATCTACACAAACAATGCAACCCCCCACAATCAGTTATCAAGCACACGTATCTCTTTCGTCAGCAAAAACGCCATGGCCATGTGCCCTTCTGGAAATGAATAGGGGAACAGAAAGATCTAACTCACATGATTACATCCATGGGACTTTTCCGTCCGAACTCCACATCCTGGACATTCCATTGTCTTGCCCTCCAACCATTTTCTGTTTTCCTCATCCTCTACCGCTTGGGCAGCCATACGCTCCATGTTTTTCTTGCCGTAACGAGCTTCGAGAAGTCTCCGTCCAGGGTCTGTCGGATCAAGAGAGAGGTATGTTTGGATAAACGCTGCAGTGAGCGACGGTCAAGTTGCATGCAAAGTTAGCTTGGTCGTGCAATTGATGACACAAAAAAGAAACCTCAAGAAAATATCAGCTAACCTGGTAGCGTAGGAAGTGGACAGGGTGTATGTGGTCCGTGCCTGATCAGTATCCAGTCAAAAGGAAACGTCGTTGTTATCACTCCCATGGCATCAACAGAAGAGAAAAGGAAGAAAAGAAGAAGAGATTGCAACAAGGAAGAAAAGCTTGACTCACCAAGTCAGTTTACAGAACAAACAGAACGGAAACCCGCATTTCGGACACTGCCTGTACTTCTCCCACCGATCTTCATTTTTTGCTTCGCCTGGTTTCTTGGTTATCTCTGGTGCTGGTACAGGCGCCTGACAGGAAGGTAACGGACAGACAGTATAAGTTGGATCACTATCTATCCGTTTCTTATCAGCAAGCCGATTGAATCTAGCGAGCAGATCTGCCCCAACGATCTGTTCGACAAGCGCAAGGAATGCAGATGAAGGGGAGACGTAAGAGGAGGTGAACGAGGACGATGTGCGAAGTTTGATGCACTGGAATGAAGGGCATGCCACAGACATGATGTCTCCTTCGGCTAGAATGACACAACACGTAAAGAAGTCAACTTGGACGCTCTCACAGAGTACAATTATAAGGAAGACAAACTGATAGCGAGTTTCCAACATCGTTCCAAACACAATCGGCAGCTTCTCATTCGAAAAAAGAAATGTCCATCCCCACATTGAGAAAACGGTCAATCTGCGCGCGCTGCAAGTCCAATGAAATTGATCGAGAGGAGGAACATAACGATGAAACAACTCACAAGACGTGTTTGCAGCCTTCAATTTCAACGCAGACTCGTCCCTTCTTGCCTTCCAGACAAATCCCACAGGGAAATGTCGTTCCGTCAAAGTCCTTACCCAGGACAGTCGATTCCCATTCCTGCAACTTTCTTGCTAGATCAAGGACGCCTTCCCCATGTCCATCGCTTGCAGAACACCATACTGCAGCACCGGTTTCTTCCATGGAACCACCCAGACCCTTACCCGAGCTGGACGAACCGATCGAACCCCCTCCGGTCCTGATGATCTCCAGGAATTCATATAAGCAAGCCCCGCCATCAGATCTCCCGAAGACATCTTTCATCAGCTCTGGAATCACAACGGTCACCTGATTTTTAGTGAGATAGCTTGGTGACGTGTTGATCTCCAGGATGATCGGGATAGAATTTTGATCTTGGGGATAGAGCGAAGGAAGGGAGATTGATAATTGAACGGGAGGCAGATGCGCTAGCTTTAACCCTAGACTCTGTGGACCCGATCGATCGCTCCGATCCGATAGTTTGTTCGACGAGGATGGTTCGAGTGATATGTTGACAGGTATACCTGTTGTTCCATCAGGGCTCAATTCGACGGCCATAGAGACTGTTACAAGAAATCGACCGGCCGCTCCATCGGATCCTTCCTGATGTTCGAACGTGTAAGAGAATACATCATCGCCATAGATCGCTGCCAGTGCTTCAAGTTCTTCTTTCTGAGCCTCGATACAGGCTGATAAATCCATCCGATGTTTGCTTCTGATGACGATAAAGGGGAAGAATCCGAAGAAGGGGAGAAAGAGGGATTGATAATGGAATTTGAGAACTATCTGGTTGGTCTGTGGCAAAGGGATTGCAGGCAAAGGTGGAGGCTCGACATGATCGAGTATCCATGGCAACCAGCGATCATTTGAGATCAAGATAAGATAAGGGTTTGGATGTGCGATCCAATAAACACATCCAGATGTCACTCCCACTTACAAACTCAAACACACCCTCAGTCATTGACAAGAGAAACCATGTATAAAACACAAACGAAAGGAACCACAATCAAGATTGTTGTTGGGTGAAGAGGGAGTGACAACATCCTAAGGATTGAATTGAGCTATGTGTTGCAAGAGAAAAGGCTAGAATTGACTGAAAGAAGTCAAGGAGATGATACCATCCTTCTCACTTCCAGACCCAACCACCCCGTTCTTCTAGACGCTGTCTTAACAAAGATCCGCCTCGAGGTCCTAGTCCCGCTGAAGGAGTCAGAACCCCGCCTGTATCTGTTCCACCACTTTCAAGCAGAACGATGGCGGTCTCCACCAGGCAGACTGAAAATCAAAATAGAACAGCAAAGAGGAATTTGCGTAGTCAGGGTTGCACTATTGTACCTTGGTCGATCAAAAACAAGTTATCGACAAGACAGAACAGTAACTAGGCTTGTCACTCACTACAATCTTGATTGCCATAGGACTGGAACGGGATGTTGAGCAAGAGACTATCCGAAAAAGAGTCCATAGAGATGGACTCTATCTTCAAACGAAGAGGACTAGACAGAGGACTGTACGCATTGATGGATCTTTTGAATGCACGTATGATGATATGTCAGGAGCAAAGTCGGTCGTTTTTTCCGAAGAAGACCATGATGACTGACGGTGTGATGAACATAGAGAGTATGGAAACAATCAAAGAAACCCCGAAGCTAAAGAACTCCGTGAACGGAGTCTTGACGTCCCAAGTTTCTTTGTAGTCATATGCCAATCCGGCGTGTCTTTGGGAAAGATGATTCGTGATCGAGTTCCACGGAGCGGTGACTGATTGCCTCGGCATCGAACGATTGATGGATGAGCTTGTGATGAACGAACTAGCTGCCATATGAGAAGGAAGGAAAGAGAGATCTCTTACGAGAGTTACTATCTAGAGCTCTGTCTTCTAGATCCCAAAGAACTTGAAAAGTTGAACCGTCTTTGAGAAAGACTCCGCTATCCTTGTGCCAGCCGTCTCGGGCCACATAACTTTCCCAAGCGAGGTCCAAAAGGGGCGATGGAACAGTCTCGATGGTAGTTTCGATAGAGCGTGTAGCCTGCGATGGACGCAGCGCTTGTGTTGTAAGGTCACTATATCGGTTGAAGATCGTTGATATCAGTGAGAAGTTGATTTATACATCAAGGTAAGCAGAATATGATATGCGGAACGCACACGGCTGTGGATAGAGCGTCAGCGGAAGGGATGATCACAGTGTTCGTCTTAGAGGCAATGTAACTTAGATGATACAAAAGAGATTTCAGGTATCGGGCGTCTCGAGTTGGCCCGAGATAATGAACGTTGTGCTCTGCGCATGCTCTAAGGAGGAACAATATGGAAGGAACCATCAGGCACATCAGAACGTGAAGGAGAGATAGAAGAACAAGGAAACAACATACTCGAGTAGCGTCCAATCATCGATACGTCCGCTGGAGAGAAGGACGCTACCGGGAGGGGCCAATGTAGGTAGTTTGTCTTTCCAATTCTCTGAGCGCAACACGGGCAGGAACACAAGATTTGGTTGGGCCGGATGAGTTCCGAGATATTCAACGATCGAATCAAACAGTGCGATAGAAGACGGAGCCGAAGGTTCAGGATTGTAAAGCAGGATGGTGGATGAAGATTTCATTCTGACTGCTATCAACGCGACGAGAGGGAAGAATAAAAATATCTTTGACAAGATATCCTGATGCTGGCACAGAGAGAAAGATGAGAAAGAGAACAAGCACAGATCAAGATTGAAAAGATCAATTATATAGAATATTTGGGTATTAGATAGGAGAGATCTTCAGAAGAGCTCGACCCCGAAGGCACGTGCATCGTATATAGGCGCAGCTGCGAACGTAGTGAAATGCTGACGTCATGTATCAGGGCCAGATAATCAAGCCCTGTTTAATGTTCCTGTTTTGGTTCCTTATTCGCCTGCCTCCCTTTTGGTCGTCCTCATCCACCGTACCTACTACAGATAGCTTGCACCCCAATCGAATGTCTTTCCGGTTGGTCCCTCCGCTTAGTCGGGTATCTTTGGCACCCTTCAGATCTAGATACAATTCCGTTCGATGGCAGCCCGGCCGTGCACTCTCGACCGTCATGCCCTCAAGGCCAGCCGTCGCTCCGACTCTGACTACCGCGTTCGGAGAGTTGGACGAGGCTACCAAGGTCAGACGTAGTATGATCATAGATGAGGTCAAGAAGGCAGAGGCAAAAAGAGGAGATCTAGTCCGGTTAAGCTGTTGGTGGACCCCTTTCTTTGAGCTCTTTTGATGTCCTCCTTCGACTGGGTCGTTCTCACCAGCCCACACGACCCGTTCGATCATTTTTATTCTTAGTTACTGTGTTCAACGAGAAAGGTTCGAAGCCAGACTGTCTGATAGCTCTGTGTCTTTGTTGTCATCTAGCTTTTAAAGCTCACCAGAATTCTTCTGTCTACAGGCGACATCACGCACCCCCATCTAAACTTCACGAAGGCCGAGCTCTGTTCACGCTTTCAACTCCACGCAAGTGTCTCCTTCAGCCGCTTCAACTGGTGTTGTTCATACAAAACTTCGTGTTGACCATGTATGTTTCTTTTACCTCGTCTCTCTAGGCTAGAGATGTTCGACCTCTAGACTCAAAGTAAGCTCCATAGTTGTCGAATACATATCTTTGTACGCGTTCTGATCTCGATCGGATCTGTTAAAATCTCCATTTCTACCTGGGTAGCAACACGCTTTCCGCAGGCATATATCATGGACGGCAGAACCTGGTGGCCACTATCCTTCCAAGAAGAGGTCACTGTATCGTTGTATGTCCACTTCTTTCGCTATTTTTCTGCTTGGCAGCTACCAATGATTGGCACCTCTCTCTATCTTCCTTTCCCTCCGCAGCTCAATTTGCTTTACATCAGAGCCCTTATTCTCGCCGATGAGGTTATCTTGTTTGATAGCGCAGAGGGTCCAGGTAGTCAGCTGCACTCAGCGTTCAGAGCGCATCTTGAGGTTCGACTCTTTCCTCCTCTGCCCAAGTTGTTTGTTTCCAAGCTTACAACCATATATCTTGATGTGACCGTAAAAGCGGCATCTACGTGACCGCGCGCCTGGAGAACCTTTCTCTTACGCCGTTCTTGAGTCTGTAAGTCTTTCCTGCTCTCCTGATATTGTTGCTCTTCCCTGTCGATCTGGCTTGACCTTTTTCTCGTGAATATCAACTCTTCGATAGTTTCTCAGTTCAACCGCAGGTACTCTCGAAGCAGAGATGGCGTTACTACGCTCAGAAATCATTGGCTTGATTGCCAATCTCCAAGGAAATATCACCAGAAGCAGTCTCAACCAGCTATCGAGTGTTGCTAGAGATCTTGGCGGGCTGGGCGAACGAGCGAAGTTGGTGAATGACGCCGTTGAGAGATGCCTTGCGGATGGTTCGTCTGTTGTTTTCTTTCCTGTTACACTATGTACCTTTCTTGTCCTTCTGCAACAAATTCTAGGATGGCTTATGTTTCTCAGCACTTCTCACTTCGGCTGATGCGTTATCGGGTCAAACAATAGACGATTTGATGGTTCTCATGAACCTGACCAAACCTCCCCCTCCAGCTACTGCTCCAGCGCCCGCCTCTAGCTCCTCCATCCCGGATCAAGATAGTACCTGTCAAACGGTAGCATTCTCTCCATCGAAACCAAGTACAGCAGAGGCATTGATGAGATCGAGGCAAGAAGAAGCCGAACTACTTTTTGAGAGTTTTAGTCAGCGAATAGAAGAAATCACGAGCGAAATTCAGACGTCCAACGTGAGAATTACACATCGCCTGCGAATGCGTTTCTATCACTTCTCTGTTACGAGTCGGTTTTTTGACATCTCTGGTTCCTCTTTCGTGTTCAAACAGTCGAACGTCCATTCTACAAAGGAGGTGGTGGATCTGATGATGGGCGCCACTCGCAATGGCCTGATTACACTGGATCTTCAGGTAAATCCGAATTTCCTTATTGGACGAACATCAGAGCATAAGGGATGTATCGTTGATTGTTCCACCTGACTTTCTATCGACTTGCTGCGTTCAATCATGCTCATCCGATAACAGCTGAATTACATAACGGTTGTCACTGGATTTGGAACACTTATCGCCGGATTGTTTGGCATGAACGTTCGTTTTAGCTTTTTCTCTTACCTTGAGGAGCGAAGCGCTGCTAAATTATAAATCTTTCAATAGTTGATGTCTGGATTTGAAGAACACCCTACCATGGTCTGTGCCCTTAGCCTTCCTCTGTTTTCGGTGATTCAATGTGTCCGTACTGATCAAGCACTAATCGGTTGTTCTATTTCCTTTACATTTGTTCAGTTCTACATGATCACTGGTTGGATCGCTTTAGGTTGTGTGACACTGACGGCGCTCGGAATTCGAAGGATTCACTACATCAAGAGAGTAGGCCTTGGGTCTCTCCGTGCCCCGTCGTCACCGCCAACGGAAGAGGGTGTAAGGAGGATACTTTAGAGGGATGTGATTTTGGATTTTCTTTTTCTTTTTCGGATAATGATTACTACAGAGTGTCATCAAGCGAAGAAGATAGACTCTCTAGAAGAACAGACAAAAAAATGCATATCGAATCCACATTAACTGAAAGCTCCGACAAGATGTTCCTGCTTTTCTCTTTTTGTTTTTGTATCTCGTTGATGTCTTTACTATTCGTCTCCGCCAAAGAAGTCGTCGCCTTCGATCCCTTCCGGCTCTTTCTCCTCCACCGAGCTCTTTGTCTTTTTGGATCCATCGAGCGATTCGAGTCCAGTTCTTTTCCTTTTGGAAGAGCCAGATGGGGTCTGGTCTGAATGAAGCACAGCATCTTCTGGCTCGGCTGGGAGGCTTTGGAGGAAAAAAAGGATTGACAGTGAGCAACGAGTGAATGGGCCGCGATTTAGTTTTTGAACCAAGGAGAATTAATTATGCAGAGATAGAGGAAAGAATGAGCAGACGGAAGAAAGAGGAGGACTCACGTTCCGTCGAGCATAAGTCCTCGAATCTTCTCCAATAACTCCCATCGTTTCGTGTCTGTCTCGTCCGAGCTAGTACTCTTTCCTTTGGATTTCGAAGCCGGTTTCGAGAGTTGAGGAGCGACTTTGCCATCATCTGCTTCGTTTTCGTCGTCGGACTGAGCGCCGGTCTGAGCAGACGAAGTCGAGCGAGGGAACAGGGAGATGTATTTTTGAGAGTTTGGGTAGTTCTACGTTATTTACCAAGTGTTGCCGCCAGAAGAATATTGAGTCAAAATATTAGTATGACGTGCGGAGAGGGTAAGACGCGCGCAGGAGTAAGTGCACAGACCAAGACATAGTTCAATCCGACTCTGATGTCAAGAATATCTTTCTGAAGTTTCGAGAGTTCTTTGCTCCCTTCCGCTGGAGAATCAGACGAGAGCTTCTTTGTCAACGGTTTGAGCCGTCTGATAAGCTTTTGACGTTCTAGAGTGAGGATGGGGGCCATTTGTTAGAATCAGCATTTCATGTTCTTGATAGAGACGCGTTCTTCCGCTTCGTGAAACTCGACGAACCGAAGAATTTGACCTATGTTTGAGCCATCGAGTTTTTGTTGGCGCAACCCATACATAGTGAGGATTAGTTCGACTTGAGAAGCAAGTACACCCGGTAATAAATGCGGAAAGAACGAACCATATGATACTTTGCAGCGTTCTTTTTCTCGTCGTTCTTTGACAACGCCTTCTCCAAATCAGCTTCAATACTCTTGACTTTTCGTTCAGTCTCGGTCCTAACATCCGCAGGGATGTTATCCTGCAGAGAAGTCCCAATACGTGTAGCGGGTAACCAAACAGATGATTGACGTCAGTCAGTCAAACGCAAGTAAAGGAAAGTTGTGTATAGAAAGCACGAACCCTAGCTAGCAACCGTTTGGCCTGTCTCAAGTTAGCCTTCAACTTGTTGGCACCGAGCTCTGCACCCTCCTTCTTGGCCTTCTCGACCGCGATTTCCTCTGCCGTCGGTCGGTGGTAGAACTTCTTAGGCTTCTTCTCTCCCTCCTGTTGAGTTGTCGAGGAGGAGCCGGCTGAGCCCGGGGCGATTCCTACATGAGGAGGTCGGTTGTTTCTAGGCTTTCCCCTATGAGCAGATGAGGATCCAGGCTGACGGTTGAAGGACATTGTATATGAATGCAAGGCAGAGGAAGAGTGATGGAATGTAGAGTACGAAACCTCTGTCGAGGGTGAAGGATGGGGGGGGTGGTTGTTGGTGAAGTGACTGGACTAAAAGTTTTGCCTAATCTTTTTCGAAAATCTCATTAGAATGTTTTGTAGTCAACCGGACGAACCAGCAAGTCCACCTTCTATCCCACCCATCATCTCGTCCAAACCCTTTGAACATGGCGACCTCCATCTTCTCTACGTTGTCGGCTAAGCTGCAAGCGTTCTACGATAGGTTTCCCTTGTATGAAACTCAAGATTCTACTTCCAGACATTTGATCGCCGCTCCGTCGAAACCTGTTCTCTGGGTTCGTCTATTTCATTCTTTCTTCACGTTAGATCGAATAAAAATCCTATATAGCTAACAAGCCATGGGTATCACTTACAACGTATGCGAATACAACTAAAGATTGCTCCGCGTCTCCGATCGGACACGACAAGCTACGACTGGGTATCGTCGGACCCTTCATCATTAAGATTCCAACTGCTTTTCCTGCTGGCAGGAGTCGATGCCGAGTGGAAAGAATGGGAGACAGAGAGTACCGCACCTGAAGGTTTGTCTTTTCTCTCACTCTTTTTTCTGGTTTGTCACTTTGTAAGTAAGTGCTAATAGCTAGATCCATATAGGAAAACTACCGACTCTTGTGCTGCCCGAGAAGATCGTACCAGCTTCGGAAGTGCGAGCTTGGCTGGACGCCGAACATCCGCTGTATGACATCAAGTCCGAGTTCGTCTCCTCTTCATACGTATCCTTTCAAAAGTAGATCTTGATTCCTCTTTTGCTGAGAATTCTTTATGATTTGAATCCTATCATACTTTCGATCCCCTTTCTCGCTTGTGCTGTCCAGCTTCCATGGTTATCCAAATGCCACGCTTGAAGCTCAAGCCCGCGCGTTCGGTCGTCTGGCGACTGACAAGATCTACCCAGCCTACATGGCCTCCCTTGCATCCTCTCAGACGAGCGTTGCCCGACTTGCGCTCTTATTACCTAATCCACCTACACTACTAGGCGGCCTGACTTCACCCTTGCCTAGTCTGGGTCAGCTGAAACGAGTCGATTTGGAATCGATCAAGAGGGAAGGCGCGGAAGCTATCAGAGCGTTGGGTGTTAGATTGGTAGCTGATGGCACAGGTCCGGACGACTGGTTCTTGGGTTGCTCGTTCGTTCTAGTCTCCTCTTTCTTTCTTTTGACTTTCTTTCTCTTACGGATCTCCGGTTTTTTTGTCTCGATTCTTACCCTTATTCTCTCATACTTACCTTGTGTGTGTGTGTGTACCTGTTTGTATGGTCATTCTTCTCCTTACAGGACGCCCACCCCGTTAGACTGCCTGGTTGTATCCCACCTATTCTTAATCTTACATACACTCCCGACATCCAACCCACTTCGACGAGCTATCGATGCTGACGAGCCACTCAAGAGATACGTCGAAAGGTTCTTCCAGAAAGTCGACCCTTCGTCGTCGTCGTCGTCAACATAGGAATAGAAATAAGAATGAAATCGTTCTACCCGGGTTTTTCTCATCTTTCAAAACGTTCATAGAAAAGAACAAGAGAAACGCAGGATGGCGCAACGTCATCGATAGTCGCTGACAAGCTCTCCGAGGATCCAACTGTTGATCCAGAGAAAAACGATACTCGACATCCACAAAGGGAGAAACCATGGTTTTCCTAGAAACTCTAAGTTATAAGCCGGGTACAGCCAAGCGGCCTTGAATCGTTGCCAGGGTTGTTGTTGTTGTTGTTGTTTTGATCAGAAAGAAAAAAGGAAAGAAGGAACAACTAAGCCACTCGATTATACTCTCAGAGACAACCAAGAAAAAAAACAAGCGAAGAAGAAGGAATAAACAGAGACACACCTGACCAAAAACCCAAGCGAAGATCATCCAGAACGCCTTTTTCCGGGAAACATTTATCCGAGGAAGGATGAGAGGCATGAACGAAATATACCATATAAAGTACTGTCATCGATTACATTTATTTAAATAAAAAAAATAAAAATAAAAGGGAAGCAACAAGACGAAAGATCATATCAGCATTCTTCGGAACACACACACACACACACACACACACACAGGTTCAGAAAGAAACAAGAACAAAGCAAACAGACGGAAAATGAGAAGGAGACGAACTTGACTGGTGATGACTTTATTAAAACACACAAACGCCATCGTGCCTAGACCCCAGGCGAGCGCCATCTCGCCTCTGCTTCCCAACCACCAACTGAGACCGAAACTGAGTCCCAACTGAGGGACGAACGACGTCAACGATGATCTCAACAACTTTATCAGCGCGCTTGGATTAGAGGAGAAAGACAGGTTGGTGGACGAGAGGAGATAGATCGGGTAAAAGTATGGAGAAAAGTTGTGTCGGTGATCCAGTCGGGTAAGATGGTACAGATACGGATGGTATATCGCTGGGTATCCCCATCTGAGTTGATATCACCAGGAACAAAGATAGGAGCAAGGTCAAAGGGAACGCGCGCCATGATACGTGTGCACTTTCAAATGTTCAGTAGAGGAACAGAAGGAGTGATCTACACCAAGACATCGAGACCAGGATAAAGACAGGTGTTCACTTACATCAACCAGCAGCCTAGCGTAACGAACCCAAACGTCCCAGCTGAGATGACTCCAAATTCGATTCCACCTCTACAGACACCCAGACGGCCCAGGATTGTCCGTTCGTTCCTGCCCAAGAAACCTAGTACGGCGAAAGCATATAAAACCGGATATATCTTTAGATGAACCGCAAGTCCAAGAGCAACAGATGCCCAGGCCTGGGAGCGTGTTAACGAGCTAGCCGAGAATAGGTTCGGCGAGCTTTCGAAGAGGTACAGGGATGTGAGAATCAAGGCGCCGAGGAGAGACTCGGATGAACCTCTTGTGGATATGTTGAGTGGGACCGGGTTGAACAGCCATAGAGCCGAGATCCATATTGTCGATGATTCAAGGTTCGAGGAGAATCCCTTTCGTGGTGAGTTTGCAGATTTTTTGTTGTTGTTGATGATACCGGTTTGACCGGATGAAGAATTTGTTTCGTCTGTTGTTAGAATAGTCGATTCATTTCTATGCCTCTCGTCGTTAGCTGGTGTTGACGACCAAGTTTGTACCGAGCAAGACGGAGGAAACAGAAGGTACAACAAGTATCCGATCAACACATCGCATGCCGAAAACACAATCTTGCCAAACGCTGGATGAACTAGATAATTAGGCAGCATCAACACAGCCAACAAAGGTGTATACCTATAGGTCGATCTCGTGTACGGACTGGCGACGCAAGGGTGTAAAGATTGATCATCAGTTGATTGTCTCCTCTACTTGATGTTAGCAAGGAGAGTACAAGATGGATAGATTGAAACAGACCTGCCTAACCAACTTCCTCCCCAGAGGCCTTGACTCGAGCCATCTTTATCTTGCCCAGCTATCTCTGACCCTACTCCCGGCCCGGTCCACATCATCCTAGCCGCGTCAGAAAAGACAACATAGTCCACATCGGTATACTTTACCGAAGAATGAGCGTCCTGATACGTTCCATAAGCGATCAGACCGAGATGGACGATAGATGAACCGATGAGTGCTTTGAGAAACGTCGGAGAGATCGACCGAGTTCTAGACGATATCATCTGTTGGACAGCCGTGGTCGTGTTCGGTCGAACCGGGAAGAGATGAATGATGATGCGATGATTGATCGAGAGATTTTCAGATTTAACATTAGAAGTCGCTTTCAGGCGGGCGAGGCCGCCGGCCAAACCCGTTCGCCCTTTCTCTTTCGCTTCGCTTTCCCTGTGAGGTTTGTATTGTTTCTCGGATAAAAGATGTTCGCCGTGAACGAAGAGCAGAGCTTGCAAGGTGTGTGAGCATGCAAAAGATAGCCACAAAGAGGAAAGGAAAAGAAATCATGAAAGATGTCGAGGGTACGTAGTGAGAGAAAGATTGCTTCTGAGACGGAGTGAACTCGAGTAGGAAAGTGAAAAAGGTTGGTAAAAAGGAGTTGTTCTCGTGCGAAAGTAAAAAAAAAATATGAGAAGAAGGAAACGATGATGGTCGTATGCAAGAAAGAAAAGAGAAAGAGAAGAAAGATTGTAAACAGATGAATAAGAGGAGTGGGAAGAGAAGGTCGTCAAGAAAGAAAACAAAGAGAATGAAAGGTGTGATGAAGGGTAAAAAGAGGAGGAATGAGAGAGTAAAAAGAGAAGGTTGTACAGATCCAGAGGTTGGGTGAAGAGATGAACGGAAGGGTGTAGAAAGGATTCTTTTTGTTTTCTGAGTAGACGGAGAACGAACAGCGCAGGAAGCGAAAAAGAAAGAGACAAGAAAAGGATTAAACGAAGGCGCCGCCAAGTCGATTGCTCATTCACCCCAGTAGAACAGCCGAGCACTTCCTAAACTGCTCTTGGACGGATTTGTTCCCGAACCAGCACACCTCGGGATCTCGTACATCTTTTCCATCGATGACCAAGCACAGCTCGTTTCTGCTGCGACTGCTGATATTGTTGAGAGACCTGAGGATGGACGCCTCGGGCTGAGACCAGACTGAACGATCGGGGGAGCAGCCATCGATCCGTTCTTGTTGACGGCCCGTTTAGAGAAGTATGCAGGTGAGGGGGAGGTGTGATGATCCGAGTATGAACGTGAGGAGTATTGACCCGACGAATTAGCCGATCCGGTAAAGGATGCTACCGAGGCGGACGAGTCTCGTCGGGCATTACGGGTTGAGCCAGGCTTGAACGGGTCGGCCGGTTGGCCACACGTGAGTAAGGAGCTCTGAGTTGGAGTGATCTGGAAGCGATGGGACCTTTGGCTCACTCCATAGCCGTTCGAGCTGGACGTACTTCTATCTGTCATCGGTGGTCTGGTCCTTCCTCTGGGGTCGTTCGTCCGACCACGATGTCGGTCGTTAGGGTAGTCGTCTTCCGAAGAATAATGTTCAGTGTGATGATCGCCACTGATGACCGAGTAGACGCTCATGGTGGATGAAGACCTTCGGGGGCTGACGTACGTCGTCCTGCTCGAGACCGATGACGGTTTTTGGAAGGATGTAGCGTACTCTGCGTAGAGCGAGGCAGTCGCCGGTGCTGATCCGGGCTCAAACGAGGCGGACGAGTGTGCGTAGGACGAAGACGAGGAAGGGATGTTGAAGTGATGGGATCGGGGTGCCGGGGAGACGGACGAGAAGGAGGCCCGGTGGTGATTCGAGTGAGAGGAAGACCGATAGTTGTATGTCGGAACCGGCAACGGAGAGGAAGTCAGGCTGGAGGAGGTGATGAGTGGTGGGGCAAGCAGAAGATCGGCCGATATTGGCAGCGACTTTCTGGGCGAGATCGGAAATCCAGAGTACGGCTGGATGGGAGTGAACTTTCTGAAGCCATTGTGGTGAGAAGAGCTCGAGTTTGAACGAGACATTGGCTGTGGGTCGCACAAGCTCTGGAGAGATTCTGAGGAGCTGACGGTGGTAGCAGTGCCTCTAGAGTTTCGTCTCTCGAGCGGAGCCGAGTGAGGGATGTATGTAAGGTAATCTGAAGACTCGGCGTCGCTTCCGTACGGCGGAGAGTCGTGGTCCCAGAACGGGGACAGTGGGGAGAGAGGTAGGACCTCTGGGAGATGGGTCTCCAGGGCACTCTGGGAACGCATCTCGTCTAGCTTTGCACATTCCAATGAGCAGTATAGCAACGAAGCGGGTGACACGGCAGAAGCAGGAGTAGGGACAGTGGCTGTTGAGGAAGCCGTAGGTTGGACTTCAGGGACGGGTGTAGGCAGCGGGGTGCGTTCGGATTCAACTCGGATAACGTCGGGTTTAGCGGTAGCAGTAGTAATAATAGTGGTGGTAGTAGTAGTAGTAGTGGTAGCAGTAGTAGTAGTAGTAGTAGTAGTAGCAGCAGTAACAGAGGCGGTGGTAGTCGTAGCAGGAGTAGTGGGAAGGAGAGAAAGGTTGGAGATCGCTCCGTCTAAATTCTCGTCAGAGGACACTTGCGGATCTGGTAACACGACCGTCAACTGAGTGGGATTTAACGAAAGGTCTTTACCCAGTTGTGGTCGGCGGATGGTAGCAGACGGCTTGAGGTTGGTGTTTGGAGGCACAATGATCGCTCCTGGCGGGGCTTTAGCCTGTGGAAAGAAAGAGAGAATGTATGCGTGGGTGTATGAGTCAGACATGAATGTACCCTGATGACTCGAGCACAGTTGGAACGGACCTTGATAGTTCCCGTTTTGCTTCTACGAAAGTTGGGTGCAATCGGAGGAATGTACTTTAGCGGACCAGTCTTATTGACTGGAGCGGGAGCTGCAAGGGCGGCTGTATGTACAGAAGGAGCATCGCTGGCCAAGGATTGTTGTCGTTTCTGCTGCTGTTGTAGCAACCTAGACTGGGCGGTCGGACGGGCCTGATGGATCAGTTTGTCGCAGACCGGGCACCAGGTCTCTATGTCTAGTCCGGGAGATTCTATCGGTTCGGCCATGGCGATGGTAGGAAAGCACTAGTCGACTGGTGGACCGAGCGAGAGAAAAACTGGGGTTGAGGGAGAACGAGGGTGGTGCTGGAGGTGTATTTGTTATGTACGTGTATGTGTATGGGTGTGAGTGTGAGAGTGTGTGTGTGTGTGTGTGTGTGTGTGTGTGTGTGTGTGTGTGTGTGTGTGTGTGTCTGTTTGAACAACAAGGGACGGGTTGAAGGTATGCTTGTGTGCGTGTGTGTATGTCCGATGTTTGTAAAGAAGAGAAAACACAAGAAAGAAGAAAGGGAAGGAAAGGAAAAGAAAAGAAGACTGGTTGTTCCCTATAACGCTCTCTTCATAGGATGAACCTTTCTTCCGGTCGAAGAGCCCTGTAAGGACGAACGGATTGAGAGGATGGATGTTGGTTGAAGGTCAGACGAAAAGAGAAGGCGAACACAACCACAACCACAACGATCACAAGCGGGACGAACGAGTGCTTGAACAAGAAACACCAACAAGGGACACAACAAAAGAAGCCGGGAAAAGAAGGAGAAGGACGACGAGAGACAAGAAGGGAAGGAGGAGAAAAAAAAGAGTCAGGCGGAGAGAACGAAAGGGGAGAGAGAGAGAAAAAAAAGAACGGCAAAATCGGAAATAGGCCGGAAGTCTGCAGGGCCTAGACCTCATCGTCATGGACGGTCGACTGCGCTTGGCTGGCTTGTCGCTCTGAGGTTCAATCAGGGCTCAAAGTCCGGGCCCATCGGCTGGCCTTTTGGTTCGGACCGGTTGATCCGAAGACCCGCGGTCTGGGCTCAATGATCAGCTGAGTATGTCTTACCGGCTAAGGTTGGGCGATCGGGGAAAGGGGATGGGGGATGGGGAAGAGAAGGTTCGTGACGTCATGGGTTCCGTACCAGAAATTGCTTTCTTTGCTCGTTTTATCTCCGACCGATCGTCCCAAGTATTAAACCGCGTTGCTTATTATTGATCCATACGCGTATTGTCCGGGCTAATGCGAGACTGGACAATCGGTATGCATCTTTATAGGCTCTGTGCATGTCAATATCATACGCTGAATTTCACATAGACCGTTAGTCGCGTAAACGGATAACCAAACGCAAGCTCATTCTCACCTTCCACGCCCGTACTGATACTTACGCTCACGATTGTGTATACTAACCAACGTACAGTGATGGTCTCACACACGTACACATACACGTTTATACACTCACACACGTAGCGGATACCTTGAGCTGAGTTTCATGAACGCACACTGACGCCCTATGAGTCTCCCCTCTTGGGTGTTCTTCAATCACTTTTTCCACTCGATTTCGTTCAGCTTAGCCCCGCTCCGTTCAGTCCAGTTTGACCCAGTGTGCGATCCGAGATATGATCTCAAGATCACCTTTGAGGTCACCTGGACCTGCTATCCCTTCTCTCTCTGCGGCTCACACATGTACCTCTGACCAACCCTTCGAACTGCTCTGCTTTAGCTCGTAAATCCTACCGTCCGGTCGGCTCGCGCGGACTCCGTCCGGTCCGGCTCTGTCCAATGTACTTGACGATAAAAAGCACAATCAACAATCCATCCTGGTTAACCCATCTTCTGCTGACCTCTCTAGCCTTTGATCTGCTCATCCCTGAATAATCCTACAGTCACCATGCGTCTCACCACTCTGCCTATCAGCGCTCTCCTGAATCTTGCCTTGGGCTGCAGCGCTCGCTCTAACGCGTACCCTTTCCAGCGGATCACCACCACCACCACCACCACATCCTACAACGGAATCTCGTTCGTCCTCGTCGGTGATTCCACCACCCATTCGGGTACACTGACTTTGAATTGTAAGTTCAGTTGGAAACATCCTCACATCGCTTTCTGTTGCGACTCGATAGCTGACTTTTTCAACCTTTTCTTAACCATCGTTGACGCTTAAAGCCGGGGGCTGGGCGGAGGGATTTTGCGGCAGCCTCACTGGCGGTACATTTTGTTCGGACAGATCATCCAATGGAAAGACCACAGGGACGATTGTGTCTGAAGGTTTCTGGGATCTTGCCCTTGCTGACGTTCAGAACGAGGTTTGTCTTTTGTTTTTGCTTGACGTCGTACTTTTGTATCAATCTTCTTGTTCCCATTTTCTCCTTGTCCTCTCTCTCTCTCTCTTTCTTTCTTTCTTTAACTTTCTTTCGCTCACCTCTCCTTACATCCTCTCATCCTTTCTTTCAATCACGCATGCACACAGACGGAGAAAGGTAACAAGTTGTTTGTCACCATCCAGTTCGGTCACAACGACATGAAAATTGCCCCTCCAGAATCCATGGCTGCCAACCTGACAAGCTTCGTTCACCAACTTAACAACCTCGGCGCCAACCCTGTACTCGTCACCGCACTCTCCAGAAGAAATTTCAACAACGCCACCGGATTGATCGCGGACACGCTCGGTCCTTGGGCAAACGCCACGATCGACGTCGCGCATGCCACAGGAAGCGCGCTTCTTCCTTTGCACGAGGTTTCGATTGCTTATCTCGAATCGATCGGCCAGAGCGCTTCGCAAATACTCAATCGCTCGCCAGATGATAGGACCCATCTGAATCTGGCCGGCCAGTTTTTGTTCGGCAGGATGGTAGCCGACCTCATGCGAGTATTTATCCTCTCGGATTCGGATCCCTCTCCGTTCACAATCGATTCGGATCTATCTCTAGCGTTGTACACCGGGAAACAGTACGCGTTTGAGCCGGTGTACCAGCCCGGTCATAACGCTACGTACTAAGAGCTATCTTTTTCTACCTGATGCTCTTGTAGGCAATCTTTCTGTAGTTCTTTCGTTCGTTCGTTCGTTCATTCGTTCGTTCTTCCCTTTGTTTAAAATGTGCAAATATGTATATGTGTCTACCTATACGGGAATTAGAGAACAGGACGATACAGAAACAGAAAGAAAGAAGCATAGTAGATACAGTAAAAGAAAAAAAAAGGAAGAAAGAAAAGCGAACACAAAAGATGTTCTCAACCTAAACTCGACCAAGAAAGAAACCTAGAGTGGAACCAACGAGAGGGATCCCTATAGAGATCTCTGGAACGGCCCATCCTGTTTCATCGATTGATTCATGTGGTGAGTAGGGCGGTTGGCCAGAGGCGTCTTCTGGTTTTCCTTCTTTCTGATCTTCATCCTTCTTTGCCTCGCCCTCGTCCTCATCCTTGTCCTTGTCGTTATCATCTTTATCATCGTTGTCGTCGTCATCGTCGTCGGGTTTGGTGTCAAAGATATCATTCTGCGCTCCATTCTGAAATCCATATTCTATTTTCTCGACCACAAGAGAAGACAAGAAGATACATAAGATTAGGGATGACTTCTTCTCTTGGGTTTTTCGATTCACTCATCGAATTTCGAAGGAAAACAAGATGTAAGAACGACACACTCATGTTATACAACGGTGTCGTCTACTCTCACAACAGAGAAAGAAGAAACCCTCATCTCATCAGTCATCGTTCTTCATCGCGCGCTCTCAAAGTAGAACAGACCAAGAGACGATAGACAAACTTGAGAAACGATGTTGTCCCCTTCAGCTTGAGACCACACAAATGGAGTCTTTGGTCCATCCAGACAACCAGACGTCTCTGTTCCGTTCCCGTTGATGCACTCGGCAGCGACTTTACCGGTCAAGACTGGCTGGACGCCTGTGGCGTTGTTGATCCTACATCTGTCTATACTTCACCATCCCCCAAAGACACAACAATCATCAAGAGATCATAGAGATTTGATCAGGCACACCTTTCAGATCTGGCATCAGAGAAGCCAAGGAAGATGAGCGGTGGAAGAGGGGTAGGACGAACACATGTTTTGATACATCTCGAATGGATAACCTTCACCTCTCCCTTCTGCGTTCTGGTTGTTCGCCGTGTGGATCCCTTCTCAACGTCAAAGATGAACGGCGCCAAGCATGTAAACAAAACGAATTCGTGAATCTGAGCATGAAATCGGTGGGAACAAACAATTCCAAGTGCAATGACAGCCTTTCTCATCGTCACATTCCGGCAAATCCTGTGGGACTTCAAAGCTGATCTCTCTATACCAGACACATGAGTGGTTGACCGCTTTGATCGGAAAGTCCAAGGGTGAGATATCAGCGCATTTGCCCAGGTCAGTTTTCTTTCCTCGATTGGCTTCTTCGGAGTTCAAGAGTTTTCAATTTGCACAAAGGCATCGAAAAGAATGAAGATTAAAAGCCAAGAGAACAGACGACTGAGACTGACAGAAGATGGTGAAATCTTCTGGCTTTAGTTTCTTGACATCCGACTCGTAAGCGATCGCAAGCGCACAGCCTCCAAACTTCGAGTCATCTACTGCTTCTCCAAAGTTAAGAACCGTATGTAGTGCTGGTTTCATCCGGGTCCAGTGGGTCACCAATACCCCAGAGAGAAAAATCAGTTCAAGTCTCTCTCTCTTGCCTTCGTGAAGGAGAACGCGCGCGCGCTCTCAAAAACTCACGACCAACGGTATCACATGCGTATTCTCCTAACGGACTCTGGTTAGTCGGATCCCTGTACTTTGTGAACTGCCTGTTACAACTGATCTCGAACTTGGCCGATTGACCTGGGTACAACTTGAGATTTCGAAGTTCGTTATCGACAATTGCGAGGGGAGTTATAATCGGGCAAAAAGGATAACTTGCGTTTAGTGTGTAACCCTAACATAGGTTATGTTGATCACTAACATCCATGAAATCCCCGTCTAATCAACCAATTTTCTCCTCGATCAAAAATAAATAAAAAAGGGGTCAAGAGCGGGGGTTAGGCTTTTTTTCCATAAACTCTGAGAAGGAGAACTCAATTTAGATACTCGCCTCTGGGAGGAAGATTAAGATCGCCATGTCCAAACCATCGTTCTGGTATTTACGTCATACCCACACATCCAAAACGCACCCAGACGGAAATAAAACGAAACAGGTTAAAACGAAACCCCCTTGGTATGCGCTTTGAACTTTACCTGGAGGACTAACCGATGGATAGATTGTCCGACTGCCTTAAAGGATTCTACCGATCCGAAAAAACTAAAATAGCGTCAGAACTTTGTATGAAATCAAGCAGTTGGCTTTCAACATCCAACGATAATCTATCGCGTCGAACGAAGGTTTTAACGTTCAGTCCTGAGAATGACCAGGAAAAAACACTGACGACGGCGTGGTTGGTATTGTAATCGACAGTCTGACTCGTCCCGTTGAAAGCGTACATTCCTAAGCATCAACGTCATCCAAAGATTTCCGTGTCGGCGGCAGTGCCAAAGAGAGAGAGAAAAAAAAGATACAGAAAGGGGAAACGACAATGAAACAGACCGAGATAAAAGACATCGATCAGCTCTGTATCCAGCTTTAATTTCATAAAGAAGAACTCTCTGGAAGAGAGACGACTTGAGAAAGGAAGAAAAGAAAGGGGTCATACCGGGATTCCATAAGGCGACATGGGCTGATGCAGATCGAAACATCCCGAGACAAAGACTGACGTGCAGCCAGAATGTTGAAATCATTTATTTTAACGAGGAAGAAAGCTTCAAAGAAAGCAAGGTGGGTTCGGTGAGGGAGAATATGAAAGAAACGATGTTGTTGTTCTCCTCATTTCCTCCAAAAACAACCAAGGTTTATCAAATGAATCAACCTAGTAGTCAGAGGAAGAGGGAGGAGGGAATGAAAACACAGACAGAAGGCAGTCGATAGGCGCGCACGCCCTACAGGTCGATCAGGAACACAGGCACCGAGCGTGTCATTAGGCTGAAACGTCTCTTCTTTCCTTTGGACCATGTCGTGAAAGAACACATAAAGGTCATTCATAACGCCACTGGTTTCTGATTAAAAAACCAGAGGCAAGTGTGATCAACAAGAGCAGAGGAGGGGAAAAAGGAAGGGGAGGGGAGGGGAGGGGAGGGGAGAGGAGGGGAGAGGAGGGGGAAAACAAAGCAAAGAGGAAGGTCTATGGAAGGTAACTAAGTGAAGTAACTTGGAAAAGAGAAGTAAAAACTCGTCTAAATATATCTAGAAATACAGTATTGATCGTCTTGAGGAATTAGAAAGAAAGGACCAGCCCGGAAAACCAAAAAAAAAGGAGAAGAGAAGAGAAAAGAAAAAAGAGAAGGAGATGGGATATGGAGAATGAGACAGAGCAAAACTGACAGCTGGACTAGATCGAATTTGACTAAACTATACTAAACTATACTAAACTATGTTCAAGGAGTATCTGAGAGGAAGACTTGTAACCTAATGATTGGGGAAGAGTAGAACATGAAACAGGAGAACCGGCAGACAAGAAAGAAAGAAGGAATGAAAAATTCTATGGGTTGTTAAGCTGGATAGCACCAGACTAACCAGCTTAGCTTTTGATCGTGACTATACTCGCAAGTATCGCTGTTGCCATCAAGAAAATGTTCTTGGCCGACAATGCCGGCATGCTTCGAGCTGCCGAAGAGTCGTCCGATTTAGACTTTGTAGAGGTCACAAAAATGTCATTCTGTTGTAGAGAAAGAGAGATCAACAAGCTAGTCAGCATGATCGACGACATGACAGGACCTCACTTCAGGCAAGGAAGACTTACCTGTGCTCCGTCCGCCCAGCCGTAAATCATATTATATAACGGTGGAATCTAAAGGGGCATGCGCAACCGAAAGAAATGTCAACAACCGAGGCGCATAAGCCAACGTAAAGGCAGAAAGATTAGACGAACAGTAGAGTTGTTGTTGTTTCCATCAAGCTGAGACCAATAGTGGGGTTGCTTAGCGCCCGGAGTACAACTGGACGTATCACCCTCGCATTTAGCCGCCACCTTGGGTGTATCAACTACAGCTGTAGTGTTCGTTGCGTTATTGATTCGACAGCGGTACATGTTGTGGTACATCTCATCTCCGTAGCCTTCGCCCCGGCCTTCTGCGTTGTAATTTCCAGAGGTATGGATCCAATTCCAGCTACAGTGGCAGCCTCCTTCGGGACAAGCCGGCATATCTTTGGGTACCTGAAAGTCAATTTCTCTCGTCCAGACACAGGTGTGATTTACAGAGAATACGGAAAAGAATTCTGGACGAAGTTTGGTGACGTCGCTCTCATAAGCAATTGCCAGCACGCAACCACCGAGGAGGGTAGTGTTGACCGGTGTAGTGTCATTGAAGTTATTGACGGTGTGTAACGGTCCTTCGCCAGTGCACGCGTACTCAGGTAAGTCACCAGTATCTGTCGGGCTTCTGTAGCTTGTGAAAGCACGGTTGCATGAGAGTTCGAACGTTTCCGTCTTGCCAGGCGTGAGCTCCATAAAGTCGCCGTCTTTTGGTGGAAGATCCAAGAAGCCGTGACCGAACCATTCAGCTAAAGGGCAGGAACCGCAGGAGGACTTGTTAGCCCTTTGCAACGACCATACATAATCCCAAAAATCAAAGTCAAGGTGTAGACAGTGATGGTGTACTCACATTGTGTCAGGTTATCATACTTTCGAAGAGGGCCCTAAAGAAAAGACAATAGAGATTTATCAGTCAACAAGAAGAGAGAGTGTAGGAAAAGGCTTGGAAGACTAGGAGGAAACATCATATACGTACAACTGCAGCTGCGGTATTGTACTGGGCGACCGAGTTATCTGTTCCGTTGAAGCCGTAGAGTCCTGAGAACAGGTCAAAGGGACAGGGAGAGCGGTGAAAAAGAAGAAAAAAGCGGGCAACCCAGGACGCGTCATCGATATGTAATCCTGTAAGGGAGAATACTTGGCGGATTGAGAAAGTGTATGGATGATACATGCGTACCTGGATTCCACAGAGCGATATGACCGGACGCTAAAGATGGGAACAGTGCGCTCGCGCTGAGCAATGCGAGTGGGAGAGATAACGATTGGGAAAGCATGGATGGTTTCTGGGATAAGGGCAAGCGGAGTGGAGAGGAGAGGAGAAAGGGGAACAAAGAGAAATCAAGGGCACAGGGGATGGGAATTTAAAACAGGCACAGTAAACGATCAACAATGATGGGACCTAGGTGGTTATCAAGTGGCAGGATGTCTAGGTAGGAGGGTGGGGGGATGGAAAGGACGAAAGAAACAAGAAGAAAACAGATGGCAGTGAACGTTCAGGATCAACCTGTGTATGCCAGAGAAAGTAATGTAAAAGGAATCAAGACGATCAAAATGGAGTGGGGTTCAGGAAAGAGAGACAGAAAGAAAGAAACGAAGGAAGAAAACCGGAGAGGCTGGGTATGTGGTGTGATCACTGTGGATTTTTAGGGCGTGTTGTACAGCCTGCGGTGACAACCAGAACGGACTACATCGTAATCATAGTAATTCAATACGAACAGAATCTATTGATAGTGCTCATAGATAAGAACGAGGGTGTGGAGAATAAAAGACACTAGATAGAGACTAGAGAACACTGAAGAAGACTATAGAACTCATTAAAAGCGATACACAAAATACTTCCACTGCTATTCTTGATCATTTTAGTCATTCAACAAAAACACCGCCCGATGTTGATCTCTCAGTCTTCACAGTGACGAACCCGCCGATCGTTTAACAATTGCGGATGTACAGGGCGGGTTACCGTTTGTGCTCGAGTGTGGCGCAATCACATCAGGTGATCAAATTCATATGCACAGCTGATGATGTTACGAGATCAAATCTCGTAACCACCTTCAGGTATTCCATCCTCTCCAGCACTCATTCGCTCACCTCAAATCTCACATACACACACCAACATTGATAGATCCAGATAGATCCATCCTCTTCTCCTTCTCATCCTCTTTAGCCTTCGATCGATATCCTATTCGTTCTCTCTTCTATTCAGACAGTTATGGAAGAAGATGACATCATGGCCGGAACGGTGCAGGCCCCGTCAACCGACATCACCCAGTCATCGTTAGATCCCACATCCCAGCCATCGACACTCACGTCTACAGAACAAGCAGCAGATACAGAGATCACTTCTCCGGCGGCTACTGCTACCACCGTCCCTCCAGTCAAACCGAACTCGCCCATTAAGCAGACTGAGGCCGAAAAGAGAGAAGAAAGGTTAGTCTCGTTTTTTTTCCTCTATGCCTTCTCTTTCAACTTGTCATCCTTTTGGGCTGTACGCCTACCCCCTTTCCTGACCCTCGATCCTTGGACTTTCGCCTTTCCTTTATGCGCATCGTATGCAAACCTATTCAAGACGTAAGAAAGGACTTGGAGCGGATGAGAAGAAGAGAGGAAAGAGACTCTTTGGTGGCTTGCTAGGGACGCTTGATGCTTTCAAAGTACGTCACTCACATGCCTTTCGACCTTTGCTTCTCTCAATTGCAACGCGACTTACAGTTATGCGCTTCCACCATCCATTTGCCTCCTTTCTCTTGTTCGCTTTCCCTCTTCCGAAAACAAATAGAAAGAAGAACGGAAACGAGACGCGTCAGACGCGGCAAAGAGACGAGAGCTCATCACAAACCGAATCCAGACAAAGCTTCGATCAGAAAACACGATCTCGGAGGAGCTTGCCACAAAGGAACGTTCGGCTCGAACTCTCCGGCTCGAGGCAGAGAGAAAAGAGTTTGAGGTTAAACTCAAGTCAGGATCGGTACGTTTTGTTCTCTCTTTATACCTACAGAGATCACACCTCTTTTTCTAAACTCCGTCTTTCCATCCCTCTCTTTTTGTTTCCAGCTGGCTACCCGCCATCGGTCTCTGCTCCGTCTTTCGTCTTTCCTCCTTACCACTTCTTCTGCTCCAACTCAATCAGTCTCACCCGATACAGACGCCTCGTTATCCCCCTCAACAAGCCACTTGAGCTCGTTATTTCCAATCTCGAGTCAGTCGTCTGGAATTCTGAAACCAAGACCGGAAGTTACTCTGCCTGCTTTGTTTTATGTTGGTTCTCTTCTCTCTCTCTCTCTCTGTCCTGTCCGTTTGAATCATGGTTGCTAAATCTATCTTGGGTCCAAATAGTCTCCAGCCAAATTGACGGATGAGCAGCAAACCAAAGTCAACAGACAGCTTGAGGAGGTTGAGAATTTAGTTAAACGAGAAAAGACAGCTTGGGTGGAAGAGAGAAGCGCATTGGAAGACCGAGTGGTTGAGGTTTGTCCCTTCTTTCTGATTTTTTCCTCATTTTGCTACTTCGTGAGAGTAGGTCTGTATTTGTTCACTCTTCTGATGGTCTTGTCTTTTCCTTGGGTGGTTTCTCCTTCAAATCCATAAGGCAAGGAACGAAGAAGGCGAATTGATGAAATCGATCGAGGATCTCCGAAGACAACGTCAAGGTCTCGACCGAGAATCCTCAAACACCCAATCTACAACTGCCCTCAATAGATCTTCTGTCCCTGCATCGGCTACAACCACAGGCACCCAGCTAGAAAAATCGATAGGTCTGGAGGGAGAGGATCAGGAGATGAAAGGTGTAGATGAGTCGAGGACGGGGACGGTGACTGGATCGGCTGCGCCCACTGCGAGTACAGGAATGGATGTCGAAGGGGACGAGGCTCTTGAATATTAATCGAGAGCGAGACAAAAGATAAAAAGAGACGTTTTCTTTTCTCAAAGCAAGAACAATTACAGATAAGAACGGGAATGAAAACAAAACAGGCGAAAAGAGACTTTAGAAGTATGAAAAAGGACAGTCATCTTATATATTCGATTTTGGCGTTTTCTTTTCCTTCTTTTCATCGTTCTCCTTGTCCTTCCCTTTTGCAATCTCCTTGCCCTTGTTCTTTCTTTTTCCATTACCCCTCCCATTCCCGTTCTCCTTTCCCTTCCCATCCAGCTGAGCCTTCTTTCCAGCATCCTGAGCAGCTTTCGTCCTCGCCAGTCTCCGAGCGTCACCAACGGCTTTCACTCGTTCAGTCTTGATACGTTTCATGTCCTTCGGTGCCGTCGTTTTGAGCATCTTTATCCTCATCGGTGCTAGTGCTCCTTCTTTTGTGGTCCGATTCCCCTTTCCATTTAACTTGATATCCTCATGGGCATTCCCGTTGGTTTTGCATGGTGTTCGAGACAAGGACATTGTTCGGGCTTGAGCTTGGTCCTGAGTAGGTGTAAAATCTGGAAGAACAGGTCGAGGTTGAGCAGACGTAGGAGTCATCACTACATCCAAAGACCGTTGAGTCGGGATCAACCCTTTTGAAGGAGAATCGACTGCGTTTGACTCTGAGGGTGAAAGAGCGAGGGAGAAAGGAGATCGAGGTTCGAGGTGGGGGATTCGGATGGGTGGATATTGACTGGGTGGTAGAATCGTCTGAAGTTGGGTCAGAGATGAGGCGTGTACAGTCGACTGCAGTTTCATTGGGGAAAGAAAGATTGGTCAGACTTGGATCTTTTTTCTCTCAGAGAAACTCAAGGCAAGAGAACCCTGTACACAAGAAAAGGAAAAGACCCGAAACGAGGACTTACCTTGACGCCCAAAACAGCACATCGTCGGACACCCAACGCGCTAGCCAACAGAGCTTCCGCTCCGACTCCCAAGCTGACAAGTGTCACTCTTCCTTCCAAGTTCAAAGCTTTCCGTCGGCCGTTGTAGGCCGCACACATCTGAGGTAGATGACTGACGAGCGAGGGGGGAGAGATATCACCTAGACAGGCAAACAGGTAGACCATATGTTCTTCCTTATCTTTTGACCCTTTCTGTGCAACTTTGTTCGTGCAAGATTCAGTATGGTTGGTAATGGGCTCTGGTTTAGTTGATGAAGGGGGGATAAACGACTGGAGAAAGCCTAATGGCAGAGGTGTTGGCTCGATCGACCCTGGCTCAACAGGAGAAGACAAAACAGACGGCAAGGAAGCAGAAGCAGGGGCAGGTGGAAGCAAAGGAGTAGAAGAGAGGTATTTGGTACACATATTGATTCCTAACACCAGGTGGTCCACAATAGATGGTTTCGGAGGCAACGAGTTGATCATCACTTGTTCTTGATCTTCCTCTTCATCCACGTTCTTCAGACCTCCGGCATTCTCCACGTCAATGTCGACCATGGAAACATCCTGTACGTCTTCTAAAACATGCTCTGTTGGAGATTCGACGGCTTTGGATGGAGCCTTGTCTTCTGACGATGGGCTCGGCTTTGTGTGGGTGGTCTTGGAGACCTTCTTGATGGCTTTCTTTGTTTTCCTCGTCCGTTTTTGAGCGTATAAGGATTTCGCATGGTTGTAGTCAGATACATTGGCAAACAGTGCACAGAGCGCATGAAGTGTGGTTTGCTGAAGATGACGAGGGTAGGTCGGCCTGATAGTTTTTCATCAAGTTTGGGTCCGTCAGCTTTGTCTCGCAAACTTTTGTAAAGATACTCAGCATAGCGAGAGCAGAAAGTAGAGAGTGAAGGATACAGAAGTAGGGAGAAACCAGAACACAGAATACTGACCAACGAACGTAGTTTGGGCTCTCTAGCAAACTCTTCCAAACGACCTTTGTCTGCTCGCTCGTGGGCTCTGCCTTTCGCTTTCCTTTCCCGGCTGCATATCCAGTTTGGGTCTCTCCCGGACCGAGGTAGGATGTCGAGTGGGATTGAAGGGGAATAGACTTGTTGAACGAGACGGACGATTGTGCCTTTGCTCGGATGGATGACCCAGACTGATGAACGGCAAGTGAAGGCCTTTTCGGAGCGCCAGAGGCAGGTGAGCCTGCAGACATTGTTCTCTCAAACGGTGTCCTCGCTGGTTTCTTCTTGGACGACGAGGGTGATTGTGGAACAAGAAAGGAGAGATCCATTTGGAAGCACTATCTAATGAAATCTTGGTCGGGAAACTTGGTAGCAGGTAAAGTGAGCTGTGTGAGTGTGGCACGATATACCACGTGAAGCGGTGTAACATCAGGCTGTTAGGATCCAGAGCTGAAGTGGTTACTGGATGGTTACAACAGAAGTAACCGCGCGCGAAATGGAATCGGGCGAGAAAGAAGTTCAGACTCTCGCTGGAATGGTGTGCAACCAAGAAGACGATGCAGGGGTCATCTGGAGTTGGGAAAGAGATTTATATCACAATGTACAGGGAATAACAAAGGATCTCGGCTTGGAAAACTATGCTACCGGTGGTACAGGAGCCCCTTCTTTGATATCATCCTCAGACTCCAGCGATTATGCACAAGAAGACAAATCTTTGAAGGCGCTAGAAGCACTTGCGCTGGAAGACTGTACACCTGCACGTTGATGTGATGGGAGAGCATGAGAAATTAAAAAAGGATGAGAAGCAGGAGAAGAAAGAGAAAATAAGGGGATTATCGCCCAGGTCAAGTCCCTGACATCAAGGATGCAAAAAGAAGCTGGATCTGTTAAGTCATGTTTCTTTCGAGATACACATCGTTCTTCATCATACAGATGAATGTTATTGTATATACATACAACATAGCACTCTACTGCCATGTGTAAGGAATCCAGACCTTATTCACTCTCTTCTTCTTTCTGATTGACGGTCGGCAAACTGACAGCCTGCGAGAGAATGACCAGATCGATACAGAATCTCAGGACATCGCTTATTCTGAGAGGATCCATCGCGTGGAATTTACCGAATATAGTATGGAAGACCGTTGGCGTCCACGAGACTATAGAGGAGATCAAGAGCGTTGAAAGAAACGATGAAAATCGGATACAAGAACATTGAAACAAAAAGGAAGAAGGCAACGTACGAATGGTGCCCACTACTTGAGTCCATGCGAAAGCTGGAGTTGACCCTGCGAACGTCCCCAACCTCCAATTCAACAACACCTGTGCCAACAACGCCATCATCGATAATGACGTATTGAGAGAAGTTCCGTATTTCGGCAGCCGAAGCTTTTCTGACCAGGTTGAGAGCGTCCGGAAGAAGCCAGGAGGCCTCCGATTAGGAAATTTCATAGGAAGGAGCTGAAGGTAAGTTGGGCTGATAAGATGGGGGAGTTCAGGAAGGTATGTTAGGGTGATCGTCAGAATAGCTACGAACTAAAGCGAAAGTCAAGATCAGTGATCTTCCTCTCAAATGACGTTCCTAGTGCTAAGCTGATGGTCGTGCAAAAAGAAAAGAAGAGACATACCACGCCTCTTTGAACCCACGTAAGCTTCTGGTCGGACCTCCTGCTCATCCTCTCCGAGTGTGTTCGCCCAAACCTGTAGAACCCCACAGGGATTGAGCCACTCCGGCCGTTCCATTTGAAGCCGATGCCCCACCAAAGACAAGCCCATCGCCAGATGGAAACAATGTTGATCACCTGTACTGCAACCAACATCCATGCAGAGCTGTCATAATCATAACGATGTCGGTGATAAGAGATCGCTTCGTACAGACTACTGAAACACAGGTAAAGGATGGTCGACGGAAGACTAAGGCCCGTGCTCAAGGACCGGGAAAAGAGGTGATACGCCTGAAGGATGAATCCGAGGGGGTATCGGATCAAGCCGCCAATGATGATGAAGACGGAGCGAAGGATGGGCCGTTTGGAATACGTGTGGCTGTTCCCAAAGATAGCATCTGGGAGTAGTTAAAGTGGACGCATAACAGGTAGACAGACAGTTGATCAGAGACCCTCTAAGACCAGGCAGCCAAGAACAAAAAATATTTGTCATCAAAGGGAGAAAGAAGATCCTACTTATGAAATCCGCCACCTGCAGTGTACTGGCCTCCGAATAACCATTGTCCCTATATGGATAATCTGGTCTATATTGATCGAGCCATCTAAGATTGTTCTCGTTGATCTCATCAATAGCAAGTATTTTCGATTGTGATAAGATATCAAAGGTGATGTTCCAGGGAACAGTGAACGGATCTATAAGGACGTCAAAGGGAAGGATGAATGAGAGGTTGATGAGCGCGCAGAAGTCAGAAAAGTAGATTCATCCTCTTTCTGTCCCTGAATACTGCTCACCAGCTTGAACGTTGGAAGACTCATCGATACGAGGCAAGGTGACCCAATCCTCAGACCCAGCTGCATGATCGTCTATGTAAAGGGTTACATCCCGGAGGAGAAAATGAAGGAATTTAGGATGGAGAAGGGTCATCTTGATGTCGACTAAACCGATGTCTTGAATGAGAAGAATACATTTAAAAAACATACGCAGAGTCATATAGGGTCCATAGAAATGAGTCTTTTCAGGTCTACGAAACCATGGTGCTTTGGCAGGATCATGGGTACTGTTCGCATCAAAGTGCTGAGTGATTAAAGACCGGTAGTGACCTACAGCATTGAAAGGAATGTAGGCGATCAAGGCCATCCAATTGAGAGGGTCTCGTTTGAATTCAATCGTCGACTACATGAAGAAACCACAAGTCAAACCAACAGAAAGATCCAGAATTCAAAGACAGTTAGCGCTCACAAACTCTAAACTCTGGTTTCACCAGGTAAACCTCATCATGAGATGACCAACCTGTTCTAAACCCACATCACGACGTTTTCTAACATATTTGTCATAATCATACTTTGGCGTATCCTTAGCCATAGAGAGCCAGCTTCTAGACTTGATTTTCAGGCTCGCATCCCGCTTGTAAGGAAGGTATTGTCTTTGAATTTGAAGATCTTCGTTCTCTTCGGCTTCGTTAGGCGGACGGCTTTCACGGTACTTTACTGGCTGACCCCAAGTGGCCCGTTCATTAATAACAGGGCGCACGGCAAACTCTCTGACGGCCCCAGAATCATAAAATGCGTTAAGCGATCGCGAGACGTTTTCTAGATGCGAGCTATCACGAGGAGGGTTGGCGAGAGGATCCTTAGGACGAGCGAGCAGTTGAAGAGTATTTTTAGTCGATGAGGCAGATTCGAAGGAAGAAAAGGAGGGATACCATTCTTTGAACTCCTCCATCTCGACTCGAGGTGGACTGAGGGAGCTCAATATAGGATCGGGATCAGATGGAACGATGACGAAGGTGTTGATGATTTCGGGAAAGAAAGTTTGGGGCTCGTAAAATTGAGATCTGTTTTCGTAGAAGGATGAGAGTGGAGAGGTCAGAGAGTTGAACTCAGGATAATAAGAGAGACACGAGCAAGAGACAACCAAACTGACAAAACATCCAGAGGGATAGACAAATTGACCGTCTTCTTGAAGGTCGTGTCGGTAGAGTTGAGGCTGATTCAAGAGAAGACGGCCTGGCTATAGATTGACTGCCAATCCCCACGGAATGATATGTCTGGAGAGAGATTATTGTAGAAACTGCTGTCGTTTCTACTCGGAAACTCTCTTCCAAACCTGACAAACACGCTGGCTACGACATCGAACTGGGGAACGTTCTCGCCGTAGTAGCTATTCACGGCATTGTAGTTGTAGTAGATTGTAGCCCCCCGATGAGGGTCAAAGACTAGACGCCAGAAATATCTAGCCACCGAGAAGACAAGGTAGATAGCTCCACCAGAGATTCCGAGAACAATCAAGATCGCAATCAGGATGAGAAGACGACGCCGAGTCAGAACGGGTTTCCTATGTGTTCGGAGGGACGGGCGGTCGTTGGCTGAATCCAAGATGGAATCTGTAGACGCATGCTCTCGGTTGAGAGGGGTGAGAAAGTGTTCCTCCATGATGGAGGGTAATGTTGAAGGAATGAAGGCAGCATTCTCATCTTGCTTGACTTGTCGTTGACTCTCACTTGTCCTTGGCAAGATGATCAGACGAACAAAGTTTGGAGGTAATAGGATCAACCCGGAACACATCACCGGGATCACACCGGGGCCACACCGGCTCCCACTGCGCCTTCTCCCGTGCCGGCGCCCGAAGATCACTCGGCTGGGTCTTCCGTACCAACATCAAGCTCAGAACAGACATGCAGGTGGGTATGATGCGAATGGATGTCTATCGAATAAGGAGCAGCAAGGATTGGTCCGAAAGAGAAACCAGCATGCCATTGAAGAGTCCGGTCGATCTGGATGTAAACAGACATTAACCGGAGCGCACGCCTGCTCTGTACGTGCTCGCTTACCGACACACAAACATACATAGCGTACAACGCACACACATACACACAAATGCACATATAAATACACGAGAACGCACACACGCGCATGCATATGCATACACACTTAACTGAACAGATCTATTCCTTCAAAATAGGAAAGGGAGTGGGCAGGTACAAGTGAGTGAAGCTAGAATTGTCAGGTCACGTGACTTGTGATTGATCCACTGCCAGGGATGAAAACTGAGGTACACTTCGTTCACAAGCCGAGATCTATAGACGCTCTACTTCTTATTGTTTGCGCTTCAGCGTATATTTGTATATCCAGTGTGTTTTGTATCGTGCTTCTGGGGTCTAGGAATCATTGTAAGTTGGGCTTTCTCAACCACCTGGAGACAGAAATTCCAAGCTGGGATCCTCTGCTACTTCCACTCCTTTCCTTATTCACTTGCTTCCTTGCTTCCTTATCTCCTTGACATCTTCCTAGTAATCCTATCAATTCTGTTTTCCAGTTCCAAGAGCCTGAACTTCTTCCCTGGAACCAGAGAGCCTTGTGTGGTTATGACTTTGTAACCTTTCTGTTACCAGCCCGGCCCCCGTCCTCAACACCGTGGGTGACGTAAGCGGATCCGTAACCAGGTCCGCCCCCAGTGTTTCTTTGCCTCACCTTCTCCGTTCTCTACACCAACCAACCAACCAACAAACAAACAGAGAACAGCACAAGCGAGCGAGCGGGCAAGCAGTCTTTCTTATCAAGAGCTAGCTGGGAACATAACCTAAATCTGAGAAGACTGTAGTCTATATACTCAGATGCCTCGATTCTTTCATCCTTGTAAGTTCTCCGCATTGGCTTCTCCGATGCATTCTTTCCAACGTGTGTCTCAACGCTTACGGGCCCTCTTTTATCCGGGTTTGCTTTCCAGACGTCGGAAAGACGCTTCTAGCGCTTCCTCTAATTTACACCACGGGTTAGTCTATCTCATCTTCCATAGATCTATCATCTCTGGTCTGTGCTCGATGACCTTTCGATGGACCGTTCAGGGAATCATATAATCTCAGATTCAGCCGGAGTAGGCGTTGACTCGTTCAATCTATTTCATTGTGCTTTACTTCGTCATTCCTCGGGGTGAATACGATACAGGATGGATGGGCTACTACATTGTTCGTGTGACCTAGCTTTCTGTTTCATTTCCTCTTTTAAGTCTATCGATCTTACCAGATCTATCTTTCGCGCAACGTCAGTATACGGACGCCAAACGACGACTGGTTGTCTATGAGAGAAAACGCACGTTTGACCGTCGAATTCAAGAAACACATTATCTAGGCGCAGAGCCAATCGACAACAAGAAGAGGCTGGCAGTTGGACATCTTTCAGAGCAAGACAAGGAACTCGTGCGACAGCGCTGGGCAAGCTTAAAGATCTGGGGAAGATACGGTGAGCTCAAAGCTATTTCTTTCTTGTTCAGCTCCATTTGTAGCTGATCTCTCTTTGAACGCCTCACGTATCGATAGTGAACCCGTTCCCTGAATGGCGAGAGCAGGGTATGTATCTAGCCATGATGTCTGTTCTGGTGGTTCTGTACGCACATAACGCGCATGCGTCTAGCCTAATTTCATTTATTTCTGTGACTCTAGGCATCTGGGAATGGTTCTTTTGGAAGCTTTTCCTAACACCCCTCTCAGCCATTTTTCCCACCGAAGAATATCCTTCCCTCGAGATTCTCCAACAATTGACAGAGATTGTACAGCCTGATTTCGTGGAGCTCAAGAAATCATCCGTAGATGATCACAGGCTCAATTACACTTGGGTACGTCTATCCATCCTTTGTCGCATCAAATATCTCTTCCTAGGTCGCCTGTGACTTTATACATCTCTAACCACGGGAAGATATATCTTGACTCAATTGGTCGTACAGTTGGGACAGTCGACATCTTATGTTCAAATGGCAGGCCTCAAGATCCTAACGGATCCTATTTTTTCGTGAGTTCTTGTTGACTCTTCCGTTCATGAACTTCATTGCGCGACTTCGCTCGTGCCATCGTCTCGACTGAATGCTCACCGATTCCTGCGCGCCTCTATTATCTAACTTGTCTTTCTCAAAGGGACCGAACGCTCGACAATCCACCTTTCCTGGGTCCGAGAAGGCTTCGACCAGCACCGTGCAACCTCCATGATCTCCCTGGAGTCGATGTCGTTCTCGTCTCCCACAAGTTGGTACCCTTTGTCTGAACCATGTTAAAATCTTTGCGCTTACGGGCTACGCTCACCTGACGATACCTTCTTATGTATTCGCATAGTCACTTCGACCATCTGGATATCAAAGCGGTCCATGAGCTTGGAAATACTGTATCTTGGTTTGTTCCGTTGGGGCTTAAGGACTGGTTCAACAAGGAAGGAGTTACCAACGTCACCGAACTAGAGTCGGTCCTTCTCTTCTCCCTTTTGGCAGATACAAAGAAGGTGAACGCGTTCGGCTACTGACGCATTTGAATCACTTGGGCTTCTGAACTGCTTGCAGCTGGTGGGAGTCGGCAAAATTCAGCCATCCAAGCTCATCTCAAGAATACAATATCACATGTACCCCAGCCATGGTGCGTTCTTTCTCTCTGTATCAACTGGTCTAGTCCAAATGCTCGAAAGGTCTAACTCTGCTGATTTTCATTATTATTTTGTTCGAGTAGCATTGGTCAGGTCGTAACGGATTGGACACCAACACGACCCTTTGGGGTGGATTCCACGTAGAAGAAGTTGAGAAGCCAGGTCAAACCGAAGAGGCTTTATCGTTCTTCCATGCGGGTGATACCGGTTCGTTGTTCCGGTTTCCCTTCCTTCTTTTTCTTTTCTTTCTCCTGTTCTATCTTGTCTGTTCAACATGCGTTTTAAGTTCACTCTCAGTTGGCTGATTTGTTGGTTTGAATCTCGAATGTCGCGCTTTCTCAGGTTACTCGGCCCATCTTTTTGAAGGCATCGGACAGGTCCTAGGACCAGTGACACTCGCTGCTATTGTAAGCCTAGCTATCTCTTCGTTCTGTCATCAAGGTCTCTTCTTGTTTTGTTTTCACATACTAAACACTTTGAAGCACGATTGTTTCTGTCCAATTAGCCAATGGGGTCTTATGGGCCGAGGTGGCATCTTTCAGTACGACTCCTTCTCTCTCATCGCCCTTTCTTTCTCCTTTTTCTAACCATCCCCTCACTCTTCGTGACGAAACCAGCTGCATCATACAGATCCTGAGGGAAGTGTTTTGATCTCTCAGGATGTAAGCGCGAAATACTCATTTGGAGTTCATTGGGGAACCTGGGTTATGAGTGATGAGGTTCGTCCTTCTTGTTTCTTTCCTCTCTTTCTACTTTACTCAAACTAAAATCTTATGCCATCCATTATAAACGAATCAATGATTAATAACAATAATAAAAACCTTGTATAAATAAACAAACGATGAAACTCTAAAGCCTCCGACACTACCACCACAGGATTTAGAAATCGCAAAGGCAGAAATGGGCCTAGGGAACCAACCGGACGTGATGAGAGTGATTGACGTCGGCCGAACGGTCGTTCTTGATCCTTCTTCCTCCTCCTCCTCCTCTTCCTCTTCCTCTTCTTTGCCTTCCTCTTCCTCTTCTCCTCTTTCGACGCCATCCTCCTCCTCTTCTTTCACTTCTAAAACATCCATGTCTGCTTCGACCACTCCTTTGTCTGCCTCCCCTCTGGATTCTTCGGTGTTGTCATCATGATTCTTAGATACCCCTTACGGTCCTTCTCTCTTCTCTTTTTTTTTCTCTCCGTTTGGATCGTTCGTTCGTTCTATAGTTTACTGGTCGAATTAGATTCCTTCCCTTTCTAGGTCTTTTCAGTCTGTTTCTGTTTGGCTCCATTAATCCATCCATTTAAGAGTCTGGAAGAAAAAAGAAAAGAAACGCGAGAATGAGGTCCACATCCAAGAACGAGAAGAGCCAAGGAAGAAAGGCAGTCAAAACACAGCGCGGACAGACAGGCGCAAACGAGGAGGGTATAGATTAGAGTATATATGAAACGATGTTACAAAATGTTCTAGAGGGCAACGCCCGAATGGAAGGAATCAATAGAATAAGCAAGTCACAAGCAAAAAAAAGGTGATTGATATAGTAATCATATGTAGAGATAACGTATGCATCTCGAGAGACAAATAATTACTCAGGACAACACGTCGCAGAAACACTGAACAAAAGAGGAACCAAAACAAGTAGAGGAAAAGGAGAGAGAGAAATGCAAAAGATGTTTCAGCCGACCTACACGGAAGAATCTCCGCTCAGGTCCCGCTGCCTCTTCTGCTTTTCTTTCTCCTGTCCTTCTGTCCCGGTTTCGGTCGCGTACAAAGTGGAGGACGAGAAGGACGTTCGAGGCATCCTGTTTTCCTCGTCCTCCTTGGCGGACGGGATAGCCGGTTGAGTAGGAACTTGGGGCAAGATAAGAGAATCATTTTTGAGTAGCCAGGAGCAGCAGAAGCAGCAGAAGGAGGCGACGACACCATAGATGAACACTGGTGCAATTGATTTGGAGTAACTGTTCGAGAGTCGAAGAAGGGAGGGGGATTCAGTTTAAGTATACCTTCTTAGAGAATTGACAGGGACAGGACGGTGCAAAAAGAAAATTAGATCAGACGTACGCAACAATGACATCAGCTCGGTAAACCTCGGGTACAACCGTCCGGATGGCGGCGACGCTGTCTCGAACGATGGACTGGTAGGCCTTGGGCATAGTGGGGGCATATTTATCTAGCTTGAAGATGATCAAGTTGTTGAATATCGAGGTAGCAACAGAAACTCCGACAATTCGACCGATGAAACCGATAAAGGTAATGATACCGATAGCCCGGGAGATGAATCGGGGTTCATTTCTGAACTCAACTTGGCCGGCGATAATGATATTCTGGAGGAACGCAGCAACGCCAACTCCAATGAGCGTCTGGAAACCGAGGATATAATTATGTCCTCTACCCCCGTCAATAGTCCAGTAGATCAATCCGCTGCCGTGAAATATTAAGAACAAATAAGAGATGATAAGTTCTCTCTCTCACTTCTGCAGAAGTACACCATTCAAGGATGAGTAGACTTACCATCCAAGCATTATTGGGAGAGGTCCAAAGCAGATGAGGTATTTGTAGTGACCGGTCTTCGCGACGACACTAGTTGATGTAAGTGTATCCAATGATCGGTGAGAAACAGAAAGCCCAATCAGAAAATCTGTAACAACGGTAAGGTAAAAGAGAAGAGCGTGCTTACCGTCCGATCATGACGATGAGAACGGTCTGAACGACAATCATGGAGAGTAAATCGACTCCAGCTTTGGTGGCTGAGGTTCCGTAGATGGCCTGGAAGCTGGGAGAATTGAGTGCGCAAGAGCAAAGGACGTCAAGGTCACCGAAACAGATAGAACTTAAGTGGAGCGAAAGCGCGACATACGTGATGGACAAGTAATAGACAACGGCCATGAAAGTCATCCAACCGAAGAACCCAGTGAGGGACGCTCCGCTGAAAGTCAAGAAAGAGATCCCAGCAGGAGACAGGTCAGCTTGGGAGGGTTCGATATAAGCAGATATGTAGAGAGACGCACATGATAACTCTTCGTCGAAGGAACCGAATAGGGAACATAGCCTTCTCTGGCCCGATGTAAAGCGTCCATGCGCAGAAGATGGCCAGGGTAACAGGAATCATAATCAAGAGGACGATGACCCGAGCATTTCCCCATGCATAGTCGACACCCCCGTACTGGAATGCGAGCTGCAGGGAAACAGATGAAGTAACATTTAGTACATCAAGAATAAGCTAAGACGACATGATCAGCGCAAGTACGAACAGAAATGCAGGCGGTGTGGGCAATGGTGATTGCTGTTCCGACCCAATCGAGACCAAGAATTTTTCGCATAAAAGTCCTCGAGTCGTTTCCGGCGCCCAGAGCGGGTGCGGCTTTAAACAGGAGAGTAATCAAGACAAAAGCGACAGCTCCGATCGGAAGGTTGATGTAGAAGCACTAGAAAGTTGAAAGGTCAAGGCAGAGAAGGTTAATAGAAGAACAGAGGCGAACAGAAGAGTAGAATAGACTTGCCCATCTCCACGACACATGATCCGTCAAAACACCACCGATCAGGGGTCCGAGAACGGAAGAGAGCCCGAAGCAGGCACCGAACAAAGCCATGTAAACTTTGGGAGGACGAAAGGCAATGTTCGTATTGACGACAGTTGGATCAGCTGATCATCGGGTTAGGAAAACACAGATAGCTAGATGAACTTACTCGGTCGCTCAGCTAGGGTTGTCAGCTCGACCGTGATTTGGAAGGCGGACGAGAAGATCCCGCCTGCTCCGAGTCCAGCTACCGCACGACCTATCAAACCCCCAAATAAATTCGTTATGTCAGTCGGACGCGCCTAAGGAAAAATGAGTGGGAGAGTGAAAAATAACTAGACGAACCAACGATGAGAACAACCATGCCAGGAGCGACTCCGCAAATGAGACTGCCGGCCTCAAAGATAAAGATGGCGATGAGGAGGATATATTTAGACGGGAACAAGGCCAACATCTGACCGTAAAGGAGAGTAAATCCGGCAAGGGTGAGGAAGAAACCGTTGGAGAGCCAGGCGACTTGAGTGAGGGAATCAAACTGGGATACAATCTTGGGACTGTTCACAGGAAGGTTTGACGAGCGGAAAGAGGGGTTAGTCAGTGTATGGCCTATATTGAAGAATGATCTGATTGTACTCACATGGCGGTAGAGATGATCAGCTGGTCGACTATGATCAAGAGCAAATGGGAACCGAAAGAGAAAATCAGCCAACAGCGTGCAAGCCACAAACAACTTACACAGAAGACCACTTACGAGCAAACAAGAACACGCAGATCATCAGACTTCCGAAGACGACGACGAATTTGAATCGGCCTAACGGAATCGGAGGAAGGTTCGGATTGTGGGCATTATGTGGACCGGCAGGTAGATTATTCACCGGAGCACTCCCGACCAAGGCCTTTTCGTTGTGTTCTCCCGAGGTTCGAACAGGACTCGACGGGATGGACATAACCTGTCCAGAGTTAGACTCTTTCAGGGCATCTTTCGGTTGATAGTCCACCAGGGTCGAAGGTGCCTGAAGATTGGATGATAACAGGACGATGAAACATTCGTCTCGATTAGGTCACAGTAAGATGTAGAGAAGGAAGGAACTCTGGACGGAGGCTTACCGAAGGAAGTCCAATTGCAGTCGTAGCGGCTCCTGGATCGATGCCGAGTGCTTTGCCTGCGGTCTTTGTAACACCGAGTTCTAGATCCGACATGGCATCCTCATCTGCCATCGAGTAAAAGTGAGTGGACACCGGAGAGTAATCAGACGGGGACAGGTGGTTCCTCTCGTTGTGCGAATCATACTGGTCATGTTGGGCATACTGATCGGAGCTCTCATCTTCATACACAGCGACGTGGGAACTCGGCTGGAAGCTGACACCATGTGCCCGTTTGGCTGGGGCTGAAGAGGCAGTCAATGGCGAGTCACCCTCAGCGGCCGATACAGTGAACACTGGCTGTTCGGATGGTACCAACGACCGGCCGAGCGGAAGCGGACCGTCCACTGGGTGTGTAGACATGGTGTATATAGGCGTGGGTGAGTGTAAGTGTAGGAAAGGACGATAAATAGAAGAAAAACCTGAAGGAGAAAAATGAACGACGATGGGTTAGCGGAACGAGCGAGCGATGGCGAGAAAACAAACAGGGCAAGTAAGGGTGGGTGTTAGGATGAGGGAAGGAGAGAGAAAGAGAAAGCACAACGAAAGAAAGGAAAGGAGAGAAGAAGAAGAACGTACCGGCGAAGGACTTTTTGTCGTTTGTTGTTCTAGCAGAGAACAGGAACGTGCCAAGGAACAGGAATAATCAAGGAACAGGGACAGCCGAGCAAAGAAAGCTCGAGGGCGAAGAAGGAACAGGGAACACAAGAGGTCGATCGAAGGAACGAGAGGACAAAGAATGACGGACGAGGTCACCGATATATATCTTCGAACGACCGGCCGGCCGAAGGAATTTCAGCCGGCCAACAAGCAACGTAAGTGATCAGAAGGATGAGCAAGCAGTCGGTGATGAGAGCGGACCGGCCGGCCCAGATAGGTATTTTTAACGATCGATGGGGATGTCTGGTTACTACCCGAGTCGCCTCTCGCCTATCGCCACTCTTGAACTTCTGCTGGATAGGAGATGACGAAATACTGATTCGGCGCGACACATCGAGTTCACATATAAATAGCTTCTCGGTCTTTCCCATACTCAAGCCGTGGCCGAGGCCGAGAACGAGCAATCGATGAGACCTGGCACAGCAGTTCCATCTTCATCAACTCACGTGTTTGTCGCGTTGTGACCGTCGCGTCCCACTGCACGCGTCTTTACTTGGCGCGTCGGTCAACATGACCGTGTGCCTAGTCTGCTCTCATTTACTCTGGTCTGTTTCTCGTTCACAGACACACACATACATCCTCTCCACCGTTTCTCCCTTATACCTTTTCCACAATGACCGCCCCAATCAACCCAGCCTCGTCCACAGAAAAGCATGAGGAAGCCCAATACTTAGACCTCATCCGAACCATTATCCATACCGGGCAGATCAGACCGGATCGCACAGGGACCGGGACGATTGCTCTATTCGCGCCTCCAGCCCTCAGATTCTCTCTCCAGAACGGCACGCTTCCCCTGTTGACCACTAAGCGAGTCTTCTTCAGAGGTGTTCTCGAGGTTTGTTTCTCTTCTTTTAGACTGCCTTTGCTATTATTCTTGGCTGATTCTCGTTGTTATTCTTCGTCTTCGTCTTCTTACTCTCTGTCTTGCTCTCTCTTCACATGTTTAGGAGCTTCTCTGGTTCGTCGCTGGGTCGACGGACTCAACCTTACTTTCCCAAAAAGATATTCACATCTGGGATGGTAACGGCTCCAGGGCGTTCCTTGACTCAAGAGGACTCTCTCACCGTGCAGAGGGCGATCTCGGTCCCGTCTACGGCTTCCAATGGCGTCACTTTGGAGCAGAATATGTCGATTGCAAGACCGACTATCGCGGTAAAGGTGTCGACCAATTGGCCGACTGCATAGACAAGATCAAGAACAATCCTACGGATAGGAGAATCATCCTCTCAGCCTGGAACCCAGCAGGTTAGGTTTTTTTCTGTTTTTTTTTTGTGTTCAGTGCTCCTCTCTCTATGTCTTCCAACTCACTCTCTCCTCTTCCCTACCCTCCTCTCAGATCTCTCTATCATGGCTCTGCCGCCATGCCACATGTTCTGCCAGTTCTATGTCACTCTAGCCCCGCCCGGCTCTCTCTCCAAGCCAGGACTTTCCTGTCTGATGTATCAACGTTCTTGTGACCTTGGACTCGGGATTCCGTTCAACATTGCTTCCTACGCTCTACTCACACATATGATCGCCCTCGTCACCGGAACCGAGCCACTCGAACTCGTCCTCCAGATGGGTGACGCCCATGTGTATGCGGATCATGTCGAACCGCTCAAGATTCAACTGGAGAGAGAGCCAAGAGAGTTCCCAAAACTGAAATGGACCAGATCGGAGCAAGAATTGAAAGAAGGTGGGATCGATGGGTTCAGAACGGAGGATTTCGAAGTCGTAGGTTACAAACCTCATCCAAAGTTGGAGATGAAGATGTCTGTCTGAGTTGGGCCGGTGCGCGAACACGAAGTGCAGGATGTGTCTCATCTCGCCTGTCAGGATTGGCCTCTCTTTTTATTTCTTTCTTCATACATAATACCAGTCGGGATGACGAGTCCTTGTACAACATCATACAACATGGGTTTCCGTTCGACTTGAAACGAACAGAACGATGGAACGGGAACAAAGGATAAGATTCTTGTTCTTTTCTTTTTTGGTCTCACTTGTTGAGCCAAAGATTCTTCCGGAAGAATTTAGTAGTTGTAACTAGCTGCTTGGAGGATGACAATATAATGGAGAAGAGGAAAAGGAAGAAGAGAACTAGAAAGTGGAGAATCCGTTTACAACCGAGATAAGAAATCGAAACGAAAAACAAGAGAAAGGGAAAAAATTCTATGTCGATACTGCGAGGAAGAAGAGAAAAGGAGAAAAGAGAAGAAAAATCTAACCGGATCCAAACTAGACCCAAGGCCTGCCCGGCTTCTAACCATCACCCACACCTCGCACAGCCGAGGCTTTCATCGGTCGCTCAGCTTCCAGCTGAGTCGTCTTGATAGATCCTACGCTTCCATTCACGCTCGCTCCCGCGCCTGCGCCAGTGCTTGCTGGAAGGATGGAAGGATCGGCAAACCAGTTCATTCTTCGGGCCGGTTCTTTAGTTCGAGTTGATAGTGATGAAAGTTCCAATGGCGCTCCTTCTGTCGCTATCGATGTCGTCAAGTTCTGTATTTGTTTTTTTTCTTGTTCTTGCTGCTGCTGCTGTTGTTGTTGTTGTTGTTGTTCTGATTGTTGAGGTTTGCGGAAAGTTGTCGATAACGTAGGCGAGGAGGGAGAGAGGGGTAAATGTGAGGCATTCGCTCGGCTCTCGGAGGAATGCCGAATGTGCCGGACTGATTTTGATCTAGATGGAGGACGGCTCGTGGTCGAGATGTACGCTATAGGATTAGAAACAGTGCCGGTGTTTAATGGATCTAAGAACAAACTCGTCAGCCGGGTGGTTAATGATCCCGAAGAAGTCGTTGTCGTCGCAGGTTTGCCGGGTAACGTTCTCGATCTAGATGGGGAGATTGTTCTCGACCCGTTCGACGCTCGCCGAGGCCCAAGTCTCGAGGGTGAAGAAGGTGCCGCTGATCGTTCCAAACGAGTCGTCCATGAATCTAGAGATGCCCGATTGGAAGCAGGTGTTGAACGGGGAAAGAATGAGAGTTCTGACGCAGGAAGTTTGATCACCGATAACACCCGTTCCGTTCCTTTGGATGGGTTTGCCCCTGAACGGTTTAACCCTGACGATGCAGGTTGAGCTGTTGTGATAGATGCGACGGAAAGACTAGGTGAAGATGAATAGGCCATGTTAGTCGAACCGAGGAACGCAACGGCGGCTCCACTCCCTCCGGCGTGATCTTCGCTTATACTTGGGAAAGATCCGTTGGAGGCAGGATACGACCTCTCAGGGTGTTCGATCCCGTTGCCTTCGTTTGACGTTACCGACGACAGAAGGGATGAAGGAGGAGTCGAGGGCTTGAATAGAGTAACCTGACCTTCATTCGGCCCCCAAATCAACGTCTCGCGCAGTGTACAAGCCTCGAGCGGGATGTGTAAAGTCTTTCGGAGATGGACTGAGTCGGTAGACCATAACTTGTTGACCTTTTTCAAGAGGGACAGCTACAAGACAAAGAAACACAAGAACAGGATACGAAGCCGTTGTCAACATTCAGTTCCGAGATACTCACAAAGACACTGATTCGGGGTACGAACATCAATGCCGTACAGTAAGGCGAGTTTGGGCAATGTGTCTGTAGATTGAACCTATGAAACGATGAGGGAAACCTCGTTCCGTCATATTAGCATCCGCTCTCCTTAGCTTTCGTATCGCGTGTTCGGGTTGGTCGACTCCCAAACAAACTAACCTCGTGAACCAGCACACTCGACATTCGTTCTGATGAACTTCCCGAACCGCCATTTTCTCTCTTGCCAAGAAGATGGGACTCCAGGCTCGGGCGGTCACCAAAAGTTGACGACCAACCGACTTCCCCTCCCGAAACTCCACCGTCTAGACTATCTCTTCCGACCCTTTCAAGTTCCTCCAGCGTCTCTGTTGTTCTTCGAACGAGATTCGGCCGGGTTGCCTCTATGGACGACCGAGCCTGAGCGGCCGTTTCCTGGGAGGCTAACGGATGAAGGCTCTGGGCCAACGCACTCGATGATCCGGGTCGTTTACGGAGAGACGCCGGATGCCCGTTTCCGTTGGTGTGCGAGTTGGAAATAGTAAGAGATTCGAACGCGATGTCCATCCATGCGAGGAAGCCAGTTAAAGAAGCAATCAACAGGAGAGTGAAAGGAATACAGACAAAGAAGGTCGAAGACGAATGGTTGTTGGTGGGGGTGAGAGAGCCGGAAAGAGTTAGGAAACTCGCAGATGACCGAGACACTGCGCGCGCACACCTGATTTGATTCGATTCGATTCATGAGCTCTAGTTTCAATAACATCATTCTCCCGTTTCACTTTGGTCGTTCTGTCTTATATCTCTCACAGCCAGTATTGATGTCGCTTGTAGAAGGAGAAGGAGAATTAGGCATAAGGGAAGTTAGGAATGAACAGAGTTCAAGCGGTTGTATGGCTGTATTCGCTTTTCGCCTGGTTGATTATCGTATTCACACACATAGTTCCAGATACATTTTCTTCTAATACATTTCGAGACTCTAAACGGACACAGAGATATCGACGTAGACCCATAAGCACAAGCAGGGATATAACTCGTGAGTAAGGAAGAAAAGAGGGCCAATCGTGTACGGTATCATCCTTCGAAAACACGAAAAGAACTCACCATTCCGTCGTGGATTTCATAATCCTCCAGGGTGATATGATCTTTGAACGTTGTGTACCTTTGAACCAGACGGCAAGACGGTAACAGACTAGCCATGTCAGTGGCAGAACCACCTAAAACTGAGTGGTGATATACGCATACACACCATTTCTTGAGCTGCACTTTCTTCGCGTTCGTTCCCGTCTGAGCGGCGATAAGCTTCTTGAGGTCACCTACCGTATCTCGAGGAGAGCATTTGACTCGCACTGTTAACCCAAGAGGAAGAAACAAAGACATTGTACATTGTCTATGACGCGCTTTAGTGAAAGAATACTGGAGGACGAACCTTTTCTTCCTAGACGATCGTTTGCAATCACTTCGATCATCGATCCTCCCATCATCGGTCTGACCAATATGAACATCAAGTATAAGGACGGAGAAACTCTCAGATACTGGTCTAATTATCGGCTGGTCAAAATCTATTCCAAGTGAAGAACATACCGAGGAGGGGGGGCAGCCGCAGGAGCCACTGGTTTGGACGGATCTGCTGTTGATGTCGGCAAACCAGCAGGACGTTCGGATGCAGGAGGAGGAGCTCTGGAAGACGAGGATGTGGAGGATGAACCTGGCCGGTCTCGTCTGTCGCTATCTCTGTCTCTGTCGTTTGAGTTGTAACCTCCTCTAGACCCATACCTGTCGTCTCCCCTGCCTCCGTATCTATCATCCCTTCCGTAATCTTCTCGTCGGTTGTAGTCACCCCTACGGTCGCCTTGAGACCCTCTGTCTTCTCTTCTGTCGTTTCTGCTTCGATAGTCGCCATGGTCTCGGCCAGAATCTCTGTATGATCCAGACCCAGAGCGAGGAGGGAGATCATCCAGAGGATCTCGACGCGAACTAGACTTCTTGTAGATATCCAGTTGCTTTGGAGCCTTGGGTTTAGAACGAACAGGAGAAGCCGAACGAGAACGGTCCCTAGGCCGGGAAGAAGGAGAAGCTGGCATAGCTAGATGGAACAAAGGTGATCACCGCGATGTGAACGATCAAGATGGTTGTCTGAAGGAGAAATAACGAAGGCAAAGAATTACAGAATGAATTTCTTCCCCGCTCTCTTTCGCTCTGCCTACACTCCATCAGCTTTGTCCTACCATCATCTTGTTCCACACGAAGCACAGATATAAACAGATAAATCTAAAGAACTAGAAAGGAAACATGTCTCTGTCTTCGGCTTCGGCTGTGCCTCAATACACGATTCTTCGGATCAAGCGAAAGATTACCGAAGATCCTCTCGACCAACTTGGTGCTTATTCATTTTTTTCTTCAACCTATTCTTTTTATACTCGACCAGGAGCTGACGCGATGTACCCACCATAGTCATCGATGGCTCGAGACCCAAGAAGAAGACAAGAGACTTCGATCGGCCAGACCCTTCCGGCCGAGGTGTATTCAGACTGGCAGAGACTGTTAAGGAGGACTGGAGAGAAGGGGAAGGTGGCGAGGCATTGAAAGTGATTTTCTCGTTTCCTTCTTTCCCTGCAAACAAGAACGTCTGGGAACGATATATTATAACATCCATGCTCACATTTCACCGTCTTTCTTGGTTTGTAGAAACGTATAGCTCAACTCATGGCTGAGGCTAAATCAAAGCCACCTGCTCCCGAGATTCCTATAGTTTCTCCTCGCCCGGTATCGTCTACGAAGCAACCGGTACGGTACATGATCGTTAACCCTCTCCAACCTTCGGTCCGTTCTAGACGACCGAACAGAGCTCCAGAAGTTCTTGCCACGTAGGTCGTTCCTCTTAGTCATGCTATATATGTCGTTCGCCGGAGCCTTTCGGCGCATAGCTGAACTGAACATGTTTTTAACTGATCTTGATGTCCTTCTCGAAATCTGTCTTGTGCCCAGACCTGATCCTTCCCTACCATTGCCGTCCGCGCCTGCGCTTAAAGTCATCGACGCACACCAGATAAACACAACTTCCTCCCAGCCCGGTCAAGACCATACCCAGAACCAGATTCTTCTTGGAAAAGAAGAGGAGGAAGACCCGCAGATGGCTGCATTTCTGCCTATGTTGCGGGACTACCTGGCTAGTTCGTCCACTCTAGATCTTCCTTCTCTTCTGTCTCACGTTGCTTGGTCTTTTTTTTCCCTCCTCTCCCTTTGTGCTTACCTGTACAATCACTCTACGTTGCTTGTCCAAGTATCGAATCCGGAATCGACCTATACATCCACTGCCTCCTCGTCGTCTTCCTCCTCTAGAGCGCGCACACCTTCGAGGCCTAATCCTGTTCCAGCTCCAGCTGTCACGCCCTCCTCGCCTCCGGCTACGTATGTGTACGATCTCTACTATAGAGATATCTCTTCAGGTGCCCAACTATCGAGCGCGGAGGGGTTAGGCGCGATGGCCACCGTCGAAGGTTATCTAGGGGACGATGGTGAGCTCGTGGGGAGTGACGGTGAGGAGGAGGAAATTGATGAGGAGGTGGATGAAGACTCGAATGGTTGGTCAAGATCCTTTCTGTCTAGATTACGGCCTGAAGCCTCCAAGTTGACGTCAACGTGTCATTTTCCAATCGTTCCCGTGCTTGCATGTATGGAACCGATGATGTAGATGAAGATTTCTATCGAAACGATTACCCGGACGAGGAAGATTCAGAAGATGACTTTTTCGACTCGGATGCCGAAGGTGAGCTTTTTTCCTTATTCCTCTTCTTCTCGCTTCTCTCCATCTTTCCCTTTGTCGAACCCTCCCAAAGAGAGAAAGATGAAGGGTCAGGATGCAGAGACAGGTTTGGTGTATGCCAACCTCAAGATTCTATCTGTTTTCTTGTTGTCCCTTGCTTTGCTTCGCTCGCGTTGTTCTATCCGAATACCGTTAATCCGGTTGTTCCTCTCAAAACAATGTTGACGGTGGTTCAGATCGTTGGGAAGAAGATTATTAAAAGAAAAGTGAAACTTTTAAAAGAACAATCTAAAAAGTACAGTGTCATGCAACATTCGTCCTTCGTTGATGCCTGGTCAGTTTGGTCGGACTATCAACTATATCTATGTGATGCACGCTAGCCTGAATCGAGATTCTCCTCGGGTCAACGTTTCGTTCACTTTAGACACTCAAATATATGATACAATGTTGACGATAGTGTTGTTGATGATGATGGGGAACGAATGACAACAATGATAGAATGATAGAATGATTCAGTGATGACGGATAAATGCATGAGACGGTGTTCACACAACCCTCAAGTAAAACTCATGACTCTCTTCAACCAAAACCGAGTTTGTTCTTTGTTTTTCCACTCTCTCTCGTTTTCCTTCAAAATACGATTCTTAACAAGTGAACCAGACCAAGTGTGTCGTGAAAGGCATCAGAGTGCATAAGAAGAATGGCGCCAAGAAACAGCTGAATCGACCGTCATGAAAATCCAAGACAAAATTACTCGGTGTCAACGACAACGGTTTGGAGACCCTGTTACATGAAGATGGACAAGTCAAGAGGACGATTTGGACCCAGCAAAAAAAAACACCCCGAGGGAAGAGAAAAAAACAAGACAAATAATGAGACTTCTGTTTCCGGATGTGACATACACACACAAGAAAGCATAAAAGAAAGCAGAGAACCGACCTTGAAGTTGGTGACTCCGGGGACGACGGTAGCAAGAGTGTAGAGCTTGTCCTTAGCATCCTCCTCGTCGTTTCGCTTTCGCTCAAGTCGGATTCGGAGTCGCTTGGGGGGGTTCTTGACACCCTGTCCCCAGACGGCCTGGTTCAACTTGGGGTCAATTCGGACATCTCGGGTTCCCATCGACTTGAGAGCAAACTCCTGGATGGACTTGACAGCCCAAGGAGCTGTTTTGTTGAAAAGGCAGCAGATGAGGATGAGAAGGCAGGATATGTGGTTGGAGGGGCGACAAGACGGGCGTAGTTGAAAGAAGGGATTTTAGATTTTTGTAGAAAGTTTTTGGTCATCACAAATTTGTTTTTGCCATAGAGAAAAGAACGGAGGAAGCGAAGAGAACTTGTGAGCTGGCTGTACTACTTGTTTACTGAAGTTTTCTCTAGCCAGAAACGATACAAGGAAGGAAAAAACTGGTACGAACCTCGCTTCTTGAAAGACCTTCCGTGAACGTACTTGTGGAGGTGGATGGTGTACTCCCGAGTAACGACGTCCTGGAGAGCGGATCGAGTCTTGCCGGTCTTGGTAGCCTAAGCAGAGCAAGAATGAAGAGACAAGAGGGCCAAATACAAACCGTCAGCATACAGTTACTGACATGCGTACGAGCAGCACTTCATTCCTCTTCAGTGTTATCATGATCTTGTTGATGGATGAACGCTCTTGGATCCACAGATCGTCACCGACAAGATTGAATATCTCCTTTGGCAACGAGCCGATCATCCACGTCGTGTTCTTCCATAGACTCCTACAAGGATTCGGCTCCTGTTCTCTTCCTCTATCGTCCATCAATCCCATGGTGATCCCCTGTTGAAGAATTGTTCTTTTTTTTGCCCGTTTCAATCCCCGACCTCTTTTTTTTCACCTCCTCATTCCATCCAAATTTCCATCAAACATCGCACAGTTTTCTGGAAGCGAGATTCATGTCGGGTGGAACACATGGAGGACAGTTTGATCAAGCGAGGGAGCGATTTACCATGTTTGAGAGTCTTAGTCTTGCTGTGAGGTCTTCCTGGCAAGTCCAACACTCTTTTCTTCAGAAGCGTCAAACAGGCCACCCGCAAAAAGTTTTTCTTCCCAGGAACCGACCCTACACTGAGAATCATAAATAATTCATCTATGCGTAGCTAAGTCGTAGTTACAGACCTCAGGCCCGGTGAGGGCAACCCTAACCGATGTTGGTCGATAAACCATCCGTCTGAAATTGGATGTGTTCTGATATTGAAACTACCCAGATGCTATGGGTCATAGGTTTAGTTTGTTCTCTACCAGTCAAAACCATCTCTAGTAGAACATGTAGGCGGACTGTTTATCATATCCGCACGGATGCTGTATCCCTCACTATTTGCTTTCATCATTCGAGCTTGATGTCTTTCAACACAAACTTAAATCTCTTGACTATCGAGTTCAGCTCTGACCTTGATCTCTCTCGGTCCCTATCATCAGTAACATTTGCTTCGTCAAAACCCATCTGCATGAGAAACAGAACGAGAATATATGGGAAAGGTGGAGTAAAGGAACCATGGTAAGCGGATGAAAATGAAGGAGAGTCTCTAGAGGCAAGTTGCTTCAAGCAAGGCAGAGAAAGAAAGGAAAATCCATTAGAAAAGAAAAAGGAGCTGGATGCGTGTCATAAAGGTTGCTACTGCTGCAGGCGTAGCGTGTTTCGAAACAAAACGAGAGGGACTGGGTATATGGGCGAAGCAATTGGAATGGAACAAAAGAAAGAAAAAAGAATAGAAATGAGAAAAATGAATGTAAGTGCGTAAAGCAGGAATACTCCGTCTTCCTACGATCGCGGGCTGGAAGGAATGCCTGCTCCAGACTTTTCCGATGATGGCGCTGGATGGTCCTTGACCCAAAGAAGTTCAGCCCAAAGAGGTAAGCTCGGTACCCGGCCAAGAAGTTCGTTGAGGTGGTTGATCCTAGATGGATACATCAAACAAATAGAGCCCAGAACCTATCAGCCGCTATGCACGCGAGAGAACGGAATTGAAAGCACGGTAGATTCCACTCACCAGTCTTCTTTGTCCTTGTCCGTGTCGGCGTAAAACTGAATGTCCTCCCCGTTTTCGAACGTCAAGGTGAATGATCGTTCGACGCTCATCGGCCGGTCCATATCTGGGTTTTGACTATCTTCCATGTTGTTGTCTGTCACGTTCGTCATCTGAGACAGATCGATTCGAGCAGTGATCTTGCCGGTCACATCGTTCGATGCTTCGAGCGTTCCTCCCACAATACGCATCCGACGTCTTCTCCAGGACTGTGTTTCCAACGGAAATATAGACAGAAATATCGAAGGAAAATGAGATGTTATCAGAATAAAGTGCAACAAAGAGAACCTTAAAATCAGCAGAGAGAATCAAACAAACCGTGCAATCCCCTCCAGACTGGGTGAGCGTCCCGTTGAAATAGTCCATCTTGTGCCAGCGCACATGTCGAAGCCCGATGATAGCATCATCTAGTGACTGAGGCAGCTGTTCAGGTGATAGACCGGGTAAGGAAGGAATCATCATCAACTGAAGCTCCATTCGTCCGATCGTCCTCGATCGATTCGCCGCCGTATTCAATCCAGCAGACCTGGACTGAGTGATAGAGTCTTGGTTCCAACGTCCCGTCAGAGGAAGATGAAGCGATAGAAGTTGACCGTTACACCGAGAGGCGATATCCTTAAATACCACCTTGACCACGGCGAGCGTACCATCCGGTGCGAGATACCTGACTAGGTCGTCCTTCGGAGGCTCCGGACGTACAATCACAGGTATCACCGGTTTCGGTCGACGCGGGCTGGCCATAAGTTTTCGGAAACCACTCTGCTTTGTAGGCGTGGTTGGCAGCTCTTTGATCGGAGGCGGAGTGGATACCGCTCTGATCCTATCGACAATGCTGGCGTCTTTCTTGACTTTGACGGCAAAGCTGAACTCAAGATTATCAAGGCCGAGTCTTTATATGCAAAACACAAGGACGCGAGAGCAAGGAGGAATTCTAAGTCAACATTCGACTCCACAGCATCGCATCCACACTGTAAGTCAGGAAGATATGACTTACAATTCAAACTCTTGGCCGATATCAACCTTCTCCCGGAGAGGATAAGTTCCGGTCTCAACCGAGTGAAGACCATTGTTAAGAGCAATTCGAACCTGAGGAGTCTCGCCTTTTGCAAAAGGAACGTCCACATCGGTTATCGATACAACTAGGTAGATGCATACCATTGATGTTCAGCAATTATGGTCAGACTTCAAACAAAATACCCCATTAGAGCTATAAAATACAATTGGACAACTCACTCTTGACAAACACCTTGGCATGTGCTCTGCCAGGTTTCTCTCGAGCCCGGATCTCTCGAATCTCTTGAGCGTACTCGTTCTAGGAGATGAACGTTTCGTAATTGACGTGATGAGCTGAGAAATTATCGATAGGATACAGGGGACGTCATCAGATTGACTTACCATATCCGAAGGTCGCTTCACAGACCTCCAGGACCTGCCTTTGTCTAGATCTCCAGCCCGGCGGCTGTGAGATACCTTCTCGTCGGATGCAGTGATCTGCTGATGTTGAACCAGTCGGTAACGGTGCTAGGTAACCAAGGGAGCAAACGCATGATTAGAGCGAAGAAATTCCTGAGACCAAGAGCGAACAAGAACTCAAACTCACGTTCTTGTCATCCGCGATCTTATGAATCTCTTGAACCAAGCTTTCTCCAAATCCATCACCATCTTTCTCATCTATCAACAACTTGTCGATCAGAATCGAGTTTCTACTCGACTCTTGTTGGAAATCATCCATCATGATTTCTCCCGCACTCATACTCCTCCTAGACTTTCGTCTGGGTCGAGGGGTGACGCTGTTCACATCTGTAGGTTCGGTCGAACTACTTTCCGCTCGCTTTCGAGTCGCAGCAGCCTCCTCCTTTGATTGAGAATCGAGGTCTCCGCCCAACCAAGAAGAGCTAGGTGAAGACGACGCCCGGTCGGATGAAATTGGCGGAGCAGAAACCGTAGCAGCGGTAGCCGTCCGAGAGGGAACAGGCGGAGGAGGCATGAGTTCGCTATCTCGCTTAGCCTGCTCTGCAGAGGTGGATGCAGTAAGTCCGATCACCTGCCCAGATGGCGCAAGTAAGGCTGAGTATTCTTCCACGGGAGTCGAAGAAGACTCAGAAGGAATCTTCTTGGATTCCAATATAATCGACCGTTCCTTCACTTCACCAATTCGTTCCTCGCTGTTGCCGTGCGCATTCTCATAGAAAGATAAGCCGCCCATTCCAGTGGCCAGTTCTTCTAGAGCTGACTTTGCTGAAAGGATCTCTTTAGCAGAAAGGGCACTACCTCGATTAGGGATCTGGGGTCGCTCTGTCTTCGAAGAAGATGGTGCAGGAGCTTTGGAGAGCGAAGTGAAACACGTAGAAGTGGATGGTGAGGGGAGACCTTCGTGCTCCGGTAAATCAGCGTATCTTTCTGATTTCGACTCATCCGGAAGACCGATCCCCAACCCATCCAATGGTTTCCACCCTCCACTGGTGTCCACAACAGTCTTTTTCTTGGTTGGGCTCGACCTCAAATCGGACACAGCTTGTTCTTCCGCTTCCTTCTTCCTAGCATCCATCCTTCTTCGAACACTCTCTCTTGTCAGCCTGGGACTCCTGCCGGAGCTACTTCTGCTCGAGACTGAATCTCCTGCTCCGGCACTCGAGGCGATGAAGCCATTCCTATTGAGAGAAGACAAGTCTCCAAACTCCTCAAGCTTGAATCGATCAGCTGACGAAGACGGTTTGGCCGATCCAGTACCGAACTCATCTAAGCTGGGGCGAGTATCTTCGGAAGAATAGAACAGAGGCGAGTGAGTCCCAAAATCAGGAAGTGAATACGGATTGTCGTCTAGAGTCATCAAGTTTGAGGATGATCTTGGAAGCGATTTAGAAGGTGTGGACGAGGACACTCGTCGCGCAGGTGACTGTAGCGCCTATTTGGGCGGAGATCGACGACCAAAGAAACAATCGGTCAACACTTTGACTCATAAATAGGATCAAGACCAAACGCTGTCAAAAGAAAAAAAGAAAAAAAAGAGACAAACCTGAACGACCTCGATCTTGTCTCCAAACACATCCTTCTCATCCTCTCCTGCCAAATTCAGATCACTCAACACTAGTCCCCTAGTTCCCACTAGAGGGTGCCCGGTCCTTCTCTGAGCCTCTTCCTTCTCCTCGATCTCTCCTTCAACCTCCTTTAAGAAACTGTTTTCCTTGTCTTCACGGATGAGATCTTCAAGGTCATCCTTTGACTTCTCCTCTATTCCAATTCCATCCTTCAAAACTCTTCTGACAAATCGCCGTTCAGAGTGATGAGTTCGACCGTACGGGATGCCCTGTTGGTCTTTCGGCAGGCCGTGAGTTAACTCTGCAATCGATCGGGTCGACGAACCCGATCGTTTCATCTTTGGTGAGGGAGACGTCAGGATGTTTTGGACGGTCTGAAGAGTAAGGAACGGATCAGGCAAAGGACCGGATTGATGTGCCTGTACATCCTCCTTTGCCCAGTGGACCGAAGAAAGAGATGTGGTCGAGGTTGATTGTTTGATGCGGGCGGTGGAGATTGGTGAATGATGAGCAGCCGCAGTTGAGAAGGTGGAGGGTTCGAGCACGTTGCCGTTCAATAGGATAGGATCAGCTGGTGAGCTTCTGAGATGAGGAAGATCGAGCGCATCAATCTTGGGATGGTCATAAGAGGTTTCGATCTCCGCACCGAGGCTAAGCTCTGTACGGAATTCCTCTGGACCGCGGTACCCATATGAGGTTCCATGGGCGGATACTCCAGCTGTTCTTGCTTCTTCTTCCTTCAGCTCTTGACCCTCGTCAATGTAACTCGGAGCATCATCGTCGGACGCTAACTGAGTATCGTCATTCGTTTCTGGGAAATGAGCGCTGCTTACACTTCCTGGAGTCAACAGATCAGCTTCTTTCAGCAGGTCGTTGACGAACATGTTTGCCTCCGAGAAAGGATCGTGCGCGCCATCATAGGAGCCGTACGAGACATCGTTGAGATCCACAAGAGATGTGTAGGACGCATCTTCGGGGAGGGAAGCAGGCTGAGGCAGGAGATCATAAGATGAATCGGTGGGCAAATGGTGCTCTGGATGAACAGAGAATTGATCGTTCCAAGGCGGTGAGTGGTCATATTCGAACATTCCCGACTCAGATCCTATAGGTGAGCTTCCAAATGTCTCCTGAGAGCTTGGGCTGTTGTCGTCCACTATGGGTGATTCGACGTAGTCGAGGCTGGCATCCTTTTCAAAGAAAGAGACCTCCGGCCGGTCTTCGAAGGTGACCGTCTTTCGTCTCTCTCGTGTACCTGATCCACCAGTTCGAGCAACTCTGGCCTTGAGGTTCGATTTGGGCGAAGGAGAGGCAGTGATGTTCTGTCTCATGTGAGAAGGAATTGAGGTTGGTCTATGAGGGGTCGAGGGTGTTTCTCGCTCGGAGGGAAATGATATCTGGGCATTGGAGGGTGGAGGAGAAGGAAATGATTCGTTAGGATTGTAAGGCGAAAACGTGATAGATTGGGAAGGGGACGATTCGGCCGACGTGGTGGAAGACTCTAAAGGTGAGGGGTGAGGCGAATGGTCGATGGACAGGCTATTTTCCGGGACGATTTGCTCGGTCTCATCGTCTTCGTCGGCGGAAGTGGATTCGAAAGAAGAGGTCAAGACGTTGGAAACCTCAGAACCATTAGAAACAACGGAAGGTTTCGTGGGAGATTCCAAAGGGAATGTGGTAGTCGAGTCCCGTTGTTTAAGAAATGGAGATGAGGTCACCTTGCCTTGCTTTGGAAGATTCACTAGCCCCATTGACTGTCTTCCTTTCGTCCGCGCCTTGAAGTCCAGCTTTCTTTCTGGTGATACACGAGATAAATCTTCTTCGTCTTCTTCATCTGAAGAACCCTCGTCATTGGAGTTGTAGCCCGTGTTGTGCTTCCATCCTGCGCCGGGTGATTTCCTAGGACTTCCCCAGCCATTTCCGCTGAAGGCCTTTGTAGGCGAGTTTTCACCGCTCATCATTTTTGGTGTACTATCGGAGAGCTGAGGTGAGGCATCCTGCTTGAAGATAGAGTTGGAAACTAGTGAGTTTGTTTTAAGGTGTTTATAGCTAGAGGATGTACGTCGGAGAGGTTCTTCCAAACTCATCGCTTCCTCTGTTGGTGTTCCATCTGAGTCGTACGAGATGGTGTGGTGGAGAGAGGAAGGTCTGTTGGGAGATTCCGTCTGTGATCGCTTTTGTATCCGAAGTGGAGACCAACCCATGCTGGACTCTGCCCGGATCTTTTCCCGAGAAGAGGCGACGGAGAGGCCAGTTTGGTCAGGAATCCGAATAGGAGGAGGGTTAGTTCGATGAGGAGATGATGTTGGATTATGGCACGACATGGTGTTTGCCCAGAATTATATGCAGGTTCTCAGTGCAAAGGCACGAGAAAGGAAAGTAGAACTTTGGAAGCGTTGTATGCGTGGATATGACTGAAAGAACACAAGATAGAAAGGATTGACAAGTAAGTATGGGTGTCTTCTCGTTCAACAATGATGTCCGTTGTTTGGCCAACGAGCCCGGTTTTCTATCTCGTTTGTCTCTCTTCTGATTCAGACTGACTGACACGAACCCTCTTGAGAATTAAAAGTATGACCTATACTGTTCGGACCAAAAGAAGGAAAGGTAAGGGAAAGTGAGTAAAACGAGTGGATCCTTCCTAGACGTGTCGAGTTTGATGGCTTGATGGTTGAATAGAAGGAAACCCAAACAAAGACGTCAACAAGAAAAGTCAACAAACAAGGGGAAGACGGTGGGGGTGGTGTTAGGGTTAAAGAGCTCAAAGCTGTGCCGACACGATGTGGCAAGAGTCTAGGCCTTGCCGAGAGTTATGCAGACTTCCAGCGGCTACTGTAACCAAGCTGCTTACATAATCAGATGGCTACACACGCCCTTCTCAATCTCTATGCTCTATTAATTTTTTTCTCCACACCTTTTCAATTTGTCTCTTCACCTTCGGTCCCTCACCTTAACACCCGCCTACCTTTCCTCTTCTTTCCGCCCCTTTCCTCTTTTAAAATGCTTTTGTTCAGTACGTGAGCTCTCTTTTGGACGGGAGAGGATACCGAGCTCGTTCTTTCTTGGCTGACCGTTGCCTTTTCCTTCTCTCTATCTAACAGGCGACAGTAAGAATAGTTTTTTAAAATCCTTTCAGTCATAACATATACAATAAATTTACTATTTTGTTGGTATGTCTCACCCATAGTCATCACCGGCGACGAGCTCTTCTCTGATGCTTACGACGTCCACGATAAGGAGGATGGATCCATCGAGGTTGATTGCCAGATGATCACCGTTAAGGAGGGTGATGTTGATATCGGTACGTGCCTCAGTATTTCAAATCTTCTCCTTCCTTGCACTAGTTCTAAATTTTAGACAGTACCGTAATCTGACTATATGCCATCTCTCCCTTCTCTCTTTCTCATTCATGTTTGATTCTGTTAGGAGCCAACGCTTCCGCTGAGGAGGCCGCTGAGGAGCTCGAGTCTGGAGCCGAGACTGTCAACAACGTCGTTTACTCGATGCGACTTCAGGTACGAACGTTTTCCTTGTTTGTACAACCCTCAAACCGGCCAATTTCATTGGCTAAGTATAAACATCACTAACCTTCTTCTCTCTCTGTTCTCTCCCACAACAACTACGAATGCCTCTGATCTCTTCCAACGTTATCTCATGATCGTACTAATCTCTCCATCACCAATATTATTGATTTTTTCTTTAAAAACAAAACCCACGCCAATCAACTCCCTTCATAATTTTACGTTCGTGACCTACAGTCCACCCAGTTCGACAAGAAGTCTTACATGACCTACCTCAAGGACTACATGAAGACCCTCAAGACCGCCCTCAAGGACGCCGGCAAGTCCGATGATGACATCAAGGCTTTCGAGAAGCGAGCCCAGGGTTTGGCCAAGAAGGTTCTCGGAAACTTCAAGGACTACGAGTTCCTTACTGGAGAGTCCATGAACCCTGACGGTATGGTCGCCCTCCTCAACTACCGAGAGGACGGTGTCACTCCCTTCATCACCTTCTGGGCTGATGGACTCAAGGAGATCAAGATCTAGATGATTTTCCTATCTTTGTTTTATTCCCTACAATCCCTATCCCTCCTCTTCCCATAATATGATTCTCAATGACCAAAAACAAGAGTAACACGGGCCATGATGCAAGTTCAATCCGCCATAGACATCCTGAGACCTGAACAAACGATAAGAGAAACTACGTAAACTTTGGTATAAGGCATTAATCACCACAACAGAAACAGATAGTGAGATGAACTCTAATCCAATCGGTTCGAAAGCTTGAGATGGTTTGCATGATCACTTGGGAAATCCCAAAGGATAAGTTTACGAGCGAGCCAGATACCTGCTATGCTTAAACCGACGCAAATCATGATAAACTTGGCCATGTTTTCCATTGCCCATGTCTTCGTCCCCACAGGAATATTCACGAATTCAGAAGAACATAGATCAGTGGTCTATTGAAACGAAAGAAACTCATGTGAAAAAGAAGGACAAGACATACCTTCCAGCCCTCAGTTTTTATAGCAGAAGCTCGGAACAAACGATGAGATAACGGTTCCACCGTCCTTGGTCGAAGTGTGTTCTGATGGAATCCCTCAAGAGTCGAAAATATGGATTCCCCATTAAATTCGATAGGTTCGATCTCCAGAGTCACGTCGTAGTATTCGAATTTCTGAAGGATGGAAACTTCAGCACTTGGCAAACAGCAGAGATGTTGAAGGAACGGAATTCAGTAGGACGCACAGGCGGATTAGTTACTCGAACTTCAGGCATCTTGGACCGTTTCATACTGCAGTGTCAAGGGGAGAATAAGAAGAGAAAACATGACTTGAATTCAGTTCGAAACCTTTGAATGAGACAAGAACAAATAGCCGAAAAGATAGAAATCTCGGACGGACCCATAGTTCGATTTCAACCAATTCTCCCACTTATCACCGTCCATCCAAGCAAAGATGACTCCTTGTTCAAACCGTCTTCCACCCTTCCTCCAGGCCCTTGCAACCCGAGTGAATTGTTCGATCTCTGTCTCCAACTCGCCATCCTTCCTTCCTTTAGTCCTCAACCCAGCCAGCACAACAGCGCTTCCTTGATCCGATCTCATCACCTCTTTGAAATTGTGACTGTCGACTTTGACTACAATCGGTAGCTTGTGAAGTCTGAGGAAAGCGCTAACGTCCTGTTCAGCGGATTCATCCGTCGTCTCAGCGAACGAAAAAGTCGCGATGGGAGTAGTAGAGTCATGGTCCTTGAAACAGAGCAGAACCGGACCGGAACTAGGTTGGGCACCAGTGTAGCTGAACAGTTCAAGATCTCGAGATTGATAAATAACCGCCTCTCCAAGAAGTGCCTTCGAGGCACTCATCACGGATTCCTTGTGTAATCCAAACTAGCGACTTTAGATAGGCTGATCATCACACAGATTAAAGGAGACGGCAGAGAAAGACTTACTAGAATCTTTCTTGAAGCAGAGTAGGTGTGAAGGAAAATGAAAAACACTTCCTCCTTCTTGGTGATGCTCTCGATGCGATCAACATTGATGTACTCAAGCTCGCCACTGTTTGCTCAATACATGAGCAATGTTAATAAACGGAGACGCTGGCAGATAGTCTTGTTCTTTTTTTAATAAAAAAAGAAAAAAAAGAAAAAAGGGAAACATACGCCTCGAGAGCTTTCTTGGCAAACTTGCTCATCGCGTCGAGCGTGCGCCCTCCGTTATGTTCATACTTCTGACCTTTGGCATATCTTGTTAGTGTCATTCCATCCGCAAGAAACATACCGAGTGGCACAGTGAGTCGAAGAACGCAGACGAGTTAGAAACTGATTCAACCCTTGGATCCATCTCGAGGGCTTGGAACGTACAGGTAGAGCTGAGGGTAACCCATGACGCCTTCTGCACTGCACAGCGCCTTTCGTTCATCACAGTTGACCTCTGCAATAGTTATACTTGGTCCTATCTCTTCAGCCAGCTTTTTCCACGCTGTAGAAAGGAGTTGAAGAGTTTTAGCTTAAGATTCTATCTTAACAAGATGGGTGCAAATGCGCATTGAAACATCATGAAACCCAACTCACTAGGTGCAAGTTTCTTGCAGCTGTAAAGATACAAAAAGTCAGTCTTGCGTATTTAAACAGAGCTTAAAACGAGAAAACCAGACGGCTTACTGTCCACACCTGAGGATCAAACGAAGAAATCAATAGCCTTGATCAGATCACATCAATTCGAGAGCAGAAGATCAACCAACGTAAACTAACCAAGGCGCGAAGAACTTGACGAATCCACCCTGCGATTTGATCCGATCTAGTTCATCTTTGGAGCTGATACTGACGACCTCTGTACTTCCAGATGCTGAAGGTAATTCTGGTGGAGGGATTCCAGCCTGAGCAAGGGGCCGACGCTTGGAATACTTTGTAGCTGAATTCTGGATGTATGTAGACAGTTCATCGAATCCCCGGGGCTGTTGATAGTTCTCAACCATCTGTCCGTCCTGGAAACTATAAGTAGAGGAGAAGAGTTAATTAGGTGGATCTCAGAAAAGCAAAAGGAGAAATCACGAGGCCTCCTTACAGCGTAATCGTCGGGTCTACAAGATAGAGATTAAACAGATGAACACCATTAGCATCTAAGTTCATTCCTTGATCTGGATATTAAATCTATGATTTTAGAAAGCTTTTGTGTACCCACATCCTTTGATACCATTCTCGTCGCACAGATCTAAGCGCACGAAATTATGAAGGCTCGGTCAGCGTTGCCTCAGCATTTATCGACTTCAAAGAAGACTGCACGCGCACCTCCTTGTGCTAGGCAGCTATGGCGAAGAACATGGCAAAGCAAGCGATCCATATCAATACCTGTCTCTTAATTATCGAGAGAAACCATATGTAGGATGAACAACTCACTTGACTTGCGCCATGTGGAATCCAGCCACACCCTCTAGATACTGCTTGGCCTCAACGAGTTTCTCCCACGTAGGGGCCTGTTGACATTTCGTCAGAGTACAGACCGATCTCGTGTTAGCCAATAAAGCGGTCGTAATCAGTGAAGCGTAAGAAGAAGACTAACAAAGGCTCTACAATGGCCACCTGAATTGATGACAAAGAGTATCACCAAGCGATACAGTCAGTCAGCAACACTCGAGCATAGCATCTTGAAAGATCGGAGAAGTTATCTCGTTTAGATAATTCGGCACATACATTGCGGACTGTAATGCTCCACAAGCCTGAGTATCGATCCGACCATTGCTATCAGTCGATACACAGAGATACACATACAAACAGAGGAAGGATAAACAACAACAAACCATTGGCCTTGAGAAGTGACTTGCTTGAAGTTGTCAGATTGAAGTTGCCTGAGCTCGGCCGCTTGTGAGAATGAAGGGATTAACGGTGCGAGTAGTGCCAGAAGGGGCAGAGTGAATATCATCTTTCAGTCTACTTTCCCTCGAATACCTAGCTTGATGGTTTAGACCTAAATCTCTTGTTCTCTTGCTGGAAGATTGGAGGCGATGCTGATTATGATTTACTGATGGGATGATGGTTGATGGGACGAAGGAAGCCCTTTTTATTTTTACCTGCGCTGCAACTATCTTGAATACCATCAATCATCCATCCGACCAACTTTGACCCTTGTTTTCGATCCAGCCAGATTCATTCTTCAACAAACATAATGGAGGTCTATCCGCTGTCACATATGCCTGAGGAACTTTCCCAAGTTCACATCGCTTTATTTACCAATGTTCGAAATGCAGCCGAGATTCGAAGTTCACTTATTGCTGCTGCTACTATGGACGGACCCGCTGGAGACTCTGAACGGGACAAATACGACTTTTGTTTTATCGAGGCAAAGTCGGTGAGTGTTCACCTTCATTCTCCTCTTCGATTTTATGCTTGGTGCTCGGACGGAGACCAGGAATGTCGAACGCTTGTTTCTGTGCTTCTGCTGCAACGCTGGCTGATACATTCTCGCTTTCGTGTGTTTGACGCAGATAGTATCAAGAGCACACTTGCTTACAGGGATTCATCAAGCTCTTCTAGCTTCGTCCCAACAAGCTTTATCGACAAAGACAACGCATTCAGAAATCCTCTTTATGCTGAATCCTTCAAACAATGTTCGTAATCTGCTGCTTACTTTGAGAATTCTCTCGTTTCTACTAACAACCATGGTGTTCGCGTCACAACAGATTGCAGAATCCCTTCGATCCTTTGGTCTCTCGCCTAAAACGACCTCACTCATCCTTGTCCGAATCGCACCGCCACCGACAAATTCAGATCCATCTACTGAGAACTCACCAGGATGGATACAGGAGAAGATGAGAAGTTTGGTCGATGGGGATGAAGTCAGTCTGGATCAGATAGGAGAGGGCACGGTTGATTGGAAGGTAGTTGAGAAGGTAAGTCTTCTCCCTTTCTTTGTTTCTTACTGTTCTCCATGTCTGTGTGCGCTTGTATAAGAAGTATGATGAATCGGGGTTTAAGGGGTAAAAGTTGACTTTTGGTCTGATCGATTCTTGGACTAAGCTTTACAAACTGCCAAAAAACTCGGCAGATAAGCAGTGGGTGGAAAAGATGGTAGTCAGTACGGTGGCCACCAAAGGAGTGATGTGATGATGCGCGTTCTCTCCTAACATATCCTTTGACCACGAGCCTGCTACAGAAAGGCTTGTTCACTGAAGAGAAAAAGAAGAAGAACAGGAAGCTAAATACATGGATTAAAACACGAGGCATAACCCTATCATCGATGTCTATTTCCTTCTGAGCATGATATGTAAGTCCTTGAAGACGATCACGCATAACAGGAATGAAAATTGTGATAGAATACAACATACGACCCAAACCCAATTTTAAAAGATTGAGAGAAGAATGAAGAAGGAAAGAAATGTATTTTATGAGATTTCCGTATGAAAGATTTTATTTTGGAGGTAGAAGAGGTAGGGAGAATGAAGTGGAATATGGGATGAAACTGAAGGATAAGAGAGGATAGGCCGTATGTAGAGAAGAGTATGTATGGAGATGTAGCCAACACAATAGGCAAGAAACCCATCAGGAAAGGAGCGAAAGAGAGGAAGATGAGGAAGTAAGTTAAAACCTTCCTCTGCCACCTCGTCCACCACCTCGACCACCTCGGCCCCGTCCACCGCCTCGTCCACCACCAAATCCACCTCGGCTTCCACCACCGTTCTCATCCCTGGCAGGCGCGTAATCGATTCTGCATCGTCGACCCTGGAGGTCCTTTCCGTTGATAGCCTGCAAAGCGGCGGTAGCATCTTTCTCGGATCCAAACTGGACGTAAGCGAATCTGTAAGATAGCGCAGACAGAAAGGAAGAGAGATGATCAGAAAATTCGTTCTATCGGCAAGAAAGACGCGCTATAGCGAGAAGAGATGGCGAAAGACGAACCCCTTGGCGGCACCGGTATCTCGGTCAGTGGGCATTCGAATGTTGGTCACAGCTCCGTGCTCTCCGAAAGCCTCCCAGAGATCATCTTCACCCATGCTGAAAGCAAGGTTTCCTATGTTCACACGAAAACGTATCGTTAGCCAGTCTGATCTGAACCCTACCCACACCAAAATATAATAAGTAATTCTGTACTAACCAACCCAGAGGGTAGCCGACGGGTCACTGATCTTGTCTCCAAAAGCCTTTGCCCTAGAGTCAGGGTTGGCTCCTCGCTGAGTAGCGAAATCAACTTTGACGTCTCTTCCATCAATAACGAAAGCCTCCTTCTTGGCCAAATCGTAGACCTTCTGGGCGCTCTCCTGATCGGTAAACTCGACGTAACCGATACCTCTCGATCGACCGGTCTCTCGATCGGTCTGAAGTCGGACGGAAACGACGTTACCGTGAGGCTTAAAGTAAGCCTCCAGTCCGGCGTTGTCAAGCTTCCAAGAAAGGTTTCCGATCCACAAAGTCTGGGAAGGAGGGTTATCGCTGCCAGTAGTGGCAGCGGACGCGGGAGCTTCGGCCTTAGTCTTCTTGGCAGCAGGAGCAGACTCCTCATCAGCCTTTCGCTTGCCTATATATGGGATGAAGAACAGAGAGTAAAAGAAGATTAAGTATCTCATCCGCGTTTCAGAAAATGACACAAGAGTAAATCTGACGAACCGGCAGCGGGCTTGACCTCCTCCTCCTCCTCTTCCTCGGACTCATCCTCGGACTCTTCCTCAGAAGAGCTCTGCAAAAAGGCGAAAGATTGGTATTTAGACCAGCGCAGCGCGTCAGATGACTCCTATCAAAAGAAACCCTTCAACCTGATGTATTAGTCGGAAGATTTCGCTTACGTCCTCAGCCTTAGTGGTCTTAGTGGCGGCCTTGACCTGGGCAGCCTTGCCCTCCTCCTCGTCGGAAGACTCAGCCTTAGACTCCTCCTCAGAAGACTCATCAGGAGGAGTGGCCTCCTTCTTCTATCAAGAGAGATTGCGATCAAGATGGAACGGGATGGATACGTTAGCACCAAGATAGAGAGATGTTCGAGACTACAATGAGCAAGACACTGCCCTCTCAAGGCGAGTACTCACAACGGCCTTGGACTTCTCAGTCTTGGGAACGGTGGCGGCGGCAGCAGCCGACTTGTCTTGAGCGGATTTCTTGGCCATATTGAGAGCTAGTTGGATGTTATAGAGAACGAGAAAGAGAACAGAGAAGCGTTGTGGTCGGAAGAGAGAAGAGAGAGCAGAAAGTCTTCCACCCTTTCTTTCTGTTTATACAGACGTTTCATTTTTTTATTTTTCAGAAAGCGGCATTGTCATGGAGACGAAAGATAGATACTTACGTAATCAGCATCGCCTTATCTAATCTAACCACCGCACCCGCTTGTTGCCTTCACCCTTCACTCCGCCCTCGCTCTTTCTCCTTTCTCATGCTTTTGGCCCGTCTGGATCCAGGCAAGGAGATCATGTCGGCCGCCAAACAGGATTTAACGGGAAGCACAGAAGATCCTGGCAGGTTTTATCGACTGGAGGAGAGATTGGGAACAGGTAGTTTTGGGACAGTCTGGAAGGCGTGAGTGTTTGTCTACTTCGATGCCCGTGTGTGTGAGATATATAGACGTGACTGTGTAGGTGGATACACAATCGAATACATACTGTTGTGGGTGTATTCAAATATGGAGGAGATCAAGAAACAAAGGAAAGAGCGAGTAGGAAAAGGGGTGGATCTAGAAAGAGGCTCAAGAAAAGTCTTCAACCTACTACTCTCCCTTTCTAGTGTCGTTCGAGATGCCCTCTTGTTCATTCACGTAGAGACTAGGCTAACGTTCATTTCTCTTTAAATGCCTTATCATGTCGACATCTTTATGGTTTCAGAGTGAGAAAGGATACGGGCAAAGTCGTTGCCATAAAACAGATTGGTATGATACTCATAAGTAGATAGCATCATGTCTGTTCAGATCAGTATTGACATTGCTCCTGTTGAACTTCCCGCTCAAATATAGATTTGGAAAGCTCTAACGATAGCATCTCTGAAATTCAAGCAGAAATTGCTCACCTTGCTCAATGCGACTCGGACTAGTGAGTGAAACATGCACAGTTCCTAATCTAATCCGTATCATGCCAGCATGGTTGCTGATGATGTACAAAACACAAACACTGATGTTACTGGAAAACGACCAACCAGTATAACAAGATACTATGGATCTTTTGTAAGAGGATACGAGCTATGGATCGTGATGGAGTATCTCGCTGGAGGATCATGTTATGACCTGGTAAGCACGATCTATGCAAAGCCATCATAGAAATCAGCTACATGACAAGAGAAAGCTGATCAACATGCTCATCTTCCTCGTTTCTTGCTTACATCCAAACCATCTAGCTTAGAGCTGGAACGTTTTCAGAACCACATATCGCAGTGATTTGCCGTGAGCTTCTGTCGGGACTGAAGTATCTTCATTCAGAAGGAAAGATCCATCGAGACATCAAAGCAGCCAATATACTACTTAGTGAAAGCGGACAAGTGAAACTCGGTTAGTCAAGATACCACTATATCTGCCCTTTTGAATGAACCGTCAGTCTGGTGCTCAAGAGCTGACTGAAAGAATAATCATGGGGCTTGTGAAAACTGTAAACATAGGTGATTTTGGAGTGGCTGCCCAACTTACAAACAACATATCAAGAAGACGTACCTTCGTAGGAACACCTTTTTGGATGGCGCCAGAAGTGTGCGTAGTACATGTTTATCGAATCGTGCCCATCGCATGGGCCAAGGACTCAAAGTGAAAGATGCGTACTGATCAGACGGTTGTTATCATGTGTAGGATTCGACAATCAGGATATGACTACAAAGCTGACATCTGGTCACTAGGAATCACCGCAATCGAGATGGCCAATGGTCTTCCTCCTCTTAGCGAATATCATCGTTCGTCAACTTGCTCTTTGGTTCTCTTTGCTGTGACATGGTCTGATGAGATTGTTCTAGGCTAACATGCAAATCTAATCTATGACGATAATGCAATGGCAGCCATGAGAGTGCTTTTCTTGATTCCCAAAGCTGAGTCACCAACAATCGAAGGGGATTTTTCGGACGCGTTCAAGGATTTTGTGAGCTTATGCCTGATGAAGGACCCAGTTGATGTGCGCGACCCTCTTTCACACCTCTCGAGTCTTTAATCCTCCTTTCTTCATCTATCAGCTCCACTAACAATTCGTTTGGCCGCGTGAAATATACTGCGTTATGAAATACAGCGAGCCACAGCCAAGGATCTACTTCAGCACCGATTCATCAGAACCGCTGGCAAGACGACCATCCTGATTGAGCTCATCGAGAAATACAAAGAACATCAGTCCAAGCCTTTCACATTGGATGGATTAGAGCCGGTACCTACTGTGAAAGATCTCGAATCGTGCTTGGGTTCCTCGACCAGAAGCTATTGGAGCTTTGGGACCGAGGCTAATGTTTTAGAAGCACAGGAGGATAACCAAGGTGATTTGCAAGGTACCATAAGAGAGAAAGGAGAGAGCAGGGCAAGGGAGGATGAGACATCAACAGCCGAGATACAGGTTGGGAGAGAGAGTTCAGCAGATGATACTGAGAGCCCGCATCCGAGAGCCTTCTCTTCATCCATTGGTACCACGCCATTCGCTTCATCTTCTTCTACGACAGATCAGGAGAGAAGCACGGAAAGACAGCACTCCATCCATATATCAGATAGCCAGAACAGTAGTATCTTGGAAGAAAACGCAGGAAGATCTCTGGTAGATACTGTTGTCTTGCCTAGTTTGCAGAAAGTATGTCCAAATCCAGCTGCTGGGTATTCTGCTAGCCAGTCTGGACAACGTGACTGATATCTTGCTTTCGTATGTATTGAATCATACAACACCAGAATTCTCAAGAGAGAATGAGCGCGCCATCGAGAGAAGCTTTGAAGCTACTTTCCAAAGGGTTTGAAGACCTCAAGATAGCTAATCCACAGTTAGCATACTCAATTCTATTTGACATCACATCAAGTTTGAAAGAGTTCGTACCTCTGCCTATTTGTTCTATAGCTCGTAAATCGGAGCTGACCATCTTTGTCTTGCTCTTTGTTGCTCATCATTTACACTGCAGGGATTTTACTGTTCGTCACGCTGTGACTGAGGGCAAAGAGGGGAAGCCTTTCCACACAAAACACGAGAATACGGCAGAGCCTGACAACATGTCCATCCCAGCGCCAAAGTTCTCTGATGAGAAGAGTCCTGTGGCTGACATGCTCTATACGAGGTGGATGGATGGACTAAAGCTCCGGTGGCCTGGATCATGAGATCTAGCATATATGGATAACACCTGTGTTTTGTTTTTCTGTTGTTTTGTATTGTCTTCCCTCCGTCTCTTCGGTCGCATCTGCGCTGTCATCATACCTATCATCTTTAATCTTAGCATCAAAATTACACATGTACCAGAACCTCTTGCCTCTTCTCAGAAACATGTCGAATGTCAAGGATACGAAGTTGCCCCATATGAACTTTATCTTACCTATTAAGAATAAGCAAATTCAGATCGTGGTAAATGTCAAATCCCCGCAGTTGGAGACTCCGTCATTAAATGATGAACGCCGGTAAAAATACAACTACTACTTTCTCTCCTGTTTGAATGTTGAGACTCTCTTGAGTGCTGTTCACCTTTCACCCTTTCCCCACAGGCATCGTTCGCATGCCACTTCAGTCAGAGAAGCCTCGGCAAAGGAAGACAGCTTTTGAATTGAATGATGCCGATGGCAATGGGCCAGCATCAAGAACAAGAACACCCAAAGAGAATCCTACCTCTCAGTCGACCGCGGACGATCACTCTTTAAGAAAAGATGTAACATTCAACGAGAAAGACATCAAGAAGCTGGAGGAAGAAGGAGAGAAGTCAAAGAGGAAGCTACCACCAGGAATCTGGCCAAAGATCAAGTGGATGGTGATGAATAACGGAGTATTGCAGCTTGACTGGATACCGGGGGTCATGAACTGGAGATCACTGAAACCTTTGATTAGGTGTTCGATTGCTGTGAGCTATCAGTTTGCTTCTGTTTAACATATCCATCTGATCTATTGTCATGTACTCAATCCATGTTGTGCTCGAGGAATCAAAGGGTTGGATAGCAATGCTTCTCCTCATCATTTCCCCCACTGAGAAAATCCTCGGCACGGCTTCGTTCTTCACACTCGTTATCGCAGTACGTGTCTTGTTGAAGTATTTCGGATGGGTATATTGGCTGTACTGAGTTGATGCCATAATCATATTCCTATCGCCAACTAGTTCTTGACACCTCCTGATAAATCGTTTCCTCAAAATGCCGAACTTCATTTCTTTAGCATGCTCTGTATGTCAAATGTCTCGACGAAGTTTGTTCATATTTGCGTCAGATTTCTAACATTCTTAGTTCTCGACCAAATCAAACTCAGTCGTCGCAATCTCCTGGGCATGGGTATGTATTGCTGCAGCAATCTGCTCTGCCGTTCGAGAGAATCCTATTCCATCGTCCGAAGCTGTGGCTGCAGACATCTACGCAGGCGGTTACCTTGAAGCAAAGACATCGATTGTTTGCGCTGTGTTTCTCGGATTTGGGTCCGGCTTCTTCGTAAGTGCCTCCCTTAGCTGTTTCCATCTGTATCGATCAGTTCCCTCATTCAATGTTCTCTTCCTACGGATACCGAACTTGTCACTGGAGTAGTGTTGGTTGAAAGCTCGGACGGCTCCCTCTCCGATTACTCTTCCGTGTGTACTGGCGTGCATTCAGATGGATGTAGCACTTACGTTGATACCTTTATATCCTTACGATTTGTGAGTAGCCACAAATGTTGCTTCCTAGAAGGATTTCTGAGAATGATATGCTGACGTCCTGTTCCTTTTCTTCCCTGAAACCTACAGCTATACTTCTGGTGTGTCATATACTGTTTTCTTTGACCTCAAGCCCTCATTCTAATTGCCTCGATAATTCTCCTAGGTTTGGTCTTCTTCATTCCTATGGCAATTCAAGTCGGGGTCCATCTCGTCCTCTCTGTGTTTTTGTTTCCTCAATCGGTCTCCTATCTCTACCTTAACCAATTCTGCGCCACCCTGTCTCCTCTCGAGAGCTCTATGACCTCAATGAAGTCTCTGTTCGAGTCTGCCGCTGTAGGAAATGCCAGTTTGAATGAATGGATCGAGCTTGGCGTGCCTTTGAGGGCTGATAAAGTTAAGAGTGAGACAGTAGGTTTTGGAGCTATGTCAGCCCTCAGAGGTAGTCTGGGTATGGACGTCAGTTGGGGCCGATTAGGAGCGAAAGACTTGGAGCGACTAGGGAAGAGCGTCAAGGATGTGACCCTAAGATCAGGAGGGAGTGAGTTACTCCTCCTTCATCACATGCTTCTCAGAGTTAACTCAACGCTCAATACGAAAAAAAACTGTTCTCTTCAATCAAGTCACCTTCTTTTTTGATATCTTCAAGTCTGCTTTGACGCACGACGTATTAGACTCCAACGCGTTCCACGCACGAGAAGCGTTGGGTCAAGATCTCGACGACAACGAGTCTGATCGACTTGATAGTCGACCCGGCTCAGTTTATCAAACATCTCAACCTCCTTCAAGGGCTACCTCTCCCTCAAGCTCTCACGAGAACTTGCCGCGTCTTAATTCAACCGCTGCAGTCGCAAGATCTCAGACCAAGGAAAGTGTTCCGATTCCGTCTCGTCCCCGATCTGAGCTTGAACGAGATCCAGAGAGCAGCGCGGATGAAGGTCCAGGTAGTGGAAGAGATTCTCCTGCAACAGGCTCAGGAATGTTCTCAAGGGAAAGGACCACTAGGTTCTCGAACGTCGATCGGTCGAGATCATCTTGGACTAGCGGAAGGAAACGAGCCGACTCACCAAGCAGATCCCATGCCAGAGATCATCATCATCATCACCATTCTACAAGCCATTTCAATCTCCTGGAAAAATTGAGAAAATCTCAAGAACCTGTAGGGCTGTTTGAAAGTCATCGGTGAGTGATAGCTTTCTTTGAATCTTTTGGTCGGAGTCTTCCCGTTCAGGACATGTTCAGAGAACGCATAGAAACAGAGCAAAGTTTAAACACCTGTCTATTGTACCCTTTTGATATTTCTTAGGTACATGGATCTTGAAAAGAAGTCGGAATTTCAAGATGACCATATCCACTACCAACTTCAACTTCTTGCTTCATCTTCACTCCCTCTGGTTCGAGCCCTCGACGAAGCGATCAAGCATGCCATAGCCTGGGCTGAGCGGATGAACAACGACCGATCACTATCTTCTACTGATAGTAAGAAGTTTAGAGGAGACTCGTTCTTGAAAGCAAACGACCAAGCTATCGAGGCACTCAAGGCGGCGATCATCAAGTTCAAAACGGTTGACAGATTATCAGTGATCGAACCTTTCACGGTTAGTACTTTCCGGTACTGTCTTTCAGTTAGATTCTCCTTTTCACTGCGCTCAAGTCTCTCCTTGAAACATACACTATGTAGCATCTGTTCGATCCAAGCCATCCTGCCAATCATGAAGAGATCAAAAACGTACCTCACCGAGACTTGTTCTGGTGCTTTGCTCTTCAATTCAATCTGGTACGATAGACCCTTTCCTCCTCTACAAGCTTATTACCAAGCACTGCTGACATATTGTGCGATTTCATCGTTCCAAGCTGGCGTTTGGGGATGACCTTCTCAGACTTTGCGAGGATCAGCAGGCGATTGAACTCAAGAGACCCAAACAACGCTTGTGGTTTCCTGTATTCGACTGGAAGCAGTTCATTCCTACGCGAGAGCAGGAGGAATGTGATGGCCAGCAGATGGGCGAACAAGATCCTGGTGCGCCCGCATTATCATAAATACTTTCGAGACATTCCTAAACATATCTCACATTCTTCATTGGTTATATCTCAGAACGCATCGATGGTTTCAAGCCGAGAGCTGATTCGGTCGTCATGCATGCTCAAGCTCGAGATCCGGACACCCTCGAACCATCCACCGTATTTCTTGCGGTTCTAGCTCGGATTCACAAAGCCTTCTCCATGCTCAAATCGAACCAATTTATGTTTGCCTGCAAAGCTGGGATAATCACTGTTCTTGTCGCCACTCCATCCTGGACGCCAGGATCGGCTAAAGTATTCTACGCCAACAGAGGTTTGTGGGCTTTGATCATGGCTCAGCTGACCTTAGGGATGTTCTCAGGGGAAACGACAATGGCCTGGGTGGCTCGAGTTGGTAGGTTCTACAGCATACCACCCTGATCACACATAGTCGTTGATTACTTATCATCTTGAATCTTTGCCATATCTTCTCTTCCTGAAGTTGCAACCTTTTGGTAAGCTGATGTTGACTCTAGAGTTTTTAAAGACCTAAACTGAGGCTTCGTTTGGTTTGATGATGTTTTCCTCGTAAAAGGGGGTGCGTAACGGGTCTTCTCATCTGGTCTATCGGAGCACCTGGAGATCACATAGGGAACCATTACGGAATGGTCAGTCTTTCTGTGTCACATACATCTTGCCGTCTTGATCTGATCCTAAGCATACTCCTTCTATCCATTTTCATTTCTTTCAAATTGCTATTACATAATTGTCAGGCGGCTGTCACAGCTGTCGCCTTCCCAATTGTGTTCCTGTTCCGGCTCTATTATCCATGTAAGCGAACAGGATGTCTTCCGTATTGAAGGATTACAAACGGACCCATCGAGTATAAACCGCTTTATGCTTTTCATTTTACAGCACCACCTCTTACCAAGATCCTCTACTCGGTATCTACGGCGTTGGTAGTTGGATACAGTTGGCAAAGTAAGTGTTGTTTTGCCGTCTTCGAAATCGCACGATCACTGAAGGTAGTACAATATATTCTCTCTATCAGATGCACACGGAATCAGAACTACCAACGGTGAGATATCTCTCTATATGTCATTACGTCTACGTCTATGGTACCACTCTTAATTTTGATTACGGTCTGAACATTCTTAGCTTCATGGGGATTTGATGTTGCCTGGCGACGATTTACTCTCGTCATGATTGGCATAACTGCTGCTTGGATCTGGAGCTCTGTTCCTCCTGTGGCCTCTGGAAAACGCAACATTGTAAGTATCGCTGATGGTTTCAATGTTGATATAGGCCAAGACTAAATAAAGACATCCTTGTAATTTCAACAATCAACAGAGGGCCTCCTACAGTCGAGTCATTACCACCACAGGGGATGCACTATGTGCAATTGTTTCTTATTCGAACGATGTTGTTCCTGATGAAGAGGAGCATGCGCGAATTGAGGGAAATCTTATAGCTGTCAAGAAGAAGTTAAAGTGAGACTACCCGGTCATCTTTTCTGTAAACACCCGAATATCTTTCCTAACACGGTTTTATCTGGTATCCTCTGAATTTTAGTCAGCTGGAGCGTGAGCATATGTTTTCCTTGTTACATGTTTGAAGTATATCGTTTGGTTAATAGAGAAACTTTTCTCATGATGCTTTCAGTAAGACACAAAGCTGTAACGTATGAGGTATGTAATGGCGTGTTAATGTTCTTCTCATACTATATACACTGACTACCTCATAGATTTCATTCCGAGGAACATGGCCGATTGAGAGGTACACTGCTCTTAAGAGTGTTCTATCCGACATCGTCACTTTGATGAATCAACTTCACTTCATCATGGGTGTCATGGACCCTGCTTGGAAGAAGGCACTTCTCATTCGAACGCGATTGAGTGATCCTCGATTCGTAAGATGCCTCTCCTTTTTTAGACCAAGAATCAACTCTCGCTTATATCTTCTGTCCAATTGGTTATCTCATCTCAGATGGGAGATGTTTTGGCGGTGATCTCACTCTGCTCCACAGCGCTCCAATCGAAGAGTCCTCTGCCCCAGATCACACCATGCCCGTACGTACAATGGTGTAGTTTTCTTGGGATAAAGATTCAAATCCTCACTCAAATCACCTTATCAATCTAGATTGGTGGAAAGATACCTCGAAAGACGACATGGTCTTCTGGTCGTAGATGATGAGAATATAGATCACCGCGACGTTACACAAGAAAACGAGAAGGCGTACCCTCGGTTCAAAGGGGTCCCTAGACGAGTAACCGTTGATATTCTGAAAAGCGTAGGTTTGGATCAAGGGTCGGACAGATTTCAAAGGATAAAGCAGACGATGAACTGATTTGTCGATACTCTTTGCGAATCATGTAGGAGGAATATCTTCGATTCTCGATGGCTTGTGCAACGTGTTTTGCGCTAGTCGGCCGATTTGACAAGATGATGTTGATTTGCAAAAGTAGGTCGCCCTTCGCTCTTGGTTATGAATCTGCATATACTTTGAAACGACGGTTGACTCTGGTTGCGCTCCTGAAATCAACTTTTGTGACAGCTCTCCTGGGAGAGACTTTCCACTTAGCAGGGGTAGCAGACTATAGCAACTATCCATCTCCAGTCTGAAATAATTGTTCTCACACTTTCCTCCCTTAATTATGTATCACTCAATCTATTGAAAAGGAATTTGTGACTGTTTTGTTGTATACTTCGGTTTGTGCTTTTTCGGTCTCTGTCAAGAAGTATGATGTATCTCTCGGTTATGTATATGAAGTGCACACAATTGTATGCACAAATTTGATATTAAAATAAACATATGGTCGACAAGTGACTAGATACAAAGCGAAACAAAACGAATAGAAAAGATCATCGGCTTGATCGATAAGACAAAAGGCCGAAACGGCATCAATGATGGAGACAGTGCGATTTAGATTCTCATTCCAGAGCTGAGAAAATTGAAGAATTATGTTGCATAGCACCACTGGGATAGGAAACATGACGAGACATGATTGATAATTCGGATAGATGTTTGATCGGGTATAACATATTAAGCAGCTGTCGCTGTTTTCGGGAACCGTCCTTTCCGGGAAGTTATGCCGAGAGGTTCTTGAGCATCGGAAGGGTTGTTGTGAGTAGTTTGGGAAGGGGAAGGCTTATTGTCGAACACGCCTGCAAATTGAATTTTTTTGGATTAGGTAGACGAGGAGAATTAGAGTAAGTCGATAAAGTCAAGAATGTGTGCAAGCCAACTGCAAACGAAGATGAAGGAGTAGAAGCGCACCCAGTTTTCGAAGCCAACGTTGGCGGCACTGATGATAGCTTCGGGTTGGGACTGTTTTTGATACTAGATCCCATTTCTGTCCGTACTTTGCCACACCCTATAAACAGATGCGAACACGAAGAAGACATTCCCGTCAAATAAACGAGGTCAGCAAAAATCGATGTTTCTCTTACTTTAATAGGACGTAGATAGAGTGGTATAAAGGTACTCACTCTGGCGAGCAACTCGTCTTCTCTGATACTCCACTTCAGATATGGACTTCTAACCCTCCTTGCCGGCATCCCTGCTGCCGTCAGCTCCCATGCTTTTGCGTTCTTTCCATCTTTCAAACTAGGGGACGATGACAGCGCTGACGCTGATGTTATGAGCGCTTGTCGTTGAGCCTGGTTTTGTGCGCGTGAGGAGTCCCTTTGAGTTCTATTGACTTCGACCTCAGTATCTTCTTCGTCTTCTCCTTCACTCGATTCAACTTGTTCTTCTCTTACTCTCATTGGAATAGCCGAGAGAGCCATATGCTTGTCCCCTGCTTGTCTCAGAACAGGTGACGACGCGATCCCTCCTGGGCTTGAGTTGACTAAATGACTAAGCTGAATTGGAGTTTGATAGGGTAGAAATCTTGGTAAAGCTGAGGTATATGGTAGATGAGGAGTCGATTCAGTTGGCGGATCCGGTCGGAATTGGAACGCCGGCTCCAATATAGCTTGGGCATTTGGTGGAGAAGAGAATGAATGGGAAGAACCCGAGGAGGGAGTAGTGTCAATCGAACCCGATCGAATGGAAGACACTCGAGACTGATCCTGCCGCTGATTGTTCTCGTCCTCTGATTCGGCCCCTTGTCGAGGGTGAGTTGACCCATACCGTGCGCTCTGTCCATTTTGGCCCATCCCCGAGCCTGAGCTCGAGCCCAAAAGCCCTCCGAGCCGGATTGAAGCATGTAGAGGTGAACCGGCACCGGACGAAGACGACGACGGATGATCATCTGAGCCTGGAAGATACGTCGCGAGCGCTAAGAGGTCCAAGGCCGAAGCGTGCATGCCATCCATTGATTGTGATTTATGATGGGTTCCCGCCCTGCCTCCCCCTCCTCCTCCCCCTGATGATCCGTGAGCCCATTCGCCAGGGTACACCGCCGATGACGACTCTTGCGTCGTCTGAACTCTTCGTCGTTTGGGCGACTCATCTGGTTTTGCACTACCCGCAACTTTACGTTCCCCATCCAGGCCAGCAGACTCGACTGTCAATGGTTGTGAAAGCGTGTGGACAGCCATGAGGAGGTCGTCAAAGGTTGCTCCGGACGGAGGTCCAACAGAGCGAGGGGTGAATAGATCCTTCTTCGCTTTGGGTGTCCCATTTGGATCTCCGGATTGGGTTGTTGTAGGCGTTGGGAAAGACCTTTGTTCGACGGCCTGGCGAACAGGTATTTCTAGGGGTGTTCCTATAGACTTTCCTACACTTGTTGTCGTTGTCGGACGCGGGACAGTGGACGGTGTGTTGACGACTCCATTAGGTTTCCTTCCTTTCCCATTACCTGCTCTGCCTCTCCCTAATGTTCGAGGCGTCTTGTCTTGTCTTCCACCAGCCGCTGAACCCAGCCATCCATCGAACTCATCTTCAACCCCCCATACATCTTCTCCGCCTACACCTGCTCCTTCCCGGATAAATCGGCTACCGTTCCTGTCAACAATAGGAGCTTCCAACCTGTTTGTGACATAGTCTTCCGTCCGGATTAAACCAATTTCTGGATCTTTCGCTCGAAGTGTCCTTAGCCTTCTCGCGGCTAACAAGAGATGCTCCGATCGGGCGTCACCCAGGGTATGTCGCTTGGTTGAAGTTGAACTGAGTCCGCTTGAGGAGGGCCCAGGACCAGAATCGGCAGAGGCGCGCACAATAGTCGCGTTGACCACCCGAGCAGCAGAAGGAGACGGCGGGTGAGCTGATGACTCTCCGGAAGTGTAATGAACTTTGCCAGTCGGAGGAGGAGGGAGAGCCGAAGTAGATTGGGAGGGAGGGATAGGTCGTCGACCGTGAAGAGCTGAGGCGCGCAAGAAGTAAAGTTCCTTGGTGAGAAGTTGTATCTGAGCTTCAGCGTGTCGAAGCTTTTGGTTGTATCAACGAAGCAAACGTCTCAGTCATCCTGTCGAGTTTAAAAATGAAAGGAGATAAATAGAAAGAAAACACGTACAGAGTAGCGCATGGTTGTCTTCTCTGCCGTGCTCTTTCGGTGTTCTGCTTGCAGCTCCTGTATATTATTCCCGTACAAGAAGGAACACCGAATCGATAATCCACTGATTTTAGCATCAGATACTATTAAAGGGAAGGGAAAAAATTAAGGGGAACTGACCACCCATTGTCGGAGCAGATTCTCATAATCTTCCTGTCCATTACTTTCTATTTTACTGAACCCGCTCTCCTTCCCACTGCTCGTCTTTTTAAACAAGCCTGGCTCAGCCGAACCAGTCGTAGACGAGGAGTGGGGCCGAGTGGAGTCTGTTGACGAAAAGGATGAAGCAGGTGGCAGCCCCGTGGATCGAGCGGCTTTGGATATCATAGAGAGTGCCTCGGTCTCCCAATTGGTCTGATGGACTTTCTGAATCGCTCTGTTGCCAGATAGGGATTGAAAAAGTAGAGAGGATCAGATGAGCCAATGATTTACCATCCGAAAGCGAACCGGATTCGGCCGAAACGAAATGGAACAAGATGAAACGAACCGATCTTCTTCCATAGCCAACCGACCTAACTCTGCCTGAACATCAATCACTCTTCTCAACGACTGGATAGTCTCCGCCTGTTCAACCAACTGAGTCTTCCACTTTGGCATAAATTTGAACACAGGCATCAAGGGTTGCACAAGTCCGTAGATATCTCTGATCCCTCTCATCTCTCTGCTCTCATCGTCACCTTCCTCTTCGTCTTCACCTAGACCAAACTCAACGTTCAGTTCGGATAGCGCGTCTTCTAAGAGAACGATATCACTTTGGTTCGGAAGACTGGCTGTCGGCACAGCCTCATCATCGTTTTCGTCTTCATCGTCTTCCAGTTCATCGATCTCCTCATCTTCGAATGCGCTTTCCCCGTCATCCTCGGTCTCAGATAGTCTAGCGAGCGACCGTTCGGGAGTTGGCCTCATAGGCGACGGACTCGGACTTCTCTCCCTGATACCTTCTTTTCTCTTGAGCGGAGACGATGAGCCGGCATACCCTCCAAGAATAGTGTGAGCGGAAGGCGAACGGGAGCGGGTTTTATGACGCAGCGAGTCGCGTAGAGCGACAGGAGGAGACGGAGGGACGATGGAGCTGTGGCGATGGATGTTGGGTGAAGAGCGGGAAGTAGGAAACACAGTCGGTCTATCTGGGGATGACCGAAGAGAGGAGGCTGAGTGACTGGTGGATATCGATACAGACGGCAACAGCTGGTCTGTCAAGCGAGACGTGAAAGGTGAATGATGGTATGGATGATGCCTATGCGGACTGTTAGCCGCACTCGAAGCGCCTTGCTGCTGTTGGCCCTGCTGTTCATGAGAATAGAGTTGCTGAGGAGTGACGCGTTGAGTCTGAAGCCCAAGGAAGGAGTAAGCGACATCACCCATCCCGAGTCCAGCTAGAGACCCAGACTCTTGACCGTACTGAATGCTTGGTTTGGATCGCCGATTGGAAGGATAATGACGATTGCTTTCGGAAGATGTTGGCTGACACACGGGAAACGTCGAAGACGATGGCGTGTTCGGAGGTAATGACCTAGCAGGAGAGGATGAGCAGACTGAAGTACTCATTTCTGGCGTTTCCATCGGGTATGGAGACATAGTTGACTCTGAGCCGCGTGGATCGATCGCGAGCCTGATTGCTATCTGTACGTGTGAGCTAATGGATGTCGATGTGAACGTACGACCGGATGGACGGGAAGGATGGTGAGCACAAGGAAAGCAAGAGAGAAAAGAAAGAAAAACGCGTTCACCGTAACCAAGACCTAAATGCGGGTAGGGACGCGTCTTGGCTGCGTCATTGGTTACGGTCGATAGTTGTAACCATGGCCATTGGACGCGACTGTTTTCTCTTGGGTTTTTACCTGCCCTCTCCAGTAGAACATACATGGTTTTCTTCCTTGTGTGGAGGTACAAAACGTCCTTTTGCTATACTTTATCGAGATCATCCGGTTCATCTTGATATCAGCTCTTACTTGCCAGCATCCTAGGATCTAGTCAAACGACTATTGACAGCCATGTCGACAACCGCGCATGCCCTCGAAGACTCGTTTCTGCTTACATCTACCACCGAACCATGCCTTCTCTCTTCCTCTTCTCTCTCCTCGCAATCTTCGTTGTCCGGTCAGCTTTCTCTCGAAGACATGATGAGTACTCCTAATCTTGCCAGGGGTCGAGCCAGGCCAGCAGAGTCTGTTGACGATGACACGGAAGGCCCATCAGGCGCGCTTCAAGAGACCTCGGCGATCGCCGAGTTGTCACCTATCAGAGCTTCGTTCACTCGTCTGAGGAAGAAGCTGGACGTGCAGCAACTCTCGAGTGCACCCAACGCAGTCTGTGCGATGAGTTCCGTCAAGACAGAAGTCGATTACTCCCGGACAAGGACCGCTTCGCTCAATACCTCCAAAAGAGCTAGACAGGAGATCTCTGTACACGGATACAATACGACCGCAGTGGCCGCCGAGTCCCTCGATGGTTCTGCGGCGTACAAACGGAATAGACAAAGTTCTTCAACTCCAAGACCAACTGACTCAGCTCTAGTATCTCATTCATCCCGTCCGTTGTCAACCACGCACCACTCAAACAAGAACATGAAGTTTACCGTTCCTCGGCCTTTCACTTTTACTGCTTCCGCCTCCTCAACGGATACTGCCTCCGTGGTTCCAGATCGACAGCGATACTATCCATACCCGGCGGCTCTTTCTACCAAATCAACCTCTTCTACACAAGAATCAGCACTAAGAGCTTCAAGATCATCAAACCGAGACGCTTTGTCCACTCAAGGACGAGAAAAAAGACCAGAAAAGAGATGTATCAGCCCTCGAGCAGGACGCGTCCCCTCCTTTCGAGAAATTCATCTTCAAGATGAAGCTCGACAGGCTCGAAGGACCGAACGGATACGATCAGAACGCGCAGGAGAAATCGAGAAGGAAGAGCGCGGGCTGGGCAGACGAGTCGAACAACGAGGGAGGGAAAGAGCGCGTTGGGAGAACGAGAGAAGGGAGCGAGAGCGAGAAAGAGAACGGGGCAGAGAAGAGGAGCAGAAAAGGGAACAGGCTCGTCTTCTCTTATTTCCCTCTCGATGATGCTATCATGAGAGCTCATTTTCAAACTCACCTCTCCGTTTTGAATCAAACAGAAACATGAGGAACTTCAAATCTCACAGGAAAGGAAGGCGACTGTGATCAGAGCGAACCCAATTTCAGAGATGTACTCCTCTACTCTTCCTCATGCATCCTCTACTATTGCTCGACCCCACGCTCGTACAAACATTCGGACACAACTAGATTAAGAATCGATCGGTGGTGTCCTCTCTTGTGCTATTTCTTCTCTCTGTTTTTCTTCTCCTTCTCTGCTGTACAACCTGACGACGACTCTCACTAATAACGAACAATGGATGGACCTCACTATCATTCGTGACTTATTCTTAGTTTATCTCTCGAAGATGACCGTCCATGCTTGATGGAACATCGACTTCCCGGCCTGTCATGTCTAACGCCAATACTATCCATCCGACGTATGCGACTGACACAACACTGATCTCAGTCCTCTCGAGTTAGAAAAACATCATGATATGAGAAAACAAAAAGAGTACAAATACACCTGTCAAACGAGAAGTAGTGGCAGAAAGCTAGCATGGGCATGGGTAATCAGAGAGGGGGAATGAATCAAAGGACGATAAGGACGAAAGACGCGTATTATCGGGAAAAATCATAGAGGGTCTTTCCGTAGTATCCTGTCCCAGCGAGACCTAGTCCAGCTAACGGATCAGAAGAGGAGGAAGAAAATCGAGGTTTAGCGAGGAGAGATCAGGGCCAATGTCTAAATGCGATATAGAGGAAGAGGAGAAGGAACTAACTCAAGACTTGAGGCACACGTCCTCTTCGGAATCGAGGTAGGCCAGCGAGCATGAGCAAAACAGAAGAGGCAGCTTGGGTGTAAAGGAGTTGGGTTGAAATGGAATCAGTACTTTTCTCCACTTGAATTTTGTGATGTTGGGACGGAGAAGGGTGAGGAACAGCAAGGATGACTCTGGACTAGATCTAACTAAATCTCAGACCTATTTGAAGATGACAGAAGAGAGAAGGAGAATAGAGTGGAAACGGTCATGGAAGAAAGCATAAGTGGGGGAAGAAGGGAATGTAACCAGTAGAGATCCGTCTGCTGGGATTGGTTGAGAAAAGGGCGAGCGTGTGATAGGTTGATTTGTCCTATGACACCAGTCTCACCATCTCTCCAATCATCTCTCTACTACCACCTCGCAATCTTGGCATCTCTTGTCCTCTGAGAACATTATATGTATAGCAGTGAAAGTAAGCAAGAGAAGAACGACTTACCCGCTGTCTCGTACCCATAATCGAGTCCTTCCTGGATTCTCATTCCAGAGATGGCGAAGAGAGATCCAAGAGCGAAACCGCCTACTATGCTAGGGATAGATCGTGTCCTGCTGAATCCTATGTGAATAAGAAGCGAAAACAGGCGGGCGGTTAGTCAAGAACAATGAAAAGAGAGAGACGCAGAGGAGACAGACCAATGATTCCGCCGACGAAACAAAGTCCGGAAAGGGTGTTGGCTGGGTGAGAAGACTAACAAGGAAAGTGGGGAAATTGATCAAGCATCAGTTGCTGAGCAACCGTGAGGATGTATCAACCAAACATGCAAACACACCATTGAGTTCAAGAATAGGTAAACGGATGGATGTGAGTAGATATTTGAGGGGGAAAAAGCAAGCGTTCAAGATGGTCGTTGATGGAGTGTGGAGGGAGATTGGTTAGTATGAGAAGGATGAAGAGAACGAAAGAATCAGCAGGAAGAACCGGTCCGCTCATCGGGTTTGTTCGGGCCGGTGTTTCACGTGACGTCTTACAACCCTATTGCGTAATCAAGCTTATTCGGAAATGTTATAAATTGCCATAGACACGTGATTTGCTGTGCAGATTACAACCTTCTTTTGGTTACAACATTTCATCATCACCATCGTTCGTCCTGTTCCTTCGAAGTGCAGTTCTGCAAAGTAGAAGGACGAGAACGAGGATATCACCCAAGCGATCAGTCTCATCATCTCCTCTGCAAGCGATGGCGCTTTCGTCCGGTCTTCAGTTGCCGATTAATCTGCCTCTGTTTGAGTCACCATGCTCAGATTTGGGTCCAGAGACTCCAACGGCATCCATATGTAGCTACCAACTATCACCATCATCATCATCCTTCGCTTCCCAACCGACCATCGTTCTAGGTACATCTGAGGGTAATCTTTGGATCTATCATCCTTCTGCTCCTACACCGTCAAAAGTTCAAGCTCCAAGCTCAAATGCCCCTTCCAGATCATCTACTCCTCATGGTGACCGTAGGCACGGGCCTAGCCCGTCAATGTCATCAAGTATGACCTCGAAACACCCCCTCCTACCCTCATCGACGCTCACCTCCGGTTCGCCTACTCCATCCAATTCGGTCCTACATCGATCAAAAATTCCTTCCGTCTCGGTTGTCTCTCATCTTGGGCCCAAATCTCCAGTGCTGAGTCCAGGAGATGAAACCGTAGCGGAGCGAAAGGAGGATCTACGCGAGATCCTTGCGGGGAAACACCCGAATACTTCGTCTTCATCTATCTCCACTGTCTTGGGAGGATTCTCCGGAACCCGCCGATCGTCCGAAGATGAAATAGGATCGTCCTCTCGACCTTCCAATATGCGACGGACATCCACTCCGTCTCTCTCTAGTCGCTCCGTTAAGACATTGGATCCTGCTCGCCCGACATTAGCTTCAGATCCGTCGTTCAAGCCATTGGCAACTTCGCCGCTTTCTTCTAGTGCTTTACTCAATTACGCTAATAGAGCAACAACTGGCGTTCAAGGCATACCATCTCCCAGATCACTGACCTCAGAAATCTCGCCTTCTTTGGAGGGAGTTCCATTTCAGTCAACGCGATTAGATGGAGTACATGAGAATATTGAAGGCGGAGAGGTTAGGAAGCGGGGTCCATTCAGGAAGATCATTCTGGGAGGAAAGGCTGTTGAGCGAATGATTTCTGGATTAGAAGTTTGGAAGGATCGTGGTTGGATAATCTGTCTACAGGCTGGAGGGTTCGTCTCATATCTTAACCTTTAACACCGTCGCTTCATCCTCTGTGTCGTGAGACATCATAACTTAACCACATATCTCGATGACGCATACTAGGCAACTATCAATTATCTCATTAACAGATGATGTATGCTTGTTCACCGCCTTGGTTCCTCCTCCTCCTTCTGTTTTAACATCCTCTCAAGTGGAATACTCCTTCGAAGGTTTCCTTCCACCTCTGACAAAGTTTTCGACTTCGTCGACTTCACCTTCCACCACGCTATCATTCACGATCAGTGCTGGAGCTTCGTCCAACAACTTTTCGAGCGAGAATCCCTGCTCAGGTTTCGATATGGCCTCCGAAGACACCCCTCGTGAACATTTCACAGGAATCTTTACTCTTCAAAGCTATGTCAGAGAGGATACACCAGGTTTATCTACACCGGAAATCATCCTGTCATTATCGACACCTTGGCAGACCTTGGCAGGTTCCCCGATCAATTGCATATCTTCTCAATGCTCTCCGTATTCTTTCTCTCCGCCATCTCCGTCAGAAAGATGTGAGATGACAATTTCTCCTGGTACAGTCTCTGTTTATCCTTACCATCTCCAGATTCAATCTTCAGCATCCGCTCTAGGATTAGAGACTCGTCCCAGCTCGCCTACACCCTCGACAAGCAGCGCCCATCGAACGGCAGGTTTCAATCATCCGGCCAGCGCATCGAAACTCAGCAATCTATTCCGATCAAAGTTGAGAGATTCTAGCGGTCGAGAGAAGGATCATGTCGGAACTGGATCAGATGGTCTCGGTGGACTTGGAAAGACCGTCGGTTGGGAGTGGGGTAAGGAAAGGAAGACAAGATGGGAAAAGCCGACTGGGTTTGAAAGAGCAATTTTTGCTTGGAGTAAAGACATGCTCGTTCGGGTCACAGGAAACACAGTCGAGGTACGTCTAGCATGTCTCTCTGCGCTAGGCCTAAATATTGTGTTTGAGTAAAACGAGGGAAAATAAACACGAGAGCCATTGAGACTAACTCTTCCTGTACAACATTTGGGATGGTGAGGGTAGCTTTACGCACTACCGGATTCGTCCACAGGCGAAGATTCATCAGTAGCACTCTTGACGTCGTTGAAATTAGAAGTTGAAGAGGATCTATGGGTAACACCTATGGAAGATATCTTAGTCTGTGGCACTTCGGTAAGTCTCTTATCAACTGTGTCTATTCAAGCCAAACTCTGATGTATGGTCTTTATCTCTTCCTCCCAATTTGACCATTCTTGTGGTTATCGCTGTCAATGCATCCTCATATGTCTACGTCACATGTTTCGATACGACTAGACGGAGATAGGCGTGTACAAGTTGATCTCGTCGAATATGAATGGAGCTAAACAACCCGCTGAGCCCCATTCAAAGACAATATATCGGTAGGTAGTCTGTCTTGTCCCTCTCCTCATCTTGAATCAGCAATGTATCTGACTGACATACTTCGCTCGCCTCCTCCCTCCGTTAAATTCTATCCTCGCTATTTGTTGGTCAGATTGGATAAAATCCACTCAATCCCAATGACTGATGAGCCTCCTTTCCACATACGATTCTTTCCGGAGAAAGGCCTCGTCCTGCTCTTGTCGATGAAGCTCGATGGTCTGCACATGGCGTCTTGGACTTCAACGACACCGGGAGAGGTAAAAGATCTAGGCGTTTTGCCTGGGTTGTACGTACTAGGACCTCCACAAGGAAGAAGAAGTGTATTGGACGTCTCCAAGAACGGGGAGCTGGATGTTTGGATGGGACACGGTTCGTTCTCTCTTTTCGATCTTCGAATCGAGCGAGTAAAGTATGATTGATGATACGACATGTGCATCACGTTCGACCAAACAGGAACCGGGCAAGTGACCAGACAAGATGTATTCGACGTTAGCCCTACGAAGAATGATGAGGTAGAACAGAAGGCAGGGCTTGGAGGGGGACTAACGTGTTTGAAGGTGATCGAAGATTTAGGGCTAGTTGTGGGAGGTGCTGACGATGGTTCTGTTGGAGTCTGGGATTCAAAGTTAGTTCAAAGAAGCTACTCCTTCTCCGCTTATGTTCTTCCTTTGCTACTCAGAGAACTTGTCCGATCTTCGCCTTGAGTATTTTTCCCAATAAGTGGACTGATACAATCAAACTGTTGCCCCCCTACAGATCATGTACACTTCGTAAATCTTGGATTCTGTTCACATGCGAGGTCATCCAATTAGTCTATCTGAACGACGAACGAGCTGGAAAGTTACAGGGCTGTGTTTTGTGTGTAGCTAAAGATGGGACGGTCGGTGTGATCGATGTGGAAGGCCTCAGCTTGTGAGTCTTCGTATGCTTATAAAGTATATCTTGGAAGATAGTTATCATATCATCGACTCATCCTTGAATGCGTGTTTGGGGCACCTTCTTCTAGCCTTTACATCATTCCAGGTTCGTTCTCGGTCATAACTAAGGTGGCCTTTGGAGAAGGACAAAATATTCTTCTTGTCTACGCGCAAGGAATTGCTCGAATATGGGATGGAAACACACTGGAGCTGTTGAGATCGGTGGACGAGGCGCAAGCAATAAAGATGACCAGTGAAGGAGGATGGTATGAAGTGTTCGTCTATCGTTTTCCTTTTCATTCTCATTTTCCTCTTTTGTTGCTGGCATGAACAAAAAGAAGCTGCGTCGCTGATTCTAACTCCAAGTCTGTTTTTCTTCATACACACATACTTAGGTCCTTGGATAAATCTCTTTCGTATACAAAAGATATCAGAACGCTGACTCCACTTAGCGTTGATCGTAAGTATCATGACTGTATCGTGACTGTACCATATACCAACCGATAATACCGATGTATGCTAACGTAGCTTTTTCCCTTCTTCTCTACAGCATCGACCATCATACTTGATATTCCTACTCTGATCACCACTTGGACTCAAAGACTAGACCGCAACCGCTCCAAAACTGCCGAATCTTCTGCTACAATTTTATCTCAAGATAGGCTCGAAGAGACGGTCAGCAATAGAGTGACCAAGCTTGGTGGACTGCTCTCAATCTTCTTGACCTGGGGCCTTGATCCAGAGGTGGATGACTGCTGTGAAAGTCGACTTCGATTAAGGAGACCTGAGCCAGACGACTTGGATTGGCCAAAAGTTGGACTACAAGGGTATGCCCTTCCTTTGTTTGTTATCTATGGTATATGTTGACGGAGAACTGAACAAATACTAACGGTTCTGTACTGATGGAGGACGAATAGTGCGAGTCAAAGCTTCACGATATTCGAGGAGTCTGCAGAATCTGCGGATGTTTGGAAGATCTCCTCGATATACACAGGTAGACGTTTGTTGACTATTGTCAGCATCCTCCAGCTATACGTTTCCTTAGAAAGTTAGTATCGCTCTCCATAGCTTGGCAGATTTTGATAGCTCCTCTCACGATTGAGACCGTTGCTCCTTCTATTTCTTTCAACCGTTCTCCTCTCTCGATGCCAGGCTTCGAATCAGCAGCGAACGAAATCACAACATTTTACACTATGCGACTGCAAGAAGCAGTTGGGGAAGGCTACCAGAGAGCTACTTTGGATTTCTACGTCCAGTACTGGTTACATCCAATAGGTATGCGCCTTTCATCTGGCAGCTTGGATGTTATATTCTAACACTCAATTTTCTTCTTCCCGCGTTTGAACTCTACGTATATCTAGTGGAGATACAACAGGCGGCTAAACTGCTGTTCGCATCTCTTCTCGCGCGGACAGTCGACGAGTCTATCGTAGAAATTGCAGAGAGTTGGAGACACAAGCGTTCGTCGTTCTGTCTTCCTTCTGTGACACCTCTCTTTTGGTACTGTTCTACTCGAGCTTACCTTTCTTATCTGTTTGATTTGAGTACGGTGTAGTTCCTGTGCATCAAACGACCTCAGACCATGACAAACCTATAGCGGCACAGGCACTTGTGCTTATTGGGCATATTTCTGTTGAGAACCATAGTCTTTTGGCTCCGCAGTAAGATATCTATACTGTTCACTGTAACTTCATACAATAAGCTGATAGTTTCTCTCGGTCCTGTTCTTCTTGTGGCATGTGTCTAGATTCTTGAAAGAGATATCGAATTCGATCGTTCTGTATCTAAACGATGAACACTCCCCATACCGTCAGATTGCTATCGAGCTCTGTTCATCCGGATTCCAAGTATGGCAACATTACGTTGACTCGATGGAGATTCTCAGATCTCTTTTCCGTTTATCTATCCGGAAGTCTTCTCCTTCGACGAGTACGTTGACAAGCTCGACCTCTTCAGCTCAATTCTTGTCCCAACTTGCTAGAACAGCCACACTTCAGATCGCCTCGACAAACACGCCTTTGTTCATGACGACCGTATCGTATGATATTCTGAACGCGGAATCACCTGATCAGAGGAATGCATCAATGAAACTCGTTGCTGTGCTCGCAAAGAAGAGACCGCTAGTTCTGTTTGGTGGGCTTGGAAAGATCGTGGAAGCAGTGGTCAAGTCTCTGGATCCTAATTTGTCGACTATGAGGGATGCAGTTCAGCAGACGGCAACAGTCATCTTGGATTCTTTGGTCAACACGTAAGTCCACGGTTTCTTTTAGAGCAGAATTCTCAAAAGGTTGAGGGTATAGACATTGATGAGGTGGAAAGCTCACAATGTTTGTTATCATGTGCTGCACGGATTGACACGCTCTTGATCCAACGCAGTTTCCCTTCGATATCCTTCCATGGCCAGTCCCAGAAATTAGCTGTTGGTACTCTGGAAGGCGCGACGTAAGTAACTGATTTGCAAGAGGCTTTGGGATACGACATCTCTTTACTCATTCAACCTTTTCCTTGGATCTTTGCGTTTTGATTTCTTTTCGTTCTGGGAAACAGGGTTGTATACGACCTCAAAACTGCCACTCGACTGTATGTACTGGACAACCATAACCACAATATTACTGCTCTCAGTTTCTCCCCAGATGGCCGCAGATTGTCAGTTTCCTTTCTTTTCTTCTATTTAATCCTCAATCATACATATGCTTACTCTTGCTAATCTTTCGGATGTATTGTCAAATTGGAAAAAAGGGTGACGGTCTCACTGGAAGAAAGCAAAGTATCTGTATGGAAGGTCGGAATATCATTCTCGAGCATGTTCAAAGTCGGTGTTCCCCCTAAACAGGGTGGTGATGTTCCTGGTGGACCTTACAAGACGTACAACTTCAATATCGGAGATGAAGGTAAATTTATCTCGCCGATCTCGTCTTTAGGTCCATCGATTGACTTCTTTCATAATTTGGCTAATATTTGTTATGAAACCCTTGATCTGATCGGTGCGTTGAAAACGAAAAAGGTAATATGACAACAGCTGCTTCTCTCGAGTGGGTTCGGTTTGAGTGGCCAGGAGAAAGGTCGGCTCGATTGAGAATCCGGGAGACAGCATTAACGTTTGCTACGTGATCTAAAGAGTCGATCGATAACAAATAATTCGCCGTTCGAGCAAGAAAGAGTGTGATTTCGTTTCAATGTAGCCGACCTGAAGAGATGACGAAACTCGTGAATGTTCAAGAGAGAAAGATGGAAGATGATGAATTCATATATGTTTATCAGAAGAGAGGTGAACGGAAACGTCTAGAGAAAAGCCCAGCGTATGACATCGGAGAGGGGGAAGGAGTCGTCGAGACTGAAGCAGTCGACCTATTTTAAAACAGATGAATGCAAGAAAGAGGAAAACGCGGTCAGCCAATGTGTTCGATCAAAGAACACTTCCATCCTGAGCATAGGATCGCAAGAACGAAAAGACAAGACGTACGTGGAAAAGTATCGCTTGAGTCTGTTGAGTCGACGGGCGGTTCCACCGTTGTGGTTTCTGGTCTTGATTGGTTTGTGAATGGCGTGTCTGAGGTTGATCGATCGATAAAGAAGAGAGGCGCAGAGAGCAGAGGAAGAGAGAATTAGCTCGTTGATCAAGTGTCACAGAGATTCCTAATACGATAAAGACTAAGAAGATGGGAAAAAGATCGACTGACCGTTTTCCTCGGTAAGTTCCTATTCTGTATAGGAACTGGATATCGGTGTTGTACTTTGTCTTCAGCTCTTGCTCAACCAACATGTTTCGTCCCCAATCAGCCGCTGCTCTGTGTTGCTCTGCCAGCGGTTTCTCAGGCTCTCCCTTCAAAAGCTCTCGGTTACCTAGCGGATCGACAACGGGTGTTCGAGGAGGAAGCTCGGCAGTGGTAGTTGATGAAAGGAAAGCAGTCAATGCAGCGACTTGGGGCTCGGTGAGGTCGGAGACAAGCGCTCGGTTAGGGATTGAGAATCGTTGAAGGATTCTTGGGGCGGTAGCGTGGTTGATTCCAAAAAACTGGGTCAGTCCGATCTGGCACACATCAAGAAAGAGAGACGAAAATCAGAGGAAGAGCATTAGTATGGAGATAAACATGTAGGCCGGTGATGTGTATGGAAATTAAGAACAGGGGATTCGATGGAGAATAGTCAAGAAACGAAGACTTACTCGGACCGACTTTTTCTCGACTAAGTTCTTGCCTAAAATGATCATGCCGGTGTATTCTCTTCAAAGAGCAGCTAGATAGATTGATTATACCGCGATGTACAGGGAGATATGATCAGATCCCTTCTGAGATTGGAAGCAAAAGATCAGGATGTATGGGACGACAGACGTACTATTGATTGTCTGACTGGCCGAGAGGGTTCAATGGAGTTTTCGAGCGAACCGACTTGAGATTGCTCTAGGCGTTAGAGGCTCTCGAATAAGGTGTATTCAAATATATTGAATAAGCTGATAGTTTTACGTAAGCTGCCTTCAGCCCTGCCTCCTCTCACACCATCCAAGTACAACAAAACCTGGTAGTGATCCACAGTCTCATCTGTATATCCGAGAAATGGAAATCGGAGATGATGGGGTAGAGGATGAATGGACAGCTATCAATGTGAATGCGCTGAGAGGGGCTGAGCGTAAAACCCAAAGCTCCTCGTTTTTCTATCACCGACAAGCGTCCTCTAGTTGTCCTTACTGCTTGAACTGTCATCAATATGGTCTGACTGAGATCATGGCTGTACCCTAGACCAGCTTCGGTCCCTTGACTCTCAATACCCATGCTATCAATTTGATGTCCTCTGGCCTCTTGGAAATTTCATTGCATCTGGTGGAACAAGATAGAACCATCTGAGGCTCATGTCACGTGATCATAAAAACATCCGCCGTCATCGGAAGAAAACCCGTGACAGAACAAGACCCGGGTTACGTCACTAGACGGTCTGGGACCCCGTCCAGACGGAGGCTTCGTAGGAGGAGTATAAAGTGGAATCGTCCAAGAATTTCTGCCCTTTTTTTTCTTCCTCTTCATCCCATCTCATCTCATCTCATCTCTCAGCCACACACACACACAAACTAAAAACATCTTACTTAAACACTCATCTTCTACAATGGTTCAAGCTCTTTCCAAAGTGTATGTCTTGCTTCGCATATCTTCTTCCTCCATCTACAGTGAAGCAAGCATCCTGACATCTCATCATCTTCTCTTTCTCCTCTCCTACTACCTATTGTGTTTCATCAGCATCTACGAGCCCGAGGCTAAGGCCACCGACTGCTTCGTCATCTTCGTCAACGTTGAGGAGTACAAGAAGTGGAAGGCCGGTGACACCTCCATTCCTTTGGTCGAGGTCGTCGATGGTGCGAATCATCTTTTCTCCATTTTCATCTCGTCACACTTTTATCGCGCCGATAGCTAATATCTTCATGCTTTTCATCGCCCTTAGCCTTCGACATCTTCTTCTCCAACCAGGGACCTACTGGCAAGCTCGGAAAAGCTTCCAAGCAGCAGCTTGAGAACGTCTTCGGTACCGCCAAAGACATGTGAGTTGACTTGAGCTAAGAGCCTATAAGAAGTAGAGAATCACATATGCTTATCGCTCTGTTCCTTTTTGCCTTTTCTTTTCCCGAACAGCGACGCTGCCGAGAAGTTGTTGAAGCTTGGAAGCGTCCAGTCTGGAGCTCCTTTGAACAGCAACAACTACAACTCTACCAACTCGTCAAACGGTCACGGTGTTGGTGCACAGGGTCGATAAACGATTTGTTTTGTCGTCTGCTTTTATATCTCTTAACAACAAACCTTGCCGCATACTTGTGGGAGGACTCGATCTTTGGAAAATGCCGTGCTTTGTTGCATCTGTTTGTTCTGGAAATCCCATATGTATCCATAGTCGCATGAATCAATGAATTAGATAATAAACCTTTCTGGCTCATTTCCCAATTTACACATGAACATGGTCATAATGTGCTAGAAACTGTTGGCAGACCAGGGCATGTTTGTTCGACATCAGATGACCGGGCTTGATCTCTCAATCTCTTCGGACAAACCATCTTGTTCTCTTCTTTCAGATTTAGACTAGACTATAGCTACATATATCATAACCTGCTAACCGTCAACAAACTCAATTCTCCATACAAACCTCTCTTGTACGTACTCTCCCATCTGCCTCGAAAGTTGTTTATGAAGAAACGATATTTGATCCTCCCTTCATATGTCGTTACTTTTCGTCCCGCTTAGAGAGCAGCCTGCAATCGGGCCTCTGCCTCCTTGTAGTTGATAACGGACCAAACAGCAGCGAGATAGTCAGGCTTGACGTTCTTGTACTGAAGGTAGAAAGCGTGCTCCCAGATCTGTTTTCGTCGGTCAATCGATTATTTGTTTTCATTTTTTTTAATGATTTGGACAGAAGCAACACGTCAGTCAATAAAACGAGATCAGACGCTACGACTATTCAAGAAAGATACGCACGTCAACTCCGATGATAGGAATGTGAGCTGTTTATGAAATCATCCCGAGAAAAACGAAACAAGAGAATCCAGTGAATCAGTGACGAATCATGCAGATCGCGTTGAGATAGAAAATCATGTAGAAACAACTTACTAAGCAGAGGGTCCTGGTTGGCGGTCGTGGTGACTTCCAGCTTCTTAGTAAGCGGGTTCAAGCCCTGTTGTTTGTTGTAGAAACATGTATAGTCAGTTTGAAGTCTCAAGGAAAAAGACTCTGAGAAGAGTTTGAGATGGAAAGGATATGATACATACAAGCCAGCCCCATCCGGATCCTTGGACAGCAGCGGTGTCAGCGTTGAACTTCTTCTTGAAGGCTATGAACGTGCAGTCGAACCCCCGGAGAGGACAAGATTTTTATTTTTATTTTGTGGGGAAACAAAACAGATGAGTATACCGGAACCAAACACAACTGAATAGGAAGATAGATGGACGGACCCTCGAAAGAACCAAAAGATTCCTCGATAGCCTTCTTGAGAGGTCCTTCAGAGAGGGTAGCCTCCTCGGATCCATAGGGAGCCAAGTTCTTCCAGAACAGAGAGTCTGTTTCATCATGCCAAATCAAGGATGAGATAGATCCGCAGAAACAAAGCGAAACAGTCAGCTTGACCTGACTTGCTCAGCAAGAGTTTGAAGAATATCACTGACGATTGATGTGTCCTCCTCCGTTGAACTTGAGAGCCTGTATGATCGGGTCAACGTGCTAGACGATGAGCGCTCATCAAACTTCATCTCCCTCCTCACCAGGCGTTCCGGTCGATAAAAAAACGGTCAGACGTACAGACTGAAGCTTAACCTGGGTAAGCACATCCTCCTTGCCCACAGCGGCCGAGTAGCTCTCCTCGGCAGCGTTGAGGCCGTTAACATAAGTCTGATGGTGCTTGGTGTGGTGAAGGGTCATGATCTCCTTGGAGATGGAGGGCTCCAGGGCCTGAGTGGAGAGGAATTTTCAACCAAAGCCAAGAAAAACCAAGGACAAGATACGTTTCCAGTAAAAGAATGTCCAGGAGATGAGATGGGTTAGTCTATCGAGCTGAATATCAACAACAAAGAGCAGGACAGAAAGGACGAAGAAGAGCTAGAGGGCGAAGACGAAAAAAACCAAGAAAGCGACGAATAGGAGAACACGGAAAAGTCTTACATCGTAAGCGTAAGGAAGCTCAGGCAGGGTATGCTTTGCCCTGATCTGGAAAGCAGCAGGAGCGACGAAAGTCTGTCTAGACACGGAAGAGAGGGATGCTCGAACAGACATGGATGGCGGTAGAATGATGGGAATGATGGGAACGAGATGAGTCGGTTAGATGAGAATGAGCTTAAGATGGAGAAAGCCTTTTGAATTTTGTCGTTCACGAGCGGCTCGGCTCTTGCCTCGGCTGGGGGGATGACGCCAGGTATTACGTAAGCATATCGCGTCTCAACGCGTCGCGTCGCGTCGAGCTATAACCCTAGACACCAGTGTTTGATTGACTGACTGACTGACTGACTGACTTACCAGCTCTTCTGTTCTTTTCGTTCGTTCGTTCGTCCGTCCTCATTGCCTGTCTTATCTTACATCGATCTTGAAGGCTTCTTCGAGACAAGAACACGCTGGATACAAGACTCAGTAATTCCAGGACGAGACAGAGATCCTATGTCTGTTCCTTCGCCTATCATCATCCAGGAACTCATCGATCAGCTACTTCCTACAGCCCCATCCACCTCGGCCCCTCTTCATCTGTTACCCAAACTCCAAGGTCTTGTGTCGCTCCTTCGATATTGGAATGCCCATCTCTGCTCAGAGATAAGAAGAGCAAGTCGAGCAAAGTCGATACAATGGGAGAAGTTGGAAGAAAAGGATAGAAGGATACTAAAGAGAATGTCAAATGTTCGATGTGAGAAAGATCTTGATGAAAAGGGGGAGGCATTCCTCCTGATCCTGGCTTCTTGGGTTAGTGAGCCTCCTCCCGTCTTCAATCGTGACACATCTCATCAAATGCAAAACCAAAACCAAAACCAAATGTCTTCTCTTGGCTCTAGCATATACAACACCATTTAATGACAAATCCTCGCGCACATCAGCACTCTTTGAGACTGGTCAACCTGTGGTTCCCTCCTTCACCTCTACCATCGTCATACTTTATTGGCGAGCCGTCAGTTCTGGATCCGAAGACCGTCCATGCGACCAACACTAAGTTTGCAAAATTTCGGACAAACGCCTTGGTCAAAGTACAAGGCGTTAGAAAGATTATCAACAGGACCGAAGGCTCTGTAGAGAGGTGAGGCTTTTCTTATCGGTTAAATTGGACGTCAAATGCCGACTATATGCGGGTATTAAGGCTTTCTGTGTTCAAACTCTCAGCCTGGCGAAGGCCTTAAGAGGAGAAGCCGAGGCGCCTACCACCTCTTTTCTCCGGTTCGATCTTCGTCTTCAATGGGAGTCAGAAAGCACTGGTCTATCAAACTGGGCAAAGAAGGTCGTTCAGCTTTGGATGCTGATGGACCGGCTGTTTCCCTCGTTGCCTGAGGAAGCTCTCTCGAAGACATCTCCTCACAGAGAAGAAGTAAAGAACATACCGATACACACATCAGTATCTGTACCACATAGGGTGATCTCAGACTCTACGATTCTTTCATTCTCAACACCTGACCATTCCATTCCACCGCAACAAAGGAGTGGTTATCCTCACACGAACGACTCAACGTATACTCCATCAACGCATCTATCGTTACCTACTACCTCGACCAAAACATCCCCTCTTCCTATTCGTTCGAATGATATCATCACCGCGCATGCTGAGTCTATATCAGACCTTGAATCAAGATCCCGGCATTTCCCATCTAGCTCATCTTTATCAATATCCCCTTTCATCAAACCGCAAGCGACGGCATCTTTAGACGATTTTGTAGCAGATTCTCAACCGTTTGATTCTTTACCACCATCATATTCCTTCAAGAAGACAAACACCACCGATATCTCTCTGGAGAATATTTCCGATATCGAGATAATATCACCTCGTGCAACAAGTCGCGTTCAGCCTGTAAAGCCCCTCATCTCATCTCCTCCTTCAACGTCATACTTGGTTCACTCTGACTCGCGCTCAAGAGAATTATTCCATTCCCCACGCGCACCACCACCACCACCACCACCACAACAACAAACGGCGGCGGCCCACCGAAAATCTTTGAAAGATGCCAGGACCTTGGGATCCAGACGAAAGTCGGGAGGAAGACCGAGATTATCGTTTGAACCAGACTTCGATCTCTCGGTCATACCTCCTGAACCTCAGTCCAACGTGAAGCCTCGCTTGTACCCTGAAGGAACCGCTGACAGTTCTTCTAAGGGACTGCCAGTCAACACTGTCAGCGCTATCAGAGATGCTCGACCTCCGGTTGATCATAAAGATACACTGCCGAGAGGACAGCAAAGAGCCATCGAGCTCATCTCATCTAGTCCTATCGACGACGAGGCGGAGGACGACGAGTCATTGCCTGTTGCAGATTCTCAAGAGATTATCGATGATAAACCTGCAAACGAACAGTACCTCGACTCAGTCTCAATTTCCCCTGCTCGTTCACTTCCCAGAAAAGCCGCGACCGCATTCTCATTTCCAGACTTGTCGCCAAGAATGAAACGTGCCCATCGGTCCTTGTTATATCTACCTAATCACCATGGCATATATTCTTCTTCATCAGGTTCTGACTCAGATCCAATCTCGGACTCGAGTGATGATGACAGCCAGGACGATCTGGTCGGTCTGAATCACAGGACAATCGTTCGTGCATCCGGGACGAACTCAATCGGCCAGATAACCCGACAGGCCGAGGTGATATCAAAACGAAAGAGGGACACCATCAAGGACGAGAGCGAAGAGAGTGAGGATGGGGAAGAGCGTTTCCGGCTGAGAAACCAAATGAAAATTCAACGGCTCGACTTGAAAGTGGAGGAGAAAAACCCAGACAATCAACTACGTGTCTTTACGCAGGGAGGACGAGCTGGTTCTCTCGAGCAATCTACCAGTCTAACCACATCTTCCTCAGCATTTGACTCTGAGATCCTAGATAGTTCATTTTCGGCCGGTGGTAGGGACAGTGAAAGTGAAAGCGCGGTGTCTTCGTTGATCGCTGACGACCCAACGTATAGTAGCTCTGACAGAGAAGAAGATACGACGGCGACAACGACGATCACGGTTGTGACTGGGTCGATAGAAGTTCAGGATAGCCAAGAGATGAATTCTAGTCTCGGGTATATGTGAGTTTCTTCATCATGTTTTGTTTTAACTGTTGCACTGGGTGCCAAACTTGACAAAGCGGACGACTAATAGCTCATGGTTGAAATATCCATGGGCGTTTGGCTAGAGGCCTCCCTTTAGAATCGATTTGGGAGACACAGGCTAGACTCTCTCTTTCTCCTATTTTATGAGGAATATATGATTTCAGGGATGACCTTACGAGGACGGTGGTAAGAAATCAGAGTCATGGGCTCGTCTGCATTGAACGTGACGATCGTCTTGCGTGTCTATGGACTGGTTGCTCTATTCGCACGCCCATGCTTGATTCTAACAAGAGAGACGGTAAACAGACAGAGGGGCACCACTCAATCTCTCTTCTCTTCTGTGTGTATATGTATACCCAATCACACTTGAACAAAAGAATAACAACAACGAAGATAGGAGCAGAAGGCAAAGAGAACTAAACAAACAAATAAACGCATACAAATCCCTTGACCTGACGTTTCTTACACACATACAAGCTACAACACACTGTTCGGTTTAGGCTCCGAGAACTAGATCTTTCCACGGACGTCAACGATCGAGCTTGTGTCAAAGTTCGGAGGTGCTATAGGATCGTCCTGTTTTCGTTCGGTCGCGTAAATGGAAGGGAGGAGAAATAAGCAGAGAGATGACCGCAATGAAGATACGTCAGTTGATCCGATTATCAGGTCGTATGTTTCTCTCCAACAGATCTCATAGAGATCAAGATATCGGCGACAGCCAGGAAGATAGCTTCAAAAAACAGAGGCAAGTGAAAGACATACCCGTTGACCTCGTTTGGACCCGGTCAATCGTCGGTCTCGTTCCATCATTTGGATCTCCCATGGGTCAAGCAGGTATCGCTTAGGCTAGATATACAAAACCAAGATAAATCCAATCCGAGGATCCGTCTGTCGTCAGTATCTACAAAACTTTCGGAGGCCACGAAGAGACATGATCAAAAGGTTCCGAAAGTGGAGTGGGCCCATGAGGAAGGAAAATTAGAGACGAAAGAAGGAAGACAACGGACCTTCCAATCCTCGTCCCACCTGAAGGAAGTTTCCATACCGATACCGGTAACAGTAAACATTGCTATTCAAAGATGACATTAGTTGGAGGGTATAGGAAAAAAAGAAGGAGAGGTGAATGTTGATCGATGAGCAAGACAACAAAGAGGAGAGAAAGACAAAGACGGTAAGCTCTTTCCGGAGGAACAAATAGGAAGAACGCTAAAAGGACAAGAGGGACGGACCGGTGATGAGACCGAACGGGATGAGCATTTCCCACTGAAATCGGATAGAATCAACAGTTTAGCGAGCATGAGCACCAGAAGGGTATGATACCGATCTTAAAAGACATACTGGAACAGGCATATTGGGCTAGATGAGGATACCAAAGGACGAAAGAAGGCTGGATTTGATGAGGTTGATAGATGGATGTGATGGGAAGGAGAGACGTCTCGATGATTGAGAGAAACGCGGGGCCGTTCGAGAACAGGCCGACTACGCGGTTGATTAGGAAGAAATGTATTTGCACTAGGAGAATTTGTAGTGTGGACAGAGACTAGAAGAGACAATAGGCAGAATCAAGGATATCACTACGCAAGAGTATTAGGAAAAATAGGGCAGAGTGGTATTAGAGAAAGTTCGTAGTAGACTGAATAGACGGTTGAAAAAAGACTAATGAGACCGGCGGATAAGGAAATAAACGGCGATCACTACAAAACATACTACAAATGTTTGTAGTCTCTTTCCGGCTACATCCTTCCCCATAGGCATACTCTCTTCTTTGTTCGTCCTGCTTCTGATCATCTACCTTCATAACTTCCATCACTCCAACTATCATCCGTCCAGACATTATTCGAATCAAGAATCTCGCTCAAGGTCGGAACTGATGTCATTCCGAAACACCCTGCCGTTCTCATCGTGAGTCTATCTGGTCGGACACTTTCAAAGAGAGTGAAATAGACACGCGACGCTCACCAGGCTGTTCTGATTTGGCAGTGACGACCACGAAACAAAGACAGTCGAGAAGCCAAAGGGCCGTTCAATCACATCTGTAGCGGGTTCCTATGCAAGACCGAGAGGATCTCAAAAGAGAAAGACACTCGCAACGATCAAAAGATCAGATAACGACGATGAGGTCGATGAGATTGATGAGATCGATGAGATTGACGACATCGGCATTGTAGAGGAAGAGGAAGCAGAGGCAGAGGAAGACAACAGCGACCAAGGCGATATGTTTCAGGCCGTTCGGATTATCAAGCAGAAGCGGAACAAGTTCTTGGTCGAGTGGGCGTATGTATACAGTTTCAATTATTCTTTCCATCTGATACGTCTCTGATCAAATTGGCCTACTGAGTGTTTCGCTCTCGTCATATGCTGACCTCTATTCACCCTTCTGGGTTCTCTCTTTCGAATGCGACCATCAGAGGCATCGATCCGAGAACGAACAAGCCATGGGAGCCGACTTGGGAACCCTATGATCATTGCAATGTGCTACTCATGGAAGAGTGGGAGCTACTAAAGGCCTCCAAAGCCGAAGAAGAGAAGAAGAAGAAGGAAGCGCACGAAGGCAAATCATTGAAGGACAAACGGAAACGAGGTATGCTCAAGTTCGAACGCGACTCTCATGCCTTCGGCGAGATTATACCTGCACCTGACTACCTACCTTTTGATGCGCGTCCATGTCAGAGTCTACATCGTCTACCACAAGCACTGTTCCGCCAAAACGAACTCGGACATCTCTTCCAACGGCTAGCACGTCTCAGCTTTCGCCGCAATCAAAACCGACCTCGTCTTCATCCAGCATCAGAGATTTCTTTGATCAGTCTCCGTCTAAAATAGGTCAAAGATCGACCAGCAAATCTAACTCGAGTGTCATTTCTTCCAAGCCTGTTTCATCCAACTCTCTTGCTTCTACTCCAAAGACCACGCGACTCGCTCAGCCTTCGTCGGTCAAACAATCTTCAAAGAAGAAACTAAGACCCTCTCCACCCAACAATAACCAGACCACAGCTCAAAGGGTAGAGGATGAAGTCATCATCATCGACGAAGCAGACCTTCCAGAACAAACTTCTGAACCTTTGAATTCCCAACCCTCAGTCAGTAGGCCCCTTGTTAACCTGCCTGCATCGAGTTCGACAAGCTCGGAAACCCACATTCATACGATACTCGAGGCCACCGATCAAATTCAACCTTTTGTTTCAGAGAATGCGCCACATTCTGCTAGCGACAATCTCTCGGTAGCCATAGCTGCCGATCGACTTCCTTCGTCACCTTCACCACAGCTAAAACCTCCTTCCGACAAGCCTACACCCTCCGATCCCATAACCAAACTACCTCTCGTCTCAAAACCTATAGCCAGTCCAACCGCTAGATTTTCTGCCAAAGGAAGTACCGCCGTTCCTCCGAACGTTCCATCATTCCCCTTCTCTGTCGCTGCACCAAAGGCGAATAGTGTGTTCGCATCCGTGACTCAGAGACCGAATCAAGAGTCTTCTCAAGGCAACTCAAGCAAAGGCACGATCGTACCCGACTCCCAGGCAACGTCGTCCATTCGAAGCCAACCATCTGCAGATAAAACGGCTCCTTATTCGCAATTATTCGCGTCTGTATCGAATCCTTCGACAAGCTTTCCTTCATCTGCACTTGCACTTGATACTACTGTTACCGCTCCTTCGACAGCATCAGTAGATTCCACATCTACTTCAGATATCACCCTGACAGCTGCCTCTGTTACGGGTCAATCGAAAGAACAGGGGAGAGAGCCCATGTCAAGCCAAATTGAGGAATTCACTCCACCAAATCATCAAGAGTCGTCTCAGCCCACACCCTCTGCTCATGAACCCAAATCTGAGAAGGCGTCGACGACCAGTCAGTCGGAAAGCATCTCTGATTCTACATCCTCAGATGTCCATTCTTCCGTGTTACCAAACCAACCATCCCTTAATACACAATCAGCTGTGGATAAACCTTCCCAACCAATCGATTCCAAGCCGTCAGATGTGCCGCATTCGATCTTATCCGTCCCACAGTCCAAAACATCATCTCATCAACCACCGCCTACATTTAGACCTCAAGCGACCACTTCGGTCATAAACAAGACGCTCGTGACAGGGAACAGCCCATCTGTTACGACAACGGTACCGACAATAGCCACTTCAGTCCCTATTTCTTATCCGCAGACTTTACCGGTTCCACAGAAAAATCTTACGAACACAACTGCAGCCGCATCAACTGCTTCAACAAGTCAAGAACCAGGTACGCTTATCGTCGTCTCAACTCTATCGACATGAAGACATGTTCGTTCTACTTGTTGACTGGAGCAATCCTTTATAGACGAAAAAATAGCAGTAGACGAGTCAATCGTGAAGGACTCACAAGTACTAGGCCCATCGGTCGATGAGGAAGACCGAATGTCGGTCATCTCGATCGAGGACGGTGAGTTTGCTATACTCTTCTTTTCTGAACTCGCTTTCGTTTTGAACATCATGCTCATATCGTTTTCCACGCTGATTCAGCCGACGAGTCTAAAACTGTTGATGCCCCGTCCTATAAGAAGCCTGAGGTAAGCATCTCTCCGTGTTTGTCAGAATCGTGTATTGGCCGTTTGATGGCGCTAATTCCGCAATCTCTCGTCTTTTCATTCAGGCTGAACCCAACGTTTCTGCACCAATTGTTCCGGCTGCAGTTCCCTCCCCAGAGTCGTCTACTCAGATCCGGCTGCTCAAGAGCGAACTCTCGGCGATCAACAAGGCGAATGCGGTGCTCGAGGAACAGAACACTGTGCTTCGGAACCGGTTGAAGTCAACGGAGGACGACAATGAGTTTATAAAAGATCAATACCGAACGTCTTCAGACCGAGCTGTGAGCGCTGCTAGGGAACTCCAACAGGCAGAATCAACGATCGCCAAGTTGGAAAGTCAGGTCAAGTTGGGAGTCCAACAGATGAACCTGATGTTCCAATCTCAGGTGAACGTGTTGACGAAACAGGTGACTCAGCTTCGAGCTCAGAAGGAACTCCTTCTCGAGCAAGCGGCTCTCACGGACGGAGGAGTGAGAGAACGAGCTGCGAGAGCACCGGTGCTGGAGCGGGAAGTAGAACTCTTGAAGACGGAGTTGGAAGAGACAAGGCAAGCGGCCGAGGAAGCTGAAGATTCGGTCGAGGCATTACAGCTAGAAGTCAGAAGGTTGCGAGCGCTGAACAGGCAAATCTCGCCGGACGATGTGCCCTCCGAGGCGGAGAGTGAGGGGAATATGGATTATCTTCCTGTGGATGAGCCTGACGACGAGTCCTACAGAGGAAGAAGTTCCCTTCCGGATAGACCTTCTCGGATAGGTACGCGGCGGACTGCGGCAGCAGCTGCCGCTGCCGCTGTCACTAACAATGTCATCCAGTCCACCAGTTATCCGGCCACGTCGAATGGAACCGTTCAGACGTTGGCGCATCATTTACTTCCTGCTGAACGAACCATCCCGACATCCCCTCCGTCACCCGCTTCTTCCGTTCTGGACCTAACGACGGCCACGCTAAACGATCCATCTGCCGAGTTTAACCGACCACCTTCAGAATCTCTTCCTCCTTCGCCTGGTCTGGAATTTATCGCTCCGGGATCGATCAACCCACTTTTCCTTCAACGAAGCCATCCTCATCCCCATCGCCTGCCAACTCGATCGATCTCGCCCGTGGTGAATGCCAGAGACGAGACCGAGTCACTCGAACCAGAATTTCTAGGTGGGCTCCCCCCTGTAGTACCTGTCGAGGTAGACGACGACGGTCAAGTCGGAGGATCGACTGTCGGACGGGACCATGGCGAGAGAGAGCCGTTGCCTGACAAGGTGTTCCAGTGTCAATGGCAGACAGTCGATGGGGAATCTTGTGACATATTGGCTCCTTCTAGAGAGGTGAGTCCCGGGTGACGATTGTTGTTTCTTCTCTCCTTTTGGAGAATTGAAGAAAAGCCGTGCTGACCATGCGGGAGTTTATCTGTTTTCTTCTTTTCTTTACCCCCGAAGGCATTGGTTGTTCATATGATGGCTCACGGTATACATCTATCAACATGAGCCTTTTTCTGTCGATTTATTTTCATCCTCTTTCTTGCGATAGGCGTGAAGCATAGGAAAGAGGAAACGAGAATGTACGAAAGACAAAAAAAAGATCATATCTATTCCAAGAAGATGTTCCTGAAACTTCAGCTTCAATTTTAACCGATCTTCTTTCGTTCTCTATAAGAGGAGAGAAAAAGAGAAAGAGAAAGAAAAGAGAACTTCTAAAGGAAGTGCTCCAAATCAAACTCCAAACCAGAACAAGGGTACTCGATCTCAAACTTGCCCAAGACTTCCGGGTGAAGGATACCGAGCACACCGATCTCGATATCCTTTGAACCTGACGAGACGGAAGGAAGGACCGAGCTCAAAGCGCCTTTCAATGTGTCGAGTGGTCCTTCGGTCGAGCTCGAGGAGGTCGAGGTCGGGGCTGGGTCAGCGGCTAGGTGGGCTTGGGGAGGAGCAGGCTGGGAGGTGTGTTCGACCGGTCTGTAGAAGATCGAAGCGGCTCGACCAGGGAAATAGGTTGGGTCTAGGAGCAAAAAAAAAAGCCAGAGATTTTCAATCAGATATCACATAGAGGTGGCCTTATGAAGAGGCAAAAGAGAGAAGGGATACAGAGAGGGAACATACTGGAGGTCTCCTTGATGTAGTATCCACTCTTAGCCTCACTCCTCTCGCTTCCGATGAACGCCACGCCCAAGATCTGCATCAATCGATCCAACAAACCATGGACAATCTCGAAACCAGCCGACTTGTTACTCCACAGACCGGCGACCTTCCTGATGTTTCTACTCTTTCTCTCCTCGGAAGCGTCCTGGATGGCAACGTCGGATACCTCAAAGATCTGAACAGGAAGAGGTAGTTGCTTATTCTCTCGAAGAGTTTTGAGAAGACCGGGAAGGAGAGAGGTTCGGACGATCTGGTATTCAACCGTTTTAGGATTCGACAGGGAAATCGCGTAGTTTCCAGGGTCCTTCTGGTTGAGCCAAGCAAAGTTCTCGTCGTGCGCGCACTGAATGGGAAGCAAAGGGTGTAAGTACGAGACGTCTCTCTATGTCGATGCACTCAAGACGGATTGAGGCTCTTGCGCTCAGCAGATTAAACTCACCAAGATGTAAGGCAGGACCTCGGTCCAACCGGCCATAGCGCACTCCTTCCTGATCAGATCCGACAGCTTGTTGATAGGCAATGGCCTGGCGATCGTGTTTGTCCTAGGGAACGTCTTTGGCAAGTTGTTGAACCCATAGGCAACCGCTGCGTCCTCCATGATATCACACTCGTGAAGAATGTCGGGTCGAGTCGGCGGGACCTGAACAATCAGCACGTCCTCGTCCGAGGGAGAGACCGAAGCGTTAAGAGACATTCGGATGAGAAGCTCGGAGATTGATGATGGAGAGAGCGCAGGGGCGAAACCGGTGGCAGAGTTGATATAGGATGCCTGTGCAGTTGTCGACCGGGGGGTCAAGTTAGGGGTGATTCGGGAGGATCCGTCGGGAGAAATGATCTTGACGGGCTCGATCCTACGAGTCCAAGCGTATATCGTTCCAGAAAGACAGAGATGTCGAGTGATGAGAAAAAGATAGTTCAACATGTCAGAGAGTAAAGAGATGTGCTTACGTGTAAGGAGTCTCGCAATACTCGGAGAACATGGTGGACATGATGGATGCTACGATTTCACTGTTTGAGGTTGCGCCAAGCCCGGTCGAGTGCGTCAGCATCTCTATCTGTTCTCTTGGGGCCAGTCCGGATAGAGAGTAACAGAAAACTCTGTGCGCGACTCACAGCTTGGTAGGATCAGCAGCGGCCATATCAATGAAGACGTTTCGCGTGTTGAGCGTGATCTTTGAGTCTGGTATGCGAAGAAGAGGGATAGAGGTTAACGGTTTGAATGCGATGTTCCAATGCATTGTAGGGCAAAAGTCAGCACCAACGTTCAGAGTTGATGATAGGAGGCATGCTCAACACTCTGTCCTCTGCGTCATAGATGATAGGGTAGACGGGAGAGTCTTTGATGATGGGCAGGTACTTTCCGAGGTGTCGATCGGTCTGTAGAGCGTGCGTATAGAGCGTTTTCTGATTCAGCGGTCGAAGTCATCGATCAGAGAGGAAACAAGAGGGATGACTGACCTCGTAGAGCGTCATAAGCTCCTCGGCAGTGTACTCTTTGTCCTTGTTGAGAGGAACGAACTTGATGTCCTTAGGAGCTTGAGCCTCGTATCTGAGAGGGGGATAGGGAGGGAAAGAAGATTAGGTCAGATATTGAGCTTCACGGTGTCCTACACGAAGACCGCATGATATACTCTCTACGGAGTGGTCCAAACGAACGAGTAGATAGACTAACCTGAAAGGAGGGGTCAACTTGTCGAGATCATGGGTTCCGATAGCAACAAACTTTCGGTTACGGCATAAGTTGGAGTGAAGTTTGTCCTGAAGGTCGATGAAGCTCTTGTAGCTGGCCTCGGTGAGAGGCTCCTTGAGTCTGAGGATGGCACCGGCAAAGTAGGGCCTGATGGGAGAGGTCGAGGAGGAGATAGTGACCTCGAGAAGGGAGCTCGGTGTGGAGAGCTTGTAGTCAGGGGGAGACTGAAGGTTGAGGAAGATTCGGAGAGCTCGAGCAAGTCCCTCGATGCACAGAAGGTCGTATCTGTTTAGGAAGTGAGGGAGAGTAAGGAGAAGAGAAAGGAAATGGCTGAGCACGGGTTTACTTGGTGGTAAGTTTGAGCGTTTGACTGGAAGACCTACCGGTTGGCCGGAATCTCGATTTTGAGGACCTGTTTGAGGGATGGCCGAACGTTGCGATGGGAGTGAGTTCTAGTGTCTAGGTTCTCAAGTAGCTATGGGCCCAGATGCAGAGATAGAGGCTATACTTACCGGCTCCTCGGTCGGTAGTCCGGCCTTTTTGGCAGCGGCGACCTCCTCGGTAGTCTATCCAGCAGGGAGAAGACAAGGAAGAGGAGGAAGAAGATGAGATTCGATTAGGCGAACAGGTGAAGAGAGGAGAACAAAAAAACAACGGGCTCACGTCTTCGTCTAACTCGATTCCAAAGTCGAAGCAGAGCTGATCAAACTCGACTTGGGCTGAATTGCAGAGATGGAGAAGCGAACGAGAAGTCGTATGTAAAAAAAGAAGAGAAAAGAAGAGACCGGGTTGGTGACCGAGGATCAACAGCGTTTCAAACACCACCAAACGGGAACGGAAGGACAAGACTGACTGTACTCCTTCTCGAGTCGCTTGTAGAGCTCGGCCTTGTCTACAGAGATGGTGGGCATGGCTGATTGAGGATGGTCGGAGGTATGGTCTGGGTGTTCTGAGCGTTTGAGGATGAGCGGGGAGAATGTTTCCTAGCAGGCAAAAAGAGACGGTGAAATTCGGGGGTGAAATTCAAGGGGGAGATTTGCCATGAAAGTTGGATTTTCAAAAATCACTGAAATTTGACACTTGCCGCCAACCGTCCTGGTTCGTGCCGGTTCCAGATCCGGTTCGATGTTCCCGGGCTTACCTCATCAACGCCCGATCGATGGGCCATCCGATCTGCCGGCCAGGCCACGTCGTCACAGGCACGCCCTGCTGCGTGTGCGATCGATCGACCGGCCGGTCAGGAACTATCGCGCACAGACCGCGCCAGAAAATCTCCACTCAGGGCGCGAGAGCGACCGTGCCTGGTAGTTTGCTCGTCCTCCTTCTCTTTCTCTTTCAAACGCTCACTCACTCGTTCAGCTTCTTTCTCTTCTTCCCTCTTTCGACGTCTTCACTCGCTCGCTCGTTCGCTCAACCATCAGATGGACAATCAGGATCTGGAGATCATCTTGCTCGGAACAGGTGAGTCTCGCTGCTTTGTTCGGTGATTTTTGTGGATCAGTCAACGGGACAAGCAGCTCAGCCTTGCACCTTACCCGCTCTCCCTCCGTCGATAGGTACATCTGGCCAGCTACCGAACGTATCATGTCTGACGAATCATCTCGATCCAAACCCAAGACCGGCGTGTAGGACTTGTCTTTCGACAACGACAGCCGAAGGCAAGAACAACATCCGCAGAAACACTAGCGCGGTCGTCAGAGGGAAACGTCCAGATGGCTCGAAATCGTACAGTCCTCCTGTTCTTTACTCTTCCCGTCTTTCCACCAAGAGCCTTGTCCCATCCCGCATCTCGCCTCGTGCAGGTCCAGTCATTACGCGCCGGATCGATCGATCGGAAAATCTACTACTCATCGGCTTAGATGTGGACGACCAGTACTGATCTAATATGCTTCTGGTTCTTCCTCTTTTCTCTCTTCCTTTCCCTTCTCCCTCCTGCTTCCTCCTCCCTCGGCCTCTCCTCCCTTTCCTTCAACACAGGCTGATCCTGATCGATTGCGGAAAGAGTTTCTTGAGCTCGGCTCTCGAGTTCTTTCCCAAGTTTGGACTCCGAAAGATTGGTTCGTACATATGCCGGCGTTTTCGAATCCTTCTGCAAGAAAAATTTCGTTGAACGGATAGATGTTCATTACGCTTACCCTTCATCTCCCTTTCTTTCTCCTCCACAGACGCCGTCTTGCTCACTCACGCTCACGCTGATGGTATGATCCTCTTCTCCATAGCTTTCCATCTCCCTTCATGTATCCTATCAGCTTACAATCATTCTCTGCTTTCCTTGTAGCCATCAACGGACTAGACGACCTTCGCGGGTGGACCCTCAAGGGAGTTATTCAGCCTTTTGTCAAAGTTTACGTGGTGAGCAGCTCACTCCTCTCCGAAACAAAGCTTGGATCGATCTACTCCTCAACATACTTATGTAATCGATTCCTCTCCTTCATCAGAGCGCGCACACATTGTCCGAGATTGCTCGATCGTGGCCCTACATGGTAGAGTCCAGCAAAGCGACCGGCGGAGGAGATGTTCCTGCATTTGTAAGCTATCATGACTCGCTTGGTCCCCTATAAGACGAAGCGGCTACTTATCAGGCTTCTCATCCATTCAACCACCATACAGGAATGGATCGTGATTGACGAGAACCGAGATTTCTTTGTGGAGGGAATCCGGGTAACCCCCTTGAATGGTATGTCTCCCTCTCTGTCCAACTTTCTCCTCGGCCAAAGTTGGCCACGTCATTTCCTCTCGAACTTTGCGCTCACTGTCTCCATGTCCATCGCTCACTTGCCTTCCTTCAGTCCACCATGGAAGGTTCTTTGACCCACCGCCTGCCGCACCCACTAACTCTTCTCCCAACCTTCCGACATGCTCTGACTCTCTGTCCGATGCGATCGCTCCTCCGCCGGGTCCGGCCCCTATTCGTCCATTCTTCTGCCTAGGTTTCATCTTCCATCCGTCCATCGTTTATCTCTCAGATGTGTCATACATCCCGGAATCTGAATGGTCGAAACTCCTTTTGACGCCGCTGTCGCTGGATGCGCTCACTTCCTCTGCATCCACGAACGCGCCGATGTTCTCTCCGGCTCCTATGGATCAATTAACTCCTCCTGCCTCCCCACCGGCCACTCCTCTCGGCATGTCTGCATCCGACTCTCCTGCCTGGCCTGTCCTTTTCCTCGACTGTCTCTTCCTTCAGGAGCATCCGTCTCACTTTGGAATCCTACACGCCCTTACCACCATTCTCCGTCTTCAACCAACCAGGACGTACCTCATGGGTTTCTCCCACGCATTGTCTCACGAGGAATGGACCGCGCTCGGCCAAGATCTCGACGGTACTAGAGAGCAAGGAAAAGAAGAGGCGATCGTCCAGACAGCTAAGAGCTTGGCGGGCGAGGTTTGGGAAGAGGCAAAAAAGAGAGCTGTGTCTGTCAGACCAGCCTTCGACGGTCTTAGGATCGAGTGTGAGGTCGACGCGAAAGGTGGCATCCATGTGAGAGAGTTGGACTAGTCTTGCCGGGTCCGACTGTGTTTCTGTCCTTTTTTTTCTCTCTCTTTTCTTATCATCGGATTGTTCTTCTCGCTTTGTCTTTCTTCTGTTTTTGCATAGAGTTCGGTTTGTTCTTTTTTTTGTCTGCCTTGCTCTTCTTGAGTACTCTGTCTGCCTGATGTATTTTCCTACCATACCCCATTCACCACTCGGTCTCGCTATTCTACGTACTTTTCTCTCTCCCCCGGTCTCGCCTTATGGCGTCATGCGCTTTTTGTTTTTTGTTTTTTTGTTTTTTTTGTATTCTGTTCTCCTCTTTTCCAACTACATGTCATACTAGATGGGTTGACTCTAGACTCTCTCTTTTTCCATTCTCTCTTTGTTCGTCGTTTCCTTCTAGAGAGACTAAACGAAACATTCTCTGGATGGAATTTCTTGAGATCAAGTAGAACGAACGCAAGGTACATGACAAGCTTGAAACGGGAGCACGATCGACAGTGCACGCAGAGGGCAAAAGATGTTGTTACATAGAATATGTTCTTTTTTCCGTTCACGAGAGCGAGTTTTCATGTTCAGTTCTAACATGTATGATCTATCGTATCGTGTCGTATCGGATAGAGATAGAGATAGAGATAGAAACAGAGACAGATGTATAAATGGAAAAAGTATAGAGCAGAATGTTATAGAGTTATTTGTTGTCTTTCTTCTGGTGCAAGAAGAACATGAAGATAATGAAGCAGAGTGAAGTTGTGTTTGTTGATTGATTGATTGATTGGTGGGTCGGTTGGTACAGATCGAGCAATGATAGATATGTTTATGAGGTTTGAAAATGTAGAGGATAAGAAGATGAATGAAAAGGGAAGGAAAGAAGGAGGGGCAGACATAAAACAACAAGGAAAAAAAAAAAAGACACAGGAAACTGTAGTAGTCAAAGTAGAGAAGAACGATGAGATTGTGATGAGATAACTTTTCGTAAATGAGGAAAGGATGAGCCAGATAAATTGGCAGATACATAAAAAGAACTTTTGTCTTTCTTCTGGAAGCGGGCAGGCATATACGTACAGAAACATGTAAGCTAAGCAGGTCGTTGTATATCACGTTCGGTATAAAGGAAACATCTTGATTTCAAAGCGGGGAGGGGATAAAGAGCAGACGAGCAATAGCGGACTGACACTGAAGAAGGTTTAGAAGAGAGGGTTCTGTTCAACCCCAGAAAGATCAATAAAAAGATCCCGAATGTCGAAGTATGATCAGTCTCTCATAACAGACAAGAAAAACACGGAGGAGACATGGGACTTACAAGGAACGAGCAAAGGACGAAACCTTTTTGACCAGCAGATGTTATTCCTAATAGCAAGCCATCATCCTCGACTGTAGATAGACGTGAAAGTACCAAGGAACGTGTGAGGACGAAGTACATTTTTTTATTTTATTATTTTAAAAAAAGACTGTAACACTTACGTCCAACATCAAGAGGAAAATGATCGGGCAACTCGTCGACTCGACCGACTTCCTCAACGATATCGATAATCTCACCCCGTTTGCTAAATAAATAAAAAAAGACAAAAAGATTTAGCAATATATCGCTACGAGCTGCCTCAACTTTTCAAGGAGCTTACATTCTCAAGAATGGGTTGCCCATGAATGACAGCTCGACCCCTTGAAGATCAAACTCTGCCACACACTGGCACCTGTAAAGGACCTCTTCCCTCTCGCCTCCGGCAGATCTTGAGGATTTCATCAGATTCAACTTGGTAGGAGTCTCACCCGGACCCTCCTCTCCCTCAGTCTGATCGAAACTCCTCTCTGCAAACGAGGGTGACCTTGGATCGATCGATCTGAGTGAAGCAGGTGACAAATGAGGAAGCGACGCGCGTTTCTTCGGAGACGGGGTAGCATGAACATTTGTTATCTTCTGGATGACAGACTCTCCAAAATGAGACGACTCGGACCCTTCGAAACTCATCGCAGACAGAGCAGGCCCAATCGAGTTGGCCGAAGAAACCGATCGACGATCCGAGTTCAATTGCATAGAGCTATCTGACCTGTTTATGGCGCAGGATGGTGTATTGGTGGCTGAAAATATTCCGAGGCTCGTAGAAGATCCTTTCTCGCTTTCGGTTCGGTCAGACTCGCCTCGCTGACTTGGTTTCTTACGAAGGTTGGACATGCCGTTCCTGGCAAGTATCTCCTCGGATGTGTTTGGCATTGGAGGGTGATCCGTCGTTGCTGGATTCGGGCGAGCGATCGTACTGAGAGATGACGATCTTGCTCGATTAGAAGAGACCGAGTTTGGAGTAGAGATGGCGGAAGACGAAAAATTGGAACTGCGCGACGAGGGGTAGCTCTGTTTCCTGCGTAGATTCGATTGATGAGAGCTTGTAGCTATACGGACTGGTGCATCCAGCAAGCGAACCGAAACTGAAATAGAAGGTAAGATATGAATCAGCATATCTCGCGACAAGATTGGTGCGTATCCAGGCGAAGAACCAAGAGAAAGACACTCACTCTTCTTGGTGATGTTTAGCGCCTCCATCATTTCACTAGGACGAGCAGATGCCTCTTCCCAAGCTTGGATGATGGCCAAACCCCCACTGATGATACCAACTCCTTCAGGATCAGGGGTCACAGGTGGATATTCTGCCCAGAAACAAGATAATAGAGCATGTACGCCTCGATAATATCGAGCTTGACATTCCATCAACGACCGAACGACCATATGCAGAATGGCGGCGAAACCCTCGAGAAGCAAGGGGAGCTCAATTAGGAGTTGTTGATGAAGAGCGATAAAGATCTCAGCGCCATTGACGATATCCTGAGGGAATTTGTCAATGTCACTTCCACGAGCTTTGGCAGTAGTAACTTTATTGTAGTCTGTAACGAGGAAGTTCCAACCAGAGACAGATCAAAAAACGCGTTCAATAAACTATTAATCATTGACGATGTGACTGCAGAAAACAGATGTGACCTACCTTCATGCTTTGCATTTCGTTTAAGGATGATTGTGCGAGGTCCCTCACACATCTTAGATAATTTGCTCACAGCAGGCGAGATGGATCTTCGTAGTTCCGATTCCTATATAACCAAGCATAACGAATAACGGGAAAAAGTCAACAACGGTCGGTGAACCAACTATATGACAGACTAGTGTAATCAATGGACGTGAAGATACTTACAAACTTCCGATAGGGACCATCTAAGATCTGAACAACCGTATCTGTATATGCCTCGACTCTGATATCTTCTAATGATTCGATCCCTTGCAGATTGATCATTCGTCTCCAATCCTCAATTATTTGCATCTGAGCAAGCCAGGTATCCTTGGTTCTAGACGCCAACCCATTCATCAACCCACTCATCCGCTTCCCAGCTGTCTCAGCTGATATCAACTTATTGACTAGCCCAGCATACTCTTTTTCCGTCCTTCGGAGTTGTTCATGGAAGGCGACTGTAAAGAGTGAGGTTGAGGTCGCCCCTGTAGTGGTCGGAACAGAAACCTTGTCTTTTCTGAAAGCAGTCATAACCCCTCCTTTCTTGAACTTTCCGCCATGGTCTTTAAGAACCGAAGAGTGAGGATGACTCGCACTGATCACCGCAGACTCCTTATCCTTTCTCATCACACTGCTGACAGTATCCTTTCGTCGTTTGATCTCGTTGATCTCATCAGCCAGGTGTCGAATATCGGATGAAGCTTGTTTGATCTTGGAATAATCAGGATGAGATGAAGGAGTGCATTTGAGGAGATCGTCCAAAAGGAGTGGGTATTTCAGTAATCGTTGAACAGGCTTGATCAGCATCGATGGAAGGTCCCAGGAGGAAGTGAATGGTTGGACAAGCGCCCAGCATTCAGTAAAGTACGGGATGTATCGTTTGTTGGATTGAATCTCGAGCAACCGGGAGTTGGCAGCCGCTTGCCGGGGGCAGTATGAGGTAAACGCTTGCTTGATTCGGGGCATCTGTCAAGAAGAGAAGAAAACAGTTGAGACGAGTATTTAGTACACAGTCAGACATGTTTGAATAAACGAAGAAACAAATTGGAAAAATTAACCATGTTGAGAAAAGCTTCTCCGACCATGTCCCACCCCTCTGTCTGGGCAGTCGTCCCGCAGACATCCTCTAACAGAGATGCAAACTCGTCTGCTAACACCGCCAACGCATCAAGGTTCAAAAAGATCGTCCTCAACTCTGCTGTCGAAGGTGGTCTCGCCGTAGCGTCGCCTTTGAATGAGGCCGTCATCGTCGAAGGCGAAGGCGATGAAGCTGGTTTTATCGGAGTCTTGGGTGATGTCAGGGAGGGAAAGTATGAGGAAGATGTATTGGATCTCATGCTTCTTTGAGAGGCGGGCGATCTGAGCGGTTGGGGCGACGCGTACCCTCCGTTTGTTGACAGAGACACCCCAGAGGAAGATACAGGACGCATAAGCAGTAACGAGAACGAGTGTTTACTAGTCTTATCCGCTGAAGAGCCTCCATCATCGACCGAGCTCCCTACGATATCCATGAGAGAGGTTTGACCAGTTTCAAATGTAGCCATAGAGCTCCGTCTGCTTCCTCCTACCGAAGGGAAGGTTGTCTGACTCTCCGAGGCAGCAACATCTTCTGGATGAGGATTCTGAGTCAACGAAATAGTGGAAGGCTGGAGTTGATAAATATAGACATCCCTGACAACCGCTAAATCTTGAGCATAAGATCTTTCAGTCGTACGAATCTCGCTGAGTAAATGAGCCCGTTTTGAGGTGGGGGCCGAGTCCTTTTCAGACGTAAATGGAAGAACAGGAGAATGAAGAGGTTGAAAGACGTAGCGGTTGTACGAAGAAGGAGGAGGAGAGATGTTTTCGGAGTTTGTAGAATATACAGAAGCTGTCTGCGATCTAGAAGAGCGAGAACGAGTTGGCGAAGAAACCACATGATCTGTGAGAGTGGAATGAACAAGATGATGAGATATATGCAACGACGGACGCAACAAACGAGCAGAAGGGACAAATGGACCGAAATGTGTAATCACCATTTACAGCCGTTGTGCTAGGCGAGCGAGATTGTGGTAAAGAGGCAGAAGCTGAAGGTAAGCGACGAGTCTGATCAGGTTCAACCTCGAGTCGCACAGGTGGCGTCTAATCGAAGAAAGGAAATGCATTCGTGTTAGGACCGAATCGGACATCACAAGGCCAAGAGAATGAGGAAAGATGATTTCGTACCTGTTTGGTCAGTCCATTAAGAATGTGAGCCCCCTCAAGCAGTCCCACTCTTCGTTGCTTCTTTTGCCCATCTGTCGCGGATTGATCTTCTTCATCTAGCCAGAATGAATCCTTTGCCAGGATCTGAGATCTCGTCCGCTCTAGATCTCCCCGAGGTTTCCATTGCGCACCTGAGCTCTGGTCCGCCGCGTCCGTTCTCTGAAGCTTCTGTCTGATCGTGTCCTCATTTTCCTCTCCAGTGCGCTCATATTGCGGCTTTTCTTCAGTTGAGGATTCGATTAGACTGTTTGAGAAAGACTCGACCGACCCAGCGCTCGGCGAGCTCGGGTATCCTATAACAGGAGAGTCTCGAGTTGATACGCTTGTTCCGGATACACTTCGATGACGGAGTGGGTTCTTGGCAGGGACAGCCGGTGGAGTTGATCCTGTGGACATGACCCGTCTGTGAAGATTTGTCGACGGGCTAGAGCCCGAAGGGGGCGTCACATCTGATGGAGTCGAAACATGGTGAATGGAAGATGAGGAAGAGGAAAGCGTGAATAGTTTAGGGCGGGAGGGTTGGGCAGATGACTCTACCGGCGGCAGATCTTTTGATACAGGAACAAGAATCGCGAGAGGCGCAGGAGCCTTTTTGCTTTTGGATGGAGACGTCTTTGATGAAGACAATTGATGTGTTGAGTAGAGAGATGGTGTAGCTGCGGGAGAATACGCACCTGGACTAGCCGAAGCCTCTGTTGAGCCCAGGAGAGGACCGTAAAGCGAGGTGCGGGATGCTGGATTAGAACCGGACGACCCGGACGTCATGGTCGAAGAAGATGGATTCGTTGACGATGGTGAGGGAGCGCGAAGCTCGTTGATGTCAATGAACGGTGATGAATCGAGGAGAGATGGAAGTGCATGTGTGGACGTGGTGTTGACAAAAGAAGACCAGGATGGTCTTCTACTAAGTTCTGAATTGGATTGATCACTATATGTACCGCCGGTTCGATGAGAACTGATGTCAGATCCATGAGCTGAAGACTTCCTGACCCTGTTATCTGAATCGTGGCAAGGAAACAGAATGAACAAAGCCGAGCTGAATGAGGATGGGCAATTTTGACAGGGACAGAAAGCCTTGATCGTGAGTAAACAGATGAACGATACTAACCTTCTCTATTGCCGCCGTTCGTCTCATCCAGTTCGTTTGAATTGAACGACCATTCTTCTAAAGTTCTCTCGATGTCCTTGCCTGCCCTATTTGTCCGCCCAGGTTGATAGATCATATAAGGGCTACTTGTGGTTCCATAGCTTTCAGGATTGGATGCTCTCTTGTAGGGCAGGGTTTCCATATTAAGTCCCACAGGAAGAGATGACTGACGGGGTGGTGGGTTGTAAGAACGCATAGGGGTTGACTGGAAAGGGATAGAAAACCGACCGTTGAGGGAAGAGGTAGGCAAGGCAATCGGAGGTTGCAGAGTCTGAGAAACCGATCGAAAAGACGGAGACTGATCTCGGTATGGAATGGTTGATGGAACTGGAGGAGGATTACTAGAATGTCGGGTATATGGCGACGATCCAGAAGCAGAGGATGACGGATGTGAAGGGGGCAAAGAATCAGAAGAAGAGTTTCCTCCCAACCGGCCTAGAAACCCAGAAGATTTCTTTCGGTTTGTGTTCGACGATGTAGCGTCGGCTGACCAGCCTTCTGATCCGAAAGCCGTTCTACTGCTGCCTTCGCTCAGTCCATGGGAGGTATGAACATCTCTCTCAGAGACAAACCCATGCTTCTCGTGTTCTCTAGGACGGTTGCCGTTGAGGTCCGCTGAGATCGTGCTCGACATAGGGTTAACTCTTCCCGAGGATCTTCTTCTATTCATAAAAGATGACGTTGTAGCAGACTCCGGGAGAGGCCGTTGGGGTTTGAACCCCACTCTCGACTGCTGGAAATCAGAAGAAGGTGACAGGGATTGATCGAGAGGGCTGGACCTCGAAGGAAGACCGGCCTGGCTCGAACTTGCCTCATTTGGATTCTTCTGAAAAGGTCTCTTTGTCGTCGGCGACGGTGGAGAGGGTGGCCGGGAGGATGTCTGGGAAGAAACAGGCAATGTATCGACTGAAGACAGAGTTGATGACGATGTTGGTGAAGGAGGACGAGATACCATCGGGCACGACCAAGACGCTTCTCACGGTATCCAATTCAAGATGCCAACCAGGATTTGAATGGGTCTTCCTAGTATTTCAACCGGCAAAGGACGAAGGGTATGTATGTATGCGTGCGTGTATACCTCTGGGATGCACTGCTGTATGAATGCACTGGAAGGAGGATGGTCTTATGGAAGAAGAGATGGTGAGAGAGTGAGGGAACGGTATACAACCGCTGGTCATGGTTACACACGTGGCCACGGTGAATATCACAAGTATGGTTACGGTCGTGGTTGCCTGTTCCCCACCAGATGGACTCGTAAATCAAGAGAAGCAGTCGGATAAACATACTGCCAGAACAGAGTGCGTTAGAGTTGGCTGATAGACATCTTGGATGGTTGACTGACTGGCTAACTGGCTGACTGGCACATTCATCGAGAGGCTGAACAACGGAATAGAAGATTACATTTGGTCAAGACACCTAACCAAACCCTTGGCAACTTCCTCAACGGTCGCTCCCTCAACATCGAATCGTCCCCCAACATCAAATCCGTCATATGGCCAAACTTTCTCGTGACTCTTTGACCATCCACAACGGAACCCTTCCTCTCGAGCACCCAGTAGATCCCATGCATGCGCTGCTATGAACCAAGTCGGTTTAGCAGGCTGAGAAGCAAGGAGCTGAGTTCGCGCATGTTGGTAAACCGTCGGATGAGGTTTCGCGATCCCTTGCGCGGAAGAAGACGAAAAGGGCGAAGGAATCTCGTCACAAGAGATGATCCCTCCTGTGAAGAGAGAAAGAAGGGATGCTTGATCTAGGTAGCTCTCGGTGGTTGCCTTGGCTCCTGTATCATGTGATTTCCTACCAAATAGTTAGTGATAGACCAAACTATCGAACCCCTGCTGATATAGAACCAAGAAACTGAAGTCCCACCGTTTGATACAGCCCATACCTCCACCCCACCATCCTTCAACACCTTCAGAGCTTCCTTCAGTCCATCAACCGGAGTCAAGCTCTTCAGTTTTCCCATCACATAATCGACGTCTTCTCCGCTCGGGTCACTCTCAGAGGATACTTTTAAGGATGGAAAATGACAAGCGAGCGCCCGAGGGAACGTAGATTTAGCTATCTGAGCGATCGGGGTGTGTTTAGAGACGAGAGAGAGGTATGTCTAGATGGCGGTGATCATCGGATGGGAGTCAACATCACGTAACCTCGAACAGATAGAGATGACTGAATACATACGTAATCTCTCTGTACAGAATGCCACTATAAGATCCCAACAAAATTTTTCATAGAGTTCAGATGATTTGGAGTCCAAGTTCATTCCGATCAAGACCCACGATGTCAAGAATGAGAAAGGCTTACCCAGTCTAGAACGAACGACTCGGCGTTTACTTCGTCCGACTCCAACACGTCTGCGTACCTCTCCTTGACTGCCTGTTTGGAGCATATATCCAGATGAGAAAAGATGATACAACCCAGATGGAAAGAAAGAACCTGATGAGCAATTTCACAAAGTAAAAGACATACACCCTGTATAATTTCTGAGCTACTCTGTTGTGAAAATCATTAGCGAAACATTCACCTGGATGACAGCATCAAGTGAGAAACACGTCCCCAAAATATCGAACGCTACCGTCGCTCGAATGAGTCCAGAGGATGTCGACGACGATGATGATGATGATGCCATGTCCGTGAGTTCAGCTGGTATATGCGAATATGAATATGGTCGAATAAGTTCAGTCGGATCAGTTTGTAAACCGAGACGGTACGCTTGTAGAAGAAGGCCCAGAATGAATTATGAGAGATGGACCGAAATCTCGGTTGCTGTATGATCGGCGTATGACGTATTTCATGTGGGCATATCTGCGATGATCTCTATCCCTCAATTCGGTCTACTGCTTTTTCGTTTCCTGATGGGATCGAGATCATTGATCTAGTTCAAGCCGTTCATCCTTATAACCCTCAATAAACGAAGATCAGAAGAAAACTTTGAGAGGAGCGTTCTCATGGACATTCCACCATTTTCAAAATTAATAGAGAGAGGTAGGAAGCAGTAAAGCGATGAAGAGAGAGAGACCAAAGGAAATTATGAAAACCGCTTCAATGTGAGATCTCGACGATCCTCAGGTCGATGAAACTCCAGTTTGTCGCAAACCGTTTGCCAGTCGACCAGGCCCAATTAACGATCTACCTCCTAAAGCATTCTGCTGAAGCTCTCTAGCGCCCGCCCTCAATCCTAACCCGGTAACCCCAGCACCCAACGCACTCAATCCCTGTTGATTTCTCAGCGAACGCCAAAACGCCTTCCAAAACAATCGAACGGCCTCTCTTCTGCCGAGCAAGCCTTTGCCCTTCCCGGCCTGAAGAGCGACGTAGAGGGTAAAACATATACCAAGGAACAGCGCGTCCCCAAAGAGCTTCTTGATGAGGCTCCAGACAAGCGTCCAAACCTTGGCGCGATTAGATCCTGATGTCAGTCTAGACAGTGTCCATGATTCAGTATGGGTGTGGGTGTTGAGTATCGGAGAGAGTATTCGGTTGAACGGATAGAGGAGAAGGGTTATGAGTGGGTGAGCTTGTTGATATTGGATCGTTGAGGCATCTTCGAGTGTTGAAAGCCGTTCATGCAGGGCAGAAAGAGAGGTTTGAATTTTTTCAAGAGCTAATGAAAGAGACTGAGGATCTGGGGCATTCGGTAAAGGAGGTGGTGGTGGAGGTAACAATGTCGATTCCGCCGGAGGGGTGGGTTGAGTGGAGGGTTTGTCTATTGAGTCGAGAACCTGACGAACAGGGCGATGTCGATCCAACGACGCGTGGCGTTGATATTGCCGATCGCTTCGGTGGGTGAAAGAGGTTGGCGCCCCCCTGATAGTGGGCGTAGCTGAGGACGAGGGGATTTCTGGCTTTGGGGCTGGCATAGGAAGAGGTAAAGATGATGATCCCAACAGATGAGATCCCTCATCATCGAATAGGCCTATCTGTTGAGAGAGCTCCTTTCCGGACTTGGGAAGGGAGAGGTTCATCAACCTAGGACTAACATCAGGGGCTGGCGAATGTGGGTCTGGAGGCATTACAAGGACACCTGAGGAAGACGATAGCGGTTGAAAATTGATTTGAGAAGATGTGTTTGAATACAATGATGGAATATGTGCAGGAACAGGCGCGGGAATAGATGATGGGTAGGAGAGAGCGGATCCGTCCGTGGAAGAAGTGGATGCAGATGAATTAGAATTCGAGTCGGAATGAACGGATGAAGAGTCGGTTGGGTATGTATCTAGAACAGTGGGAGATTGAGATCTAGAGTAAAAATCATGAAGGCCAACGGAATTATAAAAGAGAGTTTGCGCACTAGATGAATGAGCACCGAAGTCTCTAATCGACTCCTTATTGGATGACCCCTCTGGTCTATCATTCAGGCTGATAGAAGAGTACATGTTGAATTCTCTGATAAGATCTCTTGCTCGCTTACGATCTTTATATCGTTTGAGCATCTTTCAAATATCAACATGTTAGAAAAGTTTAAGCGATCGGTCTATATAACAAACATGGAGTATGTTTATCAGGAGTACTCACTGTCATAAGTGTCCTAACATATGCCTTCATGGCGGCTTCAGTCGTCATATCTTCCTTGGATTTCCATGCATCCCTATAATCCCAAGAGTCACATTAGCAATCAGTTGTCCATGTTGAATAGGCAGACTGACTTATTGGTCGTCCGACATACCACTTCGAGCGCTTCAACATATCAAAAATGCCTGGACGTGTGCCAACGACGTTCCCGATCGTGACTGTATGTTGTTATAATTGTTGTATGATGATAGACCAAGATTAGGCAAGACAGCATAGGGATTGCAGAGCCATGCGTGACGAGGTTGAGTCGAGACCTACCTTGCTTATATAGACTGTCTGAAATTGAGATGTAAACAACCAGGTCATTAGAAACAGCGGTCTGTAGTTGCCAGTAATTAACCTTGCTCTCTACTTGTTGAAGAGTACTCACACATGGCTAGCTTCTCTTCGTAACTGGATTGAATTGGACCCACTTTGGGCAGAGACTGTATGACCTGGACGGCACGATCGAACTGACTGCAAAGTAGGAACACGGTGAGTGGTGGTCTATCAACTCTCTTAGTAGAGAAACCGTCGGTTGAGGGTGGTTATATCGGACGAACGCGGTAGTAAGAGGAGAAGGGACATCCTGAGGGTCCATGGTCGAGGCAGAGTAGGTAAGGAAACCGATAGCAACAACTTCACTACAGATATACTTCAACACTCCGTATCCTATGTGAATGTCGTTGAGCTTCTTTTAACAATAATGATGCTGCTGTCGTCGTCGTCGTCGGTATCGCCGTTGATGATTGATGTAGATCAACCAAAGAACACACAATCACTCGAGCTCTTGCCCAACATACGGGCCGGTAACTGCTTCTTTCCGAGAGCGAACTGTAACGGTGGTTACAAGAACGAGCTATGCCGATGTAAGGCTCGGTTGTTAAGAAGGTAACCAAGTGTAATCACTTGGTTCGCGGGGTGACACTTAGGCTCTGGCGATTAATATATCTGAAGCAGACCAAACTATTAACAATATACTTTGGATAAGAGGTTTCAACAAGAATCTCAGCTTGAAGAAAACTCTTATCCAAGAAGGCGCGAGGGCGTCCCCGTTTTATATCAGGACCCCTCGCGCATTTGGTCTGCCACTGAAGATATACATATGACGAGCCTAGAGAGGCTCGAGATCACGAAAACTAAAAAGATGAAGCATGAACCATGCAAACTAGAGCATGATGGAAAATGGGCGAAGAGGCATAAGGGATGGAGGGAACGAATAGCCTGTAGGGGTAACCCACGTAAGAGAACACGTGATACTTAACCCGTATTCCTGACAGCCGATATGTCAGGATGTAACACTCAGGAAACATTCCTGACATCAATCAATGCAAAATCACGTGACTTCTTGGCAATCGAGCGCACATACGTCATCAGTGACAAGCATTGGTGTTAAGGAACCGCCGGCGGACAGGACTCGCCGGTCGAGCTCCGGATCGGTCGTTGAGGAGTACGTAATACGGGTTACAAACCCTGTGCTTGTGCTATCTGTCTTGCCTACTTTCCTCGAAACTTTAAGAACTCGACGTTTCGTTCTTCTTCTTCTTCTTCTTCTTCACCTCCCGTCTTTTTCTCTAGTTTGGTCCTGACAAAAACCTTCATCCAGAAAGAGAGCAACATCCAACAGCAATACCGTTCATCACTTTAGACAGATAATGATTTTCCCGGCCGTCCTTCAGGCGACAGTCGTTCTCTCGGCTCTGTCCACCCAAGTGTTTGCCCTTCCTGCCAACCAACCTTTGAACTCGGAATACCTTCGCTCGCTTAGCGCTCCGAAACGAGATGCTCTCGCTCGAAACCTTGCTGCTGAAGTCCTTGCTAGGCGGGGAGCTCTCGGAGATTACGAGAGTTCTGACATCGACAAGACTGCCCTACGATCAGAGATGATCCAGATCATTGGGGAGAAGCGACTGTTCGGTTTTGGAGACGATGACGACGACGATGACGGGAAGGGTATGGACTTTGTTTTTCATTTGTCAAAGGGCAGATCGACATCATTATTTGTCTGACATCAACCTTTGATTTCTTCACCTCTTACTCATTCTGGATAACAGGAACGTCGTATGCTCCCTACAACGTCGCGTGCGGATCTAATGTCACATTCATCCGAGAAGCTACGGTTCGTCGCGCATTTTCTCACGTCATATTTCTTTCGCTTCCGTCAAACGCTAACAATCCCCTATTGCCGACAAAATAGGGTATCTCTGACGTCGAATCAGAACACATCCAAACTCGACTCCAGCCTGATCGATTCCTGAACTACTTGGCTTCTATAAATATAACAGCGTCTGATCTGAATCTCAACTTGACCACTTCCTCGAACACGTCAGCCTCGCCCAACGTGGCTCTCGCTTAGTAAGTGCTTGCCTTGTTTCTATATATTGCGCCGCAAGCATGAAAAGCTTAGCTAACATCCCATTATGCGTTCTTTTCTTTCCAACCTCTGTCGCGGTCATTCAGCTCTGGAGGTGGTTACCGGGCTATGATTAACGGAGCCGGAGGGCTTTGGGGAACCGATTCGAGACACACTGAAGCGGTAGATGCTGGAACTGGTCAGATTGGACAGGTAGCTTCATATATGGCTGGTCTCTCGTAAGTCAAATTTTTCGAAAGCTTTCATTTCTTTCTATCAGCCAGTAGAACCATCTCTTATTTCCTCAATTTCCATTTGGACAGTGGCGGAAGTTGGATGTTGACCTCGTACTATGCGAACTCGAACAATACGCCTCCCTATCTGGCTCAATATGTCTGGAACATCTCCTCTAACCTGGTCCTTCCTACCGATGGGTTCTTTGACACCATAGAATGTACATTCTCTTTTGTTCTCCTTCCTTCCTTCCTTTGATTGGGTATTCAGCTGATGAGTCTGTATGCTTCGACACACTAGTCTACACTGATATCACCGAACAGGCTTATGATAAAAAGGATGCTGGCTACGATATTCAAATCGTTCGTATTTGGTTCCTCAATCCCTCATATTTCTCTAAAGACGTACTTCGCGCACGCATGCTGATTTGTCGTATGCTCTGTCTCTCTCTCGTGTGAAATACAGACGGACGTTTGGGCCCTTGCTCTATCCGATCATCTATTCCCTGATCAGTACCGAGCTTCCAACACTCCAAACTTGACTATTGCCGACTTGAAAAACCTTCCTGCAGAGAACGTGCCTTATCCTCTCATCATCGCCGTTGAAAGACTTCCTAACACCGCTTCGATCAGCGAGAACGCTACTCTTTGGGAATTCTCTTACAACGAGTTCGGGACCTGGTTCGTTCCTCTACTTTCTGCTCTTCTGCGCATCCTCATGTTTATGAAAGATCATGTACGCTGACGACCTCTACACGATTGTAATATGGCTGTGTTTCGTTTAAACAGGGGTTTCGGAGGAGGAGTTGACGTAAAAGAAGCTCGTCATGCAGGTGCTTTCACTCTCATCGAGTACCTCGGCACATCACTCAACAACGGTGTGCCCAATTCAACAAACACCGATCAATGTGTCAAAGGGTTCGACAATCTTGGCTGGGTGACTGGTGTGAGCAGCACGCTCTTCAACCAGGCCTTCCTTCAGTTGAACTCATCAAGTTCCGATAGCTTGCTCACTAATGCCGCCAAGGCCATCCTTGCCGAGATTGGATCCTACGGAAACGATGTAGCTACGGTTCCCAACCCTTTCATAGGATGGTCCGCTGATACCAACCCTGTCAGTTTCCTCTCAAGTTATACTTTCTTCATTCCTTAATCCTCTGCTCCTCACTTCCTGGCGACTGACACTAGCGCTCTCAATGTTTCTTCTGAAGACTGCAAACTGGTCCACTATTTCTCTTGTTGATGGAGGAGAGAGTAACCAAAACATTCCGTTGGAGCCTTTGACCGTTCCTGCCCGGAAAATCGATGCTATCTTCGCCTTCGATAACTCGGCTGATACGACTTACTACTGGGTATGTCTGGTGTATTTTTTCTTGCTTTTAATGTACGTGATATCAGACGGTCTCAATGCTGAAAAGTTTCATTTGATTTTATTTGTCCTTGTCTCTATCAATCCAGCCCAACGGAACTGCTATCCGAACAACTGCTATGCGACTTATCTCTTTAACCACTGAGCTTGATGTAGAGCCTCTTTTCCCTTACGTCCCCAGCATGAACACCTGTGAGTCTCCAAGTTTATTGTAATTTCTTCCCCATTAATAGCCTTGTTTGTGCCTCTGTTTCTTACTCTTCTCATTAACATTTCATTCGCATCGTTAGTCGTCAACCTTGGACTCAACCAACATCCTACCTTCTTCGGATGTGATGCAAACCCTACTCCTAACACTACTTCCCCTTTGGTTATCTACGTACCTGTACGTCTAGTCTCTTATTTATTCAACTTAGTCTTCCAAGTCCTCTGTTTTTGCCTCTCATGGACAAATCACGAGAGACGATGTTAACCTAATTGGTCAATTATACTAGAACTATCCCTGGAGCAGTTCCTATTCCAACTCGAGTACATTCACTTTGGAGTTTGAGGTTGACGCCGCACTGGAGATGATCGCCAACGGAGCCCGAACTTTGACGTTGAACAACACGATCGAGGACTGGTCCACCTGCTTGGCTTGCGCCATGGCCGACCGAGCTGTCGCCCGAGGAGGAAACAACCGATCTACTAAATGCATCGATTGCTTCTCTACGTGGTGCTGGTGCGTGATCCCATAATTGATGTTGTCGGGCTTATGTGGTGTGCTACCCATGTTTTCCACTTGAATTTACTTGATTTAACATTCTGGGCACCTTGCTCCCTTCTATCTTCTCATTGTAGGAACGGAACGGTGGATGAGAGCACTCCTGCTTCATACGAGCCTGTTGTCGGTGTTCCTCCTTCTTTCCTCAACGTTTCCGCCAAGGATGCTGCTCCTGCGTCCAGCTCGAACACGACTACTTCCTCTTCTACCGGCTCAAGCCACGCCTCGACCTTTGGTGTTGATACCAACCTTGCTCTGACTGCTGGTGCTCTCTTTGCTAGTTTCGCTTTCCTCTTCTAAACCTTAGGCTTTTTTGCATGTTTTCCCTCTTCTCTTCGAGATTTTTGTAAATATGCAAACCGGAATTTATTTAGAAACGATATCTTTAATGGTATTTGTATGTCTGTACCACATAATCACATAGCATGTTTGTCTCTCGGTTTAGCAGGTAATGAGGAGAATTAAGTTTGGAACTTCATCACGTGACGATCATGTGCGAGCACCGCTTTACTCGCAAACGTTAAAGCGCGCTACATAAATGTCTTGACTGGTCAACATCATTCCCATCTAGTTAGAGCAAACGTCAGAAGCCTCTTCGGCTGAAACAAGACCACCGGGCCGCGTTCACATAAAGGAAAGAGCAACCTGAAGGAACAGAGAAGGAGACTGGAATACATTGTGATTTCTTGGCCTGGATTCTAGTACTGGATCTTTGGTCTCCCGTTATGGGCTCGGTCGACTTCACCTCTGAGATTGCCGCTCGAGACAAAACAATGGCGACCGCGATACCTACCGACTCCCCTTTAAGTGTAGCCGACGTGAATCTCCCTCCAGCATCTCCCTCTGGGAATGTTGCGTTGGACTCTAGAGATGTGCTAGAACTCTCCGCCTTTGTAGAAAAGAAGAATTGGATAGAAGAGAAAATAGAGGTATGTCGGATAGATCCGAATGTTCTCCTATTTGTCTTTCCGAGCTTCATTGGCTCTTCACCTTCTAGAGCCTAGAACTCCAGATTCAAAGAGACTGAAAGGCTTTCTTGGATTCAATACTATTACGTTTGGGTCTAGTTTCTACGGGGACTACGTCACATAGATTGCTTCATAGCAATGATCCCTAGCTTTCCAGATACTCAGCCGATCTCAACTCAAGATTTAGTAGAACATAACGAACTACCTTCATACGAGGATCTGGAGAACATGTACGATGAGCAGGATCGGATAGAGGAGGAAGCGGTAATTTTCGACGCCGGAGAGCTTGTTCAGTTAAGACAGATGGCGAGAGGTTAGTCTGCTTTTGAACAGCTGCCTACTCGAACGACTGACTTGTCCTCCTTATCTTGGGGAGCTAACCACGCGTCGTAAGATACGTTTTTCGTTACTCGAGATAGCTGCCTCGAAGAAATCTTTGTCAAGAGAGGACACCGACCTTCTTTCAATCACGCTGTCCACTCTATGTCTGCTCGATACGCTAATGCACCTCCTGCGAGTCCGAGCGGATACGATTGACCTTCTATCTTACCGACTGGAATGGGACACCATGCGTTTCGCGCTAGCGAAAGAGTTTATTGCGCTCGAGCGTGAGATGAAAAAATTCGTCAGTGAAAAGGTGAGGTGGTCGATCAAGGCGTACGATGCGCCGAGTATAGGAAACGAAACAACAGGCGAGTCAAGTAGGAGTAGGCAGTTGACCGATGAATCTGTTCGAGCACCTGCGGCAATAGGAAGAGGAGCAAGTAGATCTCAAAGAATCTGTACGTTCCTATGTACAATGATTGACGAAGAAAAGAGTAGAGAGAACGGAAAATACTGAACGACAAATATTTGTACTCCAATCATACAGTGTTCGCCCAAACCTTGGAGCTAGACTTTCAGTCGTTTCGGAATCGGATTGCCAACCTCCGTCATGTATCCATACCTCAACTCGACAAAAGTTTGACAGGCATGATCGACCAGGCGGCCCGACTTCAATCGTATAATGTCTGTCTGAAAAGCACCTCACTAAATTCTTCTCAGCGGAGCACCGACGGACCAATTCGAGAAGGATACGCTTTGGACAAAACTTCAGAGAAAGAAGTTCAGAGTCAAGGAGCGGTTCCAAACTTTTTCCTTGACGAGCAAGATATCCTGGAGGACCGAGTAGATGTTTTGACGGAGTGGGAGTCATTTTTACGGGCATGTATTCAACAATGGAAACAGTGAGTCAGATATGGTCTCTCTTCAAATGATATCTGTCCGAGCCGACCTCTACAAATGGTATTCAACCTTTTCTACGGACCAGTGTCGACAAGTCCTACCATTCTTTACGAAAGATCCTTATGGAAACCATCAACTTATCCAGCGAGGTCTTGCAATCGGTCTCCTCACACCCATCCATCGAAACCTCGAAACAGTATAGCGATAGGGCATCCGTTATATCGTCAGAGCTATTCGAATTCGTTTCCCTCCGTGACGATCCTTCTTTTCTTTGCCTATCGCACCCTGCATTTCCCGATCAGGAAGAGAACCACTCCCATGTTGTCTCTCTGCTAGATGCAGAGCTTGACAAGAATAAGGAAGAGCTTTCTAGAGCTCGGAAGCTAGTTGATGAGTTCAGCAAGGCGGCTGAGCAGGTCGACAGGTTGAACACAGCGAAGGATCGGATAGAAGAATTTACTCTGACCCTGAAACAAGACACCCAATATTTGCTTGAGGGATCAGATCAAGACAAAGGGAGTTCAGTAGACTTCTCGAACCTATCCTGCTTACAGCCTGGATCCTACGCAGTATATATTGCCCAACTTCCGCGCATCTGGGCTAGCATCGACCATATTCGCTTACAGTCTACTCCTTATCTTAAGGAAATTACTATCTTGCTTCTTGTCCTGAAGCAACATATCGGGATCGATGCGACCTTCCGATTGTCGGTTGAAGCCACGTTGGACAGCTTTCAGGAGTCTTCGTCGACTGCTTCTCGTATAAGAGAGACTATCAGTAATGCTACTGAGCTGCTAGCTCACTGTAGAGAGCTGAATGGCCATTTAAGCTCTACAGCGTGTACGTTCGAAGATCTCCAGAAGCAACTATCGGATGCTCTGAAGCGAATTCAGTGGAGTGGCCTTGATAACATTGGCGATAGCCTTGGGGATGAATCTCCTATTGCTTCCTTTGAGTCCCGTATTCTGGATCTGCATTCAACTCTTTCTGGATCTTTAGCTGCCTCTTTGGCTGGATTGGCTTCATCTTTTTCACCTGCAGGCCACCCACTGGAGAAGGTCATTCATCACATATCGTCTGTTTTTGAATCACTCTGCGCCAAGTTGAGGTCTCTTCGGAATCTGTTTCGTTTGCTATCTATAATAGCAGATCAGACCAAGGAGATGAACGCTGTAAACGAGGAGGCTCAGATGCTTTTCAAGGAAGCCTCATCGTTGAGCGAGCGGATGTCGTCTGCATCAGATCTAGTCTTGGACTCCTCTTCGTTAGACGATCCTCTGACCCTCTTGTCAAGAGATGTTACATCCTTTGTTGGTAGAACTAAGAGCCTTGTTTCTTCTATACCACAACGGATCCCTCTTATTTCTTCCCCAAGATTTACACTTACCCCTAGCAATCGAGCTGGTAGCATCACATGCGAAACCATCACATCTTCACCGCCACTTCAATTTTCTGATTTACAGCCTGTAGACATCACTATATCCTTTACTGGTTCCTCTACAGCGCAAGATACTACAGAGAGGCCCTTGGATACTTCTGATATCGATCGTCTTGTTCGAGCCGATGCTAATACCTTGGCTGCAAGGCTCACGAGTGTTACTTATGATGTTGAAAAGCATCTGGTCAGACTTGTAGAGGCTGTAGCCCCTCCTCTTCCTCAATCAAAAGGGCTGATCAACTCAGAAGAACCGCAACATTCCTCTTCGCAGGCAATGTCCTCTTCGAAGCGCTTTCCTTCTACTACTCTTGCCACTATGGAGGACGAGATATTGGATATCGAACGACATTTAAAGAAGTTATCCCGTCGATCTTCATCGACTTTCTCAATATCGCTCAAGCCCACTTCCGAATCACTTATCAGCCAGAGCCGAACTTCGACGAATATCGAAACCATGTCAGAATTCAAGAAGGCGGTGACTTGCTGCGATGACTCTCTCAGTGCTCTTCTGGACTCCATCGACCTGATTCAACATAGGTCGCCGTTCGAGCATTCTGTTTCAAGAGCTTCGAGTCCCTCAAATGTCTCCCTCGACTCTCTTGAGGTGACCTTTTCCAATGCGAATGTTGCCTTCCAGTCAGTTTTGTCAGCTTCCAAAACATTAGGCGAAGACCGTCGGGTTACTTTTGAGGTCAAGCGGTTGACTACTGCCATGGAGGAGATGCGGGACATCATAGATGCAAAGATAGAAACCTCTACCATGACGAGTGGTCGAACTTCTAGAATGTCCATACGCGAAGACCCCGACTCTGAAAACGATATCCGCACCTACGCTAGTCTGTCTCGATCTTGCTCAGTAGCGAGCGTGCACTCCGTTGCTTCCTCAAGATCTAGCAGATCCAACTCTCGTAACTCGAGTCGATTTTCCCTCACACATGCAAAGCTTAGCGTTCCACGATCACAATTACCCTCGGATTCCTCGTCATCTGAATTTCCGGACCTGTTTACCTCCAAAGCTCGAATTTCAAGAAGCAGTAGCGCTTCTTCCTTCATCTCACTCGATAGCCATGCTCTCTCGCCTACACTATCCTCAGCGTCAAAATCTCGAGCAAATGGCCAGTCCCCACTTCCAGTATCCAACTCTCGTCGACAGCTGCGAAGCACCCCTGTTGTAAAACATACCCCAGCTTCCTCACGCAGGTCGCTTGGCCCATCTATCATATCTCCCCCTCTATCTCCTGTTCATCAACTCAGTCCACCGCCAAACCGAATCAACTCGTCGCTTCCTGTAGCTAGCAGATACAAATCTCCAACCTCCCAGCTGAACAAACCGTTGTCTCCTGCTGATGCAGGCCCTGTTGCCTCTAGTCAGTACAGATTACGCAGGTCGACAGCATCAATCACTCCGGCGGACCGACAAATGCCGTTTGAGAGCTATTCTGGTCATCAGAATAAACCGACGAATGATAAAGCTGAAGGTAGGGTTCCCACTGCTCGGCGGAAACCTTCTGTACCCAAGAAGGATGACACATTAGACCGCGCGATCAACAAAATCGTAAACGATATGAAAGTGCGTATTCTTGTCCCTCTCGGGTAATTACGAAGAGTCGATTTACAATCCCCTCTTTCCTCTTTTATATCACCATCTAGGTCGAGATTCCTATCGAACCACACGTACGTAGTGATGGCGTGACCGAGGCCGGAAAATATTGGATTGGAATTCCTCCCAAGCTATGCTTCTGTAGAATCCTTAGGAGTAAAACAGTCATGGTTCGAGTGGGTAGAACACTCAGTCAACGTCATCGTTCTAATGAAATTATCGACAACATTCTGATCCATTTTCTTATTTATAGGTCGGAGGTGGTTGGGTTGAGCTCAGCAAGTGGGTTGTTCAAACCTCTTTATTGACAAACGACGAGAGATGGAAAGCCGCCGTTGTTGATCAAATCCGCTCATCATCTGTTCGTTTGTTTGCTGACTTATCAGATTTTTGCAAGATCATTTTGGCTACGAGCTCCCTTCTGGTGATTTACAACCTTTATCACCTGCTCTTCTTGAAGATGCATGGCCTAAAGGGAACCAGACTCCTTTATCCCCACCCTTGGTCTCAACCCCTAGAAGACCTGATAGGCAGTCGCTACCTCTCCCAAGCTCTCGCCAATTCATGACGCTCTCTCCTTCCCTTCCTCCGCATACCCCTCAGCGTAATCTGCGTGATCGACGGGAAAGTTCACTCTCCCCACATCCGCCTACATTTGTCACACCTCGGACGATTGTAGCATCCGTGTCCTCGTCCAGTCTCAACGGAGAAGATCAGTCCAGCCCAGCACATCCAAGTAGTCCCGGTTCACCTCTCGTGTCGCTCAGCGTGATAACCAGGTACAATCCGGGCGAACTGAGTCCTTCAACTCCCAGAAATAACCCGGGAAGGAGACCTAGCCCAAGTCCAAGATCGAGCCTAGAGCCGATATTAGGACTAGGAATTCGTGTTCCGAAACCTAGGTTATCCAGTACAAGTTCGATGAGCTCATTGAACGAAGGCAAATAGAGTTCTTCTCTAGACGCTAAAGTGGCTATGTGAAGTTGTGTTCTGTTCGTTCGCGCTTCAATGCTCTGTTTTCCTGTTGCCATTTTCTTTCTGTCCTGTCTCCTTCTTTGAAATGAGATACTGTTTGCTCGATTTTCGCTACGTGAACTAAATGCTCTTCGAATACTGTTTTACCTGTTGTTCACCGACATCACCACGCACTGCGTTGGTAGGTTATTGAACATATCCTGCAGACTTTAATCTAGAACCTTGTCTGTGTGGTCCATGACCCATGAGTTTAGGAACGATCGTCATGAGAAAGGAAGAAAGCGTGCATCACATCGATCCTTTGAGGTAGTTCATGAGAGCGTCCAAGATGATTTTTTGACTCTCCGCTTTTGGGTCAAGCTTACCGTCTGGAGTGAGATCTCCAACATTGTCCGATTGCTCTGTAGAACGTGGATACGAATCATCAGAACAATATTTCTTTCCTCCAATAGGGATAAAATCAGTAGGCTTGAAAGAGAACGCTTACCTTGAAGGACGTCTACTATCTCCTGGAAGGTTTGATCTTTTCTTGAAAGTAAGAGTTTAGCTTGATCCTTAGCCTGTGTGTAGATGAGAAACCAGAAACGTCATTCAGAAATTAGCGGCTCTTCTCAATCTATGGACATTGAATCGGAACAGTACGAAGAAAGTGAACAGAGGAGAAAGAAAGAAAGACGTACCCCGTCATCCTCCATAATGAGCCAAGCCAAGATGTAGTCGATGTTTTGTAACGTGAACAAGCCGCCCTCTAGCCTTCGAAGGTAGAACATTACTTCATCTTCAACATCAACCTCCTGACCTGCGTTGTAAGTCGACTGTGTGGATACAAAGCCCATACAAGAATCCAATTTGAGACATCATATGACTTTAGAGCAATCTTTCGAAACCATATCGACGAACGAACCTGCTTTTCCTTCTCGATCTCTCTCTCGACTACAGTGAGCCTTCCCTCTGCCTCCTCTCTCAACTCTAAAAGTCGATCTACCTTCTCGTAATCGCCTTCGATAAACTTGGCGAGCAACCTCATTCGGGATTGAGATTCAGAAGCCAGATTGGTGAAAAGGGAAACAAGAATGCCGAGAATGTGCTCATTGTCTTCTGCCGAAACGTGTGATTTTTTGGATCCTTTACCCATCTGAAGAGGTGACATCGATGCATTTGACAGTACAGGGTTCAGTCAGTTTGAGTAAAACAAGAGTAAAGATTCAGGATTCATGGCTTACGAAAGCTGCAAATAGAGTTTTCAACCCGAGGTTTTCGACGAATCGCTCGCAATTGTCTGATCCCTCCGAACCACTGAGAGCGTGGTCCAAGACCTAATAGAGCATGGCATCATGAAACAATGGCGTGAGTACACTTTGTGCTCTCTGAAAACCTTACTCAAAGAACTCCTGAGTGAGTTGAAGATGCCTCCACGAACCTTGATAGATCTTGCTCTCGCCAGCTTTTTCTCTTTCATACAAATTACCATCAACTCAACCCCCTCGGCTTCCAAGAAAAGCTGTTTCAATTCAGGTTCTGCTAGTGCCGAGCAAAGAGCGTCAAATGAGTTCTCCATAAACTCTTCTTCCTCTGGGTCACTTGGATCTGATTTTCGATATCGCTGTGATCACCCATAGATGAAACGCGAGATTGTTTTTGGCTGCGTGATTAGCAGAAAGTTGATGTAAAATTACGGCAAAGATGCGTAGATCAGCCACGTACAGCGAGGACGCGAAGAAGCGCGTCAATTCCTTCTAGCTCGCCGAGTTTCAGCCGATTTGATCGGCTTTGCTGAAGCAAGATGGCGAGGACCTAACCAACAGTAAGAAGCCCAGAGTGTTCGCGACGAATGAGCTCGATACATTATAATGAGGGAGGAAAAAGCATGACTTCGATAAATAAATAAAAATAAAAATAAAAATAAAAGATACCTCGCTTGCGTATTGCTTATTCGAATCGTACTCTTCCACTGTTATTCGAGAGAGCAGCCACTTGAGCGCTGTTGTCGAGTTGACGAGTGTTTCGGCTAGAGTAGGATTGAATGAGAGCAGGTTCTCGAAAATACCTAGGAGAACAGAAAGGTGGCATGGTATCAAATGAGTCTTCAGTGAATCAAAACACATAAAGAAATAGATGTACCCAGTGTCTGGAAGACTCCTTGTCGATCAGTATCCTCCTTCTCGTTCAGTCGTCCCAAGTTCTCAATCAAGAGCTGGAAGATATCAACTTCAAGCTATTCCATTCATTAAAAGGTTAGACATGTTTGGTTCATGAAAATCCTGAGGACAAGTTTGAAACCGACGAGAAACTCACCAAAGCATCGATCAGAACCCTCATTCCACTCGTCACTTGGGCATCGTCTTCTTCACCATCATCATCATCACCATCATCATCCGGCGCCTCAACATCCTCCTCTGTCAATTCTTGCAACACTTGTACGACATCAAGCGCGATGTCCGCATTTTCGTGACTGAGCAACTCGGAAAGCACTTTGACGGTACCCTGTTTGACTAACTCTGGGTAAAACAGCTTAGGGTTTTGCGGCAAGGTGGCCGTAAGCGCATGAAGAGCAGTATCCAGGTTGGATTCCGAATCAATAAATCTGATGACCGACCAACCGTATGATGAAGGGGTTGATCAGTGTACGGTGGCCAATAACGAGTCGAGAGAGAAGACATGATATTCTTACTTTTCAGGTTCATCTGGAAACTTCACACGCATCTCTTGGTTCTTCTTGACAGTTCGCTCAAATTGAACGAGCTGCTTCCGGAGCGTGGGCAAGGTCACCACCGTCGGCTCATCATCCTCGTCGTCACCAGCTCGGTCGAACCTAGTGGAGCAAAGGAGCACCGAATAGGAAGATCAGTGAGACAGTTCAGAAGAGTAGGGTTCGTAAGCACGAAGGAAAGAGGAGGAGAGACAGACATATCTAGAATAGTCCTCTGATCCTCATTCAGACCACCTCCAAACATCCTTCCTTCGTCATCTTCGTCTCCAAAATCCTCTATAAGCCCTGTACCTACAACCAGAGCTCTCCATTAGAAAATCTGGGCACGATTCTTGAATATGGGTAGATTCAAGGAGTTGACTTACCGTAGGGGTCTTGGTTTTCTTCGTCCTCGTCATAGTCTTCTACTGTTGCTCGTTGTTTCCCTTTGGCTAGGTTTGAAGCAGTAGGTTCTTCTTCTGCCGGCTTGAACCGCTTGAGCTCCTCTGTCAGTTGTACGCGTAGATGAGTTTAATGAACTAGTCAGCCCTGTGTCTGTTCAGAGCGCGTCGGATTAAGATAACAGCCTTGAAACCAAAGACCAACCAGCTGAAGGAAGATCACCAAACTTTCGCTTGTTGCTTGAAGAGGGGAGGGCTGGGACCTAGAGGACATATCCGGAGGCAGCGGACGTCAAAAATCATGTGGGAAAACAGGATGAAGAAAACAGCATGAGCGGAGATGATTCAAACCCCACCTTGAAGAGTTTGTCAATGTTCATGGCTTGGTTACGGCCGTTGCTATTGTCGTCGTCGTCGTTGTGGATGAGATGGTTGACGGTCAACTTGCACTTTCGAACTTTTCTCGCGTTTTCCTTCTCTCTTCATCTTTACCTCAATCAACCACGTCGACTATCGACTGCCAACCTCTTCATCCATCGGAACACTCTCATACATCAGTCATGAATACATCAGGATACGATCTAAAGGCTTGGCAGACGGTGTGTTCTTATGGGCTCCTTGCTTCATGGTCTTTGGACTTTCCTGATCATTGTCCAACTTCACTCGAGTTCTCTGCTGACGTTCTTGTTTTGTCACTTTATGTGGCCACACGAACATCATCTCTCTCTTCTGTTCAGTACTACGAGAGCCAGGGCTATGACACAACTACAGCAGCCTCATACGCTTACTATGCCTACCAGCAGGCTCTTGCAGCGTCTTCTGCTCCGTTAGCAGGTACCAGCGGTGCAGCTTATGGAGGATACGCGGACAGCTCCGTCGCTAGTGGTTCCACTGATTGGGTTCGTCTTTCTTTCGTTTTGTTCCTCACCCTGATTTCGATCATGTACTAACTGTTTCTCGTCACGACAACAAATTTTTGGCACTGTTTATGATCATGATTGACAGTACAACTCCACTGCCTACAATACGGTAGCTAATTCGTGGGATCCTGAGGCTGCTCAACAGCAATCGGCCTATTCAGCACCCGATCCAAATGCTGCTGCTCCTGAACAAGAAACCGGAAAGATCAAAGGAAAACGGACCACAGTAATCCGAAAGGGAGGAGGAAAGATGTGGGATGAGTGAGTGTTCTGTTCTGGCATTCATCTGTCCCTAAATTGTCACATGCAGATGTTGTCTGGCACGTCGTTTGACCTTAGCCTTTCTCTTGTACCAAAGCCCAACCTTGGCAGAGTGGGATCCTAAATGGTTCCGGCTGTTTGTGTCTGATGTGTCAAACGATTGCACAGAAAAAGTCTTGACTGAGGCCTTTGACAAGTACAAAAGCTTTCAAAAGGCTAGGGTCGTCAAGGATCGTCTAAGCAACAAGGTGTGTCTTTCGATTTGGAATCGCTTTACTATCCATACATGTCTGTGCTTGTCTGATATGGCATTTCTTGATGCACTCTTGCTTCACGAACGCTACGGCATCTTGTTCTCAGTCTAAATACGCATTCCTAGCCTTCTCCGATCCTGAGGACTTCTGTGTGTCTCCATTCTTGCTCTTTTGTGTATCCTCTGTTGTCCTGGCCAACTGATCTTTCTTTTTATTCTTCTGTTCCTTCTCTATCTCCCTCAGTACTCGCCTGGAAACAAATGGATGGAAAATACGTCGGAAACCGACCGATCAGACTATCCAAGGCAACCACTAGTGTTCGTACCGTCAACATTGGCGCAAAGAAGGCGAAGATGTTTGATAACGCGCCCAAGACTGGAATTGGGTTGGCCGACAAGGGACGAGTGTTATAAATAGAGTGGAAGTACTTTCTTGAAAGAAGAACGGGTCCACAAATTCTTCTCTTTAGTTGTTCCTTGGATTTCTATAATACCAAAAAGAGAGGTCGAATAGAGCGGGGGAAAGTCTGGAAACGAGGATGATGCCCCTCAAAGTTGGGATCTACTTGCTACTTTCTCCTTTCTTTGTAGTTATAGAAATATTCTCATACGATGCCTATGATCAGAGAAGCCCAATCTCTTCTCAAACCCATCAGACGAGACATAGGAGCACGATCATAAATCAATCTGGTTTCCGCCTTTTATGATCTCCTCGACTAACAGACCCTTTCGATCAATCTCTTCTTTGACACATACTAGAAGGTGTGCCGTATTCTCGGGTGATGGATTCCGAGCGACGGGCAAAATTCTATCTAATAATTTATCCAACAGCTGTTTTCAAGATATTAGGGTGAAAGATCATCAAACAAGATTAGAAAATAGAGAAAAGGTGAACGGTTGAATCGGTTTTTCCTTTCTTTTTCACTGGAATCTGAGCCAGACTTACACGATGATGGCTCTGTTTCAGTTCATCCAGCGCTCTGACGGTTTTCATGTTGAGTTGTTCTTGCTGCTTCATTAATTTCTTAGCTTCTAGTACCAATCGTTTCGATCTATTCACAACGAGACAGAGTCCACGAAAAGTTAACTCCCCATCTGGAGGGGAAGGGAAAGGGGATTAAGGGAGAACGCACTCTTCCGATCTAGCTTTTGCTAATAGAATTTCAAGCTCTTTTGACTTGAGGATGGCATCGAATTGTTGCTCTCTAACTTCGTATTGGCGCAATACGTCTTTCAGACGTTCTTGTATTCTATTTGTATATCCATTGGTTCGTATATTCAGATGGATGGCGCGCGCATACAAGTTCATCGATGGAGTGGTGATTAGCAAACTCAGAACACATACAAAAGGAGCGAGAGTGTATCCAGAAAAAGAATGAGTTCTACACATACATAGAATCAAACGTATCTTCCAGATGAGATTTTAGTCTGCAACATTAAACGGCCAAGAAAGGAATTGAACGAAGAAGGTAGTGAAGGCCAGGTCTGCTTGTGTGTTCAACGTATGCTTAGTCGAGAAGAAACGAAGAGAGGGTGAATACTTACGCGTTGAGACTTTTCTTAGCAGCTTTCGTTAGTGGATTGCCTGGAACGGTCGGTACACCGTCCTGTATTTCAAAACACGCGATATCCGACGCAATTCAGTCTTGACGGTCGAACGTTCCCCTGTTTTTGATGTTAAAATCAAGAAACAAGACTTGGAGAGAATAGAAAAGGGAAAAGCATACGTCGTCTCTATCACTAGCGAGATCAACCACCTCGATCGCCAAGATCGAATCACCATCATCCAACCCAATCCCATCTGGTGTCATTTCATCACCTATGACTTTTCCTGCATAACAGAATATGAATTTCGGACCGGGCTGTTCCAGCGAAACATTGGTCAGGATGGTCGCTGCCGCTTCTTCCGATGTGGTTTTTAAGAGTCTAGCCCTTTTGGTGTCTGCTCGACTTTTTCCTCTGGTTCGAGCTGATGAGCTTGAAGAAGGCGGAAGGACGTCAGAGTCGAGATTGGCAGTGGAGTGTGACATGTCTTGAACTCGGTCGGTCCAGGCGGCGAACATCCGTTTGAGAGGCCGATGTCGAAGCACTTTGAAATAGAGTTGCTAGTCAAGTCGAGAAAGGATATGTTTAATTTGGGCTGAGGTCGATCTGCACCAGAGATGAAGAGAAGAGAAAGAATACTAACGTGTTTACGGCTCTCACAAAAGATCCTAACATGAATTGCCTCTGGACCTGAAGGTGCACCTGCCGCTGTTGGAATGGAAAATGGAGAACTGCGGGCTTCTGAGAAAGCAGACCTCAATTCCGTTTTGCAGGTATCGATCTAGGAGAGTTGGAAAATAAACAGGATCAAGAAATTGTTCTGGTCATGATCCAGCGCATTTAACGTAAAGAATAACGAAACGTACTTCTTGTCGAGCGATCTCGGACATTAACTTCAATCTATAAATTAAAATCAAGAAAGTCAAGCCTTCAGTCGTCGAAGAGAGCACGTCGTTCCAGCGCAGGACGAATAAATCATCAGACAAACAGAAACATGAGGAAGAGACACATACTTTCTATTCTCTGCCTATCAACTCATTCGTCATTTGAGCATATCGCGCGGTATACGTCAATGACCGAAGAGACCATACGATCAGATTATACTTTCTATAAAAGGTCTGACCTACGATCGAAAACTTACCATCAACCGCTTTGACTCCTATACGGTTTTATGTGCCAGGGAAGGAAAGAAAGGAAAACAAGTGGACAGTTCACCGCCTGTTCGTTCACGCTGTACATAAAAAGGAGAGATATAAATCAAGAGGGTCGGACAAACTTTTGCTAAATCTCGAGCACTTGATTCGATCTTTGACCTCATCGCATTCGTTTTCGAAAGCGCGCGTTCGTCTAGATCGTTCGTTTACGTGACATAGTAGCGAGCCACTCAGTTTATGGCTTTTTTTCTTTTCAAAAAGGCGTCTTAGGAGGGGGATCGTTCCCTCTATACCAGAGAAAGACGTACATTCGTTCTATAATCAACTCCGACGATCCAAAGGATCAAGGAAGGGGGGGAAAAGGATACAAACCAACTTGTCGGCGACAGGTGAACGAGAATGGCTGATAGGCAAAGAAAAGAGGAAGGAAAGGAAGTGGCGGACCCGTTCGTTGATGATATGCGCCCTGTCCTTTGTGGACAACCTACTCTGTTTCTTGAACTCTTTATACTACCAACCCCATACCCGTTTCCCCGGGACGAAACACAAACACGATCAGAGTCAGGTCACGAAGAGCATCATCGGACCCGGATCGTACAAACAAGAACACAAGAGTTAAGCAACGACTCTCTTTGCCGTCCGAGGTCATAGAGGAAAGAGTAGACGCAGAGGAATGAGAGTGCGAAAGAGGCTCACGAGCAAGACATATCTATCTACCAATTCGTTTCTGTCTGAGACGCCATGAATGCGCTTTCTTGCTTCCTGGTCTACAGATTCAAGGGAGACAAGAACAAGGGTAATAGAGAAGAACACGGAGGTAAGCCTTCTATACACTTGGTTGATATCACGAGGAGCGCCCGAAGAGAAACGCTTCGAGAAGGGATGGAAAGAACGAACCAAGCTCTTCGTCAACATCGACCTCAATGTCATCAACACCACCAAGCTCATTCAACTTGAGATTCCGTATCCGTTGGTTTATAAGAGATAATGGCTCTATTGTTCCTTCTGCGTTTCGTTCGTCTGGCGTATTCGAGCCTGTGGCCGTCGTTGTCGTTGTCGACGAAGAAGGTAAGGGTGAAGGTGAAAGCGATAGATGAAACCCATCAACGTGTTCGGTTGCCATCTATCGTATACCAGAACCGGCTTCAGACAAAGACCCGTAAGAGCCGTCGACAAGCTAGCCGGTAGATTGGGTTGATGAAAGAGCGAGTCTGTCTAGTGCAGTTGAGTCCGACGACGAAAGTGCAGGCGAGAATGAAAGATGAACGGGTGAACAGAAAGATACGGCAAAACGTATGATGATAGTCCGAACTGCACGTGCGCATGCGCGTCATGTTGTCCACTCTGCCTTTTCCTATCGTTCTCATCATACTCCTCCTTCTCGACTCAGACCAAGGCGGACGGACACAAGCAGGATGTGCAAGAAAAGGCGGTTGAATAGATCCTAAAGACACATGACCGAGCGAGAAGAGAAACCAGAAAGGACGAAAAGAGAGAAGGATCGAAAGGAGAAAGGAAAAAGGAAAGAATCACGAAAAGAAAAGAAAAGAAAAGAAAAGAAAGGATAATAGATACATAATTCGGAAATGGTACCGGTTATATAGAAAATGAAAAGACAGGAGAATTATTAAAAAGTCGAGATAAAGACGTAGTGATAGAAGAGACGAGAGGTCAATTTCCTTCGTTGAGGACTATATAAACAAGCCAAAGGGAATAGAAAAGGGAAGGTATGCAAGCCAACTCAGCTCGACCCAACCCGACATGAGAATAAGAAGAGACGCATACACAGAAGAGAGAAAGATCAGAAGAAGGAGAAGAAAGAAAGAAAGAAGACATCCCCAGGTTATCTCATTTGTTACCATGTGAACTACCGCCACTTCCGCTCGCCTCTTCCTCGTCCTCATCATCGTCATCTTCGTCGTCGTCGTCCTCATCGTCATCTTCGCGGTCGCCCCGATCGTCTTCGTCATCGTCGTCGTCCTGCCTCTGTCGCTTGTTACCTTCCAACCTGGAGTCTGTCGGGCGTCCAGGTTCAGAAGCTCCAATCGACCAACCTCCAAAGCCACCTGGGCCCGAGTCATCCCCTTCGTCGTGAGCATGATCGGCCACGTCGACGTCGACGCCTGCAAAAATCGGGTCGAACTCTCCAAGATGATCTTCCGGTCCGGATCCAGAACCGACGGCTGAAAGATGGTGGTGGTGATGATAGCCAGTCGAGAGATCATGTGGGTCGTCGAATCCTGGATGGGAAGGAGAGATCGTAGAGTCTGGTCCGTTGTGTTCGCCTGACGAACGGGATGGTGAGGATGACGAGTTCGGGTTGAACCCGACGGAGAGAGGAACGGTCGGATGGAGTTGGTGTGGCTGGAGATGATGTTGTTGAGGCTTGAACGACTGGATCGATTCCGGGACGAGTGGTACCGAATTAGATTCTTGATACGTGCCAGAGGCCGAGGCCGATGCGACAGCAGCGGCGGCGGCAGCCTGAGAAGACGTCGATTTTGGTTTGTGTGTCCGGGGGGGATGGATCGGGGGAACCGGTCCACCGGTATCGATCATGTATTGTCTCTGAGCGATCTCGAACGACCGTTTCTCTGCCTCGGCTGCCGAGGTGTAGGGCTAGGAAAAGGGCGTAGGTTTCGGCAGAGCACCATGCAGTCGTCAGCAAGAAAGGTACGCGAGAAGGCGAGATCAAGGGGAAAAGACATAAGAGGAGAAGATCTGATCCAGAAACTTACCCTCTTTTCATCCTCGGTTAAAGTTTTCCACCGTTCGGCCGCTTTGATGCTCTGCTTTGTCGTCTCCTTCTCGCCTCTGAAGATCTCTCGCGTCATCTCCTCGCTTGCTCGGATGGCTCGGAGGTACAAAAAGTAAGGACTCAACGGCGGCTTTGGCGCATTTGGATCCTTTAGGTTAGCCGCTCTGGACTTTCCGGCTTTTCGTTGGGATGCTCGGAACAAGTTTTCCTGTCGGATGTCTGATGGTGTCAGGGTGGCGGTGTAGGATGCCATAGCCGCTAGATACTCTGCCTTGACCTCCTTTGCCTTTGCGATGTAGACCTGGGAAGGAAGAGAATGCCAATCAAGCGGACGAGGAGAGAATGTTGTTAAAACGGGCGAGGGAAGGAGAAAGAAGAAGAAAAACAAAGGCGATATTGCTTACAGCTTTCTCGGACTCTGGTAGGTCCTGGTAGACCTTGCCCGCCTCCTTCGCGATCTCCGCGACGTTGAACCTCTCGCCCGGTTTGATCAGGGTCTTTCTCGCGGCAAGGACTTGGTTGAAGTAGATCTGCCAGGCGGAGAGTGGTTTCCTAGGGGGCTTTAGATGTGACTTTGTCGGCACGCTGGCTAGAAGGAGGAAAAGGAAAGCATGAACGATCAGACACACGACCACGACAACAGACACAAAAGAAAGAGACTTACCATCGGCGGCATCTTTGGCGGTGCCAGTCTTTTCCTTCTTTGCCTTTGGCTCCTTTGGTTCTTTTGGTTCCTTTAGCTTTGGCTCTTTTGGCTCTTTCGGGATTTTCACCTTTGGCTCCTTCGGAGCTTTCGGCGGCTTTGGCTCCTTTGGTGCTTTTGGAATCTTTTCCTTCTTTGGTTTTCCCGTCGGGCCCTCCCCGGTTTGAGCGTGATGTCCGGGTTTGGCCCCGGCCCCAGCGGGTCCGGCGGTGAAGGCAGCAAATGCAGCGGCAGCAGCAGCGGAGGACGGTCCGGAGAGTTTCTGTTTTTTCCCGGCCGGATGGATTCCTTGCCAGTCTCCGCTCTCCACGTCGAAAGGGGGATAGGAGCCGGTGACCATGGACATGTCGACCCCGCCATTGTTATTGCCGCCGTTGACGCCACCAAGGGCGGAAGGAGGGGGCAACTGAGGTTGAGGTGGGTAATAATACCCATTAGGCTGCTGGCCGTATGGCTGGTTCTGACCGCCTGGTCCAAAGTTCATCGACGGCAAGGACGGGCCGGCTTGCGGTTGACCGGGTTGGGAGGAGGAGGGAGGATAACCATATGGACCGTAAGGATCGTTCGGGTTGAAAGTCGGCGGGAAATGGTGTGGCTGGCCGGAGGAGGACGCGCCGGCGGCACCGGAGGATGGAGGCGGGAAAGGGAGCGAGTTGGGGTTCTGGAAGGTTCCCTGTCTGGCTCTCGATCCTGACTCTCCGTCCTGGTGATGGTCGGATGCAGAAGAGGGATCGGTCTGTCGGCCGTCGTTATCTGTCTCCTTGTCTGCCGATCTCTTCTGGCCTGGTGGTTGCTGAGGTGATGGTCTGGATGGCCAGGCCTGTTGGTCGTAGGACGGATAGTATGGGCTATTCTGGTAAGAGCCGTAAGGAGTCTGTTGCTGCTGCAACGATGGATGTCCTCCTAGTTGGTATGCCTGGACGCCATAGGCCGAGGACGGTTGGTCCGGGTTTTCCTGGGGACGGTTGCCACCTGGGCCGGAATTTGGACCGGCGCCACCGGCGCCAGCAGCGGCAGCATTGGCGGACGATGGATGGAGCGATGTCCAGGGAGAGTAAGCTGCCGGATTGGGATTTCCATGCCCGTAAGGAGAGTAGCTTTGGACGCGTGCGGATAAGTAGCAAGGAAGCAAGATCAGCTTGACGCGTCGAGATCGCGCGTGGCAGTACACGCGAGACAGACTTACCTCTGGGGGACATCAAACATCGGTTGCCAGTAGCCTGGAGGCGCGCCTGCTGGGTTGAAGGACGAGGGAACGACGGATGAGGAACCACCGGGCACGTGCTGGCCGCCCTGATGCTGGTGAGGATGGATAGCATCCTCTGGATGATTTCTTCTTCCGGCTGGACCGGTAGCGAACGAAGCGCTCAATGGGTGATGTGAATGATGTTGAGGATGTTGGATGTGTTGCCCTTGTTGCTGCTGTTGCTGCTGCTGCTGCTGCTGCTGCTGCTGCTGCTGAGACCGTTGCTGCTGTCCTTGCTGTGGATGATGAGGCTGCCCACCAGGAAAGTTTAACGGCGCCAACGAGGGAAGATGACGAGGGGATGAATTGTCGGTGTCCATCTGTGGGCCGAGCAGGAGGGATGTGTACTAGAGGTGAGAGCGAGTGACGCGTGTGCTGTGTTTGTACGCGACTAAAACCAGGGCCGCCGCCAGATGGAGAACGACGGGGGAGGGGCGAAGGGAGCGTGGGATAGATTGAACGTGTTGGATGCGTGGATGTGTGTGTGTGTGTACGCGACGAGCGACAAGACGCGTTGAGGACGCGACGGAGGGATTCAATCCGCAGAAAGAGAGAGCAGAACACAGAGAGGGAGGAACAGGGACAGGGACAGGTAGGAAAAGTAAACGAGAACGAGAGGGCAGAGAGAGATTAGTACAAGAGTGAAAGGGTACAGGCACAGGCACAGATACAAGACGTGATCGATCGAACGGAACATACGCACACACACGAGGGGCAGATAGGCGGGAGCGGGAGGGAAGACGAGCGAGAGAACGGAGGACAGAGAACGGAAGGCGATGGATGGAATCGATCGGGACACAGGTGGAGTGATTGGCCGAAGGGAGAACGAAGGCACACTGATCAGACTTGAGGGAATCACACTGAGGCAGGGCACATGAGAGCACGGGAGAACGAACGAAAAGGGCACAACACAACAGACACTAACAATCGGCTGGGGTCCGGAAGGCGAAAGATAGAAAAGGCGAGAGAAGGCAAAAGACGAGGGGAGACGAGCGGAAAAGAGTGCAAAAGGGGGGGAAAGGAGAAAAGGCAGAGCGAACGGAGAAGGAAGCGAATCCAGGCTGGGGGCAGGGAAAGGGGGGGACGAAAAGGGACGAGCGAGAGACAAGGGAAGAGACACAATGGAAGACAGAAGAAAGGGGACAGAGGGGGGAAAACGGTGAGAGAGAAGGCCAAGGCCCCAAAGGCACACACCCACACATACATACAGGCACCCCCACAAGGAACCAATTGTGGCGTGACATATTGCTCTAGCGATTGGCGGTGTGAAAAAATTCGATCGGGATCAGCCGAAAGCCGAGACCCGCGGACAAGCCTTGTGACTGTGTGTAGTCTGTCTCTCTCTCTTTTTGCCTTTTTTGCCCTGGCCTCTTGCGTTAGCTCTAAGGAAGATCCTTCCAACTGTGCGTCCTTTGGTCCGGATTGAACTACAGACCAAGTAAACACTTTGTCAGATCGTTAGCCAGCGTCACACGCATATACACGCACAACTCTCGACTGCGTCATCGGTCTCTGCGTGAGTGCCCTTGAGTGAACGGACGGGCGTCGTGTATGTGTATTTGCGTGCGTGTTTTCTCTTGAGCTGATTAACAGCGAGCGCTCTCTCTGCCTCTTGAGTTTGTACCCGCGCTCTCTCTCGCTCTCTCGCTCGCTCGGTTTCTTTCCTGCTATCATGATACATGTATATGCATCCAAAGAAAACACGTACTTGCATTCGCGTACGCGCGTGCAGCGAATACGGACACGTACATACACTCGTATAGATGGAAACAACATATTTATCATTATCATCGCCATCATCGCCATCATCATCACCACCAACCACCACCACCACCACCTACACAAAGGCCATAAAGAGAGCTATTAACCCTGCCAAACCTACGCCTGACACAGTCGGCAGCCCCAACCTTTGACTCGCTCCAGAGGAAGCAGCCTGGGAAGAAGCAGCGGCTGCTATCCCAGATCGATCTGTCGCCGTCGCCGACGTGCTGGCATCAGCCGTACTGGCAACAGTCGTACTGGCGTTCCCGTGAGGATAAAAATCAGCCCAAGAAAGAACGGTGACCGTAGCATTCGCAGGTTGAGATATTTCCTCGCATTTCTCGTCCATCTTTTGATCAATAGCCGTCACATTATCATACAGAGCAGTCGACACGCCTGTTGTCCTGTTGGCCACCTGGAGTATGCAGTTATTACTTGTTTCGGTCACACAAGTTTAGTTTGTTTGTTTGTTTGTTTTTTTGAAATCCTGTCAGCCTGCCTGCCTTCAAATACACATCTCAGACGAGAGATAGGCAGAAGGAGAGAGAGAGCGCGCGTACCAGGTGACGAGCGCGTTGAGTCCTGATTCCGTGCATAACGCTTTATACGTGCAGTCATAGCTGTTCAAGCACCATCGAGTTTTCAAAAGGAGAGAAAGAGTTTAACAACCAGAGTCTCTTTCTTGTGGTTTTATCGTGTTTCGGAAGACCTACTCTGTAGAGGCGCAATCCTGAATTTCGTTTACAAAGCGAACACAGAACACGTCTCGTCAGCCTATCTCTTTCTCTCTTTTTCTTTTCGTCTCTTCTCTCCGGTCCTCGCCCTTCTTTCTTCTCTTCTCTTTTTCTCATCCTCCTCCTCCTCCTCTTCCTTTCTCTCTTCTGTCCTTCCTTTTCTTCTCCTCTCTCTTCGCCGATCGAAAGACATGAAGGACGTACAGACAGATTGATCAACCCCTTACAAGGGACCTTGCATGTCGGCTCTTTCTCAGAGATCGACTTGAAATCAACATCCGTCCCTGGGTCCACCACGCTCACCCGTCGATCCAGCTTGAACCCAAAGCCAGTCGATAGAGAAGGACCGGCCGAGACAAGAGACGCTTGGAGAGAGAGCGTGAGCGTGAGTGTGAGCGCAACGAGTTGGGATAGGTGCATCATGATGAATATTTTATTGTTTTTCTTGTTTATTGTGAAAGAGTGTGGGCTTGTCGAGATAGACAGATGAGAAAAAAAACGGACAGAAAAGAAAGAGGAGGTATCACAAAGAGAAAGGAGGGGTATATGGGGGTTGTAGGTAGAAGAGAAAGATAGAAAGGTAGAAAGGTAAGGATGTAGGTAAATCAGTCCATGTTCAAACCTAATCTTAAAGCCAAGCCAAGCCAACGCCAGGGAAATCAAAACAACCTCAACTGTGAATAGGAACCGGCGGACTATCAAAAGGAGGTGGATAACCCTAACAGGTGTGTGCGAATCCAATGACGCGTCTTCTTACCAAAACTGAATTGGAGGCAGGAAAAAAAGAAGAAAGTTTTTTTGTCGACTGACCATCCATCCTTGGTTCTTATTCCACTCCGTTCACAACACCAACGCTCACCTACTTCCAATCCAGAATCTCCAAACCCTGGTCGAACCTGTAGAAGCGATGGCAGAAGATCAATCCGATATGGGGAGCTTGCTCTCTTCTCATTCACTTGTCCCTCAGCCAGACACAATGACTAGTAAAGTCTCGCCTCCTTTCTCTTTCTCTTGCCTATCTTCCAACTAATCTCTGTGTTCTATCCCGTCTGTTCGTCTTCATGCACATCTCTGCCGATCGCGCTACGTTCATATCACAGAGCTCATCAAAAGACTTCGAGCGATGATTCTTAAGCTGTTACCTGTTGAAGTCGAGTTGGATGCAAGTTCCCGTTCACTTTAGTTTGCCCGTTATATTTGATCAAACGATCGATCTCTCTAATTCTGTTTGCTCTTTCCTTCTCGCGCACGCGCGCTCTCTCTCTCTCGTTCTCTGGGTCTTTGTTTATTTCCCACATAATGCAGCTCATCTCTGCGGCCACATCACCAATAATCACGCCCCAAGTCATCATATCGTTCACCAGAGCAGGAGGAGATTACGCGAACGCCGTCCCGTTCTGTCTGCTCGCTTCGAGGCGTGCGTTCCTTCACGATTCTAAAAAGTTTCCGACGGACTATGACGAGAACATTGGGAGAGCGTTGGCTTGTGAGGTCTTGGCAAGAAGGATCGTTCATGCGTTGCCCATGGAGACTTTACAGACCGTCATGTCGTCAGTCTTCTCATCTTCTTCCTTTTCCTTTCGGTGAACGCGCGTCTGATTGCAGACCTTGGTGGTCCCTTTCTTTTTGGGTTTGCGCTCTCTCTCCGGTGTCTGCGACAAAAGTACTCGATACCGTTATCGAGAGGATGACGGTGATCGATCCGCACCGACATCCGCGCTGGAAGCAGCTATAGATGGCCATGCCATCCAATTCTTGAGTTCGACAGAAGCTCAACATGTGGTGACTTCTCTTTGGAACGGAGAGTGGATCCAGCAGAACAATGAAGGTTTGTCTCTATATCCCGTCCTGTCATTTTTACTACTCTCTCTTGTTCTTTGCTTGTGCTCCGTTCTTTCTCCATTTCTTCCTTAATCAGCCCAGAGAACACAAATTGTCCATCTAACAAGAGCCTTTTTTTGCCCATCTTAGCGGATGACATTGATTACATCCGATACGACGCCAGCAAGATACATACCTTTTGGGGACATGTCAACCCACAGCGACTTGGTGTTCCAAGATACCAGAACATCTTCCGTCAGATCGTCTGGATCACCTTCCTCGTCGTGTATTCACAGGCTGTAGCCAGTCCTCTCTGGAGATCGGATCCATTGAACAGTGTACGTATTTCCTTATTTTGTTCTCGGCGCAAGTTCTTTATTGATCTATAACAGGCTGACCCGATTTTCATTCCTCCCCCCTCTCTCTCTCCTGTCTCTTCGATATCAAAGCTTGATCAATGGGAATATGTTCTCTACCTTTTTGCGTTCTCTCAGATGCTCGAAGAATGCGTCAAGCTTGTTAAATCCATCAGACTCTCCTCCTCCTTGTTCTCTGCCGTTGACTTTTGGACGGTCGTCACCGTTACTACCGATGTCCTCTTGTTGTCCGCTCTTGGTCTCCGAATTGAGGGAATCTGTAATAAAGATACTGTTTGTATACATTCCTTACTCCTCCTTGCTCTCCCATTCCCTTTATTGTCCTTTTTGATTCCTTCAAGATGCTCAACAAATAATCCTCTCGTCTCACGGCTCTATCCAAACAGGATCTATCCATGCAACTCCGCATGAAGTCGTTCCAGGTCCTCGCTTGCGTCGGTTAGTCTCTATCTTGATTTCTGAGGGAAGGAAGTAAGTCTAGCTTTGAAAAAGTATGCTAACTCCTTTCGTTATTGCTCCTTGGAAACCATCAGCTCCACTTCTGTGGATCAGATTAATCACCGTGTTTGAGCTGTACAGAGTCGTCGGAACGATGCAGATTATCGTTTCTCGAATGCTTAGAGAAAGTGCCATCTTTTTCATCCTACTCGGCAGTCAGTCATCCGTCGTTCTCCTTTCTTCTTGAGAGATCAAAAACGACTCATGTCACTGCGTCTCACCCTTTATCTTTAGTCATGGCACTCGGCTTCATCCAGAGTCTCCTTGCCTTGGACGCCGCTGACTCCAAAATCGACAGTTTCTGGGCGATTATCAATCTTCTCATCCAAGCCCTGTTGGGTTCTCCTGGGTTTGACCAATATGAAGAAGGCTTCAGTCCTCCGTTCGGAATGGTCATCTACTACTTCTGGAGTTTCCTCACGCTGTTGATCCTGTTGAATATCTTGATCGCCTTGTTCGGTTCGTCTTGGTTCTTTCTCGATTAAAAAAAACTTGACAAAAGAGAGAACGCTCTGGACTCACTCGAGGTTTAACAACGATGCTCCCGTCTTCCTTCTACAGGGACGGCATACTCTGATATCAGCGAAAACGCTATGAACGAGTACCTATGCGCCTACTCATACAAGACTATCTCGATGATTCGAGGTCAGTGTCCTGGGTTGTTTCTTCCCTTTTCCCTTCACGACCGATGTTCATATCATTCATGTGCTCATTTAATTTTCTCTAGCCCCGGATTCTTTTGTTTATCCCTCGCCTTTTAACATTGTCGAGTTCTTCTTTATCGCCCCTATAGAGTACGTCCTCGAGAATGAATGCTCTCAATCTACTATTTGGGATACGAGGATGTAGAGCTTAAATTTGCTGTCTTATCCTCTTTGAACAACAGGTGGTTCGTCTCGAAAAAGACGTATGAAAAGATCAACCTGTGGATCATGAGGTTCCTGTTCTTCATCCCCTTGACCGTCATCGCAGTGTACGAGTCTCAGATTGCACCATCTAAACGGTTTGCTGCGATGTTCCCGGAGAACGATGTGGATGGAGACAGTAAGTTATCTTCTTGGTGCTTCGATCCATCGTGGTTCTCTGACAGAAACGTGACTATTTGTACTGATCCATTTTGTGAATATAAATAAACAGTTACCTCAGCTATGGAAGATCCTGAAGACGAAGAGGACGGAACGAAAATCTCTGCCTGGTCGTTTGAAGAGTTGACAGAAAATTTCCCGAATACTACCCTTGGAGATCAAGCTACGATCGTGAACCATATCGTACGTATCTCTGCCCTCTGAATCCGTCCATTATATCTGTTTTTTTTCTGAACAGGGAGTTTCTTGTTTTTGTCCATGTATGCTCGAGCGAATAGGTTCAACTCGAGAGCAGAATGAAAAAGATGGAGAAGCTACTAGAGTCCCAATCAAAATGATCAACCTGAGAGGATCCATCTTCTTTTATCTCTTATCTCTTTCTCTACCTTTTTTCTTCCTTCCTTCCCTTCCTATTTCTTGCCCTTTTCTCAATACACGAACATATCTGTGATGCTTATTTTCTTGTATCACTCGTGCCATCCGTGATTTGGCTGAATTGACCATGCCGACAAGGCGATTAGAGTTTAAATAAGGAGAAGACTTCTGCTAATTGATCAAACTGACAGGTTTTTCTCCCAACTTTTCTTAATTTCCCGATTGTGCCTTGATTTACCCCTGATATGATCAAAAAGTTCATCCCCGATTGGATTTTATACCTTCTTGCGCTTTTCTTCTTTTTATCAACTCTTCCTTCTCCCTCTAACTCACCACCTCTCATTTCTGGCGTTGCGTTTTCCAACATCCGATAGAAGAAAGATCCCTCGTTGTATCAGCTTACCGTGGAGCTAACTGTCTGGCCATCTTATCACACAACTTGGATTTCTTGTCATCGTCATGAGCAGCGACTCGCATATTACGGAAGATTCAACGAAGGACACCTCGTACGTGGAAATCATACTTTGCCCTCATTCTTCCTGACATTCTGTAGACTGATGCCATCTTATCTGCTCGATGCATACACAAAGAGAACTGACCATTGACCAGAGATCCCAACCTACATTCGTGTCTGACCCTGTTCAGCCTCCGCCCAGACCAGGTGGTTCTCTTGATGTCCGAGATGAAGTTTCCACCACCTTCAAGTTCTCGGTACCTAAACCTAAATCTTCCCCTTCCCCTTCAAATACCTCATCCTACCCAAACAACAGATTTAAACCCTCAAAGCTGATGGGCTCTAGATTTCAGGTCTCGGAGCCTAGAGCATTTTTTCCTATTAGTGCGAAGGTGACCGGTGGGAAGGTACCTGTGGACACGACTGGAGTAGGGATTCAGCGATCGACGATCCATTCGGCACAAGTCGATGGGGTAGGTCGATGGTCACCTAGCCAAGATATCAATACCTTTGCAAAGAGTAGGCGTCAGCGACTCTTTTTGCAACAACCGGGTAGGTCTTGTTTCTATCCTTTTTCAATTCTAAGGCGCATATACTCGTCCTCGATTAGGTTTGAGAGCGCATTTACTCATCTCTTTCTCTAAGAAACCCTCTTTCCTCTGTATCTGATCACCGTTCGCGCGCTCATCTCAAAGTGGGGAGTCCTTCCGAGTTGAAAACTCCGGGAGAACGACGATCAAGTTCTCATCCCTTAGAAGGAAACCAGGATCTCACGAAAGCAGTGAACGAGCTCAAGAGGATGATGGGTCCTGAAGCTGAAAGCTCTTCAAGCGATCAGATGTCTTCGCCTCTGAATCAGCCGTCTCAAAACTCAAAAGCTTCAGCGGCCAGACACCCCAACACTCGAGCATCAGACGGGTCTCCTTTGGACAAGGCTTCACCGGGAGTCATCACTCAGGCAGGCGACCCGGTGTGGGAAGATACTGAGGGTTATGCTAATGATAGGGTCCTAGATCCACCCGTTAGTCGTCACACCGCCCTCTCTGGGGAGGTCGACCGGGGTGGACACTTTCCTACTGTGCCTATTCAGCTTGATTCAGCCCTCGAGTCCCAGCGACCGGCCCTCCCTCTCTCTCGATCTGGCAGCCTTCCTACCAAAGAAACTCATCGACACCATTCTCTTCATGAAGATGACCTATCTAGATTCTTGCCGAAGCAGCCTCAAGCAAGATTTAAGCATGATCAAGTACGTGATGACGATTATGGTCGTGGAGATGATGACAACTACCAAGGACATCGATCGGACCAACCGCCTCGACCGATCAAGAAGCGCTCTAGAGCACAGGAAACCGGCGATAGAGAAGAATCTGATCAAAGAGTAATCCCGGAACAGCACCCGTCCGAGTTGGTCTCTTCAATCGTCAAGATTCAGAAAGAATTGAGAGACAAGAGCGCTTTGTTGGATAAGCAGGTATGGTCCTTCGGCTCATCTTATCTTTGATCTTTGATGCGACTCATCGCATATACTCTTGTATCTTTGTTGGGCGCCTTTCGGAATGGTAACCTAGCAACGAGAGATCGAACATCTGAAGCAAGGTATCGATGCGAAGGACAAGAAGATGCTACTCGTGCGGGCATACGTGAAAGATATCAAGTCAAAGTATGTGTTGAGCTATGCGACCGTTTAGATTATCAAGAGCTCACAGATGGGTTCATCGCTCATGCTATATAGGAGCGATCATAACGAGAAGATAACGTAAGTCTTCGAGTAAAGCTCAAACTGATGCCACGAACATCTGATTTACTATCTATTGTTCTTGTCGATCAAGTCAATCTTTGCAAGACGAAGTAAACAGAAGGCAGCAGGACTTGAAGACTGAACAATCAGAGCTCTGGGACAAATTCATCAGTCTGAAGAACCAGTCTCAGGTCTGTAAAGACGGTCGGTGGATCCTGTTGAATATTGCTCGCCTGACTATGTGACACTGCCTAAAATCAATTTTGTGCAAACACACGCTTCAGATACAATTGGGCTACTGGGTTCCGATGCATCCTGGGTTTCCCAACACCGGGTGGCGATCGAGCAAGCCCAAGAGAAGCTCGAGACGATCACGGAAAATCAAAGACAAGTAATCACGCTTCTCAAAGACGAACTTAGAGAAGCCACAGGACAGCTTGCAGAGAAGACATGTAGGATATCTGATCTCGAAGCGCTCGACGAGAGAAGGTTGCTTGAAGTTAATCAGAAAAGTTAGCCGCAGAGATTTCATTCATCTCTTTCCTCCGAGGCATTGCGCGCCGCACTAGACTAACATATCTTTTCTTAGATGAACGGATTCAAACCTTGGAGTACAAAACATTTCCCATCCGGCTCAGAGCGAAGGGGGAATACTGAACAAAATTTTATCTTCAAACAGGACGACTCGAGAAGAGATGAAGAAAGAAATAACTCAAACAAACAAGGATTTGGGACAAGTGGAAGTTCTTAATAATCAGTGAGTGACAAGCTTCTAATATTCTCAGTCCTCGCTAAGACTGATCTTGTATCGATTCTGTAGACTTGGCTCTGTTCGAAAGTCTCTTGAGGAAGCGCAGCGTTGTTTAGAGTTGAAGGAGATAGACATTCAGCTCCTTCAGACCAAATTGACGGAATTTACAACCCCTGAAGATTTTGCTATACTAAAGGATGAGCTCTCTCTCACACAGACGTATTTGCAGGATAAAGATGCTGCCTTGGTCACACTATCGGCGGAGATTTCGAATCTGAAGGAAAAAGAAGCCATCTATCAAAGCAGGTCAGTTGAAGCATCATACTCTTTATTCGATGCTTCAGACTAGTCTTCCATATGTACAACCTCATACTTGTCTATGCGCATCTCACAGCCTCAACACAGCGATTTCCGAGAAAGAAGAGGCGCTCTCGCGGGTGGAAGGTGCTGGCTTACAACACCAAGCACTTCGCTGCCAATTGACAGATCTGCAAGCCCAGCTCGTGTCTGGTATTGCCTTGAGGACTGCACAGCAAGTTTCTTACGACGAAGCCAAGGAGATGTCTGAGAAGAATAATCAAGAACTACGATTAAAGGTCAACCAAGCTGAGGAGCTGTAAGTTTCCCGATCATGATAAAACTATTTCATCAATTGTGCTGTGATGTTAAATATATCGATTCTGGATGCAGTATATCATCCCTTCAACATCAGATGGACGTGAGTATCATTCATGTGCAACATAGGCGTAGACATAACTAAAAGACAATCGCTTTAACAGACCATAAAGAATGATCAACATGCTGCCCGGTCCCGGCTTGAGGTGATGTGAAGTCCAATATATCATATAGTTCCATATAAGCTGATTATTTCGTTTTGTTTCAACCGTGTATCTCAGGTAGAGCACAGAGAAGCTATACAGAGCGTCCGAGCAGAACATGAGAGTCTTCGTTCTCAAAAGCGTACTTTGGAGGAAACTCTGCACAAACAAACTGAAGATGTAGGCGCTTCATTGTTGATTCTAGGCTGCTGGGCTAATCGAATGACTCTCGATCGATTATGATTACAGGCTTTTAAACAGATCGAGAGCATGAGTTCTCAAATTCTCTCCTTAAATGAGAGCAACAAGTCGGAGTTAGCCGAAGTAGGTTTTTTCAATAGTTCAGCTTGTCTCAAGTCTCACACCTGATAGTCATTCTTGGATGGTTTAGGAGAGGATTCAACTTCTTGAGACCCAAATGCTAGCCAAAGATAAAGAACTCAAGGATATGAGTGCTCAGCTTAACAGTACTAGAGGCTGCCTCGATGAACTCAATGAGAGCGTCTCTACCAACCAACAGCTCCAGACCACCGCCGAAGCTGACGTCAAGTCTCTTAAAGAACAAATTACAGGGTTGCGCAAGTCGAAGGCAATGCTGTCTAGCGAGATCGATGAGGTGAAAGATAAAAATTCGTCACTTCAGCAACGATTGGGAGAGTCAGAACAGAAGCGGAAGTCTCTTCCTGACCGACTTAAGGCCAGAGGCGCTTTAGGCGTGGAGAGATTAGATGCCGAGGAAACTAAACTTGTTCAAGTGTACGCCCCGTTTTCATCATATATTGTTATAACAAGGCGTAACTGACAGAGCATGTCCTACTCAAACGATTTTAGTATTACTCGTGTCACTGAAGGTATGCTCCTCTCCCCCGATTTGTAGATGTTCTTAATCTGATTTTCTGAATACTATAGGCACAACAGAGAAGCGTATAGTAGATCTGGAAAACTCGGTCAAACGTGTGAGTACTGGGCTATCTCCAGAGTCGAAACTTGGTTATATTGTTTTCTTCTAATTGGTCTATCGTTTGAGTTTGCAGAGTGAAAATCATGCGAAGGATCTTGAGAAACGACGCATGGAGCTCGAGATCGAATTGAAGGATCTGAAGTTTCAGTACGCCTTACCCAGCTAATTGTTTTTCGATATCGATCATAAGTTGACTAGAAAACTGTTGTGTTTAGAAATCGCTCCCTTCTAGCGACAAAGCCCCGAAGCTTGGTGGATCCTATCGTTTTCCAACAGATGTCTTCTAATAATGGTTCCAGCTCTGATTCTTGGGAAGGCACTAGCTTGGAAGTAGATGTTTGTCTTGCGCGCCTCCCTTTATACATCAAATCTGTGCGTTTCAACAGGCTAAGAGAGTTGGTTTGATGACAGGTACTCGTAAAATCTCATCAAGACGAATCTACGGAGCATCACATTCTCACCGAAGCCTACTCGAAGGCTGATGGACGAGCTATTCAACCGATCTGTCAGATGCTCCCTCCTCCAGCACCAAATTTTAAGCGACTATCTGACCTGTACGCCCAACGCACCATATAATTGAACCATTAGATCCTTAACTGATGTGAATTTACGCTCTGATACCTAACATAGCGAGAACGATGTCGAAGACGATCAGGATGGGATCCAAACACATCACGCTCATTTGTTCCCTGCCTCCGCAGGCAAGAGTCTTGACCTCTTCACCGCTACTGATACAAGCCCCTTGGATCGAACGGCCGTCGGTACAGCTGACAACATGCTAACATCCGCCGGCCTTCAGAGTGGAAAGCGGGCAGAGTTAGAAACTAACAGAACCTTAGAGAGTCGGCCGAAGCGGGCCAAGGTTAGCCTGTTTTCTTTTTTTTGAAAGCTTGATCCAAAGAAACTCAGGGCAGAACTTCAAATTTGCATCAACATCTTGTCAATGTAAGACAACCGGTCAACCTGGCCCTGCAACATCTACAGATACCTCGGCCACCTCAACTGTTTGTGTTTATATCCAAATGATGCGAATCTATTGTCACTTGCTGAGTCGAAGTTTATCAACTTCCATTAGGTCAAAGGCAGAACCAACTATTCTCGTCGCCGAGCTCGATAGGCTCTTTGAGATATTTTCTTGTCTTTTTTTCATTTTCTTGAGTCCACCCATAGCTCGTGTCCAGATTTGTGTTATGAAGTCCTCCTCTATACAAGCCACGATATTGATGTTCTTTCTTTTTTCTCTCTTGAGCAAAACACGCATGGATGACTGCTTCCTGAACGAGTGGGGGTTGATCATTTAATATATTTATATGCCTACATACTACTCTGTCGTCGATTAGTGTCTATGAATCATCATTTTCAAACGGCCGGTCGCTTAGCCGGTCGGTTTGAGAGCGTCATCCTTAGCCAGTCCCAAAGGTCGCACTTTGGAGAAAACATAGACGGAGACCAAAGTTAGAATGGTTCATTATCCAAAGAGCCAGAGGGCTAACGAAACAAGGGGAAAGACAGAGGAGAAAGAATAGATAGGAACTAACGCCGTATCGCCAATAGACCGCTCCGAAGATCGCTCCACTCAGATGGGCCACATGGTTAAACATCTTCCACCCTCTGATGAGTCCAAGGATATCGAATCCGATCATGGCTCCGAAACCCCAGGTGATTGGCAGCGAGACGAATGGTAAAAAGATGACTCCAACACTGGCATGGGGGAAAGAAAGCGCGCTAAGAGCAAAGATGGCGTATAATGCACCGGATGCCCCTAGAGTTGGGACGTTGCCTGTTTGACGGGCTAACGCCAGAAGGGATAAACGGGGGAGAGGTGTATGAAGCAGGGCTGATTGTCGGAGGGATGAGAGGAATCGAGGAAGGGTGAACAGGTTGACGTAGAGATGAGAACCTAGCGAGGCAAATATTCCAGCTTTGTAGAGAAGATATCGGTTCAAAGAGAAAGAACGTTCAGTTCCTTTGAGTTTACATCGTGCTTTTGAAGGAAAGAAAAAGGACTTTACCAGCGACGTAGAAAGCGGCTAGATGATAAATTGCTGTGGATTCTGCCATCCCAGGGAAGCTCGAGAGCGCATGTCGATCTCCATGCACGAGGAACGCGTAGCATGATGGCACTGTTGGAAGTAGAAAAGAGATCGAGATTATGGTCTTGCTCGGCCAAATGACAAATCCTTCAGAAAAGAAAAACTCTTACTAAATGACCATAGCGCAAACATGTTGAACCCAAAGTGCCAAAACTCAGAGTGGCTACAGTTAGAAAGAAACAGGTTCAAGCTCAATCAGTACCACAGCGCTTATGCATAAGAAAGAAGACACTGTTGAATCAGGCAAGATACGCACGCGAAAGCCGAGGTGAGCAAAGTGTAGCTCTTTCCAGAGGATGGCGTATGCCTGAAAGCTTCCATCATCTTATGTTTGAGCCTAGGTGACCTAAACCCAAGGAAAATTAAGCCGTTGACTCCGACGACGACGGTAGCGAACCGCTTGGCTTCAGATGTGTTGAGCCAATACTCGGCTACGGAGACGTATGTCTGAAGAATGAGTGTCTTGAAGACATCTGGAAAGGAAGCCACTTGGCGTTGGAGTGATTGAACTGTCGATTGAAGGCTCTGTAAGTTTGTTTGTGCAAAGGAACAGATGGTATTAGCATACAGCAAAGACAGCAAGGGGGTAAGAAAGGCAGAAGAAAACAAACCCTCATGAGTTCCAGCCGTTTTGCGTCCATCATTTCTTTCTGACTGGGAAGATTTCGTCTCCAAAAAGAGCCAGCTCCGAGTTTTTCTGCCCAAAGATCGGTGTCCGCATTGGTGAGGAGAGCAGCGCCCACGTAGACACCGCCTACTACTGCGAGTGACCACTGCAATCGGGTTTACAAATCAGGCGACAGGGTGACGATAGCAATGGTTCGATTGATTGGTTCATCAGTTAGTTTCCTTAATTCTTGCATGCACGTACCGACACGCATAAGAAGTTGTTCTTCTGGTATCGACGAAAACGAGAGAAGGAAAGAGAGCTCACAATCAACGGTCGAAAGACGTTTCGGTCTCTGGAGCTTCTCGCGCCTTCTTCGTCAAACCCATCGAATTCATGCTCGGTCAAGAGGCTTCCCTCCCGGGTATGACGGCCGCCTCCGTCGATCGCCTCGGCAGCACTGACTCTTGTGGGCGTAATCCTTCCAATAGGAGTTCTATCAGCTGCAGGAGAAGCCCCCACAGAACCTAAGGGTTGTTGGATCGGGTGTGGTTGACGGGAAGCATACCGGGACGGTTTGAGTGGTCGACTGAGTCTATTGAACAGGGAAGGAGTAAGAGAGAACTGGCGGATAGCCGGCGGAGGTGGTCGACGAAGGAAGGACTGGAAAGCAGATGAGGAGCAAGAGAGCGAGCCCTTGGTAGCGAGGAGAGACGTTGCTGATCTGGCCCACATATGGGAGAGAACGAGATGAGTAGAACGAGGTTGTATCATCGAGAGAGTATGTGAAGGCTAAGGTCAAGACGTTGGGAACGCCCACAAGAATCGACACCGAGATGATGAATATATTAGGTAAGCATACGTGGCCTGATTACGTAAGTGATTGAGGTCAGGATTAAGTAAGCAAGAGCTTCTTCTCATCAAGGCATGAGATAAGATAAAAATCGAAGAAGCCCAGGTAGTCCTGATTCCTTTCGTTTTCTCCTTCCCATCCAACCGATCTTCACTTGTTCGGATGAATCAAGCTGACGTATGTAGAATGAGAGAAGAAACGAACTGAGAGTATAGTTTCTCCCTCGCTCGATGATAGTGGTGCGTTCTGGTGGAACCAAATTGTAGATATTTTGCTATTTCGTGTTTTCAGAAAGCCTCATAAGCCGAGCCCACGTACTGGTCCTCCTTCGTGATGCACAGAATGGGTATAGTGTAACTGATGATTCATACGAAGCAGATTAGTCTAGAATAGCTGTGGTTGAACGATAGTGCACCTCCAACAACTGATGCATCAACTATTATCAAACAGCTTCATGCCACCCGATCGCCCAGTCTCTCATCGACAATTTGTTCTCATCTTTCTCCCGCGACGCTCCTTTGTTCTGAAAGCCAGGGGTAGAGTAAGGCTAAACAACCGAAAGATGGACAGAGGGAGGTACTGGACGTCAAGATGTGTGGATACAGATTGGTTGGAATCTTCGGTCATAATCGCAGTAAACTCCAGCCAGAGATACAACTATAACGTCCGGATCAATTCCGGCCCGGCTCATCCGGCAAGGCAGAACTATATGTTTAGCCCAGCACTTGTATCCCGGACGGACGACTCAGTCACACTTAGACCCATCATCATCCCATCATCCCGTTATCCCATCATCCCGTTATCCCATCATCCCGTTATCCCATCATCCTCTCATCTTATTAAATGAGTGAGAGTAGCACATCTGTGGACAATCTCCTGGACAGAGCCAACCAGACCAGTTCCAGAGTGAATAACTTCAAGTTTGTCAACGTAAGTCTTGTCCGTTTTGTCCGGAATTTTCTATTTCCTCCTCTGACACGGGCCTGTGATCTCCGCTTGGTATAATTGTCCATGGTCTTGGAATTCATACGAATAGAATGACTGATATCCAATTGGATCACATTTTTTCCCGGGAAAAACACGACGATTGTTGGATGGGATGCACAACGTCCCTCTCTCTTGGAAACACTGATGACAAAAATACGCACGAACATACATTTGCACGACTGAAACGGAATTGACATACCCAACGAATCTGAATATCATACTTTGAATGCATCCTCTTAAATCTCAGGTTACTTTTGATGAAGGTTATACCCCTTTTTCCATCTTCTCCCCTTAATTCTTCTCCCGGTATCATTTGTCACTGAGTATCCTCCTCTTGGTATTGATCCACAGGCGGAAACACTAAAGTCGACATCAACAGAAAGAAGTAAGTTTTCATTCGGCCGATCATAGCCGCAGAAGTGTGTTTGACCTGTAGAACGATCGCTTCGATCTGTTGGAATGATGAAATCGAAGAAAACGGAAGCCCCGTCCGATTACCTCCTGTGATTCATGTCGAAGGGTACGTTTAACCATCTTTTCTCCATAAATTCTTCTATCAAAAATTCCATTGACATCACTTTAATGTGCCTCGTGTTTTGTAAACACTTCGGTTACTTCAGCGAAAGATCGGTTGCGCGAATGCGACACTACCATGCGAGCCTTGTATTCTCTATGGGGAAGAGTGAGTATCTTTCAAGGAAGATATTCCCAAAGGATATAGGAGTTTGACACGGATAGACGCTTTCTCCCCGTTCCTTTCATCTGTCCAGATGCTCGTTATTGCCTCCGGACATGACGTCTGGCGTAAAGAAACCGCCAGAGCCAAGAAAGACGAAACCAAGGAAGACCAAAGAGATAGAAGTAGAAGCAAGCTCACAAGGTCGGACGGCTTCAACTGGACTGAAACCCAACGCCCGAGGAGAAAAGATAGAAAATGATATCATGATCGACACCACTATTCCTCCCAAGAAACGACCACGGAAGTCTGATCTTGATGTGTCAACAAGAACAGTGTCGTTGTCGCCAGTATCGGGTACCTCCAGTTCAACCAAACCTATCCAACCCACGAGCCAACTAAATGGACAACCTCATCCATCTGCTGTCATTCATAATCAGCAACAACAACGACGAAGTTCACCTCAAGTTTTGAATTCTTACCCTCGATCTCAACGTCTGGATCAACAACCATGGCAAAGTTCGGAAACTCGAGGGATACCGTACCTCTCTCATCTATATCCAAATACGACTCAGCATAACACCACCTCAGGCCCATCTTCTGGGCGACTTACTCACCCAAACACACACGATAACCTACCACCAACTACACAGCGACGGAAACGAGCTAGTTTCAGTCATGAAGCGTCCTTCTTACATTCGCCCTCGCCAGGATCGTCCTCACCTACAGGGTCACGCGAGGACGAGCAAGCTGTCATGGAGGAGGTAGATTCGGTAGGGGCTGAAAGAGCTTACAGTCGGAAGAGATCTAGGTCGACAGGAAGCATGACGAGTAACCATCTTGCTCACTACCACACTCAGTTCGGGTCCGGAGGTGCAACTGACGTTGAAACGAAGTTCCAGGTTGGAGTACCAGGAGCAATTGATAGTAGAAGAAACTCGTCTTCGGCGATTGAAGAGCTGAACTCAAGATCGTTGTTTCAAGCAGGCGTAGACGGTCTACTTTCAAGCAAAATATCGAGCGAGAAGGGGCGAGCGTTATCATTTCCAAACATGTCGAACTCCACAAAACAGCAGGAATATCAACAGCGATATCCTAGCATCAGGGCAAGTTTGCCCTATGCTTCTATAAGGGGAAATTTCAACTCAATCAGTAGCGCCTCTGAACCATTCGTCTCCACCTCTCGCTCGACATTAGTCGATCATATCGTGTCTTCCGACAAACCGTCTGTCTACATCACACCTCATTCTGAGGAACTCTCATCAATCCATCGAGACAATCCATCTGGATCAGCGTTCACATACTCTCAAGTCCACTCCTCAACCGCGCCGCCTCACTTTGTGTCCAAAAGCCGGATGCCTGAATCATCATATTCGATCCTAAGAGATGATCTTCCGAGCCATTTCTCTCCCAATGTTGGTTATTTTTCTGAAACGACCTTCCAAAATCCGCTCCTGACGAACTTGACAGATAGGTCAAGAGGTCGAGCTCTAAATTTGCCCGAAAATCAGACATCTCGACTAAATTTAGCCAGCCATGAGTCTAGTTCCAACTCTAGCTCGGGCTCTATCATTGACAGCTCAACACAAATAGGAGGAGGAAAAGATTTAATCGGAGCGTCCCAATCTAGAATACTGCAGAGCTCTTCGACCCTGTCTGGTAAGAAACCACCTTATAATAAAAAGTCCACAATCTCGAGCCTAGCGTTCCTCCTTCAACCATGGAGCCCATCCAACGATAAAATAATGCCAAAGTCTAGAAGCCCTTTGTCAGTACCAGGTTCAACTTCACCCGCTCTGTCTTCATCCTCAACGACATCTGTAAAGCCTGCCTACAACGCAGGAGGGAAGAACATCGGTCCCATGGATCCTCCACCTGTGCCTCTGCATCGGAGACAACATCTTCAAGGTGTGTATAACGAATATTCTACCGGACCGATCATCGATTTGTTGAAAATCCCGGCACAGGGGAAGGATGAAGACCGGTCAAAATTCGAAGATACATTCAAGAAGTCGGTAGGTTGGATCTTGCCTTGGGCCTCGGACAATCTAGACTCGCTGGGAGAGAACGCGAGAGCGGTGGTTTGGTCTCTTGGGTGAGTTCAGTATGCCTCCCATTCAATTTCCCACAAAAAAGAGGTTGTTTCGATTGACCGTTACTGTTTCTCTTTTCTTTTTGCTTCCTCTTTGATGGAAAAACAGCGCGAGGTTGATCCGATGGGACGACGAAGGTAGATCATCTTCGAACGGTAATCTAATAGCTCTCTCGAAACGATATCTACATCTTGTCAAAGCGAGAGTAGCAATCGAGTCGTTCTTTGCTGGTAAAAATGAGGAGGGGATCAAAGGTCTCGAGACTAGTTGTTTGATCGCCTGTCAGTCGTCCATTCACCCAAATCCTTTTCATTCGTACAAGTTTTCCGTCTACCTCTAAGAAACAAGTCAAGAAGACTGACATCAAGCTCTTTGGTCGGAATGTTTGTTTCTTTACGCGAACAGGGAGCGAGAGCTTTTCAGAAGACAACGAGAGCGCTTGGATCTGGTGTGATCTAGCACTACGATTAGCAGAGAATCTTGAAATATACTCGATAGTTCGTCCCTGGTTTGTCTTTAAAACTCTTATAAGGGATCGCCTACTGAACCGGCTGTCTCTTAATAGAATTTTGAGTCTAGTCCACGCGCCAGATCTCTCATTGCCTCCCTTTTCATCCTCTCAACTCTTCTCTCCCTCCGACATTGTCGACCATCGATATTTCCGATTACACTTCTTCCCATTCTTCCAGCCTCACATCCTGCACCCGCGCAGGATCCACTTCAAGCGATATCTCATCTCCTTTCCCTCCTCACTCCGCTCTTACCAATCTTACACGCTGCAAAGACAAGATCGGACGTTCCGAACGAAGCTAGCAAGACGGTAGGGGCTGTCTTGAAAGGGGTCTATGACTTTTGGGGAGAGATGAAGGCTGAAGGTGGTATGTTGAGTTTGAGCACGGACCAAAGCCAGGCAGGCGGGAAGAGAGAGAAGATTGAAAGCGTGAGGTATGGGAAGAAAGTTTTGTTAGAAACATGGGTTCAAGGGGTCTTGTAAGTGTTTGCTTCATTTCCTGTTTCATGTCTCAATATCCTCCAATCGTGCAATGAGGAGCAGACGACAAACTGAAGGAAATTTCCTTTCTTCCGGTTCGGCAGTGCTCTCTTGAATTCGGAGGATCTGTTACCTCCTAGCATTTTGCCCGACGACCACGCCAGCGAAGTTGCTCTGTAAGTGGTTCTTCCTTTGTACCTGGCTCGCAAAGCTCAACTCTCGAATCTTGATTCATTTTGCACTTCTGTCCCACCGTTCTAGTTCGGCAACGACATCCATCTCGACAACACTAGAAACAATCTCATCCCTTCATCATCTCCGTCTAGCGGCGATCAGCCCTTTGATCGACGTGCCTGTTCAATTTGCATTAGACCTCCTTAAAGAGCGCGCTCAGAGGGCTAAAGAAGCAGGTCAGATAATATCTGGAGGGGAATCTCAGGGACCGGGGAGCGACGAAGGAGGATCGATATCGGGGACGAAGTCAATGGTAGAGCAACAGATTCAAGGACAAGTTGAGCTTTGCGCAACGTTTTTGGCCCATAGTGGGAAGCTTTTTAGAGTGGAGTAGTCCTCGGTTGTCTCAACCTTTCACAGCAGTCTGGTTTTTTTTTGGTACGAAGGCCATATTCTATAATATCGGTCAGATACCACGAATCTATATCTGTCTTTTAAACTGTTTTCCTTCTCTGTGTGCCTAATTGTGTATCTGATTGCTGTTGCTTTGTAAATATTGTATTTCTCAACATATAATGGCATGCCGCGTTATACAGCCTCTGCGATGAAGAAGATTACCTTTAATCGATTCTGTATGTCTGTGTATTGATATAGTTTTATTGGCCAGAGATATCATAGTTTCAGATCAAATTCCGGGGTCGATGTCCCACACGAGAAAAGCCTTGAAGAAGGCCAAAAGCAGCGGCTGGCATCTCATCGTTTATCAAGCGATTTCGGCAGAGTTCGCAGTCGAGGTTCTCAGGCTATTCGAATGCGGATGCAGCCTCCAGTGTTCATTTTGTTACTATCACCCAAGCGACTAACCTATCAAACTTTGGATACACTTACTTTGAGTCGTAGACTTGACCATGCTTCATACACTTAATTTTAGCAGGACCCTGCTGACTGATTCGATACTTCTTTCCATTACATCGGGCATTTTCACTGAAAAACGGGAAGAGGCGATGATAATGATGATGTTAAACTCAAATGCGGATATGACTGACGTATTGACGAGTCTTCTCCCGCTCTGAACGTTCACATCCTTTTATCTCTACCCGCTGTTTGGCTGAAGTTCGGGGTACTTAGGCTCAAAAGACGGGAAGACTTCAGGGAACGATATAAGAAGAGCGTTATGCTGACCGATACCTTCTCTTTCAAGCTCTTCGTTATTCTCTCATCATCTATCCTTTCCTTTTTATTTTTTTTATTCTCTCGACAGGCTGGACCTCTCGATCTTTACCTTCCTTAATCAACCCACTCTTTAATCACTCTCTTTAATCGAACTTTCTACCCTTCCATCGTTTATCAATTAACCAGATATGCATCCTGCTATCGTATTCTGGGCGCTTTTATCTCTTGCTCGAGCGGTTCCTGTACCTCGACAAGATGCTGTGTCAACTCAAACCGTCTCAGTTCGTTCTCTTATTTTTTCCTCACATCTTCTACACTACACTGACATCTGCTTATCAGGATGATAGTCCTCGTCACTCTCCGGCGTCAATCCGAATGTCAAGGCGTACAGATCAGAGTTGGATGTCTGAAGGCTCAGCAGGCTTCATTGACATCATGGTACGAGTTTGAGCTTTTACTAATTCATCTTTCACTCCCGCTTCGCGCTAACATCCTTGATGTGTGATCGATCCAGATGCCTGTGACTGAATCTTCCGCCTCAGAACGAGTCGCGTCCATCGTTCTTTCAGCATCCAACACGACGGCTATGGACAATGATGATGACGAAAAGTCTCCTTCCTTCATCCTCAATGCTTCCAACACAATCCGGACTAGAGTCTATTTGGTGACGTCAAACTCATCTCCGTCTACTTCGCTGCATTCAGAAAATTCAGATGAGTCGGTTCTCGAAGTGTTTCTCAAGTTTCCTATCTTTGATGCTCAGTCTGCAAATACGGTACGTTTCTCAGCGCATGTTATCGAAACTCCGAAACTGAACACATTCTGACTATCGGTTTCATCATAAACAAATCATGGGCTGGTTATTTCTTAGGTCGCTTACTGTGCGACATTCGATCCAAAATCTTTAGCCGCATCTACATCTATCTCGGTCGAGAAATGTAGAGATCCCAACTCGGATGTGTCATGCCAGACGTTCACATACAACACCATGTCAGGTGTAGTTTCTCCTAAATGGGTGGATGATACGCTAGACCAATCGAGGGTCGAAATTCAGTCGAACAACAGCACGTCCCTGGCGGATTCTGTTGATTTACCAAACCTCACCAACATCTCCAACTCGACTGACTTATTCAATTCGACTGATGTGTTTAACTCGACTGATGTATTCAACTCGACTGACATATTCAACTCGACATCGCCTGATCTTCTTCCGGCTAGTCCTGTCTCAAACTCTACAATATTGCCGACGGACTCCCCAGAAGCTCCCTCTTCAACCCCCTCCGACTCCGACTCTGATTCTGATTCTGATGCATCGGAGCCTTATGACGATGGGATGTACCATCCTGATCCAACTTATGATGACGGGATGTATCATAGCCAAGGCTCGAAACGAGATGTGAAGGTCACTTCCGAGACTCTCATTGGAGAAGATCAAGACGCTGTGGTCCTAGTTTTCACCCCTTTGAACTTCACTGAAGTCGTTGCTAACCCAACTCTAGTTGATCCTCCTACACCCTCGCCTACATCGAGCGATCAACCGTACGAATTCGAACCCCTTCCTTCTGAGTCATCGACGCCTGATTCTAGCGAATCGTCCTATCCTTCCCCAACAGGCGTCGAGAGAATGGATAACTCGCCTATCCCCTCTGAATCTGCAACTGTCTCTTCTCAAGATCCTCAACGGTCAACCAAAGCGTGCAATAAACGGAAATCCAAACACCCACGACAATCGTCCATGTCCGCTCCTATCGCGCGCGTCAATAAGGCGTCCTCTAATTCGACCCGATTGGACAAAGATACACTTCCTGTCGGATCTGATGAAGATACTGCGATTTTTTCTCCCTTGGAGGTGAAGCCCACGGTTGAATGGTTCATCGAGGCACCAGCAGGATCTCCTACGGCGAAGGCGACGGCGACTGCCATTGTTTCTTCCAAATGATTTCGTTTAATGTAATATTGCTGATAGATATCGGATCTTCCTTTTGTAACGAGCCATCGATCGATTGATATATATATATATATATGTTTGATACTTCTTTGCACTAATCCTTCGGCTTTGGAATAAAGATGGAATAACACTGCACATAAGAGAGAAGGATCGAAGATACTAAATATACAAATGAGAAGACTGAACCAGTATAATCAAGAAGAGATAAGCAGAACAGGAAGGTATCTAATGCACGAGGCATAAAGGGGTAACAGCTATCAGAGGAAGGGAGAAAACTGGATGCAGACGCAAGGAAGAAATGAGTGAGTTGCTTTAGATTTTGTATACAATGCTATGAGAGTAAGATTTCAAAGTCACGATCAGTTGTCTTTTCCAGAGCGAAACAAAATTCGAGGAGAGTAATCGAATCTCAAAAACAGAACTCACTCTCCCGAAAACATCACTTCATTGTCCTTGGCCATTGTATCAATCATAGCTCTGGCCTCAGACGTTCCAAAAGAGTCACTCGGCGGCAGACCGGTGTTCAGTTCCGGAAGAAGATCGTCGAATTGTACGAACTCTTCATCAGCGTATTGACTGGAGAATAATGCTCCGAGTCGACTTCGGAAGAGCGCCAGTCTGCATGGATAGATAAGACCAATTGTTAATATACCTATTCAATGTAAAAGGAGATCAAAGAGAGAAAGTGGCGGAGACGAACCGTTCAGGAGACACCACGCCCCCCTGAGATTCATTCGCTGAGCTCATCGGTGATTGCTTCTGGGAGGCGACGACAGCGGCAGCCTTCTCTTCAGCAGCTTCTGCTTCCGCCAAGGCTTCTTCTTCATCCTCATTCTCTGCGATGATTTCATCTACATTAACCTCATCCTCTTCGTCTTCTTCTCTAACAAGATCCGCATCCTTCGCAGGTGATGTTTCTCTCCCCTCGGCCCGAGTCGCGACTGACGATGATGTTGAGGGTTCGGGTATTACCGAAGCTTGTCGAGTTGATCCACGAAGCTCCATCCTTTTTCCATCTCTTGGCCTTCCACCTGTTTCGTCTCCTGACTCATCCTCATCGTCATCAGAATCGGAATCAACAGCCATCGCAGCAGGATCGAGCTTTCGCTTTTTCCTCTTAACAGGCTTGACAACCTCTTTGAAGAGCGCGAACCGAAGAATCTCCTCGGCGGCTACGGCGTCCCGCTCCTCAACTTTCTGAGATAGTCGGGCTTTAGCATGGGCGGTAGCGAGACGGATGAGTGTCTCGAGCGTTCGGGCGGTGAGAGGAGCAGTCTACAAATTATTTCAGCCAGAGCCAATTATTCAGTCTGAGTCTTCTAACTCTAATTTATGGAAACAGATACAATCTGTGAACAAGAAGAGATCTTACTCGTTTAGTGTTGCTCGCTAGGTCATCGTTCCTCAATGACGCATAGACAGAGACAATGTGATCTGCCGCTCCCTTCGTTAGAACAGGTAAGATTCGGTTCTTCGCGTACTGAATGTATTTTTTGACGAAGGCGATCGAGAGGACCTCCTTTTTCTTGTTGGACCCTCGGCCGGATGTAGTGGTGACTCCTCCATGAAGGAGAGCAGAGTATTTTTCAAATACTGGAGTTTCTAAACGAGATTCTTCATACTCCCCTCCGACATCTAGATGCTGCTCGAGATTATCCATCGCGGGGGTACCTATACACGAAAGATATAATCTCAAATGTCAGTGTTCAAGAATTGGAGCGAGAATATATATCAGAAACCGACCTTCTTCGACTCCCGGCTGCAAGTATCGATGCATTCTGAGAACGTGCTCCGAAATCATCCGATCTCTCTGTTCATCTACATCATCCGTCACAACAAACAGCAGATCGAATCGAGAGAGAAGAGAATCAGGAAGGGCGATGTTCCTGTGAGGGTCTTTGTGCACATCATACTGAAGGAACAGATATATTGAATCAGAAACCCGGGCAACTTTTGCGCACAGTGCAAGAACTGGTTACCGCCAAATATGAAAGAGCGCTTACTTGTCCATAGATAGGATTGGCAGCAGCAACCACGCTGCATCTAGCATTGAGTGATGTATGAATTCCTGCTTTAGCGATGGTCACTGTTTGCTGTTCCATCACCTCGTGAATGGCTACTCTGTCGACGTCTGACATCTTGTCAAACTCGTCGATACAAACCACTCCTCGATCAGCCAAGACCATGGCTCCGGCCTCAAGTCGTCGTTCACCTGAATCGCAGACGAGTTGCAAGATGTCCTCAGAAACGTTTGTACCGAAGATCAAAACAGTGAGGAGGAGCATGCTCACCAGTATCCTTGTCCGTTGTCACTGCTGCTGTCAAACCAACACCGGAACTTCCTCTTCCGGTAGTTGCGATGGCCAAAGGCGCTGTATTCAACACAAATCTCAACATTTGACTCTTTGCCGTCGATGGGTCACCAACCATCAGGATGTTGATGTCTCCTCGAATATGAGTTCCGTTCGCCAAATTCTTCTCCATTCCGCCGAGAAGTAGAAGAAGAATAGACTTCTTGATATAGTCGTGCCCGTAAATTGAAGGCGCAAGCGATTGCGAGAGAAGCTCAAAGATATTCTTCTTTCGAGAGAGCTTGTTGATTTGTCGGATATCGGTATCCGTGATTGGGGTTTGAGCAATACCACCTCCAGACTTGGAAGAAAGGAGGATAACGTTGTTGGCTAACAAAGATGTTCTGAAGATTGGAGTGGAAAGATTGTATTAGAACCCATGAAGATTTACATCGAAAATGAAGAGAGAAGACTATAACGAAGGAAACGTACGTGAACCCTCTGGTACCACCACCTCCACCCATACTTTTGTAAATTCCCACCAACTGAATCCGATCTCCAGGCTTGCACTTGTCAACCATGTCGTCTGCTAATACGACTTCTACACTCCTCGGCAACTGACCTGCCGGCGCTCTCTCCGGCATCTCCTGAATGCTCACACTCTGATGATCTCTAAAGGTTGAGAGACCGTACTCCATTGTGACGGCATGACCATCTCCATCGTCTTTAGGAATTGTCACTGAAGACGCTTGACCGGCTGGGGCGCCAGGGGTGGTGGAGTCATGATAGGTTCGGGTGTGAAACAAGGATGTGTCTTCGCAGAAATGAATCGAACGAAGCATCTTTGGTCGGACAAGAGAGCCTGGAAACGCGCACACACGTAGTGATATATGCCCATGGACAGACCGATTGTTAGGATCAGTACAGAGCATAACAAGAGATCCTTCAGATCAACAGAAATGATAAGGACCTACACCGTGTAACGATTCCTTCCAAGCTGACCATTTTGCCCAACTGAGCACTCCTTAATGTCCTTGGGTTCACGTGGTTCTCTCCGAAACTTCCTCGAAGACCGACGTAGACTGAAAAAAGACAAAAGTATTTCGGACAGGGTCAATATAAAAATCTTAAGGACAAGAAGTCAGTTTCGTTTGATATACATACATTGTTTTCCAGAAATCTCATCTTTTAGAGGGTCGTGAACGGCCTGGACGAGCGAAAGCAACGCCTGATCGAATGCTGCTGAGAAAGCCGAGGGTTGCATCAAAAGACTATCAAACCCAAACACCGTAAGCTTTTTGCGTTTATACGTGATACCTCCTTTGTTGAAGACGCGTCTTCCTAAACGGCAGACACGAAGAGGGATGAGGAGTAAAACGAACCCATCCGCGTACTCCCGGTTGTAATCTCGTAGATCGTCAAGATTGACAATCAGTCGGACCTGTTCCAACCTAAGCATCCTTAGAACTTCATCTCGATAATTATAATTTGGGTTCTTAAATTTTCCATCGATCGAGTGGATAATTCAGAGTCAGCGAAGGAAAAGAAATAGAGAAAAGAGGGAAGAACAAAGGACGAACCTCATCTTCGAGAAACTCTTGAAAGACTCTGATCCGGTCTTTCGTCAGATCATCTTGCAGCTACAATCGCGTTCCACATCAGCTTTGTACATCAGCACAGCGCGTCCGATTTGTACCAAATAGAAAACTTTTTGAAAAGAGGATGAACCAGAAGAAGAGAGACTTACTAGAGGAAGATCACTCCCAATGTCTTCAATGCCGACAACGTCAACATCAACATCAACATCAACATCAACATCAACATCAAAACCGAGGAAGCGCACGAAAGGCGAACGTCCGTCCGAAAGAAGGTGGTTCAAAGAGTTAAGCGGACTATATATCAGGTGTTAAACTTAACAAAGGTACTGACTGTCCATCTTGTAAAACCAATTAGAAGGTATGATAAGAGTCGGTTTAGAAGCAAGAAGGTTGTCGGTGTGTCAGGAGTTCAAACAGAGATAAGTCCTGGGCGTTGATCGAGTTTCTCTATATTTTATTTTTCTTTATTTTCCTTTGATTTCCCGTCGCGTCGCGCGTCATTTTGCTTTCGACGCGTCATCTAACACGCGTCTCTACAGGCACATCTCTTGTGCTCTCTTCCGTTTGTGGTCAGAGTAGGACATAGTTACAGAATCTATAATAGAAGCCCAATCGATAGAGAGCATCCAAGAAACAGATGGATCATCAGATCACTCTTCCTCTTCCTGCTCTCCATCTAAATCCTCCTCGTCATCGTCGTCCTCATCCTCATCGTCGTCCTCACTGACGGTCTCGCCTAAAGTCTTCAATCTCTCTTTATCCTTCTTCCTCTTCACACTAAGCTCCTCTAACAGCACGAGGAGATCCTCTTGTTCCTTCGTGTTTTCTGTGTTCTTCTCATCTGCAGCACGGAGAGAAGCAGTCAGAGTTGAGACGGATAACGATAGCGAGGCAATCTCTTCTTGGGTGACCGTTCGCTATGAATGCGTGAGAGGTAGGGGATAACTCGTCAGCAAGGAATGATGAGCGCGGAAAAGAGAGAAGGTGGAAGATCATCTTCTCACCTCATGTTCAATCTCCTTTCGAGCAGTAGCTAATTCATTTTGAGCATCTGCCAGCTCGGTCTGTTGGATACTCAGTTGGTTTCGGAGTGAAGCGATGAGACTGGCCGTGTCGGCATCTAACTCATTTTGTTTCGAGCCTGATTCAGGCGCAGAGTTGATTGATCTCTGAATTGTATCTGTTCAATGTATTGGAAACGATCTGTCAGGGGTCCAAAAGACTCTCCAAAGGAAAGAAAGCAAGACATGAAGGATAGTAGGAAGAAGAAGTAGAAGAGAAACAACGGACAGTAATTGTTCTTCCAAAATTCAACAAATTCCCAATCGAACCACCAATCACCTATGTCTTCTTTTTCCAATCCGAGGCCGCCTACAGCGGCTGACGTATCGACCTCCACACCAACCAGCATCTCGTCCTCGTCCACGCTGTCTGTCGGACCGATAGCTCTAAACCTGGGATCCTCCCGGAACCGAGCCATTCGGGAGACGAACTGATCTGGTCCGATTCTACCGTGAAGAATAGGATGAAGGGTGGATCGGGTGATCTCGCCCGGGTCTCGATTGAATTCATAGCAGACCCCAAGGAGGAATGCTGCTAGACCCTGAAGGAGGGGATCGATCCCTGATGGTTGAGTTATCGGTTGGATGAGCTGTAAGACAGAGGGGAGGGATGTAAAAAGGAAGAAGAAAGGGGTTGGCAGTGATCTCGGGTGTATCAATCGATTTGAAAAAAAAAATGAACGCACGACCTGGACGCTAGCACCTTCACTAAGGAACTCTCTGACAGTACCCGGACTATCCCACAACCAAACGCTAAGCAGACTCAACCAGCCGACCATGGCCCTATCCCAATCTCTGGCCTTCATTACCTGATTTTCGCCCTCGGCCCCGTTCCTTGCTGCCGCATCGTTCGCCCCGGCATCGTCCCCATTGGCAGCCGATTCTCCATCCCCAATCGAGGACAATCTTCTATGGATTGGTCTGGATTTCGATTTACTGTGAGCTCTGGCAGCGGCATGTGCGGCTGCCTCCCTGTTCAAAGCCTCGGCGTGTTCTCGAAGAGCCATCATCAAGTTACCGACGACCACCTGGACCAAGCTGACTCTATCGTCCTCATCCTCATCGTCAGTCTTTTCTTGAGCTGCCTGCACCGAGGGCGGTGGCGGGGGAGGTCGCTCAGAAGGTGGAGTTGAAGAGAACGAGATCTCCCTCGCGACCTTCTTGGCGATCTCCGAGTTTGTCAACAGCCGTTGCCAGATCAACGAAGCGAACGTAGGTCGGTACGGATCGTAAAACTCGCCGTCCGCCGGAAATTCGGACAGAGCGGCCAACAACAATGATTCTGCAGATTCTTCCTCTTCCTCGTTGGCCTCTCCGGAAGTCTGTTCGTGGTACTCACTCCCAGCTTTCGGAGGTGGGGGAAGATCCTGACTACCGAGAGTTGTCTGAGGTTGGGATCCGACGGTCTGTAGACCGCGGAGGATCTGTTCTTTTGTGTCTCTGCTTCCATCAAGCCCTCCGCTGAGATAAGCTGTCCAGACGGCCACGGCTGCTTTTCTGAGCTTCAACCCTGGCCCTTTCCAGCCTCCACCGACGCTGCCGGTGGTAGTGAGACCAACTTCTTCGGCCGGGTCTTCTTCTCCATTGATAGCGAGTGAGATCAGGATAGACGTCGCCGGTCGAAGGGAGAGTCTGGTGTAGCCGACAGATTGAGTAGGATCTTCAGGCGGAAGGGTTAGCAATGGGGTGGTCCGGAGAGCGGAGAGCAGTGCTTGGTTGGGAGGGGAGTGGTGAAGGATGGCAGACAATGCGGAGAAAGCCTAAGAAGGGAACGTGATGAAACAACCCAAAAGTTTAGTTGCCTTCTTCTTCCTTCCAGGACGCACGCATATAGACTCTCGTAGGAATTTCATCTGTATTTACCTGAGCTTTGAGCAAGATCGGCGCGTTACTTGCCATGCCCAATTCGATCAAACACCTAGTCATGCCCGAGTTGAGCATTGCAAGCTGATTTGTTCCGAGGCCGGAGCCACCGGAGCCGAGGATGAGTTTGACGAGACCAACGACAAGGCTGGCGTTTACAAGCTTTTGTTCCGGCCAGAACTGGAGCGCAAAGTTATCTGGCGCTGGGGATGAAAGGGAAGGATTGGGCGAAGGAAACATGAGTAGAGGCGGAAGGCGAGCAATCTGGGAGAGTTCTCGGAAATAGTTCTAGCCAAAGGCCGATGAGGCAGGGAGAGAGAGAGAGAGAGTGCACGAAAGAGGTGATTAGACCACCAAATATGTTGATCCAGAGACAGTTTCACGTGAAAGAGACATGAGGACAAACCTGGTTGGAACTGTTAAACCTAAGTAATGTGCCGATCGCAGCGAGACAGTCTTGGACGACGACACCTCCTTCGATCCCACCTTCGTTGTCGACAATGTCAAACAGTCTCTCGAACGCGCCTTCAAACGCGACGATCTTCTGAAGGTCAGCGTTGGTGACAATGAGATTATGAAGAAGAAGAAGAGCTTCGTTTCGAAGGACCTCCCTTCGTTCCTCCAGGCACTCCATCACGGTTCGGACGCCTCCGGGAGAGGTGAGCACGTACTCTTGGACTTTCTCCGGACTGTTCTGGAGAAGGACCTGAATGAGTTGAAGAGTGAAGAACCGAACATAGAAGTGTTGAACGGAGAGCAGAGCAAGGAGCGCATGGAGCGGTTCTGGTTCGGCCAAGAATTGGACGGTCAGGACGAGACCGACATCCTGTTGATTTTGCTAAGGAGGGAGGGAGAAAGGGAGGGCAGGTGAACGGATTGAATAGCAGACCGGTGTTGAGAGAAGAGGACAGAAGATGAGACAGATGAAAGAAAATAAGAAACACGAGAGAACCGGGTTATACTAGATAGAGAAGTAAAAGAGCATACCGATCTCTGGGGAGGGTTGGGGTGGTCGGCAGCCGTGGCCTGCACGTCGTCCGACTCGCAGAGCAGGGTTAGTGTTTCAAGACAGGCCTTGGCGATCTCAATATCTTGATGGACGTCAGGAGAAGTGAGGACTTGTTTGATCTGATCGAATGCCTGGAAGCCAACGTCTTGTTTGAGATCTCTAGCAAGCGCCTTTAGGGCGAGCAAACTGGCCCGACGGTCTTCGGCGAGTGTTGCGTTTGCAAGCCGGTCGACGAGCTTTGTAATAGTATCATTTGGTGTCTGTGTCGCCGCAAGGTTTCCCTGGAGAGCCGAGTAAGCGGCCGTGGCGTTTGTGAGGAAGGACCTCGAGAAGAGATCCATTTAGTGAGGTGCTTGTATACGGGAAAAAGACGCGGAATGGGGATGTACGACAAGATGAGACAAAAATGGTGTTGTCCGAGGGGAGATGAATATGTAAAAAGGCGGAAAAGAGAGATGGAGCGAATCCGAACTGAGACAAAAAAAATCATTAGGATTTGTCGGTAGTTGGGATCAGAAAATGTTTGTAGTCGAATTGAGATATCTCAATTGACCGAAAGGACTACAACGGTTCACTACACAGACTATAAAGAATACAGTAACTACAAAGAAGACTATTGGTCAGAATCACATAGGTTGATCTCAGTTGTAAGTGATCAACCAGTCAAGCTTCCGGCCACAACCCAGACAGAACAAGCATGAAAGATGCGCAGAACACGTCTCATACATGTTCATTTGAGCGGACACTGTGTTCTGAGTCTGATCAGCTTGGTGCTGGGTGTATGAAGACTCCTACGTGGCCTCGGAGAGTGAGAGATGCACGACGCGTCTCAGCGCGTGATGTGAACTCGACGCGTTCGCGTCCCCACAGGGTCAAGCCTGGATCTCTGAGAGTTCGTCCGTTATTCTCATCGTTCCCAGGGTTGGGAGAACGGTATGAACAAGACAAACAGAGTTTTGTAGCAAGAAGGGCAAAGAAAAGGGTTTCCATGATGTAGGCCTTGTCTAAAATATATTACAGATGGCCGAATCTCTGACACATCTAAATGCCAGATAGGCTTTGTGTGATGGTCTGGCTGAGCCATGCGATGGCCAGAGAAGACACGCCGAAAAATACAACACCCAAACCCAGAGGATCTTCCGAAGAGCGATCTATACGTACAAAGAGGCCGGAGATTGACCACCAGGACAGGTATGCCATCCAAGATCAACGGATTGCATGCTATCGACCAGATGGACGGCAGGCCAGCAAAAGACTACAAAAATCAAACTGGGCGCGTATTAGAACGATTAGAAATTCCAATACGCTCGGCCGTTGCCAATCGCCATCTCACCGATTTTCTCTCGCCTTCCGCCTGGACGAGCGGTCGAGTTTCCTTCCCATCGGATACACCCCATCGTTCATCGAGCTCGTCGAACCTTTCCCTTCGTCTTCAACACCAGCAAGTCGTTATCCTTGTAGACTGTTCTCTGTCGGATAGCGAGTCTTCTTGCACATCCTCGTACTCGTTCCCTTCAAATCTTTGTAAGGCGTTTTGCTCCGAAATCCGTTTCTTTTCTCTTCTCTATCTTCTTCTTCTTCTCTCTCCCTTTTTTTCTCTCTTCTCTTCTATCTCTCCCTTCTTTTTCATCTGGTTCCATCGCTCTCCCTGTGCGATCTCTTTGGGAGTGTGCTCTGCGTTTGCGTGTGTGTATATCTGTGTGTCTGTTCTCTGTGCTCTGTGTGTATCTGCCCATCCGTTGTCCCTCATCTTTATCCATCGGTCAGTCGACTCGCTGCCTGCTGGTCATCCGAGCCTGGACATCTCTCCTACTCAATCCTTCCGAGATCTCCTTCACCTTCTCACGGTTCAGCCTTGGTCCAGACATCTCTGTCTCTTCGCTTCAGCACCCGTTGTCGTTGTCGTTGTCGTTGTCGTTGTCGTTGTCGTTGTCATCGTCTTCGTCGCCGTCGTCTTTGCTTTCCATCTCACCTCTCGGCCTTCTCTTCTTTCTTCTCTTGACCTTCTCTCCTTGATCTTCCTTTTCGTTTGGCTTATATTCTTCGGTTTTTTTTTGTTCTCCCTTCTCTCCTTTCTTGCTTTCTGTGCGTGTGAACACATCTACTATCCGGCCGTTGTTTCTTCCGTCCGCCTTCGTTCCCTTCTTCGTTCTCTCCCCATCTCTCTCATTCTGCTCCTTCCATCTTTTGCGTTCGAACCTGGTCTTCCTCCATCTCCGACAATCTACACCGTTTGTCCGACCATGAACCCTTTTCACATCCAACGATCACCGCTACCTTCTTCTCAACTCTCGCCTGAACACGTCTACCCGACTCCTGTTGGCCTTCAAGGAGGAAACGGTTTCCACCTGACCCACGCTCCGGGTTTTGACAACAACGATAGTATGAAGGTCTGTCTAGAGTTCTCCTGTTTCTCCCTTCTCTCTCTGTGCACGTCCATCTCCATCTCTGTTTCTGCTATGTCTTTTTTGCGGTTCAACTGCCTGCTCTCTCAAACTCATCCTCAAGTTTGAGATACCTTGATTTTAACCAAAACTGAAGCCTATACATTCTCTTCCATCACGTTCTTCAGAGAACGCTTCTCGATCAAACCCTTAATCAAGATTCGAAGAAACCCCGCTGGACCAACCAGACCTCACCCTCTATTCCATCGACCCATCTCTATCCTCACCAACAACAATATTCCCATATGTCTACCTCTCCCTCCGCCCCGCATTCTTTTCCTGCGTTTGATTCGCTATCCTCCGTTGGCTTAGCTGGATCCGGCCTAAGCCCTTTTGGACCATCTTCCATTCCCCAACAGCAGCAACAAGTTCAACAGCAACAACAACAGCAGCAACTCCAGCTACAACAGCAAATGCAGGCCCAGATTCAGGCCATTCAACAACAACAGAATCAGCAAATCCTCGGAATGGCCGCAGGCATGGGTGTCGGCGTCAACCCGAATGGACTGGCAGCCGCGTCCAATGGTGGCCCGGTGTTTGGACCCGGAGCAGCCGCTAATGGTCAGCCTGGGCAGCCAAGACTAGGAGGAATGAATCCAGCCCAGGTGAGTTTACTCTTCGTCTCGTTATCTTGTTTTCTCCCCATGAAGCTTCAAACAGATACTCATTCGGAAAAAATCTCGGTCGATGTGTACAGATGACTGGAAACTACGGTTCGTCCCGCCGCTCAACTTCATGGCCATGGTGCCAGAGCGCACACGTGCAGCATAGCTAATTTAAACTTTCTATTGATGGACTTGAAAACTTCGGATAGGCCCGGCTGCCGCTGCTGCTGCCGCTGCTGGTATGTCTTCGGTTGTTGTACCAGATCTCATATGGAGACAAACATAGTCTGACATCTGTTTACCCCCTTCTTTCCGATCATCAGCTGCTGCTGCCAACAATCAAACAGGTCGAACCGTCTATGTTGGAAGCCTTCCTGCTGGTTTGTCCTCGCTCGTCCATCTCTATTTGTCTTCTGATGATTAACGTTCTATTTTACATCCCTGCTCTCTAGATGCTTCGGTCGACGAGCTTCTCAACCTCGTTCGATTCGGTCCGATCGAATGCGTCAGATTACTCCCCGAAAAGTCTTGCGTGTTTATCTCGTTCCTCGATGGTGCCACCGCCGCTGCTTTCCACGCCGATGCTTCGGTCAAGAAGCTCGCCCTTCACGGTCAAGAACTCAAGATCGGGTGGGGTAAGCCAAGCAGTCTGCCAGGTCAGGTCGCTATGGCCATTGTTCAGAGCCAGGCTACCAGAAACGTCTACGTCGGTGGACTCGAGGGAAGCGTGGACGAGAGCTCGCTCAGGGATGACCTCGGACGGTTCGGACCCATCGATCAGGTCAAGATTGTTAGAGATAAGAACATCGGCTTTGTTCATTTCCTCTCGATTGCCACTGCTATGAAGGTAAGGTCTTGCCTTTCCATCTTTCTTGGTTTTTTCGTGCACCGTCGGAGATTTGCGAAGTATACTAATTCACGCATATTGGGTTGATGGGAACTTTTCTTAGGTCGTCAACACGCTTCCCACTGAGCCGGCCTGGCAGGGCAAGCGAGTTAACTACGGAAAAGATCGATGTGCCTACGTGTTAGTCTCCATCTCGCGCGTTTCCTTTAATCTCATGGAACCTGTCCGTCGAACTCATTGCCTACACATTCGTTTTCGTCTGAACAGTCCGAAAGCTCAGCAGGCAGCTGTTCAAGCCGCCCAGGCACACGCCCAAGCGGCCGTCGGCCTGCCCATCAACAACTCGCCATTCATGTTTGGTCCTAGTCCTCCCGGATTTGGACCGATTGGCGTCGGAGCCGGTGGAGCTGCCGCATTTGGACAGGGTGGCGACGTTGGACAGTTGGGATTGCTACATTCTCAAGCCGGAAACAGGACGGTTCGTTTCCCGTCTCCCTCTTCATGATTACTTCTTGGTCTACAGTGCGTCCGGGATTAACCTAGGACATTCTCCCCATAGATTTACATGGGTAACCTTCACCCAGAAACAACAGCCGAGGAGCTTTGTAATGCTATTAGGGGTGGAATGATTGCTCAGTGCGTCCTTTCTACTTTTCTCCTTCCCTCGTCTCAGTCTTCCTCCGTTGGGATACTGAATTTGAAGTTTTTCCTCGTGGATCATAGGATTCGATACATGCCCGATAAACACATTGCTGTAAGTACTACTGTTGTGTCTCTTCATATCTCCTTACATTCAACTTGTTGTTCTGGAAGGATGCTGATGAACTACATGACCCTCGACATACAATAAACTAGTTCGTGACGTTCGTTGATCCATCGAGCGCCGCCTCGTTTTTCCAGTGGGCGACTCTCCAAGGGCTGCAGATCAACTCGAGAAGACTCAAGGTCGGATGGGGAAAGCACTCGGGACCGTTAAACGGACCTACACTGGCTGCAGTTCAGGCTGGAGCTAGTCGGAACATCTGTTAGTTTTCCTTTTGTTCTCTTCTAATAGTCTGTTCGTCCGTCTATCTGGTATGAATGGAGATCCTAATGGCTTATCTGGGCGCGTCGATATGGTCCGATCAGATGTTGGAAACATCACGGATTGGGATGCATTCTCGGAGGAACGACTGCGTAGGGACTTCTCGGAGTACGGAGAGTAAGTTCAAATCCTTCCCTTCCCGTGTTCTTTCGTTATCAAGCAAGGTAGGCGGTCGGCTGATTTCTATTCTCTGAACCGCGTCTGTCCTCGAAATTAGGATCGAGCTTATCAATCACCTCAAAGATAAAGGGTGCACATTCGTCAACTTCACGTCTCTTCAGAACGCCATCAAAGCTCTAGAAGGTCTGTTCTTTTTGCTTCTTTCTTTTCCTCCTTAACGTTTCATAGCAATTTTCCCTTGTTCTGACGCAGTTCTCGGTTTTTATTTTTTCGGAAACATCTCGCGCGCGCGCTCTCTCTCTCTCTCACAAAGCCATCCGCCAGAAACCAGAGTACTCGTCCCTCAAGATCTCATACGGAAAAGATCGTTGCGCGAACCCTCCTCGGGCAAACAACAACGGGGGTTCAGGTAGATCACGAACCGAGACGACAACGGCTCCTTCCAATTCTGCGCCTGCCGAAGGTTCGTTTGCTGTAGATGGAATTCCGGCGAGTGGTGAGGATCAGACCATGGCTGAGGATGGAAAGGACGAGACTTTGGCGGCTGTTGAGGGAGAGAGCAAGGAGTAGAGACGTAGATGGATCGGGGGATCAGGAACCGGGAGATGATAGGAGAGACAGAGAAGGACAATGCTTTCCCTTCTTCTCTTTTTCTTCTCTTCTCCCTTCTGTTCTATGCCAAGTCGGAAGTCGATGTATAAAGTAGAGAGATATAGTCAAGAAGGTGTTATTTCTGTCATTTCCATTTATAAACTCCTCTGTCGCCGTTTCTTTTGTTTCTTTGCGGGTCCGGTTTCTTTTCAGGTATGGGTTTGGTTCTCAGTTCGGGTTCGATTCGACGTAGATCAGCTTCCATTCCTTGGACGCTCTCTTGCCCTTCCTTTCCCTTCTCCCTTCTTCACGTCCCTCATTCACCTCCTCTTCTATTTCGATAGCCCCTCCCCCAACTCTTCTTTCCGTCTTGTCAGATATCCAATTTTTTCTCTCCGTGTCCTCTCTTTTCCTCTCCACCCTTGATTCTTTTCTTCCTTTCTTCCATCCATCGTTCCTCGATCGAGTTTCGTGCTTACTATAACCTTTCTGTATCGTCTCATCTTACTTCGAGTTTATTCATCTCAATTGTTCATTTCTCTCTTTCTTATGATGAAAAAGAGGTCGAGACGGAAAGTGAAGAAGAGCGAAGGCCCGGTCTTGACCAATACATTGAGACAACTGAAGAGGAAATACAGGTCGGAGGGGGAAGGAGGTAGCGGAGAAGAGACAGATACACAGCAAGCCAGAATAGAACAACACGGACCATACCACCGACAGGGCAGTGTACGCTGAAGGCTTGAGACAAGGCATACGGAGAACGAGAAAGGACAGAGTAAGAAGAGCAAGAGAGAAAACGAGAAGATAAAGGAAAGAGGGAACTGTCCGGTCATCAAACGATCACACAACAGAAGATGATCTACAGAAAGTTACAAAGAGGTCGAACAGACGGAAAGGAGGCAAAAGTTTCATCCACCAGAGATATATTAAGTCGATATAGACAGATCAAGCAGATACGTGTCGTCCATAGGCTATGGAATGCTTGCTTCCAAGCTTAATTCAAACCTGAGAAGTAATCCTTAGGGTAGCAGACGTCCGGCTTGGAGACATAAAGGAGAACCTGCGGATTTGAAGAGGAAGGTGAATTGCAATCAGCTTAGGCTTTCGGCAGAAGAGATGATCAAGAGGAAAAGGGCTAACAATCTCGAAGAATTTGACGTGGTCCTTGGGAAGCAGGGTGACATCGGCTGATTCAACCAGAAAAGATAGAGCATTATTGTTGGAAAGGTCACTTATTTGAGGAAGAATGAGAAGCAAGATTTGAACATACTGGTAACGATGATGGTAGGCTTCTCCCCGTCATCAAACTCGACGTAGTAAAGTTTTCCTTTGATGGCCTCTGTATACATAGAAAGAGAAGTTTTGTGAGATCGTGAAATTGGCCTGTCCACAAGAGAAAAAGAATAGATAAAAGGGAAACGGACCACCAGCCAAGTCGATCCAGTAGGGAATCAAGATGTCTCCTTCACACTTCTTGAAAACAACATTATCACCCACCCAAACTTTTGATTGAGCAGGGAGGTTGAATCCAGTAGACAACCCAACAGTGCTCTTGAGGGTATCTCCAGATCCACCGGTGATAGGGACCGTTCGCTGAGATACTCCAGCCAAAACCAGAACGCTAGATATCAATCGAGAACAGAGAGTAACGGTTAGTCTGTAATAATCAGAACGAGTTTGAAAGACAAAAGGAGAGACGTGCTTGGGATTCTTGGGACCAAAGTCTGCTCCCTTTAAGCCATAAGCCAAAACCAAACCTACAGAAGAAGTAGAAAGAAAATGAATAAGCGCCGTGAACTGGAGATAGAAGAAGCCAAACATCTGAGGTCGAAACGAACCAAGATCAGTGTAATCTTTTTCGCCGTTCTTGATCTCGATGTTGGTAGACTCGTTCTTCCCGTATCTGCATACAGACCAAAGAAGCCACGTCTCAGCACTCGATCAAAACTGAACAGAATAAAAGGAATTGCATATTACTTGAAGTCAACTATGAGAGGAGTGGTCTTGTTGTCGACAATCGTACCATATTGGCCTGATGATGAGAACCCAGACACTAGCCATCAGCACAAAGCTTTGGTGTGAGGTTGAGTCATCGAGACCTACCAAAGGTGTCCAAGTATGACGAAAGATAACCAGACTTATCAGTGGAACTCTTATCGACAAAGTCAACATAAATCTGTCCCTTGTAGGTCTTCGGAACAGCGGAGACCGAGGGTTGGGCAGCTTGTTCCAACATCCGAGAAAAAGATCAAAAGCAAGTTCCCAGGATAGAAACCCCGTGATTAGCGTGACATGTATCTCAAGGTGATACAGCTATATACAAAAGCGAATAGAGCACGGTCGCTCACCTGCCCTTCGGACAACTTTGTCCCTAGGTAAGTAAGAACTAGCCTCCTTGGGGTCTTGCAACCATCTGGGAAGAGGAATCATTCGACTGGACTTCTTCTGGTGAGCCTCTACCTCAGATCGAGGCGCATGAATGAAGCTCGAACTCGACGTTACGGTAGGTGAAGCATCGACAAGGGTATTCACCAAAGCCAGACAAGCTACGGTAAAGGCGGCAGGAAAGAGCATGATACAGAGAAGAGTAGTAAACTGTTAATCGAGAGAGAATGTGAGTGAGAGCGAGAGTGAGAGTGTTGAAGGCAGGGAAGAGAAGAGAGGATGAGGGGAGAATGAAGAACAACGAATGCATGAAGAGGCCATCCTTTTAAACCCAAATCGGAGGGGTCTGGAGACAGAAAAGACATACTCAGTCAATCTTGGAGGTATGAGGTATCAAGCATGAGGAAAATGTGCACATTGGCTGGGGTACAGTTTGAGGGAGACGTCAGTGTAAGTGGTTGGACGCAACTCGGTTAGTAAGAGGATGCACGGAGTCCATACGCCAACACTTAGTCAGTCTGAAGAGTAAAGGGTGAAGAATAGAGACAAACAGAACAAGAGGGAGGCAGCGGGTGATCCTTCATATTGAGGAGAGCCTGGTTAGGTCACCGCCCAGTCGGATAGGAAAGGAGAGAATGGAAGCATAGCTAGAAAAATAAGTGAAACATATGCATACACACATGCCGGTTAATCACCCGATCGACCCTGTACGTGTATACCATCACGCACGCCTGGTTTGGCCAAATCCTGGCCAAGTATAGCCTGGGTCAAAGAAACCAGGTGTGACCCAGCAACAGTTCAACGAACTGTTCAATCCCATCCCTTTCAGGAGTATGAGAAATCAAATGAGCATGTCTATAGGAAGCGGGGAAAGCGAGTTTTTAGACGCCGACGACCCGGCCAGTCTTCCACTGCGAGCTCTTGAAAGCAAGTTCCACTGCTGCATTTCCCCAGTCCTGGTAGAGCAAGCAAGAGGAAACAGTCCAAAGTTTAGTAGGAAGCACAGAAAGATATGGATGCACCTAGAAATAAGAATTCAGCCAGAAGAACTCAATTGGCTTACATCCCCATGGTTGTGGTTCTTGTCAACATTCTCGGTGCTGATTCCCGCTCTTTGGAATGCTTGCTCGTCCGTCAAACAGGTCAACACACCGAACACGACGGGCGTTCCAGTCTCAATCTGGACGTTCATCAGTCCGTGCGAGACAGACTCGGCAATGTATTCGAAATGCATGGTCGAGCCCTTAACCAGCACACCGATGGCAATCAGAACATCATAAGGCTTAGTCGGCTTGGGTGAGGCTGAAGGGGTCGACGGGTTGATGAGCGAGGAGAGAGAGGTGCTCGATCCAGAGGTCAGGAGATCGGTTGCTCCGCCAAGAAGGGTCGTGGGCGAAAGAGTGTTAGATCCATTGATGATGCTACAGATCCATCAAGACGAGTCATCTATCTGTGTTTCTTTAGATGATAAAAGGAAAAAAATAGGAAAGAACTCACGCCTTAGCAGCAAAAGGGAGTTCGTAGCTTCCAGGAACAGTCTCCTCGACAATGTCCTCCTCTTTAACCCCGGCAGCAAGAAGTCTGTCTCTGCATCCTTTGACGAGAGCCTGAATGATGGCATCGTTCCATCGGGCTCGAAGGATACAGACTCGGAGTCCAGCACCTTGGGCCGTGTAGGCCTTGGGAAGTGAATCAGCAGTAGGAGCCATGGTTTTCAATAGGTCTGTTCATGGATATAAACAGATCAGCGAGGATGATACATGACAATCAGATGAGATCTACACCTATTCGCATAGAGAAGATCAACCAAGAAAAAGCGATCATTCTTACAGAGACGTTAGATTTGAGAGATGGTTGAGAGTTGAGTGGATCGTTCCTCTATAAGTCAACCAATTTCACCTCCTTCTCTCTTTCTTCCTTCTCATCCGGAACAGCATTCTTGACTCTTTGTATCGTCATCCATCTCTCTGATCACCCTCATATATACATATATAGTTCACACAAACACTCATCCGCGCATAGGACCGTCTATAACAACCAATGCGATCCAAAACAATCGAGATCAGATGGCACGATCTTAACGCCATCTACTCTTCCGACTTTCAACCTTTCCCACCTCAGCAATTCAAACGATTCATCAGTGCAAACTCGGCTCAGTCAAACGGGAAACAGAAAGAAAAAGAACAGGTTGTTGCTGGTGGAAGAAGCTACAAGCTCGCTACTGCAGGAGCCGATAACCACGTTCGAGTTAGTACATTTACTTTCCATGATGATCAAGCGAACCGATAATTCACCATTGGCCGTGCTTTGTTTATCAACATGTCTAGCTCTGGCTCATTCATCCCAACATCCCTGATGCTTCGCTAATCAACTCGAGCTCTACGCTACAGCATACGTCTGGCTCAGCAACCTTCCCGCCTCCTCGAGCCGAGTTCTTAGCGACCCTGCAGAGACACAGCGCCGCTGTTAACGTGGTCCGATGGAGTCCTAAAGGTCTGTAGCTTTCATTTCTAGCGTTCCTGAAGGGAATAAGATTGTAGCATATTGAAACTTGTTCTTTTGATCAATCTGTGTCAATTAAAACATTCTGGTGGCTAACTATAGAGGAGATCCTTGCGTCGGCAGGCGATGGTAAGTTATTTCTATGGTTACGCATACAAGAACTGAATGAGATCTTTGAGCAAGTTTATACGGCTATATATTGATGTTGAACGATCTTGGACTGAAACATACTCCTCTTACTTGATTTTGCTCAGATGGAGTTGTGCTCCTCTGGGTTCCTAAGACAAACGTAGGAAACGACACAGCTGTGCCAACCATCTTTGGAGAGACTCCTGGAATGGAGGTTGGCCAAAAGGAGTTCTGGAAGCGGAAGTTAGAGATCAGGTTTGTCTACTGCATAGGCTGGCCCCCGTCTGAGAGGAAGAAATCGAGACTGTTCCTGACTGTCACATTCGACTGTCACTGCTCTTCCAATATCCTTGATATAGGGTTACCTCTAAGGAGATCTATGATCTCGCTTGGAGTCCCGATGGGTCTCATTTCATCGTCGGCTGCACTGACAACAGCGCAAAGATTTATGATGCCACTACTGGTATGTCTTGATTCAAATCGAGTCTTAATCTCATCATACAGAACGTATCAATACGTGCTGATTCGTATGTGAACAGGGAGCTGCATCAAGGTGATCGCCGAGCATTCTCACTACGTCCAGGGTGTAGCGTGGGATCCTTTGAACGAATACATAGCAACTCAAAGCAGCGACAGGTGAGTCTATTTGACATCCGCTTTATAGCATGTAGGGGAGAAGAACGAGAATTAATCGTTTGTCCTATATCTGTAGAACGGTTCATATCCATCGGATCCAACAAACAAAGAACGGATTGGAGTTTCATCCATACAGCCGGACTCAGAAGATGGATGTTCACCATTCTCGAACACCCTCCTTCTCCTCTTCGTCATCCTCATCCACTCGCCCAAACTTTCATCGAAGAGGCTCCACTGCTGTGTCCGACACAGAGGGGTCTGAGTATGGATGTAATGAAATATCTACTGCTATTAACACCACCACCGATACGACCGCCGTCATGGCTGCTACATTCTCGAGTGCACCCAGTCTTCCTGGCCCGCCTACGCCTTCGAGTACAATTTCCCAACCGGGCACTCCTCTAGCGAACGCCTCAATGAAACCTCCTTCATGTCGAGATTCTTTCTCAAGTTCTGTGGCCGCTTCCCCACCCCCTATGTATTCTGCCATGGAGAGGATGAATGGAGGTATGCCGAGATACGGTCGGTCTCCCTCCCCTCTTCCGGCAGTCCGACCAGGAGGCAGTGGCGGACCGACAGCAACGGTGACTGGAGGCTCCGGTCCATCTACCTCTACCCCTACTCCAAGGCAAGGTATATCCAACACGCTTTTCGGGGATGAGTCATTTACCAACTATTTCCGACGACTGTCTTTCTCGCCAGACGGTGCACTCCTCCTCACACCAGCTGGCCAGATCCAAAGCCAACTTCTATCATTTCCACCCTCGCCCTCACCTTCTGTCTCGTCTGCTACCGGCGACTCTGCTGTGCCTTCTTCTAAAGCAAGACGCCCTGCGGTAGGAGAGACAGGTTCGAGACCGACAGTATACATATATTCGAGGGCCAATCTGTCGAACGCACCGATCGCTCATCTCCCAGGTCAGAAAACAGCCAGTATCGCCGTCAAGTTTAGTCCAGTGCTTTACGACTTGAATACATTCAACGATGGGACTGGGACTAGGGAACCGAAGACAATCGTGGTGGACGAACATAGCGAACAGGATATTACTGTTCATCTGGGAACAGTCGATAACGTTGACGTGGTGAAGGACCTTCCGTCTGGAGAACTGGATGAAGGAGGATTAGATGAGTTGGCAGAAGGATCGGAGCCATCGCACCTATCATCGGGTATAGCTGGAGGAGGGAGTGAAGTGTCTGAAATCAATACTGTCGGCCCGCCCCCTACAGGCTCAATGTCGCCCGCTGTGTTTAGTTTACCGTACAGGATGTACTTTGCGGTCGCAACCCAGGACGCTGTATTGCTCTATGATACGCAGCAGACTTCTCCCCTAGCTATCTTCAAAGGATTGCATTACTCTGGGTTCACCGATCTGGCTTGGTTCGTTCTCGGTTGATTTTCTTTGTCTTCTTCTCAATCTATGTATCATGTAAGTATTCTAGCTAATGTTTGGATACGGTATGTTTGTCAACCAGGTCTCCGGATGGACAGTCGTTGATCTTATCTTCGTTAGATGGATACTGCTCTGTTGTCGTATGTGATAGATCCAATCTCGCTGTTCCGTTTCTTTATTTTGTCTGACATGATCTGTCATTCTTTATCTCTTTTCCTCATAAGGTTTTCGATCCTGGAGAGCTCGGAGTGATTCACCCAACCCAGCAGCACCAAAAACAGCTTCAGGCTTTGGCCGCTACACTTTCGACATCAAGCTCCCACTCTGTCTCACTGCCTCCCTCCCCAGCCCTCACTCACAGCGCACCCGTCCCGCTGGTTTCGTTTGCGGCACCTGTATCTTTGTCTGCCCCAGTGCCCCTGCCAGCCGCTCAAGAAGTGGTGATGGAAGACCTGCTGATCATGGATGCAAAGGAGACAGAGGAAAACCCCTCGGAAACGAGCGCTGCAAATGGAGGGACACTCAAACGATCAGCAGAGGAAGACGGCCAGAGAAACCTATCGTCTCTGTTGACAGACGTATCTGATTCTCCCTCGACACAAGGACCTATAGGATTAGGAATAGGCGTAGAGGTAGGTGCGCCAAGGGAGCGTTTGGCTGATAAGCCGGTGGCGGAAGGTGCTGCGAAGAAGAAGAGGCGAATCGAACCGACATTTATGTGAGTAAATCTTTTTTTCCATGATCCTCTCGACATGCCAAAAAGAATAAGGTCTCACCTGTATCATGGTTTATATCTCATCGGATTACTTGATATTAGTGGTACGTTGGACTAGAAGTACATAAGCCTAATCTTCCTTCCTTCCATACTTGCCTCCTTCTTTTGTTTTTGTTTATCTCGTCCTCTTGTTCTGTCTTTTTCATTTATGTATGTATCATAATCTGAGTTATCTATGAACCCCTGCGCTTGAGGGTTGTTCTGAAGACCTGGCTGAAGAGTTAATATGTTGGCCACTAAGTAAAAACGTTAGGGTTGAATCCCCACGTGGATCAACTTCTCTCATTTGAAGCATTACCTACTACAGACCATCATTCTCGAAAGGACTATCCGAACGTATATCTCGCTCAGATGTTAGCCCGCCTTGCTTCATCTCGCTCCTGTCTGTTACCAAGGATTATTGTTTCATCCCGTTTCAACTCCAAAGCGGTCTTTCAACGTTCTCACGAATCTAACCATTCAGTCGACTCTGATTGTATCCCTCTGACCGGCTCTTACTCGATCAATGATCTCCTCGCCAGTTCTTTCGAAACCAGTCTGTTACCGGAGGAGACTCTTCATAAACTCCATAAGCTTTCAGGCTTACCATATCCATCTTGCTCTGCTGATGAAGTCGCCGAGCTTGTGAAGGTTGTGAGAGGGATAAGGAGCGAGAAGGTCAGAGAGCTTTTGGAACAGGCCAATGAAGATTTTGGAAATATCGAACCCGGATGGGGAAAGAGAATAATTTTGTTTGACGGGAAGAAAGAAGGGAAAGAGAAAGAGGAATACAAAAAAGAAACGGAGGATGATACGGTACATGGGATCGAGTTGATGAAAGATTCTCACAGGACATCTGGAGATTTCTACACGGTAGGACGTCGACGGCTTTGAGTCAGTGAGTTGACATCAAGCTTTTGTTCTTCTCGAGTGATCTGAATCGCACCTGATAGAAGCGACCGGATGAACAGTTTCGGTTTCAACAGATAAATTCGAGGTGTGAAGAATCGGAATATTTCAAGCTTAACAGAAGGAGGTGAATCTCTCCGGACCTCCTCGACGCGAAGAGCTCTTCGCTCTTTACCTGTCGGCTGGACTATCGCCTATCTGGACCTACTCTTCTCTTTCCCTCAAGCTTCGGATATCATTATTATCTCGAACTCAACGTGCGCGTCAAGAATCATGAAACACGGCCGGACATTCAGGAAACGAGCATGTATTCGTGGTCTTAGCTCGAAGGAATAAAGGGGTCGAGAGCCACCTTCATCTTGTGGTTAGAATGATCGCGGGAACAGATTGTTGCCGGGATTTATGCTGGATCTGAAGCCTGAATTGGATACAAAGATGATTGAACCCGTAGGCGCTGAGAGTATGTTGATCGGAGGGTTGAATGATTCACTGACCCGCATGCTGTGTTCCGAAGCTAACAACGAGACTCGTCTTCCCAAGTTTCACACCACCCATTGTCACTCATGTTGATATCGTTATTAACCCAGAAACTGATCTTGCGAGTATCCACTCTCGATGCTGTGAACGATCGTTATGATTTTACACATTCGTTCCGGACCTGTTTGGTCAGAGGCTTGGTATCGTCATCCGAATGAAAACACATATCAACAAAGGAACGCGCTTAGTTCTTCTCAGGGACGTTCTTCTGATTGAAACTTGAGTTGTCTTAAAAGCCAGAAGTTCAGCAATGTTGATCCTGTTTTCTTTCTCTTCATCACCTTCACTTATTCCTTCGTTCATCCCCTCCCCTCCTTTCCTCTCAACTTCGGCTGGTTCCGTCGTTCACGTTCTTTTTCTCCTTATAATCCCCCACATATACCTTCACTCCTTTCCATCCAAGACCTAGTCTCACTTTATCCTTTTTCTCTTCCCGCTTTCCAATCTTTAACCCCTGCTTTCTCGGTGCTCTTACCCCCTTTCTTCTTCGTCAACAAACTCATCAGCAAAAAAACAATGAGTCTCTCCTCTTCTTTCTCGTTGAGCTCTGTCCTCTCGGCCATGGGTCTAGTAGCTTCTATCATGAAGCCTGTTCCTCTCATAGGTGACATCCTCTCGGCTGACGGAGGTCTCGGGATCGGTTATCGGACTGCCAATTGTTCTGCTGTAGACGTTAGTACATCTGTTTTCCGACGAAAACACTCGACGAACGGTATGGTTAATTGTTTTCAAACATGTTTTGTCGGGCTGGATATCTAGGCGTATGAGAAGAGCGTGGTTTCCCTGGAGGAATTCGCGCCTTTTGACCAGGCAGTATCGAGTGTCTACAGATATAGACAACAACAAAGCGTCAATCTGGGCTCTTGGTGTGTTTATCTAGCTAAACTGATATAGCCTTTCGAGAATGAAATTCTGAAACTTTTCATTCATTGGTCTTCTGCTTCAGGTTTGCGCAAGAGGCCTGGATGAATCCCAGTCTGTTTGCTTGTGCTTCAGGAAACAAATCCGCCGAGCTAGATGTCGCTACCGGATTTGATGGAAACACTATGAGCGCTCAATATACTTTAGAGAGACATTGGGACGAGTGGATCACTGAGGATGATTTTGCTCATCTTCAAAAGATTGGTTCGTCATCGAGTTCAGCCTCCGCTGCTTTATATTCAGTTCACTTTTTGATACTATCTGCTATGCATTTATATCTAGGTATCAACACAGTCAGACTACCGATCGGATACTGGTCACTCGGCCCAGATTATGTCAAGAACACTCCCTTTGAGAAGGTCTCTTCGGTATATGCCAACTCTTGGCCGCGAGTCGTTCGGTCCATCAACTGGGCTGCCAAATATGGTCTTGGTGTCCTTGTGGATATGCATGGGGGTATGTCCAACCATCTACTTAAACCACTCAAAGAGTGTAGCCGTTGACAAGTCTTGATGTGTTGATATGACCAGCTCCTGGCTCTCAGAATGGACAAGCACACTCTGGACTGGCCGATGGTGTTATCGGATTTTTCGACTCTAAAGATGACCAAGATTCCACTATCTGCGCTCTGACATTCCTGACAGAGCAGCTCGTCAACGTGACGAACGTTGTAGGAATTCAAATTTTGAACGAACCCTCCAATGATGGGCGTCTTCCAGACTTCTGTAAGTACGAATTCACTTCTCATGGTTTTAGGACACGTGCTGACGATCATGATTACCCTTTGTAAAGATACACGGGCTCTCGACGAGCTTCGAAAGATCTCTCCAGCCGCCTCTTCTTTCCCGTTCTAGTACGTATAGTCTTCAAAAGGATAAAATCAGATATTTTATTAACACGTTCTGTTTGTCCGTGTATACAGCATTCACGATGCTTTTGATCTGCCTAAATTCGCAGATTTTGTCGCAAAGCGACCTGACTTCGTCGTCGTCGACCATCATCAGTATTTTGTGTTCGCGCCTCAAGACCCAAATGAATCGACCACTGATCTGACCGGAAAGATAAAAAACACACTATCGACCTCTTTAAACACGGCCTCTCTCTCGACTCGGAACAATATGATAATTGGAGAATGGTCAGCAGCTCTTAGTCAGGCTTCTCTAGCAAAAGAAACCAATCCAGTCGGCGCTCGACAAGCTTATACGACGGGTCAGATGGCTACTTATGCCAATACCTCGGCTGGATGGGCATTCTGGAGTGAGTCCATCGTCTGCGCTTTCATGCAAGACGTGCTCTGATCTTATTTGCTCGTTCTTGATATGCGCAGGCTACAAGACCGAAAACTGCGATACGGATCAAGACTGGTGCTTCAAGAACGCTGTTGGCAAATCACTTCCCTCAACCTTCTTCAGTTTCCCAGGAAGCTACTCGTCTCAATCTATCGATGGCGCTAAAAACTCTTCGGTCGTCGATGGGAATCTCATGATAGACTCTTTGCCTGCGATTCTCTCCCCTGTGTCATCCCTTGTTGATGCTATCAAAGCAATCAAAATACAACCTCTGGCCAGCATCATCACCAATCTTACTCTTAGCTTTGCACACAAAGTTGGTCAGGAGCCTGTTCAAGCTCCCGAATCGAGGAAGCGAACCTTGACCAAGACCGCCTTTGGTATCTTTCAAATACTAAATGGAAGAGATGTGCAATCCAAACAGGCTCTGTTCCGAGATTCCAAGCTGCCGCCAGGAAAGTTCAGAGCTCGAGCTCTGCGGGAAGAAGCTACCACCGCCGCCGCCATTCTTGGGAAGCCAAACCAAGGAGCGGATGGCTCTGATTGCGTGGATGATGGATCAGAAACTCTTCCTTTGTCCAAGACTTCTAAATCCAACTCAACAATATCTTCCTCAAACTCATCGACTGTCATGTCTTTCGAAGAGGCTGCTATCGCTAAGGGCTACTCTGATGGGTTCCGTACGTTCTATATCACATCTTTTTTCAACTGTCTTGAATGCTGACATAATTCGTCTCTTTTCATTGTCTTCTCACTGAATTACAGAAACTGCCAAATTCTTCGCTCAAACGAACGGTTCCCGGCTCGGCTTTGCCACTCAATACGTTTGTGACTCTCTTTGGGCTCTCGGTGAGGGCAGTATCTCATCCGATCAACACGACAGATACGAGGCATCCTTCTTCCAAGGTCTTTACGAAGCAGAGGCTCAGGTAGAGGCAGCTATAGCAGATGCCACCGCCCCAACAGCCAGTGGATCGGCTAGACAGAATGACATCGAGCGGACTCTACAAAATTGGGAGATGGAACAAGAGGATCCATCAATGGAGGAAGTAGACAATGAGGTTGATGAAGGAGATGAAAAGGAAGAAGTTCAGGACGAGCAAGTTGAAGATGATGAGACCGTTCATGTATGTTTCCGTTGCCATTCAGTTTCTCCTCATTGTTCCTAACATCTTTGTACCCCGATCTACTTCTTTTGTATAAAAACGAATCTGATTAGGCCGACGATGAAGAAGACGAAGAATACAAGGATGAGGAAAACGACGAGGAAGAAGACGACGACGATGATGGCGAGGACGAAGATGAGGACGAGAATCTTGAAAATTCGTCTCAGCCTCTAGATGAATCTCTTTTTCCTTCCAACTCTATCTCAAACTCTACATCTTCGGCGTCCGAGGATCAAGATACTTGGGACTCTGGCCTTCTCGATTCGGACTCGGAAGAGCCACTCAAATCTCTTTGGGATGAATGGGCTGCGAAGACATCTGTGGACGACAGAGTTATCGACGATGAAGATAATTAAAACCGTTTGATAGATTGATACCAGCCGTTCGAGAGTCTTGTGATACCATGTTGTCTTTCTGATATTTACCAGCCTTTGACAGAGAGGTCTTCTCTACTGTAACCAAGAATTGCACCAAAAGAGTTCGAGACGACGGTCACACGTGTAAAACGAAGAGTTGTTGTCAGAAGACAAAGGTGTGCCGGAACTTGAGCGGAATTAACCGCGATAAACAGGATACAGATCGGATAACTACGACGATATACAACGTGCATTCCTATCTACTTTGCAATCTAGTTCGTTTTCTAATCCGCCCGCGCCGCCCCTCCTTCCTCTGACCCTCTTTGGCCATTGTTGAATGACGATCTAGCCCCTCGTCCTCTGGATCCTCCACCGCTATGATCTCCTCTACCTCCTCTTCCACGGCCGCCCCGCCCCCGGCTGTAACCTGAAAACTCTCCAGAGCTGGGAGGCTTAGATATGGCAACATTAGGCGTAGCTGTCTTGAGAGTTGTTGCATGGGACGACAGGCCCTTCTCCATGGTAGCCGCGTCAGCAAACTGGTCGATTCAGTCAAATGTATCATTCTTGTTTAGTCAAGCCGTATCTCAGGAAAGGAAAAATACAGGTAGAAGACAGGGTGACGTTAAAAGAAAGTGGGAACTAACTCCAACATAAGCAAAATGTCGCTGAGCTCCTGTCTCCTTGTCCATGATAAGCTTGACCGAAACGATTCCCTCCGAGGCGTCTCCAAAGAACTCCTTGAGCTCTGCTTCGCTCACAGGGGGCACCATCTGACTGATGTATAGCGTATGCGGGCTCCTAGGCTTAAATGTCGTTCCACCTGGCGGCGCCTCCCCGACAGGAGTAGCCAGAGGCGATGTCGTCGAGAGAGAGGGTGGAGGCTGGTCCGCCTTGTTAGATTCCGAAGACGGTGAGACGCCGTTGGGCGCACTCTTGTTCGTGGTGCTGCTGGTAGTATTAGTATTGGTTGAGGGCAGTTGGGTTGACAGGGATGTCACGGGTGTCGACAGAGTTGAAGCAGATGCGGAAGACGACGAAAGTTTGTTGGAGGTTGATTGGGAGGGCCCATTCGTTCCCGCTGCAGAAGCTGTTTTAGGACCTTTCCAGACAGGGACAGAGTTCACCGCTGAAGCCATAGAAGACGAGGAACTAGATGCGTTCGTTGTTGCTTTAGAAACATTAGATGGTTTAATGCTATGCTGAGAAGCTTTCCGATGAGCAAAATTGAAGCCTATGCGAATGTTTTGAAGATCGTATACCAAGGATCAGTATTTACGCGCCTATTGACACATATAAGAGAGAAGACACACCTTGACTCTTCAGCTCGGCCGATACACGACCCTCTTTGATATCCAATAGAAGGTGACCGTACGTGGAGTCAGTTAGATTCCAACTCCAAGTATTTTTCCATGAAGCTTCCTCAGCACCAGTTCCACTCCCTGTGGACGGAGGAGATCGATTCAATGCTGCTAAGGTTTTATCTAGGAAGACTTTCTGTTCCGAGCTTCATAAGAACAGGTGTACGGTCAATATCCGACGAATTTTACTTAAAGTCCGAGCGCGCAAGAGAAGTAGACTCACTCGATGACCTCTTCGACCTGTGTTCGAATCTGATCGTATACTGCTGAGAAGGCCGTTTTACCCCTCTGAACCTTTGCCCACCAATTCCCTCCTCCTTCGTCCTGGACACTGAATTCGTTGAAACTCGCTCCATATCGGAAGTGTAAACCCCCGCTAACAGTAAGATCCGCTTTCAGAGCCAGAGCCAGCAAGGATAGCACTGGTTCTCGGCCCATAGAGGAGTGTGTGATGAGCAGTCGTGTTTCGGAAGGATCGTAGACCTATTCGATATGAGAGAGAGGACGTGTCAACTGAGTAGATTGCTTGACGCGTGCTAGAAGAAGTACCGTGCAGCATACTCTTTGAGCAGTATCGATCAGCTCCCCGATCTGGAGAGCTGTTGTCCACATGGTTCCTCCTCCACCAGCAATAGTAGCGCTACCCTCACCTGATTTGTACAAAAGGTTCAGACAGTAAAATTTAGTGACTTTGGGTAAATCATGTTGTATGCGCTTGTGAATCAAACCGGAAAATGTATGAACCATTATCAAACATCTTTGGCATTACCACTGCGCCCCCCAACCCGAAGAGTCTTAGTCGAACTCCTCCGACCTCTAAAACCCGGGTTGTAGCCTCGTCCAAGACAGTCAGGTTGTCAACTTGGTGTTCCTTCGTCCGGAATTTCTCAATGATACGGACATCTTCGCACGCTCCGTAGATAACCTGAAACATGAGTTATAAAAAATTGAGTTTGAAGTCAGCTTCGGTCCTCCTTGTCTACACATCACACCGCGTGAACGTGATGTATATAAAAATTCTGATCACTCACAAATGTAGGGACCAGCAACTTAAGTCTCGGCGAGCTTCCTAGCAGTTGGGGGAACTGTGAGAGATGGAACTGAGATTCTGAAGGCGCGAGAAGAGAAAGGGAGTTGGCTCGTTGTATGTTGGGTAATAATAGTCGGTTTCGGAGGGACGGAGAGATCGTAGGTGAGTAGGTGATGAGATGCTTGAGAGTTCTTCAACCATCGAGCGGAGGTGAATTAGAAGTCAAACATGCATCACGTTGAGCACGTATCAATCAAAGGGACGTAGAAAGAAAAATGGATGTAGAAACCCACTTGTCGGCTATCCGATCTAGACTAGATGCTTCAAAGAATCCAAAGTCTCCGGTATGGATACACGCGACTGCTTCTGTTTCTCTGACAAGCCGATTGAGTCTGTTGATGGCAACCACAACCACCGCAATGATACCGACGGCGTCAAGTACAGAAAACGGTCAGCCTAGTCAATCTCGACAGGCGAGCCTCGCAAAGTTCCGATTGGAGGACGAAAAAGAGATGGTGAAGACACGTGCGATCAGAGACGTACTGTTCGATATCTCCCCTAATATCGGCGATACACAAGATACCTAAATCCATGAACCCATGCCCAGAGATTTACGTGGAACATTAGAAGCAGAAGCATAGAAATCAAATAATGAAGATGAGTATGTCGAATGAACTTGTTTTCAAGCATATAAACTAAAGCCAAATGCGAAATAAGGATGAAGTGTTGAAAGGAACGATAAGGAAGCTGAAACCCACGTCCTTTGCCTTCTGGGAGGTCAATTACCCGGGTGTCATAAGGTTGTTGAACAGAAGCTGCCGATGGGAGTGCCATGGTGAGATGATGCAAATGGGAATAAGTGTACAAGACAAAAGAAGATGAAGGATCAGATGGATGATTGTTATGGGCTGGAAAGATGGTGTGGATCAAAGATGGCCGAACGAAATGATGATCGCAACGGGTAACAAGCTAGGTACGCGCAGTCACCGGCCTGGTTACGTCCATTTGAGCCATCCCATCCCTACTCAATCGACATCAATCTCGTTCATAAGGACAGGCCAAAGAGACATAAATAGAAGAGGGTATAACCAATGCCTCTGAGTCTTGGAGCAAAAGAGGATAAACACACAAAACGAAGAAGGCATTCGGTACCTATACAAGGAAGAGAAAGAAGACGAGAATAGAGAAAAGATATGCGTGTCTGTGATGACAGAGGTGTAAGGCCGAGGGGTTGGGAGATGACAAGACGGCACGAGAAAGAATAAGAACGTAGATGTAGAAGAGTATGAGGTAGTCAGGAACAAAAGAGCGTCAGGGAACGTATGCATATATTTGCATATGTGTACCCTCAAAAGAGATCTTCGATAGTCATTTGCTTCATGAGCTGTTTTTAGGCAATAGAAAGGTTGAATAAGTCGCAAAAATCTTTGAGAAGAGCAAGTGGCAGGAGACTTACATCCTAGAAAGGAAATCGACAAAAAAACGAGGAGGTGGTTGATGTGAAGTCATTAGCGGAAGTTGCCAACTGGCAAGTAGGTCGGATAAAACGGCTCTTACTGTGTTTTCAACCATTGCTGTAAACTCCTCAAAGTTGATTTTGCCATCTCTACACATTTTAAATAAAGACAGAAGATTGAGTCACCAAAGCCGAAAATGATATGCGCATAATCGCTTACCCATCCTTATCGGCCTCCATGATCGTCTTATCTACTATCTGCTGTAATTGCTGATCCTATGTCGATCAAGAAGCAACAAAGAGCATAGCTCAAAGTCGGTCAGTAGACAGAGTGGATGTGAACAGTGCTTGAATGAAGAATCGACGATACGAACCTTGAGATTCGAGCCAACCATCATCTTCAACACTAGGAAGAGCTCTCCATTAGAAATAAATCCGTCTCTATCCATATCGTACACCTTGAACGCGACTGAAAGCACCGACCGTCATCAAAGATACAATTAGGACGGACAAGGTCAGTTTCAAAGGATGGATCGCAGCTGTAAGTGACCACTGTTAAGACAAGAAGGGCCCTTACATTTGAGCTTCTCCTCTCGAGCTCCTTTGCTGCTGAAGGCTGATAGTCCACCGACAAATTCCTGAAAGTCTACGGTCCCTCCTCCACTAAGATCGCGAACAAGAAGTCAAACAAGACCCAAGATATGTAGGTATCAGCCTCTGATTAAGGATACCTTGACGCTTATAGTCCGCCGTTCCTTTGTGATGATGGTTTCAATATTCTTCATATATGAATTGTGGAACTGTGGAACTCACTCTTCATCGAAGATGGCAATCATCCTACTTGATAGCGGATTTGTCGCGATTTGAGGGATCTGTAGAAACTCGTCCTTGTCAATAGAACCAGACCCATCCCTATCAAGCTTCATAAACCTCTTCTTAAGACGTTGGAGCTCCTGGGCCGAGACTGATTATGATGTCGTCGTGAAAGATGGGAAACAAGACAGGTAGTGCAATGATCAGAAACAGAGCTGCACGCAAGAAATTTGAAGAAATAGTCGAACAATTTGACGACCGCTCCATCTCTTTATATAATTCGTATGTTATATATTGTCAATTCAGAAAGATGTCATAAGGAACAGACAAGAGGCATTAGAGGCAAACAACATTCAAGCACGCTCCAAGCGGGGTGAAAAGCTTCCAAGAAAGTGGATACGGACCTGTGAATGCCTGGTTGACTGATCCTGCTTGTCCCATGATGAGCAATGAAAGTTAAGCAGAGAGAAAGTAGTTGTATAGATGATGAAGGGTGTAAGAGTGAAAGATAGAAGGTAGAGTGACGATGATGAAAGGAAGTAAAAAGAGGGATAGTGTCAAGGATAGTTACGTAAGAGCGCCAAAACAGGCAAACTCATTCGTCTCTTCTCCATCGGGCTCACCTTACATTTGTTACATCTCACGATTCTACTCATCTGGGAATAGATATAGGACAGTTCATCATAGGTTCTCTCCGAAGCTATGGCCGCACTTTTCTCGTCTATATGTATCGTGGCTTATGTCGTACATGATACTATTATCGCTGTCGTCATCAACGAGAAGCAGATGAAACGGCGAGCTCCGTATCTGCCTAACTGCCCTTTCAAATGTAACTGCAGTTTGCTACATATCTTGAAGGTTCCGATGGACTAAGTTGACCAAGAGTCAGTCGATCTCTGATGGTTGGCATGAATATATCACGAGCAAGAGGTGTAACCTTGAATTAAGAAAACCTTTTCTGTGTATACTGATCAACATCCAGGACGGGTTGCTCTCGTTGCAAAAGCTAGGAATATCGTCTAAAAATTTCTCCTGCCTTTTTCTCACCTGCATTGATATCTAAGAGTGTTCCATGTGTAAAAAGCTTATTACTTCCGGAATCTATCTTAGAGACATCCGGTTGTCGCAATTGGAAAAACGAGATGATCTGTACTTGATAACGTTGAAGGTTAAGTGATAATTTCTGTCTTTGACTACTTGTATCAGCTTGGATATCTGACAATCCATGATAATATATGAGTTTTTAGCGCACTTTGAGCCATTTCATCTTATCACAAGGCGTATACTCTACAAAGGGATGTATGCCTTGTTATTAACAATAATTCTATACTTTTCTTTGAATAAGGGGAATGACTTATTTGAAGGGACAATAGAGCAAGGAAGAGATGCTATGGGAGCGGTCATAACATTCAGTACTACATCACGGAAACGAGAAGTAGAACAGTCATTAGAAATCGGAGACCGGGAATGATAAAAGCGAGAGAAACGAACGCTCATTAGGTATCCGACTAATAATGAGAGAGTTTGAGACCAGAGCTCGAATTGACAGATATTAAACAGATAGATCGCTCGGTTCCTTTCCTTGTTGTTTCTTCCGATCAGTTCTTGTGCATACATACAGCGTCTGAGAGATATCATATCAGCATGATTCGAGAGGAGATAGTCAGAAAGGATGACTTAAACGAACAAGACGTGAACAGGGGCTAGATTGAGACGGTTTAGGATGGATAAGATAAGATAAACATTCGCACCGAATCCTGGTCTGAACATGTTATAAAGGACTGAAAAAGGCCAACGCTTCGCCATTGTTTCTTTCAGCTGGTACTGAAGGAAACAAAAAGAAGACTTCTCGAATTTTTCCTCTTCTACACTCCTACCTGAAATTTGTCTCTTCCTCTTGTGATGTGAGAGGGAAGGATGGAACGAGGTTGGCGAGGAACGGCTATAATGTCGAATGGTCGTTTGATGACCTTTATAGATCGATACTCATCCAATCTAATAGAAGGGAAGGACACAATTCTCGCCTATTCATTAGATAGTATCTTCCGCATATTGTCTTGTGCTAAATAATTATACATGCCCGTCGCTCAATCATTTCACCCTACGTTATCTATATCACATTGAGATGCTGGTTTCTCTGTATATCATCTGCTCTCATCGTTAAATTCAAGGTAACGAATTGCCAGCCAGTAACGGCTCAACCCTCTAGTAGTGGAATGAATACCCTTGAGATGGTATTCCAAGATTCAGAAAGCCTTAGGATCCCTTGGATTGTTGATCAAGAACGAACAGGTCTCTGTTAAAGACGCCTTTGGCTGAGAAGATCAAATAAAACGAATCAGATCCACACTCGAGAAAAGATTCGAGAAAGACCAAAGAGCCCAAGGGTCCAGAAAAGGCAACGGGACAGAAAAGACTAAGTGCACGCTGCTGATTGATAGCAACTAGAGGAAGAACTTGCATCATAGACTTTAATTAATTTTCAACTGATTACTGGTGGATACACTGACATAGATGTCAAACCAGGTGCAGACTCTACATTATATGAAGGTATAGGTGTAAGTGAACACAATATTGAGGTCGGAGGCAGGGGCCAATGATCTGGTACGGGATTCAGTAAATAGCTTGATAGAGGGGACGAAGAGGTAAGAGCGGACAGAAATAACACAAGTAGAATCTTGGCGGTACCAGAGGAAATAACCCTAACAGTAAAATCGGCTGGCTTTGATGGAAGCTGAATATCGAATTTTTCATGTTATTTCATCGCATATTCTTTCTTGAAATTCTACAAGTTCTCCATCCATCATTATCATACTGATCAACCCATTCAGACAATCATGAGTTGGCAAGAGTCTCCATCATCTTCCTGGCAGACAGCTGGAGGAAACTCTCGAGGAGGAAACTGGCAGCGAGGAGGAGGAGCTGCTGGAGGTGGTTATAGGGGACCTAGAAGACAGCCTTATGGTAAGTTTTGATTATTCTCCTTCTTCACTTGTTGCAACCTCTGTCTCACGATCAATCCATCAATATGGATTTTCTCTCGGCTTTGGACAGAGGGCCACCAAGGACCTCGGCCCAGAGATGCTCAACCTCCTCCGGAATCTTCTTCGGAAAAGATTCTCAAGCAGATCCTGAATGTTGGAGGAGCTGTGAGTCGTGATGACATCTAAACGACGTATATGTGCTCTTGGATCGCGCTGATCTATTCTTTCTTCGTATGCGTGTTCTCCGGGGCTTGATGTCCTCTGGATAAATCTAACAGGACGATTTTGATCCTTTACACGATCTTCCTAGATTGGTTAATATGATTGAGCGTCAATTTCCTTCAACTACTGAAGCCGTTCTCGAGGGTTTCAGAGCCGGGTTGGTTCATCCTTTGTTTAATCCTTGCTTACCGACTTGAAGTTACACCACTCTAATCTGAACAAAACATTCTATTTTCCTCAACTCAATGAAATTATAAGAATTGTTGAGCAGCCCTTCAAGATCGCGATCTATGCGACGCTGATCAGCTTATTGGCAGCTTGCCCAGTTGAGATTGAGGGCGGTCACTCAGAGGCCAGAGATGAGGCAGAAAAACCGGTAGCGTCATCAGGACCCTCGATTGGGAAGATCATCCTAGAGGATCTTGTGAAGACTTTCAGATCCGATGTAGATGGTCGACGATGGAGAGAGACTAGACTCATGGTTCGTTCAAAGAATTTACTCGGCTTTCTCAGTTTTGTCGTACTAACCATGATGTAAATCGTCTGTAGATTCATCTATTTGCTAATCTAGCTGTTTCAGGAGACGTCACTCCCGTATCGTTCCTCGCACTTCTTCAAAGCTTCCTCGCTGTTGTGGATGAACTTGGAGTAAGCCCTGCGCGGGCTGAGCGCGTGATCATCGCTGTCGGCGAGGGAATCATCAAGGTTCATTCAACTGTTATATTTTGTATTCGTCAGATCTTTCTCTCTTATTTACTGACATGCTTGTTATCATCATCCATTATATCTACGACTGCTTTGCGTTTGGTGTTGTTTACGCTTCTATCCTCAGGGAGGAGCAGTTTTGAACGAGATTGATCCCGAAGGAGTGAGCGCGATGTTGGCTGCTATTGAGGTGTATGTGATGACTAGGCAGACGAGGAAAGATCTAGTCTCACCTTTTGGGGCTAGAGTATTGGATGGTGAGGACGCGAAGGATATTCCTGAAGAGGTTGACGTGAGTGCTTTTCTTACAGATCTTCTTCTTCGAACCTCAGGTTTGTTTGAACAATAATCTGATCCCATACCTGGTTGCTTTTATGTTCTTAAAAATGATAAATGATAGATCTTGACGCATCTGAACAAGGCGCTGGGCGAACTCCGAGCGGAAAACTTTGTCCTCCCTCGGTTCCTTCCTCGACCACACGCGCTCTTCCCAGATCGAGCAACCGACCCTCAAGGCCCATACTCGCTTCCGCTCGTCATGGTTCCACCTGAGCTTGTTGATGTGGGCGATACCCCCGGTTCGAGCGAAAAAAAGCTTGAAGGCTGGGCTACATGCGAGCTTGAAATTTTCGAGCCTGAACTCGTGCCTAGTCCGTCCACGCCTCCTGGTTGGATCCTTCGACAGCTTGTTCATGATATCATCAATATCTACGAGATCAACCGAAAGGACTGCGCTCGAATCTTGCTCGAGTTGCCAAATTGGTTGAACTCTGGGACATTCAAGCCGCCGCCTAATGTGACTGTGGCTTTGCCCTCCGATCCGGATGCTCCGGTACCGACATGGTCGTTGGAGTCCCTGTTAGCGTCATCAGTAATTTCGATGATCATCGCGCTGCCTTCACCCCCACATCAGACACTCTACTACACGAGTTTGATCGTTGAACTCTGTAAGTTCAGTCCCGGTACCATGGCTCCGCCCGTCGGGAAAACCGGTCGAAAATTCTACGCGTCGTTGGATGCCGGGATGGATGTGGAATGCACTAGGCGGTTTGCAGATTGGTTAGCTGTTCACCTGAGTAACTTTGGATTCCAGTGGCTCTGGAAAGACTGGTCAGTGATATATCCTTAGCCTTTAAGAGATGAAACAGTTCCAAAGCATCGACCTTGCGCTGAAAACCTACAACTCTTATTTCCGAGATAGGGTTCCCGATCTCACGTCGCCTCACCTTCATCCCAAGCTGTCATTCATTCGACGGGTGGTCGAGCTAGAGATTCGATTGTCGTACCACGAGCGAATCAAAGGAACCTTGCCTGAAGCAATGAGGGATTTCACTGCCGGTGTGATCGCTGAAGATTCTGAGGCATTCTGTTACGAGTATGAGAAAGAAGGTGAGGCTTTGATCTTCTGATGGCCTTACAGTTTCTGCTCGACTCTGGAACGGAAAGCGTTAAACAGATGCTTTCTCTTAACTGTCCTATTCACTTTGCCTTAGACCACGAGCACCACAACACAGCCGCAACTCTTCAGTCAATGTTCCGATCCAAAACGCCTCCTGAGACAGTGATCGCAAACCTTTCTGGATTCCCTCTTCAACCGAGTGCGGGCCCTTTGACATCGTTGACCCGATCGATTGCTGTGCAAACGCTATTGTTCATTGGTGCTCGATCCTTCTCGCATTTCTTGAATGCAACTGAGCGATACCTTCCTGTGCTCCGCGCGATATCGATCACCTCGGTTGAGAAGGCCGAGTTGCTTCAGAACGTCGGATCTTTCTGGCGAGAAAGCGGTCAAATGAGGTTGATCATCACCGACAAGCTGATGCAGTATGGAATTATAGGTGGAGAGGATGTCGTTCGGTGGGTGTTCGGCGTGGATGAAGCTCAGGGTGCAAGAAAGGACGGAGAGGAGTGGATGAGTGGGCAGAAATGGGATTTGTTGAGGATGGCGATCGACAAAGTGAACGGCAGAGTTGTCGGGGTGAGACGGAAAATCGTCTTGCTGGAGGAAGAGGAGGAGGAGCGAAGTGGCGGAAGGCGGGCTCGGGCGATGGATGCAACGATGGAGGACGAGACTGGGGAAAGCGCTCGGCCTGGTTAGTCCGTTGTATCACTAGAGGGTTTTTTGATTTTCATTAGTAACTTGACTTGAACGCTAACACTTCTTGTGCTAACGAATCATCTGATACCCAAACAGAAGTCAAAAAGACGAACGGTATGATCTCGGCGCTTGCCGCGCTCTCCTCACTGCAACAGACCCAGAAGGCGGTGCTCGTTAGCGCGGTTCAGAGTTTCATCCGGTCACTCTTGCCTGAGACTGGAGCTGGTGAGGAGAAGCAGGGTCTAGCGGGATTGTTGAGCAAAGGAGGCTTCAACGGACGAGATTCATGGACGGAAGAGGACTGGACTGTTTGGTCACAGTGGGGCTGGTGGCGAGAGTTTTGTCGATTGGTTTGTCTTTCTCTCTCTGTGCTTTCTCTTTTGACACACCTTGGCACTGAAACTGATATACCTGAATACGAACTCTCATGTATGTCAATCAGTATGTCCATCACCTCCGAACATACACATCCACCATCAACACCGTCGTATTCTCCACGCTCACGACCGCCCTGGTCGAAGGTTCGGGCGAGGACAAAGCAGCCAAGTTGGTGAAAGGAATCTGGGAAGGCGTCTTGGAGGTTGCCGGGACGGCTTGAAAACAGAGAAGAGATAGAAATTACTTTGTCGTCATCTGTGAATGTCATATGTATGTACAGGATCAGACCGAGACGAAGCAACACGCAGATCAGTCTGGTCGGGGTGCAAAATTATTAAATTAAATTAAAATTACGTAATGTGACCTGCGTCTCCCCAGTCCGCTCTCTCCCTCGTTCTTTCCTCGTGTGTGGTGTCCTGTTCGTTGTTCCCTCATCCTTCAGCCATCTCTCAATCCGATTCAGCTACACATCCGCCGTCCATCTCGCCGTCATCAGTTTCTCCAAAGGGCAGTCTGCAGTGTTTAGAAGGCCAGACCCCTCGAGTGGTTTGCCTTTGTGTTTGTTCTTTCCGGAACAAATCCGGATTCTTGTTCCATCCATTTCAACCGTTTTTACCCTCTACCTCGACTCGGCTTCTTGGTTTCTTCCTCACTTCCTTCTTTGGGTCTTCCTTTGACCTTCCTTCTTCCCCTCTCTTTTTTGTTTTGGATAATACCGCTTCTAGGTCTTTGCCCTCCTGTTCTTCTCTCTCTTTTACGCATGGGCCTTGGCTCGTCTTCCAAATCACATCTGTCCAATAACCTTCAAAACATGTCCATCAGCTCTGAGCATCATCACGATACCCAGCACACACCGTCAGTTCAACACAGCCCAACTGGAAGATACCCACCGGCACCTACAGGCACCCCTGCCAGCATCAGTAGCGAAGATGAGAACAACCTTCAACAACAGCAATCGCTGACAAGGCCTCGATTGACTACGATCGCTGGATCATCAGATGCCGAGCGGCCTGTAAGTATTCGTTCCTTCGCCTTGATATGTCCCTTCCTTCCACTCTTTCTTTCTTTCTTTCTTTCTTTCTTCCTTCACAGTTCTCTTTATCAGTGAACGAATGTGTACAAAATACTCGAGAGGATCGTTGTCTTTCTTTCTCAACAGCTCTGGCCGGGCGTTGCCTTGCCCCTGTCGCTGTTCTTCATTTCTTTACTGTGCTTTTTCCCAAGCTCCCTGAGCCTTTCTGGTCTTTCCCCCTACATCGTTTGAAAAGAGGATGGAATGATAAACTAATTCCTCACTCTCTCTTCTCTCTTCTTTCTTCTGTTTTGGAAAACCTTTTTGCTTTCTTCTTCTTTTTATCTCCTCAGGCCTCGGAACCTTCTATACCGGGATCTTCCCAGATGCCATCTACCCACGAATGGCCTCAAGTGGACACCTTCACACCGGCACCGTCCTATCATCTGCCAGTTGGCCATATAGGTAGCATTGTTTCTCCCTCGATGGACCTCTTCCAATCGTCCATAATGTCTCATATGCCTCACCCATCCCTTCACCACACTGTCTCATCTATCACGACTCCTCCGATCTCCCTTCGAGATCCTTTCGATGATGGAGTCAACTCGTTCGCTCACGATCCTTTTGCGAACGACGGTGGGTCCGATCCTGACGAAGAAGATGTGAATAACACAAATGGGTTAAGCCATGGACCGTCAGATGACAGTTCGGCCAACGCCAGCATGCTGGGGGACGATGGAGAAGTGGCCGATGAAAGCTCACCGGACGACCAGACAGGCGACGAAAGACAGAGGGCAAGTACATCAGCTGGTATCTACAGTTATGATCTCCATCGTCCTGTGTTCTCTTCGGCCTCAACAACAATAATTCCAGCTCATGCTCCACACAGTCAACTTCAATGTCCATACTCGTCTACCGAACCTTCGTCTCAACGGCTGTCATCCTCGGACGCCGAAGATGATGAGATTCCGAGTATTAATTCCTCCGGCCTATTGCCTCCATCACCTCCTCCTTTTCTGAGAGCATTTTCTGCACCCGTCCAGCCTAATAAGCTTAGAAACCTTGCTCATCCCAACAGAAGAACTTCTGGATCCGGTCAAGCCTACCTCCATATAAACAACCCAGCCTCTCCATCTCTAACTAGACAGACGACTCAGGGCTCAAACATCTCAACCTCCAAGAGTGATTCGCACATCATCATGCCTCGTAGGTTGTCAGTCACCGCCTACTCCCCAGCTGATGATCATCTCCTCTCTCGGCCAGCCTCTTCTACTGCAGGCTCAGTCTCATCCGCTTCAATACCTGGCCAGTTTCCGTTTGCTCTTCCTGCTGAGGGTCAACAAACCGGACTATATACTCTTTCTCTTGAGTTGGCCGACTCGATCCAGGCAGCTATCCAAACACTTCTTCAGTTGACGCCGATTCATCTATTCGACTCGGCCAAAGAGCAGTTCTCTGCTTGTTCAGTCCAAATTCCAGCGACGAGTCTCACGAGTCTTCTGACGGCGATGAAGAACCTAAACTATCTGTCAGAGCATATCGCTCCATTGTGTACCGATGAGACCCTCACCAAAAGCCCAGGGCAAAAAGCTTTTAGCATGGCGGAGGAAGATCCATTGAGCGAAAGAGAGCGAAGCAAGTCCAGCCAATCTTCACGAACGTGGCTCACCAACAAGGGAGGAGAGAGTAACAGCGATGTCTTGAGTTCTTCCATTCCTCTTCTGGAGGCTTTGAAGCTATCACCAGGATCGCCTGCCCCTCATTTGCCAATCAGCGGATCAGCTAGGAGGAGTGACTCAAGAAACAGCTCGTCGGTTTCGGTCAACTCGCTCAGTTCCGAACCAGTCTCAATGTTCCAAGACTTTGACGTGGGGGAGATGGTTCAGTCTGTGGGAGATCTCGTTGGCGGACTAGCAGCTCAAGCCGGGATCGACTTGGTGTTGTTTCATGGAGATGTGGGCATGAAACACTTCAGTGTGAAAGGAGACGAGGGTGGTGTTTGCTACGTGTTGTCGCATGTGAGTCCCTTCTTTTCAACTTTGATTTCTCAAACAAATTGAGCTCACTGGTGTCGTTCGTTATGTCACAGGTGATTCGACAAATCTTTCTAGTCTGCCAGCCTGGGGATGCTATCGAGATTGGCCTTCATGTCACTCCCCAGAAGTCGTCATGTCGAGCAATCGACTTCCCGTTGAACCAGGATTTCCTCTCTCGACGACGACGAACGGACTCAGCAATCTCCGAAACTGAGGTCCCGGTCGCTACTCTCGAACATCGACTATCTACCTCATCCCTATACTCAAACGCCTCGAACGATCTTGTTTCAGAGGATAGTCCTTTGCTCTGCACATTCGAAATCATTCACAACATCAATCGATCACCGTTAAAAAAGGAGGAAAGCCCAATCCGAACTCCTAGTACCGAGAAAGATGTCTCGACACCCCTTGTCAGCACTGACAATTCACGCAAGACGTATTTCCCCGGTCTGACTCCCCTAGATACCGATACAACTGACAAGCACCCTCAGCAGGCTCTACCACCACTTCCCGTTTTGGATTCCTCGCTCACCAAAAAGATGCTGAAGCATATATCGGCTACTTTGCAGGTAGAAACTGATCCAACATCAACTAGACGAACGTTTGAGCTTGCGCTCCTCATGGATAAAGGATCCCCTGTTGGGGAGCCGGCGATGCTTTCCGAGCAGGAGGAAGCCATTCGTCAACCTTTCTCAACGTTCAAGCTCGCTCGGGAGCCAACATTATCGGAACTGCATGTGTTCGCCGAAACCCTCCGTGGCAAAAAAGTCTCATTGCATGCAAGCGAGACCTCAGTATTCGCGAAGCATCTAACCAGCTACCTGACCTCTTGGGGAATGGACATGAGACATATCGCATCAGACGAACAAATGGATGAAGCGGAATGTTGGAAGAGCCGTGACACGACTTTCAGAGGTGATTCAGGGTATGGTGGCAGTAATTCTAGCCTAGGAGGTTATGGAGCTCAGCAAGGAATAGGCTCGGGTCAGGGCGATGGGTCCCCTTCGAACCCTCCTTTCGAGTCGATGGCCAGTCCTTTGTCCCAGTCTGAGGGAACGTCTGGACTGGGTCTCGATGTCCTGGCAGATTCAATGGTCTCCTCAACAAGTTCCTCGGACGATAGTTCTCCCAGCTTCATTATGATTGGTAGGTTCTTCAAATCCTTGATATACAGACTTGGCCAAAGCGTATGGCTGATATTATTCTATTCTCCTATATGTCTATAGATGATGACGTTTCAGTCCTTCGACGTCGACTTCTTCAGGTTCGCGCCCAAACTCAGTTGAACTTGCCTCTTCGAATTCGATCGAACAAACGACCGACTTTGGCTGGTAGTCGAGCCAAATCGTCTCCAGCTGTTCGACAAATTCTAGGCCCTTCGAGTAATTCACCTCCCTCTGGAAAACGAGGAGTCATCATCATCCATTTTACCAGTCTTTCGAACTATTCGCAAGTCAGAGATGCCATACAATCTTTACTCTCTCCAGGATCGACCCGGTCGTTACCGGAGGTGATGGTCATTCCCAAACCGGTTGGGCCTAGACGATTCTTGACATCTCTTCACACCGCTGTAAATCGACCGATTGTGGACCCTTTCTTCACGCCAATCGCCACCTCGCCACTCAGCCCTTCTGGAAGTTTCGGTACCGGCTACGGATACTTCCCCCCTCCCCCTCCTCCACCTGCTTCTACTAATGTTCCACCTCCAGTCATAAAACAGCACGGCCTTTCATTCACTTCGCCACCAATGGGAGAGATTCCAGAATTTACCCGACCTATTCACCCTCGAACAGTCTCGACAGGGACTGTTTTAGAAGGAATTCCTCCGTCCTCAGCTGCTGATCATCCCCAGCCACTACACCTCAGTATTCCTGTTCCGAACTTCACAAGTCCTATCGACCTGATGGCCGACGCCGCCAACAGATACGGTGACTCCGCTCGGTCCGGCATGTTAATCCAAAGCCCAGATGGCTTCCCAATGGGCATGTTCTTCGATCCATCCCCTCGAGTGCCTTCTGGTGGGAGGTCCAGATCGTCCACCTTGCGCGATAAGGACAGTCTGGAACGTCGTCGAAGTGGAGCGAACCGACCTGCTATCGCGACGTTCTCTCCCTCGGTCTCAGCAGAGAGTTTGGCAAAATACTCTCCAACCTCTCATCGAGCTTATCGAGCCAGTACGATCGAGAGTGGACTTCCTGTCTCGAGCTCCAGAAGGGATTCTGGATCCCATCACTCCAGAAAATCTCCCGGGTTGGAGTCACAGACCTCACCTCTGGATCGCGTTGTTTCGCCAGGAGCTTCGGTACCACCTACTCATTCAAGGCTTGTTCGGCCAAAGACCTCTCAAGATGGAACAACGCTTCCTGGAGTGCTCTCGCATCGGAATTCCAATGCCAGCCGACCTAGAACGCCCGCGACGGAGGAAGCACCGGTTTTGCCGAGTCAGCAGGCGAGAAAAGCTTCGGCTGATTTTACTCCGCCAATTTCATTATCTGTCTCGCCCCCTCTCGAAACTGGAGGAGTCTTGAGTCCATCGGTGCCACCTATCAAGAAGGCCGTCAAGGAGAAGGGTAAAAAGAAAGCAGTCAAGGACGATGGGATGATTGTGCCTCCAATTAATGTTTTGATCGTTGAAGGTCAGTATAGACGTCTTTATCTCAGTAGCATATCATGATCTGACCTGGCCCATTCTTTTCTTTGGGAAACAGACAATCCTATCAATCAAACAATCTTGATGACTTTCATGAAGAAGAAGAAGATTAAGTTTGGGGTGGCGAACAACGGTCGAGAAGCAGTGGACAAATGGAGCTCAGGTGGTTTCCATCTAATCTTGGTAGGTCTTTTCTATATCAACAATGAATTAAGACAGGGATCTTGGACACATTCCTTACTGTTGTATTATCTTTCTTCTGTTGTGACTTGTAGATGGATATTCAACTTCCTGTGATGGATGGTATTGAGGCAACTCGAGAGATTCGACGCCTAGAGAAGTTGAACAACATCGGCGTGTTCCCGAGCACACCCGCTTCTGAAAAAGCTCGAACCTTCTCGCCCTCGAAGGAGAAGGCGTCTGCAGCTCTCTTCCGATCGTCGGTCATTATCGTGGCACTCACCGCCTCGTCGCTCCAAAGTGATCGAGTGTCCGCCCTAGCAGCAGGGTGTAATGACTTCCTTACCAAACCAGTCTCGCTAAAATGGCTTGAACGAAAAATTGTTGAATGGGGTTGCATGCAAGTGAGTTTTGTCCTCTTCGATCTGGGTCTTTGTTGCATACGACTATCAAGAGCACTGATCATTCTTCTCAATCGATTCATTCTATTCACCTTTAGGCTCTCATCGACTTCGTTGGCTGGAAACGATGGCGAGGGTCTGATCGTGCCGAAACCAATGATGTTTCAAGAGAATTTGGAGCAGGCGCCGATGCGCAGGCTAAAGTGCTGCGAGGCCGGCTCAAGATTGAACGTGCTCGAGGAAAGACCTCAGCCAATGCTTCTCCATCTTCCTCCGTCCAGGAACCTGCTACAAAAACTGGTGCTTCTGGTCCACCTATCAACATCCAGCAACCGACTCCGCATGAAGAGGGAGCTGTCCGACCATCCGGCACTTCTGAGTCGGTCGACTCGGAGGCCTCTCCCTCGTCAGGTTCATCGTCTTCACAGACCATCCCGCTCACCAACGTTCCAACCTCAGGTCCTGACGTGCTTTCTCAGAAACTCGAGGTAGCTAGAGAGGAAAAAGAAGAGATTGAACGTCGGGAACAGCTTCATCTCCCAAAAGTCATCGGCAGATCCAGATCCAGCTCGAACTCTACATCTCCTTCCATCGCTTCCGTTCTGTATTCGGACGTAGCGTCTGAGAAACCAGAATTCAGTTCCTCAGCCGCAGCTATGGAAACAGACGATACGCCAACCCCAGTCGCTCCTCCTGCCTCATCCAACCCCCAATAGGTCGTCTATACAAAGCCGTCTAGCCCGGAAAGTTAAGCGAGCAGTCCTCATTGGTCTTTTCACTCGACGAGCTCTTTACTTTTGAATAGCAGCACGACGGTCTCAGGAGTTGGGCCGGGTCGGAGCTGTCTCTGGCAGATATAAATTAGATACTCTGGATAATGCGGACTTTATTATAACATTCTCTGTACTTTTTCTTCTTTCTTTTGTTTATTCTTTTTTTTGACGCAGGGCATCCTTCTGTATATCAGATCTGAGCTTCTCATGTTTGTCTATGTTGAGTCTTGCTATCTTAATCTATATATCTGTTCTGTGTTTTCCCGATACTTTTCATTTCCTTTTTAACATCAATGTCATCTACATCTGTCTTGGTTCATTTTTACTCTAGGGTCTCCTCTCTCGTCTTCTTCCTTTCAAAGAAGGAAAAGAACAAGGGTACGGCGAGGTAGGGAAGAAATTGAGGGATAGGGGAACCTCGTGTTTGTAATTTGCTTCTATCTCTCCTTCTTTTGCTTTCCTTTCTTCTCTTTTCCTTCTCTTCTCTCTTGGGGTACTCGGTCAATCATCTGTTATACTTTGCATTCATACAAGAACCATGCATCATTATCATCAACCATCGGCGCCCGGGATGCAAAGCGAGAACAGCGTGCCGCACCAAGATACATCATTAATGAGATCCATCACAACGTCTAGCTTACACTATATGGAAAGATCATTTTGGAAAATCATATACATGACATCACGTAGATGGATCATCAGAAGATGGAGCGGCAAACTTCCAGAAACTGATTGACTCATCGGATCGTCTCGTGAGCGTGTCCACAAACATGGAGTCACTTGACAAACTCGTCAAGGATGAAGCTTCCAAAACAGGTTCTGTTGATCCAAATTCATCGACAACGTAATACTGAGTGGGGACCACAGTAACATTTGGATCACTATCGTCATCTGTTGGTGGTTCATCAGGAACAATGGTTGTATCTCCTTCTTCCTCGATACATTCACTCCCATTCTTCTCTGCCATTGTGATCATCGACGGCCTATTCGACCTGATGGACGATCTATCTTCCTGAACCGACCTGTCGAAACGACCCTCGGGTTCTTTTACCGATATATTTCCCGTCATCATCGCTCTCCCATACATTCTTGAGAAACCGCCTGATGTATAAGGTGTTCTCCCAGCCAATATCGTCTTTCCCTCTTCGAACTGAGAGTCAGGCACAATATCATTTTCGTCCTCATTTTGATCATCCGTTTCTGAATCACTCGTCCGAGTGATAATAGGCTTCGAGTCCAATCGAGGAAGTAAGATGTTTCTTGGAGGTGGCGATGGAACCCTGCCCATCACTCTCTGCGCCTTTCTCTGAACCAACACGATACGGTTTTTAGGAGAAGGTTGACTATTGGGAATAACAAATTCAGATGATGAGGCCGGTTCCGTCAAGGCGACTTCAGGTTCCAAAAGATTGCCGCTATTCTTCTCCCCATTCTCTTTTTTTAACATCTCTGTTGCCTCCTCGTCATTGCCTTCGTCACTTAGTTGGATGTCGTCGAGCTCTTCATCAAGGCCATGAAGTCTCGCGAGCCGTTTTGGATTGGGTATTGTAGTCCGTCGAAAGTGAGCCAGGAGAGAACTTTGCTGGGGTTCTTTTTCATCTTTGAATGATGGTTGATCAAGTTGAGAGTTTGGAGTCTTTGCTCTGCGTTTGGCCGGCGGGGTCTGAGAAGAAGACGGTGAGAATAGGAGTGCAGAAGGAGACGATGAACGAGATGTAGCCTTTTGACTCGAGACTAGAGGGTGAGCTATGAGGGGGCTGAAATTCCATGAGCTGGAATTTCGTTTTCTAGATGAAATAGTTTTTACAGATTCAACTGCAGGAGGAGGAGGACGTGATGGGATATCCAACCCAGGTCGTGCAGATTGCAATGGAAAGCGCGGGACCCGAAGTGATGTCAATTTGTTCTTGGGTCTCATTGGTTGACTTCCGAGTCTTCGGAGAGGTGAGAGGCGCTCATTCAATTGGGATGAAGGAACAGCTATCTCATCATCTTCGGAAAACAAGTGAGATCTGGATTCTTGTGATTGTGTGACGGACGTGGAATTGAACGAAGAATGTATTAAATGACTAGAGGGAAGATGGCGAAGAGGGGACGACTTGTCAGGCGAGAGAGAGTTATTGCGCGAAGTTTGCTTCTCTATCATAAATCGTGTGGACTTTAGAAATAACAAGCAGAGGAAGAGATCAGCCTCACATTTTCCAAGATAATGAATACAAGATGGGCAGGGCATCACTGACATGAGATGGTTCATCTTGCTCTCTCCTTATCACATCCGGTCTATCCATCGATTCAGTCTTTAAACTATTTTGCACTCCATCGAGTTCATCGTTGCCTTTCTTCGAGAAAGACTGCCTTCTTGCCATCCGCTTCGAACTTTCGAGCGGAACGCTCGAACAGATAAATCTGTTGCCTATGCCAGATTCCTCACTCATCATCGTAAGATTTGCATCTTGGTGCTGTTGTTTGAGTTTCTTCTCTCTTCTCTTCGGTAGCATCGAGCTCGCTAGTGGGACGCTCGACTGAACGGCACTATCTCCTGAGCGGAGTTTCTCGACGCTCTGAGGTTCAATCTCTCCTTTCTTCTTGCTCGATAGTAGTCTTGATCTCTCCGGTAATACACTCGATTCGACCAATCCATCTTCTGAGTCTGAATCCCTAAAACCATCATACGTCCAGTCTCGAACGATTGGTTCAGACGACTGACCAGAATCAAGAGAAGGGCCATGGTTTATGTGCCAGGAAGATGAAGTGCGTCCGCGCGGAGGAGTCGGGGTCTGTTCCACAAGAATACGATCAGATCGTTTTTGCATAGACGGAGTAGATAGTCGCCGAGAGATTGGTTGATTTGTGTCCAGAGTATTTGACAACGGAGGTGACAGGTGAAAATGAGGTAGAATACCAAGATCGGATCTTGACGCGGTAATTATAGCTGGGAGTTGTGATTCATCGTGTGTCTCAGAATGGGAGGAAGATGAGGTGCTGAATTTATCATCATCTCGCAACGGATTTATCACAGAACGACTTCGTTGCAACTTGTTGGGGTGAACGATCGGTTGGCCTTGGACTGATCCGATCGGAAGAGGCTGGCTCTGGGTTTGACTCGAATTTTCAGAAACCTGAGTATGAGAATATGTTTGCTGAGAAGAGGCCGGTCTAGCTCTCTTCGGAGAAGGTGCGCCCTGTACTCTGAAAGGACCAACAACCCGAATTGGCGAGAGATGATGGTGTCGACTATGCTTCGAAGAGCTACCAGGCGTAGTCGAAGAAACAGTGATCGCTTGCAAAATTGCATCCTCCTCCTCTTCCTCCAGCTCTTCCTGAAAGATTTCTCTTGCCCCTCTCCCTTGGATGTCTTTGCTCGGTCCTGTGATGAGAACTGAGGGCTGTTCTCTCGACTTCTCCGTTTCGTCTGAAGCTCTCTGCTTTTTACTTGGCCTGGAAGGCGGTTGCCATACTCCTCTCACCTTCTCTCTTGCGGCCTTCTCTTCCTCTGCCTTTCTTGCTTCAACCTCGGCCAGCTCCTTCTTTCGTTTAGCAAAAGCCTGGTCTGATTCCCAGGCAAACTGATCCCTTCGCAGCATCCGCAGATGAGCTGCCGAATCTTTTCCCATCGGCGCGAATACGCGTAGAAGGGATTCAGAATGCTGGATAGGTGATGGGTATGACGCTGGGAGTAATGGCAGAAGTGACTCGGATAAAAGAGGAGATGATGGTACTGGGGTTGGACAAGGTTCAGAAGGATCGATGCATATCGGAGTTGGATGAAGAGTAGACGCCCTGAAGGCAGCCGGCTGGTCGAAATTAAGCTCACCACTATGTGCGGTTTGAGAAGAAGGAGAGATCGTTCTTCTAGAAGTTACAAGACCAGATTGTGACACTCTAGACGTCGGTTTTTCGGGGTCCTTGGAGGCGTTCGGAGATACCATGCTCAATATTGATGCACTGCCGGTGGTCGAACTCTCGTCGTTCATCAATCTCTCTGCCCTTGCCGACCTCGACCGAAGCACGCTTTCCATCCCTTTATCCTCGGCCTCGTTTAGCGAAGTCATTGCTTCTTTAAAAGGTGCGGCTAGTGGACTCCTCTTTCTTCTCTTATCGGCTCTCTCAAATCCAGCATCCTCTTGGCGTGCTTGTTGGGCTATCTCTTGAGGAGATAGTTCTAGCTTGACATCTATTTCATCCTCTGAACTCAAAGGCCGAAGTCTCGACCTTCCATTCTTAGTCCATTCAGATGCGACTGATGATTTAATCAAATGCGCTTGACTAGGGGACGACATCGAGAACATTGTGGTGGTCGAGCTATTAGCGACTCTACGAGCTGTATGGTCGCCGGACATAGGCGTAGTCGATCGGGAGAGACGGTGCCCGATCACCTGGATTCCTTCATTCTCCCAATCAGTTTCCCTTTCTTTTCCTCTTCCATTGACCTCTTCCGTTCGCGCTCTTGGTTTCATACCTGAGGCATTTCTCGTTCGTTCAGATCCATGAGTACGAAAGTATTCAGTCAGATCAGTTTGACGTGCGCTTGGAAAGTTGGCCCTTCTTCGACCGGCGGTATCTATCACTGCTGTGAGGGGAGAAAAAGCAGCCGATGATGACAAGGGTGAGGACCCTCTGAAGCCCAAGTGGGTAAGAGACGTTTGATTGCTCGTGAGCTTAGGTCCGGCTTCGGAAGGGGAAGCTTGAGGGTTTGATGAGGTGATAGTCGTGGATTTACTGAGCCAGTTCGGGGTCATGGTTAAAGAATGGACGAGCGTGAAAGTCCGTCCGTACTAAGGAACTACGAATCTCAAGACCTGACGTCGGTCAAACCTACGTAAGGACAAATGATCGGTGAGGGGAACAGAAAAGGGATTTCTCACCTTCGAAAGAGACGGAATCTCGATGCACAGATTGCATTCAGTACCGTACAAGAAGAGTGGCGTTGGGAAGATGTGTAGAAGCGTGTCTGCGTGTATGAATGTGTCAATCTGTCATCACGGTCGATACGATGGATGTCTCGAAAGCAGGAACGTCACCTTTGAACGCCACATTGAGCATAGCTTACGCGTCAAGTCATGTGCTCATCGTATCTTACGTAATACTATATGATTGATCGAGCGGTGAAGATCGCTTCTCTGGAGGGCTCGCGTTCCAGTCATGAGGCATACATCAGGCAATATTTGTACATAGATCGAGCGATTGAAGCGAGAGTGAGCTTAGAACAGAGGCCTCAAGATCTGGTTTTCGATAATCTCTTCTCCATCTTGTGGAATCCCTTCCCATCCTGACAATGAAGCAAGCGCTTGACCTGCTATTTTCCGTAGGTCGACCTCCTTGACCCCGTACTCATCAAGTTTCTTTCCTTCAACTCCGAGATCCTTCACCAGTTTCTCGATGGATTTCCCTACCTTCCAAGCAGCCTCTCTCTTAGAGTCTTCTTGAGTCCAGTCAGGAGCAGAAGAAGTAGGATAAAAGTTAGCCGGAATGAAGGGAAGAGCTGAAGCCAGTGAGGTGAGACCCCATGATGAGGTCGGAAGCTCTCTAGCCATGAAGGTTACAGTAGATGGAAGAGTTAGGCAAGAGCATGTTCCATGGGCGATAGAGTATCGAGCACCTAGTTTGTGACTGTATGCAGTAGGAACAATATGAGCGAAAAGGTTATTTAACATACGAGATAAACCATTTTAGCGGATCCTGAGATGAAACAAACGTACCCAAGAGAGTGTGAAAGACCAGCAGGCCCAGAAAGCTTGTTCAGCCAGAGAGACTGCCTATTTATTATTATTATTATTATTGAATATGGGGATGCGAGCCAAGAAGCCAAAAATACGTGAGAACCAACTCTATGCGCTCAATCCGTCTTTTACAGATCCTTACCAAGCAGCAATCTGAAGTCTTCCTCTCGCGTCCAAGTCTTTTTCGTCCTTCTTGCAAGCAGGAAGAGCTTCGAACAGATCTTTGATGGCGACCAGAGCCAAGTTTTTCATAGGGAGCTGAGCTCCCTTTCGATACAAGGTCTCCACAGCATGATCCAAGGCTCTGAAGATCATACGGACATAGAGGAACGCTGGTCAGCCCCATTGCGACTTGAGCATCAGCAGAGGACAACTTACCGGATCCCTGAAGCAATCCACAATCCTTGAGGTGTATAGAGAGAGAGCTCAGGGTCAAGAATGACAACCTGGTCAAGAGGCGAAACATGAGTGAGCGCTTTGCTTCAACATGTTATTCTCTTCACTAAGATATCAATGAGAAATGAACATCAGATCTCCTACCTTGGGTACAATATACGCAGAATTGACTCCGATCTTGTCGCCCTCATTTCCAGTGAATCCAGCATTCGAAGTGAACTCTGCTGCTGACAAGGTGGTTGGGATAGCTATATGTGGGATATAATCAAGCGAATCGGCTGCTTCCTCCTCATGAAGGAAGTAAGCGATCGCCTTCGCGGCATCTATAGGGGACCCTCCACCAATTGAGATGAGGATGTTGTTCACGTTTGACTTGACCAACTTCACAGCTTCCTTGATCCCCGCGACAGCTGATTTTTTTCGATTAGGTTGAAGATCATATGGAGAGTTTCTATTTCGTGAATATACAAAGAAGAGACGATGGAAGAAATATCTCGTTGATGTAGTCTTACTCACGCGCATGTTGCCCGATTCCTTTGTGAACATCGGCGTCGATTCCAGCATCGTTCAGAAGCTTGATAACATTATCGATTACCGGAGTCTTGGTTGCCAACGAGTTACCTGTCACAATAATTGCCCGGATGTTCTTGTCCGAAGGGAAGGATGGAAGCAACAAGTGTACGAGCTCGGGCAACTTGGTTATGGCAGATGGTCCGTAGGTGACATTCTGATGCTGAGTGGGGGTGTACGAGCCAGAGAGACTGGCCGCGTGAGATGAAGGGGTAGATATCATGGCTACTAATGTTTATCAGGGATTCTTAGTACTTATGTCAATCTATACGATTATAACAAGATAGACACTAGACGGAGGGTGAATGAAGAGAGCAGCGAGGAGATCGAAGGAAGAAAGAGGGCGGATGGGTGGAGAGGGAAATGGAGGGCCTTCGAGACGAGAATTCACGTATCTTATCAACGCCGAATATCGCAGGTGTCAGATTACGAATATGTTCTAACCAATTCCCAACCTTCCTCACGGTAATGTGTTGCATGCTTACTCTCCTTCTACGTCGATGACCGAATGTTCGCTCTAAGAAAACCTCGATAACGCCAACCCATGTAACTTTGGTTGAATATAATAGCACGTCATATATAGTCTAACTTGCTGCATCGGTTGGGTCCTCACTCTAAACATGTACTGTACCCTCGCCAGGTTGTTCAGAATCGTTTCACACCCATCCCCGTATCCTCGCAAGAAACTTTTAGCGCGACCGTCACATACTCGGACAATCGTGACGGCATCATCTGTTCCCTGGTATCTTGTAGCTTCCGTTCTTATAGGCCTTCCGGCCACTCTGTGGTCATACAAATGCTTGATGATGATTCTCTTTCAGAGAAAGATTCTTTACATGGGCTTCTTACCACCGGGATCTCGAACGACCGTAAGTAAAGAACTCAGCTTTCGACCGTCGGTCGGGTGATCTCTATAATTGACAAGGATCTATATGATGAATATGATGCGTCGCAGAAAATCGACAAGACAAACTGGCTTTTGAGAGGGTTAGATATGAAGGAGCTTGAATTTCCATCCATAGGGCCCGATGGAAAAGGTGTGATCCTCAGAGGTCTGGAACTGTCGCAGGAAAGACCTGCATCCTCCAACCGACTGACCACAAAGAAATCAGACTCTCACCCAGACAGAGTGTTGATCTATCTTCAAGGTCAGTTCTCATCTTCTGCTAATCTTGAGCCTTTTTTCGTCAATTCAGATGTCATAATGCTGTTCGCCGCTTCTGCGCCGACTTTCTTAGGCAACATGGGTTCTCCTGTATCCCGATTGCCTCTCTTCCGCCAACTCCTTCTCTCCGATCGTTCTCCTTTCTCATCAGGGCATACCAAACTACTAATTGTACCCCCTCGGTCGTTCTATCTCTCCACTAACACGCGACCAACTCAGCCGGGACTTCTGAACGACTACCGGACAGTTCTTGAATACGCCTGGGCTAATTACCCTCAAAGCAGGATCGTACTCTACGGACACAGCTTGGGAGGAACAGCGATTTGTTGCATGCTGAGCGAGTTGAAACATGATGAAGAGTCAAACTCAGTCGAAGGTGTTGTGTTGGAAAACGCATTTCCGAGCGTCAAAAGAATGATAACTCAATCTCTATATCCTTCACGTGCGTTCTCCTTTCAATCGTGTCTCTTTTTTACACCTGATAGCGCGCTGAGAATACTCCTTTTCCATCTTGTTATCCTTGAATTCTGTTCTATCCGGTCCAAAACGGTAGGATATTTACCGTATCATTACCTCACTCCATTTGTCTTCGACCCCTGGGATGCCCTATCCGCCCTCGAAACCTCGCATCCACATTCTCTGTTGTATAACACGCCGATCTTATTTCTTTCAGGCTCTAAGGATAGCTTAGTCTTGCCTTCTATGGGTAAAGAAATGTTTGAGGCCGCTCGTCTGAGAAACGGCACGATACTCCGACGATGGGTTCTTGTAGAGGGCAAAGGACACGATGATGTTTGGCAGAAAAGCACCTTTTGGGGAATGGAAGTTGGAAGTTTTCTGAAGGAAATTCAAAGATAACGGCTTGATTGCGAACTATAGGTCTTTCTTCTTTCTGCTTATGCTGAAGAGGAAGATCATATTATATATGTATTTGTACACCTTTTTCCAATTGCCAACATACCACTCATCTTCTAGTCTTCGCCTTCTTCGTTTGTGGTGCGCTCAACGAAGACACATCTGCCGAAGCTGCTAAGCTTCGTCGTTTTGGTCGTCCACTACTTGTAAAAAGCTGTGGTTCCTCTTGCTCCGGTTGTACCAGTTCGGGTTCTGCATCTTCTATATCGTTTTTGATGCTGAGGTCTGCACTTGCCAGTTGATCGACTGACGGCGTGTTTAGTTTCGTCCGTCTCGCTTGTGTCTCCGTTCCCGATACTGTCGGCTCTGTCTCTGCTGAGGACGACGGATTGTTTATTCTTGGCGCCCGAGTAGTTCTAAGCTGCGAGTTTGAGATCATTATGATTGTAGAAGACGACGTAGAGGTGACGGATATGTTGGAATTTGTGGGCGATGTAGGGACGATGCGTGTCGTCTCAGAAGTTTCGAAATCATCTTCCAACTGACTCGGCGAGGGCGACGGTGTTAGTGATGGCGATATTTCGGTATTATAGACAGAGGTAGCAGCGAACGAAGGGTCGGCGATGGAAGGGACACCTGGCGAAGAGACTAAAGAATTTGAAAGAGCGGATGAGACCGGAGACGAAGGATTGAGGACTAAGTTGGAGGGGTTAGATTGCGAATTTGATTCGCCTGTCTCTTGTGGCTCTTCGGACGGTAGCACATCCTCGACCATCTGGATGTCATCCGCCGTTGGCGACGGCAACCTCTCTACTTCTCTTCTTTTTCCAGTCCCGTCATCGTCCTCCTCCTCCTGATCTTCGCCATCATTTAAGGCTATATCTGATGCATCCCCTTTCGGCGCGTCCTCAACTAACATTTTTTCGGCTTCAAGTACTTCTGTATCTACCTCATCATCCTCGGGGCCTTTAGTCTCCGGTGCAACCTCCTCGACTTGAGTCAGGTCCTGAAGGACTTTACCTAAAGCGATACTTCTTAATCGAAGAGACCGAAGCACCGCCTGTCTCTGAGCTATGAGGGATGCGAGAGATTCTTGGCGTTCCTGTATCGCGCTATAAATATGAACATGTGTTTTAGTTGGAGGTAAGACAGGAGTCATCTGTTGTGCTATATGATTTATCGAGACCTACGTTTCAAGGTCATTCCGTTTGCCAACAGCCAAAATTTTTTGTGCAACGTCATCGTATTCCATCTTTTGCTTGCGCTCTTCTTCTGCACTTTGAAGTCTTTCTCGTAAGGAAGCGATCTCAAGAGTGTGTTGAGGTCGTTTTCTCTCTAAAAATGAGCACATTGACGGTAAATTCGTGAGTCGAGTTTAATATTCAGCTCGAGGTGATAACATCTAGAGATTGAATACCGGCAACATACCAATCTCCTTTCCTTTGGCAGCATACGTCTCTCTCATTTTTGCTTCCATCCTCCCAACAATCCCAGCTTTCTTAACATGCAACTCCAAGTTCTTGAGTTCGACGTTGAATACCGAGTATGCCTCAGTATTCTTATCCTCCACCGAAAGGGTTCCCCTTAGTTTAGCGGCTGGGTTTTCACTCGAGGAGGCTTCCATGTCAACATCCTTCTCGATAGTGGACTGATTAGATCGGCGTTCCAAAGTAAGGATGTTTTTTAAAGTTTTGCGGATCCCTCGTTCATCGTTGGATAGCCGAGACTCGATAATTCGGTCTAACCGAAAGTCAAACAAGAACAAAACGAAGGATATATGAGCCAAACAATCTATGCGAGGAGACGCGTCGGACACACCTTCTTGAGCTACCGTCAGCGGCTTGAGCTTAATTGGAGGCAAGGTTGAAATGGAGGCCTCCATGATGTAAGTCTGCGTATGTAGTCGTCTTTTCGTATGTTTGTGAGTTGAGTTATTACGTCTGTAGAGATTTCGATACAAGATGGAAGATGAGAGTGAAGAAGAGGGAACAGAATGGTGTAGAGAATAATGTGAAATATAATTAGAATTTCTCTCTTGAAAACTCCATCAACCATCCATCCCAACTTGTCTGTTGACTTGCTATTTGTTCTTACGCCACATTTCTAGACCACAATTCAAAGCTATGGACGATCTTTCTCCTCGAGAAGACGGAAGGCAGCCTTCTCAGCAACGTCAATTTTCTGTAAAATTTGGAACGCTCTCCAGGGCTGATGGTAGCGCTCGAGTATCGATGGGTTCGTTTCTCTTCCTTCTCTTTCCCCCCGATAGTCAGAGTCTATCTGGTTCTTCTCAGTATACAGTATTGACTAGTTGCGGTTCAAATTTCTTTCATGAATGACTACAATCTCATTATAATTCTATGGTCTCAGGAGCTACGACCCTTCTGGCTTCTTTCTCTGGACCCATCGAAGTTCGAATAAGGGATGAGCGATTGGATCGAGCAACACTTGAGGTCTCACATCGACCGCTAGACGGAATTTCTGGTAGGTGCTGTTTCCAGCCTTCTTGATGAACCACTCTCTGCTAATACCAACTTGTTCGTGAATTTTGTTCAGGTCTCGCTTCTAAGACACTCGCTTCAACCGTCGAGACGTCACTACTCCCCCTTCTAAATCTATCCGCACACCCTCGTTCGCTTGTACTCCTCACCATTCAAGCACTCTCCGCCCCTCCGCTTCCAGTATTCCCGAATCCCCCGAAACATACTTTGTTTGAGCCAACCACTCCCAAACGACCTCTCCGATCGCCTCCGACATCCGAAAAGGCATTATCGATAACAGCCGCCAGTTTGGCCGCGTTGGACGCCGGGTCGATAGGGATGTTAGGACTTGCGGTTGGGGCATGCTGTGCATTGTTGCCTGGTGAGGGCAAACGCTGGGTGGTTGATCCTACGTTCGAGGAAGAACGAAGTGCGGTGGCAATTTTCGGGGTTGGCTATGCTTTTGGGGCTTCCTTTAGGGTCGCTGCCGAGGAAGGCAAATTAATTGAGGGTGGAGAGAGTGTGGTTTGGTTTGAGGGTGAGGGTGAATTTGACGAAGAAGACGTAAGTGCAGTTTTTTGCTGGTCTGTTGAAACCGATTTCTCTTTCCGGTGATGAGGGGAGTATAAAGAAGCATGGTCGAATCTGCTGTTTCTTGATACACCTAATGATCAAAGAGTATGATACTTTGTCCTGCTCACATCCGCCTTCTCTTTTTACCTTGCATTCATCAATTTCAAAAACTACAACCTCCTTTGGATTCAACCATATAGATCACTACCGCTCTAGCCATAACCCTCACCAACGCACGGGAGACCCACGATCAGATTCGATCGAGTTTCGAATCGCATTTCGAAGGCGATACGACAGCTGGTGGGCAGACCGAGCTTGAGTCTCAAGACGCCATGGACTTATGATCATTCTCTTAGACTTCAGCCTCTGGCTTTCTCATCTAAATCTTTTGAGTTTTGTGCAGAAGGGTCACTTGATGCTATACGACGAAAGAAAGCTCAAGAAATTCGAGTCAAGAGAATTATGAGCCCTTGACAGCTGATAAGTGATTCATTGACAATCTACACGAGGAACAATAGCAGGAAGAGAGGGCTAAAACCTAAAATAATAAAGACAGAATAAGAAATCAAATTGGCTTAAACAGAGGATTGACTCGAAGAAACGAACAATAGACAAGGGGGAAAGAATGAGAGACAGGGAAAAGGAACTTGGTACAAAGAGGATCAGAAGGAGAAAGACAGACAGCTAAAACCAAGAGGAAAAGGAGACAACAATAAAGAAGATAAGCCTACTCGGCTAAACTGGCGACAGCGTGATTTAACTCCTCATCTGTCGCTGACGTCCCAAACGGACCTTCCACATCTGTCTCTCTACTCCCTTCATCCTGTTGTCCCTGTTCTTGCTGAGTGACAATGACGAGTGATGGATCGACAGGGTGATGATGATCTGAATCAGAAGGCTCCAGATGATGCTCAGTCAATTGGGAGTCGGATCGGAGAGATTCGTCCGAGTGAGTGTGAGCATGGGCATGAGTATGAGCATGGGCATGGGCATGATGAAGATGGTCCTGATGGGCTGATGACACACTTTCATCCTCTTGCTGTTGAAGCTGTTGATGCTGTTGATGCTGATGTTGTTGCTGCTGAGAGAGACCTTGTCCAACATCGTTCTCATTTAGCCCAACATGTTGTAAACCAGCGTCAACCAAAATTCCGTTCATTTCTCCCTCCTTCCAGAACCGACACTTTTTCCTGTCTCCTCGACCTGGACAAGCTAAGCCATCCCCGCCATTTGCTTGACAAACTCTGCAGTGTCGACGTTGACGATCCTTACCTGCAGTGGGTGGTAGAATTGCTGGAAGGGAGGTCAAGCCAGATAGATGCGGTAGCGAAGGAAGAGGTGAGTGAGACGGATGAATGGAGAGTGAAGTCTGAGTAGAGTATTGTCCGAATGGCTGGGAGGAAGGTCCTGCTTCAGGCAGGATTGATCCATTAAGAGAAGATATCTCGTCTGCATGATGTTGTTGCTGCTGCTGTTGTTGTTGCTGTTGCTGCTGTTGGATATGATGTTGCTGGTGATGATGTTCTGAATGATCAGATAGGTGAAGTTGACCGGATGAAGTCGCGTTCGAATCTGGTTGGTCCCAATCGTTTCCAGACGAAGGGATCACAGTTTGAACTCTTTTATCTAGATCACAGTTTGCTCGAACATATCGACCGGGGCAGATTAGCGCCCCGACTTTATCGCCATATCCCAGACATCGTCGGCAGTTTCGGGGCCCTCTAGGAGACTGCGCTGATGGCGAAACCCTCGCATATGGCTTCTTTCTCAATAGCTGAGCGGTTATAGAATTCGGCGTCATCGGTTGGCGATTTCTAATCGACCCAGGCGAAGGCGAAGGAGACCCGCGTGATATCATTTGGGATTGAATCTGTGCCGCGCGTGCTTGTTGAGCACTCGACTGAATAGCAGATGCGATCAAGCGATCCTGAGATGAAGGAGAGGTGTGGATTCGACCTCCACCGACGTCGTTCTTTGAAGCCAGAGGGTGAGGTTTTACATCCATGGACTGTCCGGGTTGGTTACTTGGTCCTTGTCCGTCATCGCCAACTAGATCAGGATCAATCGACATATCTTGAGAATGGGTCGCACCGACAGCTTCCTCATCGTCCTCACCATCGTGATGAATGTCGGGTGTGTGTGCGCCAAGAGCACCATGTGCATGTTCATGAGCCACCGAGTCCGGTAGATGAGGGTCCTTCAGAGCGGAGGCCGTCCTGAGCAAATTCATCACTGCTTCTGGCAGACCAACCGGGTTTTCTCCGTTATGCATCCGTTCCTGCACCCGCGCAAGCTCATGGTTGCCAGTATTAATTGACTGGAGAGCGAGAATCATCTCCTGGTTTGAGCTACCAGGGAAAGAATGGTGATCCAGCAGGAAACCACTGTCATCTAATCCATGAGCCAAGTTGATTCCGGACGAGCCTGCGGAAGGTTCGAGGGGATTATGAGGTCCAGTGACACGGAAAGTGGGGGTTCCGTCCGAGAGGAAGAATCTGTCGTTTGATGCGTTATCTTCAGGTCCTTCCGAAGTATCTAAAGCTTCGGAGTTGTCTGACTCGTTCACTCCACCATTCGTCTCGGTGCCTTCTGCGGACACGATAGGTTCTAAGTTGACGCGTAAGTTTCCGTATTGAGTGTTGACTTCGGTAAGAATCTGTTCTGCCAGATCGTTGAGCAATGCATCTCTTTCACCCGAGTGGCTGATGATGATATGATTCCTAAGACCCGGTCCTTTGGCCGGGAAGCGCTATTGATGTGTGACGGCGATGTAAAAAGATTTATTGAGGTTTCAAACAGGTTAGTAAGAAGGATTATGACAATATAAGCCAAATCAATGGACGGATGGATGATCGGTCGCTTACTCGGACACAGACGGCAAATGGACAGTTGACTGGTAGGTAGTTGGCGGCTAGAGAAAGGAAGAAACCGGACGCGTCATGATACCACAGATAAATAGCATAAAAGAGTGAATAGGCGAGCAGATGGACGAATAAATGGATAGATATAACAGAACGAGGAACATACTCAGACCGGTTTCACCCTTGATGTCACCCGAGTTGGATACCCTCGGTCTGCCAGCTCCTGATCGAGCTCCTCCAGCGTTATGTCCTATTCTACACACGCAAATTGACGTAAAAGCGAACCAATTGAACCAAATGATACGTAAGTACGTGGATCGAGCGTGAACATGAAACCTAAACGTGGAACATGACCAGAATCGATGCATGTAAGAGACGTATATAGGAAAATTTTCAAAACCTACTTGTTCTTGGATCCTAAGAAGGTGTAAAAGGTACGTTGAAGGATCATATGAGACGCGCAGGTCAGTCAATCTGCTAGCCATCGAGCGTGAATTCACTAGCCAAGCCGATCAGCTATCAAGATAACGAGGTTCCTACCCTTATGCCTTCCCATGACGAATGTGATGATTGAAACTAGCAACGAAAAGCAACGCAATTAACCATCATATCGGACAGGCTGATGGATGGATAGATGGATGGACGATTACGACACTCACACGAGAAACACAGGCGTCAGAAGTTCCAATGTCTTGCCGTGTTTGTGGTCGTTGGTTGACTTAATTATTTGGTTGTTGAGAAAAAATCACTTCTCAACTAAGCACTTATGTAAGCTGACTTATGAATTTTGATTCTGATTTTGATTTCCCATATACTAAGATAGTGTATTCATTGCAAAACCATCATATATCCACAAGACTTTCCAAACTATTCTTCATCAATTCCGTCAAACTCCTCCTCGTCCTCTCCCTCGGCAGAGGCCTTGAAGGCGTCGTCAGGCACAGAGTACAATCGAACGATAGCTTTGTTGGGGTCCTTGACAAGGACGTATCGACCCTCGGGCTGCTTCATGCAAAGGTCAACGATGGTTCGGACAATACCCCATCCGTTGGCAACAGACAAGTTCATCTGAGCCGCGAAGTCCTTGGGCTTGTAGGTCTGCGTACCGAGGACGACGTGTCGAGTTCGGTCCTTGGGAGTGGCTCGTGCGATGTAGCTTTAAAAGATAACATAACCAGGGGTATCAATATCTATCAGAGATCACTTGATCATCTAGCACGGAGAAAGAGAGAACGTACGCCATCTTGATCACCTCAGCCCCAGCCAAAATACTTTGAATAGCCCACCTGGCCAACTTGGCGCTGTTGTTCTTCATCTCCTGAGCAGCAATGGCTCCTCGACCTGAATCCAATTTCTGCTTCCAATCGACGACTGTACCAGAAGGTCCATTCAACAAAGTTCGAACGTTGACGAACTGATCCGGCTGAGAGCTTCCCTTCTCCGCCTTAATGACTGAGTCAACCTCGGTTCGAACGACAACCGAAATCGGCTCCTCGTCGGAAGGGGTCGAGATGTCGAACTTTCGATATCTGTATCCACAGGATGCCAACGGATCCGTCGACTCTTTAGGGTTGTAGAACGGGTTTGCCTTGCCGAGATCCACCTTGGATGACGGTTTCTTCTTGGCGGCCTCGGCAGCGGAAACAACTTGGCAGGCGTAGTTGAAATTGACAAAGGTAGCCTCAAGCGACAGCGAGTTGGCAGCGTTTGAGGGGTCGGTCTCGGAGGTCTCGAGAGGAGGCTCAATCGCGTTCTCGTTCACTGTGATGAAGTCGAACGCACCTCCCTCCCTCTTGTCAAGATAGAGGTTATCACCCTCCCTGTTGACGACGATGTCCCAAGAGTTCACACTTCGAGGGGCACACATGAGCACACTGAGAATTGCATCAGTCGTGTAAACCCGGGCGGTATCTTTCGAGGCGAACTCTTGAATAATAGGGTCGTCCGACGTCGTAGGATTGAATTTGGTTCGATCGATCGTCTGAAGAGGCTGGGAAGTCTTGGTGGTGATTCGGTCGTATGACTTCTCGTATGCGTAAACGGTTCCGTATGAGGCAAGAGTCTCGGGCTCAGAGACGGCGAGGGACAGCTTGGAGAGTCGGTTGAACTCGATCTCCTCAAGAACCGGCCATTCGGGACTGATGGCGACAGAGGACTCCCTGACTCGGGTGTTCTAGAAACAAGAGAAAGATAGCCGTCACATAAAAAGAACCGATCAATTTTGTCTGTTGGCACATCTTGAATAACAAATCTTTCCTTGAAAGGAAGAGGTGGAACTCACCTGGTTCCAGTTGTTAAAGCCACCTCTGCCTCCGCCTCGAGTGTAGTTCCTCTGTTGAGCACCTCCCCTAGCAGCTTGAGCTCCTCCTCGACCAGCCTGGGCTCCGCCTCGACCACCTCGGTTGCCACCTCCTCCAATCCGTCCGATACCAAGTCCTCCCTGGTTCCTGGGCTTGAGACCAGCCGATGACTTGTTGTCAACGAGGGAGAAGGACTTCTCGTCTTCGCCATGAACGTATCCGAATGCATCATTGGTGGTGCCAGAAGAAGCTCCGTCTCGTCGGGTTCGAGCATTGTAGGCGGCGGAGGAAGGTCGAGCGGACGAGCTCGAGGCCTGACCGGCAGGAGCATCATACCACTCGACGATTCGCTCAATTCGGTCAGCCTTGTTGTAGTGGGCGTAGGGAATACTACAAAGGGAGAATATAAAACGTTTATGTGGTTTAGCGATAAAATGTCTTTTATAAAACCATCGAGCTAGCCACGTCTTTTTGTTATACAAAGAAGAGAATGGAAAGAGGAAAAGAGAAACTCTGCAGGCGCGAGCAGATGTATGATGAATGGCTAAGAAAAACTCTACTAACTCTTTGAATCCAGTAGAGAGATGGGATCCAGAAGGACCCCATGATCCATCGGCGTTGTCGATGATCTCGGGAAGGACAAAGTCAGTAGACATGATGGATAGAGTGATGGATGTTGAGGAGAAAGGCACGAAAAGAAAAAAAGAAAAGGACAGAAGAGGCAAAAAATACGAATATTGCTTATGTAAGCGAAACGATCACCTTACCATCGCTTCTCACCCTCCTTCATCATATCATCCACATCGACCATCAGTTTAGACCTCACTATGGCCTCCCGTCTCTCTGCTCTTTCAATTGGTTGGTTCGACTTGACAGGATGTGCTATATCTGCGCGTCTTTTGTCCTCGAGCTGACTGTTTCTGTATTTTCTCCTATGATTTAGCAGGTCAATCACCTACACCACCGCCTAACAGTGTCTATTCGTCTCCATCATCCAGATTCTCGCTCCCGATAACAAATCAGTCCAGCGGAGTGAGCACGCCCTCTGCTCTGAATGCATCTAAGAGAGTGTCTCAAGCTGGTAACATTTTGGAAAGACCGTAAGTCAGAATTCGGATATCAGGCCTTGTCTAAATTTAGCTGTCGAAAGATCTGAAATGCACTCTGTTGAAACAAGCTGATCTCTTGCGCATTTCTGTATTGATTAAGGTATAACAAATCGCTTCGCTCAGAAATCTCTCTCTCGGCCATCTCATTTCTTATATCAGAGATAATCTCATACTGCCAATCAAGAGTAGATAGCATAGCAGAACTCGAGTCGCGGTACGTTATCTCATGTCCAATCCTTCTACTCCGGGTAAGCGCGTCGCATATTGAACAGAACCTTCGATGCCTCGTCATTAAACAGTTTGTCGTCCCTAGGACATCACGTTGGAACAAGAATTCTCTCACTGCTTCTGTTAAGAAATCTCTTCTCAAACACAAGCTCACTGAAAGTACGTTAAAGAAGTAGCTGACTGAGCGTAACCCACGAATCTATCCCTGTCGTCGCGTTTTGTTCTATCGATCAAATACTGAATATATGCGCTTTGCACAGGATCCGAAACGGGAAGCCAGGTTGATTCCTACCCTTCAATTCATTCACAGTCAAGTATACAAAGCTGCTTTTGGTAAACCTGCTGATGGACTGGAGAAATCTTTTGGAGGAGACGACGAATGTAAGGCGTTTTTACGCTCTGTATAGAAAACCACGAAACAATCTTCGAATTCATTACTCATTGGCAAACAATTTATATTACTTGGATTCATCTTCGATTCCAAAGATCAAATTTCGATGAACGTCCCTCCTTTAACCCAGCATATCTCCATTCCTAAAGATATGTCGACACTATCTTGCGAGGCCTTCACGGCGGGTATCGTAGAAGGTGTCCTTGATGGACTGGATTTCGTTCGTTTCTTCCTCTGCTTCGCTTCTTCAAATAAAATAGAAATTGACATCGATGTATTTCTTTTGTGCGTGTGTACATATCCTAAAGCCTGCAAAGGTGACTGCTCATTCCGTCCCTACGGATGGATTTCCTCAACGAAGTGTCGTCCTGATCAAGCTAGATCAAGAAGTCATGCTTCGTGAAGCCGCTCTTGCCGCTGGTCGATGAAATCTCTAGTTTGATCTCTTTAAAACAATGATGCTTGTATATAGTGATGCCTACCCTCAACATGAACTTGAATAGAGCGGCTGACTTGCTGCTGATAAATCATGTAAGAAGATGACTCTCTTTCCACGTCCCTCCTATCGTCTCTCGAAAGTCTTCACTTTCGATCTCAAGATTCATTGAATACGCTTTCTTCAAGGGAAACCTCTGATCAAGTTTGTTCCCAGAGTAATCCACCAACCTCTCATGAACGCTCCCCAGCCTTCCTCTTCTAGCATCTTTCTAGTGCAGTCCTGCATGCCAACAGCAACAAGGACAGAAACAGAGACAGTTCGATGATCATCAGATGAGACTCTCTTGGAGAAAGAATCAGAGTGAGATTTACGTACGATCATGCCAACATAAGGTGCCTCTCCAGCATCCCTGTAACCGACCACATCTTCTCCTTCAGCAATGAACGGGACTTCACCTGAGATTTCTTCGGTGGCCGAAGGATCAGACGGATCTCGATTTCGTTGCAGAGATAGCCGAGTCGTCATTACCTCAAGAGGTGTGAGGATGATGGCTGAAAGGCCTTGGAACTGAAGGACGAATTCAAATCGGGTAACACCGAACAGAACCAGAGAAGCTTAACTGCACACTCTCAAACCTCACCAAGTATTGTTGTTAAATAAAGCAAGAGAGGCAGAAGATGACGTACCAAGAAGAATACAATTAGCCTGAATGTGCTCACGTTCGCAAACAGCTGTTCGTCCTGTTCGTCAGACGCGCCTCTGTTCGCGTTACTCCACGCTTCGCCAACGATGGCGTTTCGCATAATTCTCATGAGGAGGACCGTCCACCCGACGTAGATCGCTGTGATTGCAAGCAACCCAGGCGTAAGCCAAAGGATCCAAGGTTTTCTATATTCATACGGCGTGAGGAGGAGCTGAAGCGACTGCTGAAGTGATCTCTTCTCTCGATATGGAAGCTGATATGGTGTTGTGATTGCTCTGTGAAACTTGTCGGACGTTAAATACGAGGAAACTGTAACGCAAAACGACCAAGAAAATGATCACATACCGGTTGATCAAGATAGTTCCTGGAACGGTAATGAGTGCCAAGAAAACAGTGACAAAGCCCATTTGGATGCCAGATGGATCGGGCACGGCAAGCGTACCCGAGGGAAGAATCGAGACTGTGGCGCCCAGAAAGATGAATACAAGAGAGGTGGTGAGGGTATGGAGACAAGTATAAGGGATAACGCCTGTTTTCGAAACGATAGACCGCAGTGGTAAATATGTAAGGTTTCGGAAGAGGGAGGTTGTTTGGGAGCTTAACGTGGAACAACCTACCTTTGTACATGCCGTCCCAACCCTCTAAATTCTTTACTCGAATCATCATCGCCCAAAGAGAATTGACTACAGGTCCGACTCTGTTTTCAAATAAGAACACAAAATCGAATCAAAGAGTAAGACATCTACGTAGACCCGCACACAAGGGTTGAGCCTGCGGGCCAGCGATAAATGACAGTAAGGCGCTGTAGACAAACCTGGCGTCTTCTTCATCTAGGCCCACTCCTCGAGGGGTGTAGTTTGCCCTGAACCGAACGAGAGCACCCACAAGAGGCATGACAAAGATTGCTCTCAGGGTGACGAGCACCAGACTACATATGGTCTCACACATCAATTAACGAAAGCGCATTCAGATCGAGCGGATCAAAGGAACCGAGCTGGTTAGAACTCTAATAGCGAAGGGCGTGACGGGTGATTTGGAAAACAAAAAGCGAGAAACAAACACGCCAATGGAGCAATACGTACGCTAATAAGGGCGCGAGGACTATGAGGATAAGTAGTTCCAAGAAGTCCATGGTTTGAGGGTCGAAACAGATGGAAAATGAGATGAAGGGAAGAAGAGTAAGTGTGTGTGTGTGTGTGTGGAGATGAAACTTGTATGGGGAAGGTGTGAGTGAGTGTGGCAGTTGAACAAGGCTGTGCAAGACATTACCGCATAAGGCCGGTAAAAGATCATTCGGACAGTGTGGACGGAGAAAGCATACGACTCAGTAGGCAGGCGATCGATGGACAACTCCGAACACCCATGCTTGGTAGATATCGGCTTTAATCATCATAACAGAGTATTCCTCGAGTTCTATTGATGGCCAAGGCCATGAAACATAGAGTAGGCTCCGGGTCAATGCAAATAGAATAAAAAGGGCGCTTGATTTGACGGTCAATTTCGAACGCTTATCGGAACAAAATTGCCTCTAAGAAGCAAAAGGGAAACGGAACAATTTATGTTTCGTTCTATCTTCCTTTCTTTCTCTTCTATTGTACAAGCGATCAAGAAAGTCCATCAAACCATGGCTTCAAGTTTTGTCAACAATTCAAGGTCTTCAGAACAGCCAGAATTTGAGCTAGACCAGATTCCGGCTGTGTATACGGATACATCGAATCTGCATGGGGAATCCAGACGACCCAGTCTCGACTCTCAGAGATATAACAATTCGAGTAGCAGGCGCAGTGAAAGTCCTTATGGTTTGAGCTCACAGCACAGCGCAAACCAGGAGGTGTCTATCTCAGAACTGCCACCAGTCGTAAGTTATCTGGTTGTGTCTTACTCTGCCTTTCGGGTCAAGGCAAAGATCGATAACAAACTTCCTTGGATTGGAGTCATATTTCTGTAGGATGGCGGATTTGACGCATATGCGTATTTGGCGGCTGCATTTGTTGTAGAGCTGTTGGTGTGGTCTCCTCCGTTCAGTTATGGAGTTTTTCTTGAATGTAAGTCAAGATGTATCTTGAATATCTTTGGTAGTCAGTCAGAGGTATGCTGATCACCATCAAAATTTCTGATGATCGAAAGACTACCGATCCACTCTTTTTCCGGATGACAAATCCGCTCTTCTTCCTCTAATTGGATCTATCTCGTCAGGATTGATCTATCTGCTATCCTTAGTATTAATTCCAGTGTTCACTAGATGGCCTAACCAGAAGCAGAATAGCATGTACGTTGGTACAGTACTCTGTGTCATCGGTTTGCTATCTGCAAGCTTTGCTAAGACGCCCAGTAAGACTTTTAATCTCGATCCTCTTCTCGATCAAGTTGTAACCAGTACAAAACACTCATACGATCGTGGTCAATAAACCAATCCAGGTCAACTCGTTATAACCCAAGGTGTCATCTTCTCATGTGGAGGAGCCGCCCTCTATTTTTCGGCGTCCACTTTTGTGTGGGAATGGTTTGTTGTCCACAGAGGAATGGCAAACGGACTTATTTTCTGTTCGTCTCTTCTTGACGTTGGTTTGTAGCCTTGCTTCGATTTAGAAACTCACGCGCGATACTTTTTTTCCAATGACCACTATGAAGCTGGAACTGGGTTAGGAGGTCTCTTCATGCCGCTCGTTTTGAACTGGATTCTCAAAAAATGGGGACATGAGACCACTCTTCGAGTTCTCGCCATCATCTTCGCCGTTTTCATTCCCCCTGTTCTACCTTTCATAAAGAGTCGATACCCAAAGAGTCAAGTGGTTGGTACAAGAAGAGTAAACTGGAGCTTTGTTCGAAACCCTGCATTCTGGATGTTCACGGGTAAGCCTGCCGTTCTATCTCATACTTGTCCCAAGATGTTGTCTCATCGAATACGGGGTTTGATTGATTCTCGTCTTATTCGCTATCTCAGCGGCCAACACGTTGCAAGGGCTCGGAATCTTTATCCCTTCCATCTACATCCCCAGTCAGTTTTCTCGTCTTTAAACAAAAAAAAACACCTGTCTGAGATCCTTGTTGACTCTATCCTTTGTGTTTATCTCATCTTTACAACAGCCTTCGCGTCTGATCTCGGATTGACAACAAACTCTGGAACGCTGTGTCTCTCTTTGATGAACGCCGCTGCTTGCTTTGGAACTATCTTGTTAGGCTGGCGTGTGTTACTTTCTTCCTTCCTTGTCTATCTTTTCACAGCCTCATGTAGTGCAGCCAGCAGACTTACCAATCTATATCTATTGAAAACGTTTGTAGTCTCGGATAAGCATCTGGTGTTAGGCATCTTACTTTCTGGTATCGGGTCATCGCTCTCCGCGTTTTTTGTGTGGGGATTCTCTTTATCTCTTGCACCTCTTCTCACATTCAGTATCATCTTTGGCTTCCTTGGACCCAGTATGTTCTCACTATTTTTCAAAACATCATCTTATCTCGCCCCAGCTTTTTGATATTTGCTAACTGCGTATTTCTCTTCTTGCTCGTGCGCTATGACGCTTCGCATCCAACAGGCTGGTCAGCGATGTGGCCTCGTTTCATCAGCGCTGTCTCGGTCGACCCAACCGAGACACTGATTCTCTACGCAATCTTTGTCTCCACCCGAGGTTTAGGTAACATTCTATCCGCTCCGATCTCCACTGGATTACTTACTGCGGGCCAAAAAGGATTCGCCTCTGCCAAAGGAGCTTATGGGTTGAGCGACTATGCCCCCCTAATCTTATTCACGGGAGCGACCATGATGGTTAGTTCGTTTGGGGCTTGTTATGCGTTCTTCCCCAAACCGGACAAGTCCGAGACAATCGAGATTAGTGTGAGGACGGGCGAATTAGATGAGGACCGGAGAGGTGTTTAGGAGCCTCAGGGATTAGCCACCAAAGCTCAAAAAGGAACGTGACGAGGAAATATCTAGCCCCAGACGTTCAAATGGGACCCGGACGATCAAAAATAGACATCATCAAAGGAATAGAGATGTCCCAATATAGGATTATGAAAGAAACTCGAAATGTACATGTAAATTTTAGTAAGGAGTAAAAAAAAGTCGAAAGACGGAAGATAGATCAAACCGCGTACAGAATGCGATTCTTCATATGAAGAACGATGTGGGAATGATTAAAAGAACAAGAAAAAGTTTAAGTTACAGCTGATGAAAGTCAAATAAAAGTTTCAAGCCACGTAGATATGGCCAATTATTCACCGTTACCCCATCCGTCTATCTAGGATACTCGCTACTCTTCCCCTTCTCTCCAGTTAGGCATGTCCTTTGGCATTCTGATCTTTGAAGATCTTTAGGAACCCAAGTTGGCCAACGATCGTCTCATCGAACTGATCTCTACTTGCTTTAGCTCCAGCCCCATTCATATCTTCCTCCCCATCGGTTGCCTCGTCGTCATCTTCTCCTACTATCCTGGGGAATGAGCTTCCTGAGGTGTTACTAGCATTCCGGCCGTCATCGCCTCGAGCAGCTTCAAGTTGTAGACCTCGCTCGTTACACAGATGAAGAAGACAGATGAAGCAGTACGAGGTCGATATATCACTGAATTTGGATGACGGATAAGATGACTGGAGAGAAGACACTACGGTGGAGAACACACGAGGTTGGGTTGGATCTTCTGCTGTTGTTGGACGAGTAGTGGACTAGAAAGCGACACGGCAGTGATAGCGAGAAAATCACGTTCAGTTAAATGTCGCGCATTAAGCTGAAATATAAAGGATACAAAGAACGAGAAAAAATACCGACCTCAATCTCTTCATCTTCATCTTCGCCCTCGATAGGAGGCGCAAAAATATCTAATCCTTTCCAGATCGAATCCTTGAGCTTCTTGACATCCACTCGTTTGGCTCGTTTCGAGAACTTGACGTAATCAGGTCTCGTTCGTTTCAGGCCTTGTGTTCCCGCCCAAAGGGTTTCTTCTTGTTCTTCGGGGGGAATCATCGAGGATGATGCGCCTGGCTCAGCATCGGAATCTGCATCTAGCATATCTTGGTTGTCGAACCCGACGGGACCGTCATAATCGTCGTCATTAAAGAATTGAGTGGCGAACGGAGGCGGATCGGCTTGAGCTATGATGCCAGTAAAAGATAATGACAAATTGGAGTTAGGATGACACAATGGCACAAGACACTGAGAAGGATAGTTTGAGCTCACAACCAAAGCCATCATCTTCGTAAATGTCATTTCGGATATCAGCTTGATTAGAAGCTGCCTGAGCCCAGAATTGCTCATCAACCTCTCCATCGCCTCGGAATACTAAGATGGAATGTAAAGAAACGGTTGTCAACAATTGAATATCGAAGTGCCATCAGAGTCGCATGAAATATGATGGGCTGTGAAGGGGTCAACATACTAGGCGGATTATCTCCTGTATAAGCGTGTCCTCCCTGTCTCCTCATTCTCAACTGAATCAAAGAATTCAGCAGACGGAATCAGTATTTATATGTATAAGAATTGTGTAGGAAGCCAATGTCGAACATACTGTGAAAAGTTTCTTCGTGAATAATCTGAGCAATTGACTTGATGAGAAATGTAAGTCATCTGGTAAGAGGTACTTCTTGACCTCCTTTTCCCTCTCTTTATCATCCTTAGCTTTTTTCTTGGCCGCTGCATTCGAAGGCTTCTTCTCTGATTTGGAAGAAGAACTCGCCAAGCGCCTAGACGAAGAAGCAGGTAGAAGGATGGACGTCTTGGAACTCGGGAGCTCGAAAAGTTTGGATGCTAGTATGAGTGGTTCAGAGGATAAGAAGTCGATCGTCGGAGGAGGTTTTCGAGACGTCTTCACCAGAGTTGATGATGGGTTCTCGGAAACGGCGTCTGCCAGTGATGAATGAAATCAGTGGATCACAGAGACGATCAGATACATTATTCTTCAGAACTTCCAATGAGGAACCCAAGGAGACACCGGCAGACCGACCTTTCTTTCCGAATGCCACCGTTCTTCTCGTCTTCCAGTGTTCCGGTCCTGCCCAATTTCTTGCCAAGAGCTGTCTATCGAAGTAATCAAACATCTCCTCGCCTTGTCCAGCGCTATCCTCTCTACCTTCTCCACCAACCATGGCCATCACCAAGTCTTTCTCATTTGGCTGTCTTCTCGGATCAAATGGCTCGAATCCAAATCCTCCTCCCGAGCTACCTCCAGAAGCGCCCACCGGATTTCCGTCCTCATCGACAGCGCCGTCTTCATCATAACCATCTCCCTGGCCGCCACCAAAATCATCCCCTCCTGCACCTCCCCCGCCACCGTTATGATCGTCGTCAAAGTCGAAGAAGTCATGTTGGGCGTTTGAACCCGGTTCGTCTGGATTCTCAATGTCATCATAAGAGACTCCGCTGGCGGCGGTAGCAGCGGATGAAGCAGAAGCTACAGCGGCGTTAAGACTAGCTATGTCGAAGGATAGCATATTCGAGGACGAAGACGAAAAGACGAAGCCACTCAAAGCGGATGTGATCTGTAGTGGAGCAATAGGAGATGGATGTTGAGACAATTCTGGGAATTTTACTTCATAGATTGATAAATTCCGATCCAATGAATCAATACTACATTCCTAGAGGCGTAGAGTGAGGAGGCATGGATGCAGAAGAAAAACACCAAATACATACTTCTCAAAGCCTGGATATCAACCTTTCCACTTCCGGTCGTTTTGGCAAGTCTTCTCTTCGATTCTTCTTCTTCTTCTTCCTCTTCTCGAAGATCTACGTCTCCCTCCTCCTCCAGCACAACATCACCTGCATCGAAAATTAACCGCATCCCTCCAGCAGATCCAAGGTGGTTCATCAGCAAACCAGCTGCACCTCCTTCGTCGAAATCAGCCGAAGTCTTTTTAAACAACGGATCAACAAAGAACTCGAGATCAAGTTTCTTGTTAGATAGTGAATGGAAGGAAGGCGCTAGGGTAGAATTTTTGGAGTGGGTCTGCAAAAATCAAAGGAAGAGAGGTTAATTCTGTTACCTGAATCGAGAGAGGATTTTTCAGATAACAGAGATAGATACGCATACTTTTCTTTTCTTTCTAACAATACCATCCTCTCCTTCTTCGCCCTCACTTCCTTCTTCACCATCTTCCCCTCCTTCTCCTTCTCCAGCTCCCGTCTCGCTTAGACCGCTGAGTAATTTTCCGGTCTCTGTGAAAGCCGAATCAACTCGACTCGTCCAAATTTTGACACATCCGTCCAGTGTAGAAGATGCTTTTTGAAAGTTGATAGATTGGTCGTCTGGTCCATTCCGAAGGAGTGTCAGGTCGGCAAAGTAGTCGATCAATGCAAAGTTCCAAGTATTGTTGACAGTGATTTTCTGAATTTTTCCGAAGTATGGAATGGGTAGGAAACACACGATATCAGAAGAAGGAATGTTTGATATATCTGATATCATCTACAGAAGACAGCTTGCAATGGATAAAGTTTGTGAGATCTAGACTCACGTTGTCCGTAGCCATCTTCATCCACTCCTCAAACTTGAGACTCATCTCCTCCATGCTCTCTACCGGCTTAGATATTACTCCATTGTGAGACTCGACTGCAGCCCCCTCAGCATTAACGCCAGCGACGATAGCACTTAGTCTTCTTCCGCTCTGTCGTCTTTTGCTCGCCGTGTTATGCATAAGGGCGGTTTGGCTCGATGTACCTTCTTCCTTGGATTGGATATGGTGTAGGGGAGTGCCCATCGAGAGCCGTTTCCTCCTTTGTGCTTTCTCGAGTGAATCGTCATTAATTCCAGCAGGAGAAGCGGAAGCTGAATTGATGAAGGTGACCTTGGGGGCCGATGGTCCTGTAAGGGATGCTCTTGATCTGGAGGAGGATTTGGTAGGAGCAGTTAAAGAAGGAGTTGTGTGGTCCGAGTCGGAAGAGTCCGAGTCCTGAACCATCCGAGCTTTCCTAGGTCGACTCATCCGGTAAAGCGAAAAATATGTGATCAATCTATATTCCCCCTCAATGAAAAGAGCGCAGAGCAAGGACGTTGCGCTGCGAGCGAAGAGAGATCCTGGACTGGTTGACTGATTGAGGATGGGATTGTGTTTATGAGAAAACCTGGAAAAATCAACCTTGGTCGTGTTTACGACGCGTCGAGCGATGTGTACAACAGACGCGTCAAGATCACGTGATATCTGTAACGAAGCCTTGTAACCATTTCAGGCACACACTCTTTTTTTCCTTCCTTGATCTTTCTTGTCTTGATCGTCTCCATCACCTTCAAACGCCTTCCACTCAACTTGCTCGGCCCCCTTTATTTCAATCATGGTACGTTTCTCCTTGTCTTGAGTATGAGTTTGAAAGTATGAGTTAATCTTACACGTTTTTTGTTGATGACTATTGGATATCCCTCTGGATTGAATGATCTGCCAAACGAATTGCATTGGCTTCAGGCTAGTGCGTTTTCATCTCTCAACCTCTTCATTCTTGTCCTTCTCTCTTTCCTTTCTACTTTTCTTGCAGCTGTCTTCAGTTTCTTGCTCCTGCCTCTACTATTTCTGTTTAGAACAGATCTCAACTGTTCTCCAGATATTCGTTGTACTGACTTACATGTTGTCTGATTCTCAATCTGCCTGTGCTCTTTTCCTTCCGCGTTCATCGCGTCCTCCACCGACACGTATCCCTTCTCTATCCATTCGTCAGTCGGAAACACAAAGGCAAAGGGAGGGAAGATGATGTCCCTCATCAACTACCGGCTTAAGGTCACTCTGTTCGTGGTTTTGGTTCTCTTTCAATGCTTTTTAATACTACACCACACGATGAGGATACAAACAGACGATCGATAACCACGGTTCATTTCATGCTCACTGTTTCTCTCTTCTTTCTTTGCCTATCGGCAACAACCCGCCCTTGTGATTCTGCATATATCACTGTCGTCTGAATACCATATATCCGCTCACACTCTTTCCATCCCACCAATCTTCGATGCCCCAACTCGATCAATATCGCTCGACCTCTTGTATTTTTTCTCTCAACGGCATCACTTGTCTCGACTATTTTCTTGCCTCGTTTGTCTACGGTATCCCTTGGCGATCATCAGTAACGACGGTCGAAGTCTGATCGGACAGATGCTTGCTTTCGATAAGCACATGAATTTGGTGCTCTCCGAGTGTGAGGAGTTCCGAAAAATCAAGGTGTGTTTGCACTCCCTTCTGAATACGATACGTTGAAAGGGTTGATCGGATGGCATTGAGGGCGAGAAGGCTGAAGCGAAGGAAAGGATAGGCATGATTGGGAGCTCACGCAAACAACTGTGAAGGGAAGCATGCGGAAAGGTTGGAAAGGTAGGAAGGCATGGATGGAAATGCCGTGGATGGATTGGCGTAAGCCATCCTGATATAGGATAGCTCCCAATCTCGTCTAAATCATCAACATGAAGCAGCCATGCATTTTCGTCGAACGAACAATCTAACCCGTGCTACGTTCTATCTTTTCCCGTATTTTCTTTCATTTCTCTTATTGATAGTCCCGAAAGTCAAAAGCTGCCGCGGATGGAACTTCAGCTGTCCCTGCTCCGGCTCAGGAGCAGAAGCGCACGCTTGGCTTGGTTATTCTTCGAGGAGAGACTGTTGTCAGCATTGCTATTGAAGGACCTCCTCCCAAGGTGGCTGATGACGCTCCTACGGTAAGTCTGCCGCACTAAGCTTTTGTGTGTTTGCCTGTCACTGATTTCCGGTCTCTTCTTCAACGATTCTATGTAGCTTCCTTTGGGCCCTGGACAAGGATTGGCTGCTGGTCGAGGTATGGGTCTTGGCGGTGGTACGTTGCTTCTCGCTCTTCTCAGAAGAGAATGAACCATGTCAAAATATCAGTGGAATTTTCGAACTCACCTATGTTTCCTTTCTCTTGGACTGATTTGATATTTTTAGGTATCCCACCTCCCTCCTTAGCAGCTCGACCAATGCCCTATGCTCGACCTCCTCCTGGTTTCCCTGGAATGCCTGGCATGCCGGGACTTCCTCCTCCTGGTTTCCCCGGTGCTCCTCCTCCTGGATTTGCTCGACCTCCGGCTGGGTTGTTCGTTTCTTTTTCTCATTTCCGCATTATACGTGACGTTCCTGGTGTCTGGTCCAACTCAGCTAACAAATTCTCATTTCTGTGGTCAACAAATCTAGCCCTGGTGCTCCTCCCCCTGGATTCCCTCCCCAGGGATTTCCTCCTCAGATGAGGCCTCCCCAGTAGTTTTAGCTTGTCAACTCTCTCTTCCCTTTCTTTTTTGTTCTTAATTCATCTTCCCATGTAGTCTTTCTCCCTTAAAAAAGATGACTGTTTGACTCTACTGGGCTAAGCCTTATGTAATCAAAAATTAACGCCTTTACGTAAGCGATCCGACGCGATTGTAGAAGAAAAGAAAAACAAACGCGTCCAAAGCATATTGGCCGTCGTTGTTCGACACCATTGTCCGTTCTCTCTCCACTTAACTTCACGTTTGTTCTACCTGGAAGGCTTCATCGCTTCATATTGCCTTCAACCTTTCGATCAAAGCACCAGAAAGAGAGTTAAACAACAGATCTTGATTAGAATACAACACCGATATGGCTCCCAAGCCTAAGAAAGAAGAAGATGATAGAATTCCTGTAAGTTCAACTCAATACCTGGTTTTCCTTTCCTCAGGCTTCTGCTCTGCATCTCTCTGTTTCTGTACTCGCTTCAGCATTCGAGGTATTCTCTTTACAAATCCTATCTGACTTGACTATGAGTCTTTTTCGCTCTTCTTTCCGTTTGTTCTCGTGCCAATCCACCTCCTAAATCATCGGATTACCTTGCGCCACATGGAATCTACGCGATGTGAATCGTGAATGCGTCTGCTTATGAACCTTCTTTCAAACATATCAAGTGTAACACTCCAGCCGAGTTGACGCACAACATCAACGATATGCAGATCTTGTTTGCTCAGCCTGAGACAGAACATAACTGGGAAAAGTTTGCGAAAGCACTCATCAGGTTCGTTCGTCTTCTCTCACTCTATGGTTATACAAGGTATCGAGCAACGAACAGAAGAGAGAAACGCTGACTATCCTGCGTTCTATCCTCGGACGGGAAATCCGTCAGATTGGCAGCGTTGACTCGAGGGGGGGCAACCAAGCTGGATAACTATGTGGCTGCAGTTGGGCCTAGCTCACAAGGTGGTCTGGGTGACAAAATTGTTGCCTGTGTAAGTCTTCACACTATCTCTCATTATCTAAACGAATTGATGTTCAAGAAAAGCTGACTCGATGGTTGTCTTGTTTGTTCTGTTTTCCCAATCTCTTGGTTTTTACCAACATAGATGCTAACCGAACGAGCTGCCTTGTCCAAACATGCTCTCGACCTGCTGTCCTCGCTGGCTCCTCGATTGGCCGACCGGTTCAGCTTTCACCTCCAACGGCTCTATATTCCTCCTTTACTGGATTTGGTCCGTCGAACGAACAACATCATTCGTGAACGAGCCGAAGCCACGCTTTATATCATCCTAAAATCGTGCCCTCATGCAGGCGCACTCATTGGTTATCTCTCTGGGGCATGCAAAGACCCAAACCCGAAATTTAGGAAAGCCATCGCGAGAGGGCTACGACTGATGGTGGAGAACTGGCAAGCTGGAGGAAAAGTAGAAGAGGTGGAGAAGGTTATCAAAGCTTTAATATCTGATAAAGATGTGGACGTCAGAAAGGTTGCGAAGGAGCTGTGGGTGGCTTACCAGGAAGTTTGGCCAGGAAGAGTAGATGGGTACGTGTATTCGACTGCCTTTTCTTACCTTATCAAAGTGCTAATGACTTGACTTCAATCTTGCTCCTACGATTGACTGCCCTGATGTCATAGCTTCGCCGCTCCTTTGTCACCTACCACCCAGAAACGCTTAGAGGTCAAGCCGTCCGCTGGTGGTTCAGGTTCGAGTTCAGGTTCTAACAAAGGCACTGCTCGTGTCAAAGCCGCGCTCAAACCGAAGCCCACAGCGTCTCAGGTATATGTTGCTCAACCACCTCTAGGACCACTATATGCAGAACAGCAACAACATCAATTTCAACAGTCATATCCTTCCCAAGGTTTTCAACACGGTGGCCCATCTCGACCTGGCTTAATTCCTTCATCGTGCTCTATGCCAGCTGTTCGACCAGCCAGTTCTTCTCATCCCCATCTGGCTCATTCTTTATCAAACCATGTTCATTCCTCGCACGCAGCCTCCAGACCTTTCTTGGAACACGAGTCGATCCATCCCTCTCCATCGCTTTCCTCCTACCGAACTGAACACTACAATCAGGAGCAGTATATCTCCTCTGCACCTGCATACTCATCTGCGCATACATCTACCCACCCTGTTTCGTCCGCCGCATCCTCCAGTTCTTATTTCTCCTCTGTCGCCCCCAACAACGTTCCTGCGACTCGAACGGCCGTCTCTCGACCTGCGCCCTTGCATCTTCGAACGATTTCTGGCTCGCTTTCATCTCATGGATCAGGTCTTACTCCAACTCTTCGGTCGTTCACATCTTCTATCTCCGCAGGTTCTAACCTGGGCCCTCCGTCCAGACCTGTTCGTCCACCAGGTGCTCCACCTTTGATCTCAACTGGGGTAAGAAGAGGACTCGTCACGCTCGGCCGGTCGACCGGAAGAACGCTAGATGAGCCGATAGGGTTGGCGGCAACCGCTGCCGCTGCCGCTGCCGCCATCCCTCTTCCTGCTTCTCCGCCTCGTTCTCATCCACCAACAGCAGCTCATGCAATCCCATTACCACCTTCACCAACGGTGACGCACGTTTCCTTGCAAAAAGAGGAACAGAGCCCAACTCTTCTGATTGCGATTGACTTGCCTACAGAACAGGTGGAACATGCGATCTCGAGTGATCTAAAACCGGAAGCTAGCTCAACGGTCGAAGAACCAGTTCGTGTGGGAGATCTTTTGGGGCTGCTGGATAGTGAGGAGGTGGCGCCTGCACAAACATCCCCTGGATTGGAAAGTATGTGGAACGATATGGTACCGGAGGAGCTTCGTTTGATTAGCGATCTGGACAATTTGGTCTCTACCGAGAAAGGAAATAAAGAGAATGTCCAGGTGAAGAACGATGAGATGGTAGTGGCGGTGGAGGAAACGACTACTGAATTACCTCAATCTTTCAAAGATATCTCTGAGGAGACGGTCGAAACAGCAAAGCCCAGGGTCGAAAACTTGTTGACTTTGATATCCAACGTAGCTTCTCCTTCAAAAGCAACGCCCGAGGAGAAGACGGAACAACCATCACTTCCGACTATTGATGCAGTTTCCGAGCCTCTGATTCAACCTGCGGATCAAGCCCCAGCTGTTGTGACTTCTCCGATTACTATCAATACCGTTGCTTTGACTCTTCCTCCCCCTCCCCCTCCCCCTTCCCCTTCCCCTTCCATCGTAGCTAATGTCACTACCATCTCTAGCTCCACTACTACTTCCATCGCCGCTTCGACTAAGGCCAAAGCACCCGTCAAAGCAAATAAACCTTCCGACCCCGCTAAGACGGCCAAACCATCAGCACCTCGAGTTCAGCTCTCTGTCCCTGCATCTAAAGCGTTCAAACCGATTTCTCGTCACCCTGTTGCTCCTGCTTCGGCCACTATGTCGAGAGCAAGCAAATCGACAGCTACTACGTCTTCTGAAGCTTCCACCATATCCACTCGGCGCGTAGCTGTCAAACCTCCTCTTCCTACATTAACCAAAGGAATTCCTCCGACACTATCCGCTCCTACCCCGACTTCCAGATCAACGTCGGCGACTTCATCGGCTAGATCTGTGTCTGCCGCTTCATCCACAAGATCAGTATCAGCCTCTTCGACTGCTTCAGCTAGGTCCGTTAGATCAACTTCAGTTTCGAAAGGACCATCAGCGACAGCCCCAACTGTGAGCTCATCTGCGCGAGCACCAGTCTCTAAACCTAATACTGTATCCTCAGTTGGTTCCACCATAGCGACGGTCCGACCCAGAGTGATCAAGAAGATAGTTGGTGCTCCTTCGTCTGCGCCAGCCGTTCCGGCTCAGCCGAGAAAGGAGAGAGTCAGACTCAAACCCGCACTACCTAGCTTCAAACCTACGAAGAAGACGGTTGTTCCTTCAAGATCCACCTCCGCAACGTTGGTGAGACCTGAATCGGTCCCTCTTCCCTCTTCTCCTGTCCAGGCTTTGGAAAAAGCAACGTCTTCTGCTATAAAACCACAGATTTCGGCGCAGATGGTGCCTCTCCCGCCATCACCTCCCCATTCAACTCTACCTGAATCAGATCCGGCTTCGGTCGCACCGCAAATCAATCATGGAACACTTTCCTCAGCGAACACTACTTTGGTTCCATTCAGCCCTAGTCCTGCAGCTCGATATCCGGATTGTGGCTCCTTGGTCGACACAGATTCTAAGTCCGCGCCGTCTTGTGTGCATACATCTGGTGATGAGGACGAAATTCGAATGACCTCGTCCTCTCTATTGATCATCGATTCGGACAGAGAGACTGAGGCGATATTAGGTCTAGTGGATTATGAAGTCACCAAGAACCAACATCTCATTTCCACACCGTCTGTCGTTACTTCAGCTCTTCCAGACGCTGATTCAGATACCGCCAAGTCGACCGTTGCGGAACCTCTGCGAGAGATGCAGCTCATCAACTTCGATAGTCCTGGAAAGGGATGCGCGCCGACTCCTCGACGAGGAGCATTGGCGTTAGGGCAACGAGTGTTTGGCGAGTTGAGGGATATCAACTTGGTTTGAAGTAGCCATCTTTTGCACAGAAATGTCATTGGCTGATCGCCTACGCTCATTCAAACATGTTTGGTATTATCTTCATCTTCCAAGACTGTTCTTTGATATCAAATGATATCCCTAAGACTCGAGGCTGTTCTTCTCCTGTTCTCCTTTTTTCTTCGACTTGTGTCAACTTAATGTACATAGACAATATAATACCATGCATATCTGAATCGAAACTTTGGTGTTCAACCAGATCGTGTTTGTCGTTCTTCTACGTCAAGCTTACACATTTTCTAAGGTAGGGTCAGAAGAAATACAAGAAAAGCTCAGGGAAAGAAAACAGGTGAGAATGTGAGGATGCGAGATGCCAATGCGTTTGGTACCTAATTGTGTCCCAATCCAGATTTCGTATTCTTAACCACAGCCATGATGCTGGTTGATATTAAAGGATGAACAAGGATCAGCGTGATTCAGAACCGGTATGACTCTGATTTGTTTGAAGTCAACTAACGGAGCGTTCAGACCTCCATCGCCCTTGCCGATCAATGTTCCTTGAGTCCATCCCATCTTGCTCCTATTTAAAAAAAATGGGTCATCGATGAACCACTGACCGCAAAAGCGTCGCTCAGAAATAGTTGAATTAGAAAGTAACGTACAATAGTTTGTGACCCAGATTATCTTCTCCAAGACTCTTGGCACCCTCTCCGACAACTTCTCCTTCTCTTCTTTTGACTGTGGCTTGGCCACTGGTAAGGCTACCTCCAGGCATGGTGTACTTTCCAGACCCGGACTTGGGACCCCAGGAAGCTTGGTAGAAAGAAGAATCAACCTTCAGTATATGACCAATTTTTCCATACTTGACATTCAGACCTGATCGAGAAGTCTTGACAAGCGTTCTGCAGAAAGCGCGATATATGAAAATCAGAAAGAAACGAATCAGTCAAAAACTGAAATACATTGTATCAAGGTAGGTGAAATTATCGTGATGAGGACTTACGTGAATCTTCCTCGACCGTTGCCTTTACTTGAGCTCTTAAGAGAATAGCACTCGGCCAATTGATGAACTCGGGCTCGACTAGCTTTCTCCATTGGCGGTAAGCTCATAGTCGTCTTTCCAAGATCGTTCAAGAACCTTTGAATCTCTTGGTCGAGAGAGATTAGATTGGTGATGCCCGATCGATTGTTCTTTCCACCTCTCGAGGGCGTGTCAACCGAGAATGAGTCGGCGTCCGAGTCGAAGCCATCAGCCGAGTAAGAGACCTGTTTGCCCTTATTCTTCTTGTTCTTGTTGCGCGACTTCTTAGAAGAGGAAGAGTAGGGATCCAATTGTTGAGCCAAACGAGCCTCTGCACGAGCGAGCTTGGCATCGGCCTTCTTCTTTCTATCTTTGTCCCATTGCGCCTGAAGATTTGCAGGAACGTGCTTGTTCTTTCTGGTGACAGGCATAGCTTTGAGACAGAATCCCCCGTGGACAATATACCATAAGAAAATGAGTGGACCAGCTTATGATGGATATAGCTTTGATGAAAGTATAGACTTACCTATGACCGGGTTATCATCAAAGTCGTCCAATTCATCGAAGTTTCCGTTCTGTATAGCTTTGAAGAGCTGCTTCCGAGCCTTACGGTTGGATCCCTTCATGATTTCAAGGTTATCGTCCAATAAATCCTGTCGATACGAATGCAAGTGAGTTCAACATCAATGATAGTTCGATCTAGGCAACCAGTGCACGAAATCAAAAGAAACAAACTCACTTGGATAAATTGTTCATCCTGGTCGACCCACGAAAAGTTGCCTTGGAACATCGCCTTCCCATGCGTCCCGTCACTATCTTCAGATCCAGATTCGATCATTGTAGTCTTTTCCTTCTCTTTATCATCATCTTTACCCTTCGCGTTGACAGTGAAGTTTGGCTTCTCAGGTTCTATTTTAGGAGGCAGCGACTTCGATCGGGCTGCTTGGGATCGAAGAATTGCAGCAGCGAGATCCTCATCGTCCGAATCTGAATCCGAGTCTTCGGAGCTCTCATTTAGAAGAGCATCCAAGAACTCTTGATCCGATTCTTGCTCGTCATCCAACGATTCAAGATCGACATCATCGATGATATCCGAATCGTTCTCATCCTCCTCGTCTTCGGAGAACAAATCGGAATCGTCTTCTGCCATCATTTCCTCCTCCATAGCATTCAGCTCTCTGTCTTCCTCTTCTTCGTCCCCAACTGAATCTTCAGGATCTTGGTCGTCGGTCGCCCAACCGCTTCCTCCTTCAGAATTCTCGCTTTCATCCTCGCTCTCACTTCCCATGACAGAAGACCCCTGCGCTCCGCCTGTTTCTTCTTCCACATCCTCATCCCTCATCAACTTCTCTAGAGCAATATCCCCAACGGAAACCTGTTCCATTGGGCCTGTCCCCTTGAGGAACTGATGCATAGCCTCTTCGTCCTGTTCTCCATCGCTGCCCACGGTATTGGAGATGTAATCTGCCAAGATCTCTGCCTCAAGAGCAGCCTTGGCGCTTCCTCCTCTGACACCCCATGGTTTACCAGGCTTTGGGGGAGGAGGACCATCCGATCCCCACTCGATATCAGAGTCACCCTCTCTAGGAATAGGAGGTTCGTATTCATCGGAACGGCGGTTCCTCCTATTCCTTCTAGACGCCTTCTGAGCTTTCTTCCCTCGCCGAGTCTTAGGCTGACGCTTGTCAAACTTAGAATTTCCTGAGGGTGAGGAAACTGCAGTGAACGATGGAGAGAACATGTTGAAAGTGAGAGGAGAGGCGGGTTTAGGGGAGGCAAATGAAGTTGATTCATCAATGATTCGCACGTTTCCTCGAAGGGATTTAGGTACTGTAGGAGCCCAGCTAGATCGATCAGCTTTGGGGTTGGACGAGCTAGAGGAACCTAATGCTGCGAATTGCACAAGAGGCAAACCAGTTCGAATCGAAGCGGATTCCTCAGTCCGAACCTCGGTAGAAGGAGCAGAGTCGATGAAGAACCCAAGATCTTCGCCCTCCGTACTAGAAGGCATGGAAACTGACGGTTTAGAATCAACGTAGATACCGAGTGGTTCATTGGACGGTTCATCCTGGTCGGTCGTGGCGGAAGCATAAGGAGTGGTGTCTACGTAGAAGCCAGGAGACGTAGGATCATCTTCCTCCTCCTTCTGTTCTTCCTCCACTTCATCTTCCTCATCTACCTCGTTCACCTCCACCTCTAGACTATCCTCAACTAGCTCAGCATCAGATTCGCTATCAAAATCAACTTGATGTGTATGAGAAGCAGGGGATATCGAAGGCTGGTGAGAGGCACTATCTGAAAGTTGAGGATTATCAGAATCACCTACCACCATCGAGCAAAGGGCGCGTTCCACCTGGCTCAAGATGGACATGGCAGGGTTGGATACGATGGACGAGGGAGATGCCTCAGAAGGAAAAGATAAGGTCTTAGTAGTAGGCTCTGCAGACGGAAGAACAAAGGTGGGTGCGGAAACATCCTGAGCAACTGAGGCATTAGGAAGAATTTGTACTTCGACTTTATGTCGAGAATCGATCATTTGAGGGACAGCGGCATCGTTCAGCGCGAACGTCTCTATATGTGTCGAAGGCTCGTCTGAATGAGTTTTAATTCATTTGGTTAGAGGATCAGAGCTCGACTTGTCACAGAAATACAGATAAGAAGTCTAGAGAGACACTGACCTTGACCTTGGACCTCGTCCTGTACGAGCACGTCCACTTTTCCTTCTTGGAACAGAGTGCCAGCCTTGACGAACACTACAGGCTTCAAAAGCGGATTATGTGAACTTCCATATCCGGTGAATCCGCCTCTACTGGACTTGCTTCCTTTTCCGGCTCCGATTCCATAATGAGGAGTGGCCGTCCCAGAGGCAGATCCAGACCCGTTTCGCTGACTAGAATAGTACGCTTCGTCTTCCTCCTCTTGAGATCGCCTATAACTAGCAGTCGGTGTATTACCTCCCTTACTCCTCCCTCGGGATCCGTTGATGAAGAAAGGCATAGGGACCGATCCTCCTCGGCCTCCTCGGAAGCCGCCCCTGGAGCCTCCTCGTGAGCCGCCTCTGAAGCCATTCCTATCATCGCCACCAACACGACCTCGGAAAGCACCTCGGTGAGGTGTAGATGGCGAAAAGTTTGATGATGGTCCGACATGTTGGGGGATAAATGTAGGCGGCATTTCTGTCGGAGCTAATTGACAGAGAAGGACAGGAGCACCGGTTGAACGCTAGATAAGCTGACGGGTACATCAAGAAACAATCGTACATTGGGGTTTTGTCAACCTGAACAAAAGACCATCAGAAACGTACCTGGTCGGCTATCGAGAGTTTCATAGTCCAAACCAACTGTAGTCATATTAGTGTACGCTCCACCACCTCGACCTCGACCTCTACCTCCACCTCTTGAGCCCAAACCATCCCCCCCTCCGCCCCGACCTCCTCTACCTCCTCGGCCTCCTCTGGAACCTGGTCCTGACCCTGGAGTATCTGCGCCTCTCGATGATCTTGAATTTTTGGCCATATATGATCTAACGCTGACTCTTCTAAGTCGTTCTATAAAGAAAGCGAGTCTAGGTATATGTGTTTGGGTGTGTGTAGGTGTGTGTGTGTGATGGACAGAACAATAACGGAAACGTTTAGGAGTGGCGATATATCTCGATGGCTTATGTAAGCATTCATGTCAGCCTTGCACTAGTCACAGACATACAAGAATAAGAACAACGTTCGACATGGCTTGAGAGCAGCATATATCAGGAGAAAGAAATGTAAGCTTGGGCCGAGTGTTGTTGATTAAGGAGATGCTACTGCAAGTACTCAACAAGAGAAATATGAAGATGGTAAGGAAGTATAAACGCAATGAGCATGGAGAAAAGAAAGAAAAAGTAATAGGAGTTCGATTATTGGATTATTGCGAGCATCAGTTTCTAAAGAAACACGACCAAGTAGCATCGATAAGGTGGAAGTTAGCTTTCCGTGTTTAGAAGAGTGTGCATGATCAAAGAAGAGAGAGTTGGGTAGAAAGACGAACTCTGCAGTCACCACTCGTCTCGCCTTGAACCCGGTTTCTTAGCGACTTTCCGTACTTGGCCTCGTAGGCCCGCTTGACGTTCTCAAATCGCTGACGGTTCCAGTGTAGTCGGACGATTCGGTAAATCAGCTGTTAACAGCACAGCGCAGGAGAGATTAGCAACGTTACAACCATCTCTCCAGGAGGTGAAAGAACAGACGCAACACTGACTCTTTCGTCTTTAGTGCCCATACCACGCATTGCTTCCTCCAACATCTCCGCGTCTCGAGCGACACCGTCTCCGTCCTGCTCAGCTCCTCTGGTAATAAACAATAGACCATCTTTCATATGCCCAGAGAACTCTCTAGAGACAGCAGCGGAAAGAGGCCGGGAGTTTCGTTGAAAGTATGCTTGAGACATAGCAGCCAGGTGGGCGTTCGAACGGTTCACAAGGATAGATAGAATGGCAATCTATCGAAAGGGGCGTATAACAAAGATATTGAGTGTTCAAGAAACAGACGAAGTTCTAATTACATAAGAATGGCTTACCTCATCGGTTCCCCACTTTCCTTCTCCGGCTCTGTAGAAAGTCTCAACATCCTGCTGGATACCTGCTTGATTGACGAAGCCAGTCTCGTCTCGATTGCCCTAATATAAGATTTCATGATGACATATCGATTAGTTATCGTGACAGAATGGCTTGTAAGTGTTCGTTGCTGATGGGTCATACCATTAGAGCCATGCTGTGATTTGTAGTTCGTGATTCAGAAAGGCGCTATATCAGCCAGATAGATCAGGATTGAACACGATGGATGATACGTACATGAACATTCTCTCGGTCTTCATACTTAATTCTCCCTTGACAACGGCGACAAGATCCTTGTTGTAGATTGCCTTGTACGCCGACTTGAGAAGATAGATCTCGTTGTTTGACCTTCCGAGTAGGATCTCACTCAGCAGCCTAAACAGTTTAGGGAGGGAAGGCATTGCGTTAGAAACGCGTCTTTAAATTGAACGATAGAAGCAAACCTGGATTAAACATCTCACGCACTCTTCATGGGTTCCTATTCCTGAGCATGCCCTGTCCAGAAGCCAGCAGTCAAACTCCAAAGGCCCCAGAGCGAGACCTCTCAAACCGTACAAGAACCAACTTCTCGTCTCCTTTTCTAATGTCTTGACGAGCGATCGGCCCACGCTCGCCTCGAAAGCTCTAGAGAGTGCACCCATCTCAAGGCCTCCGAGCGGAGCCATCGTGTCAACTAATGCAGACTCGTCCGTACCAAACCCTTTGGTAGCCTTTCTGATTCGCTCGGCGTCAAACTGGGCATTGTAATTTCCAGGAGGAGGAGGGATACTGCCTAATGTTGTGCCTTCGACCGGAAGGATGGGTGTTCCAAGGTAAAAAAAGCTTGCGCTTCCGGCACTAGGTACGCCTCCATAAGCGGGCTGAGCGGTATAGTTTTGCATAGGAGGTCCAGGGGGAGGAGCATTATAGAGCGGTTGGCCCTGAGGGGGAGGAGCGCCATACGGTTGAGGCGGAGCCGAATTGAATCCCCCGTAGCTGTGTTGCGGAGGAGGGTTGTTGTACCCTCCACCAGATCCATATTGGTTGTACTGATTCTGCTGAGGAGTAGGGTAGTTCACTGGAGCACCGGGTGGGGGCGGTTGATTATAAGATGGTTTCTGATCGTAGGTGGATTGGTTGTTAAAGCCAGATTGTCCATACGCGTTAGGAGGTTGTCCGTACGCGTTGGGAGGTTGCCCATAAGGCTGAGGAGGAGCACCTTGATAGGGGGGATACTGTGATTGCTGCTGGTTATTATTGTAGTTGTATGACATGATAGATCCACGAGAATAGATGGACAAGAGTGAGTCGGGTGGAATGATGGTTTGCTCAAACGACTAAGATGGTGAACGACGGCTTTTCTTTAACTCACGGGCACCGCCTGCCAAGGCCGTGTACAGCCTTGGCCGCCGTCGGATACCCGGTATGACGCGTTCGGCATATGGCACATGGCACATCTCAACACAGCAACCATCAAGATATCATCTGAACGTCGAAGTTTTAATTCTAAAACATTCACAGCCGAGATCTATTCATTTCGATGTTGCTATTTATTCATCAAAGCATCGAACCTTGGCCAGAACAATAACTAGATTGTATGAAGACACTGCAAGGACATCATTAACCGTACACCTTCCTCAGCTCGCTCGCCGGTGGCTCAAAGAATGGACAGCGAGATTTAAAAGCTATTTAGAGAAGAATCCAAGGGTCCATTTTCCCAGTCATAATCTGAAGTCTGTAAGAAGCAAGTTTAGATAGAAGTAAACACTTACCATTCAGAGATCGTTCTCGGACGATAGCCTCAACAGACCTCTCGGTCGCATATCGTCGTTGCTGCCGCCATGACAATTATTGTTTTTTAAGATATCCGAACAGAATGAAGAACAACAGCATTAGAAATAGACAATATGTTCCCTACACAAAGGGCGCAAGAATGAACTAACCAGAACTTCCCCATCCGACCTTCCAACATCCCTGGTTCCAGGACTTCGCCCAACACCCGCTTCGGCCCATCTCCAGCTACTTGCATCTGCTGGATGTCCTTCTGAGATAAAGACTGGAGAGCTACCTGAAGGAGGAGAGATAGGAATTGTCGTTGTAGCAGAGGCCGGAGATGAAGCCAACTTGTCGACTACTGAAGTACAGTAGTCTAAGATAGTGGCTCGGTTGGACCAGGTGGCTATAAGGAAATTAAATGAGTTTGGTCAGTACCGCATGGTCCTTATATACAAAGGTTCAAGCGATCGAACGATCGATCAGCGTATAGCGAATCGACTTGTCGTACACCGGCACACTTACAGACCATGTCTGCAAAAGCAGCAGCGCATCCAGCATCGCTAGATAAACCCGAAGATGAGGAGGAGGATCTTGACTCATCCCTGGATCGGGCTGATGATCGGTTTAGTCTGACTGGTAAACATAAAGGTGCAACATGAAGCGAAGTCAGTAGGTGTTATACATCACCCTTGCCTGATTTAAACGCGCACGAGACCTACTGATGATCGAATCGTCTGCTTTCCTCCACTCCTTTATAACCTCTGAGAAAACCCCCAGTCGAAAATAAAGACCAAAATGCAATCATCTGTTCGATTTCTAATTCACTATACTATCAGACTAGATTGTAGATGGACTCACGTTTGAAGAGAGAGATATCTAAGCATGTGGAAGGGGTCACCGGAAGGTTTGATGGTGGGGGAGGATAGTAAATTGCCTGGGATCCGATCGCCGGAGTGGTTGAGGAAAGAGAAGGCTTGGAAGTCATCTTTCTGATGCAGGCAGTTTTTTGTCTGTCTACCAGTATACACAGACGATGTTAGCGAGGTGTCGATGGTGGGTGGATGAGTGGGTGTCTAGGTATTGTTCGATGAGTGTGAACGTTGAGTTCGTGAAGCGCCGGGCGGATGCGTGCGCGTCGACCGTCGAACCGGCGAGGGAACCGGTCTGGTTCCGTCCGGTTCAATTCACGTGAGCGCAGTTGACCGAGCTTTCGAGCAACCCCCATCAGCCTTCCACTGAGATTCAGCTATCACTTTCCATCCCTTCCATCCACTCGTACCTCTGGTCGATACTGTGCATCTACGTTAATCACTGTTGGCAAGCCTTCCATGACAAATGTGAGCTTCATCTGAGCTCTTTCTTCTTTTTCTCTTGAGAGAAAGAGAGACAACCGTATCAGGATGTGGTCTGAATTTGGCTGATCGTGTTTCTACTGTTCCTATATCCCGTGTTTCAATATACAGGAAATCGGTTCGCGACTTCCTATACGGTAAACCCCCTGCTGAGCAACTCCAAGAGTGGCAGCGAAAGGTTGCGAGAGAGCAAAGACAGCTTGATAAAGAGATTAGAGAGGTGGGTTTTTCATCGTTACACCTTCCATGCATGGGTAGATGTTTAGAGCTGATCTTATCATGTCGTCTTTCTTCTAACCCTGATGGGCTCACGGTTCAATCGGATGATATGGCTGCGAATTCAACATTGGATTCGGGATCTCTAGCTAACAGTTGGCCAGCAGAAAGTGCGGGCCGATGTCAAACGATTGGCTACCAAGGGAGACCTAAAGAATGCTCGGGTTCTCGCCAGGGAAGTCGTCCGTAGCAATAAGCAGGTCGATAGACTACATACATCCAAGGCGAGGCTAAAAAGTGTTGGGATGCAGTTGACTCATCAATCTGGTCCGTATATATGCATTAAGATCTGGAAGGAAACATATACTAACTATCCCGAGTAAAGCTGATGATTGAAATTGGATTATCCTCGATCTGGCCATATGTGTGTGCATGCAGCGATGCTGAAAGTCACTGGCTCGCTCCAGAAGTCGACAGAGATTATGAAGCTCACGAATCAGTTGGTGAAACTGCCGGAGCTCAGTGCAGCAATGCGCCAGATGAGTATGGAGATGACCAAGGTTCGTTTTTCTGTTTCGTTCCGCCACTACTCTGTTCTTGCTTGAAATCATCACGAACATCTGATTGACCTTATGTCTTTGCATTTCTTTGTGAATGGTTGGATACATAATACATGTGACCAGGCGGGTATCATGGAAGAAATGATGGACGATACGCTGGAGTCTTTGGATGAGGACCAAGAAGAGCTGGATGAAGAGGCAGATGCTGAAGTCGACAAGGTGTTGTACGATCTGACCGGATTGGATACGCTTGCTGGGAAGCAGGTCGGCACAGGTCTACCGGTATGCCTTTTTCATTCGGAGATGAGAGTCCCAATATGGGTTTTCAAGCGATGAGATTGACTGATTGCTTCTTGCTGTCTCATAATTGCATATTCAATTGCACCTCTGCGTCAAACAGACCAACAAGGTGGCAGCCGAGAAAGAAGACGACGAAGCAGAGGCTGAGATGCAGCGAATGCAGAGGGAGCTTCAAGATCTTCTTTCCAATTAGACGGCGTGTTTTGTTCCCTTCTCCATTCCCTTGTGTCGTTTCTTCTCCTTTCTCTCTCACTGGATGCGTTAAGCGGTCCTTGATAGGCCAAGCTTAGCCCTGCTTTACGATTACTTTCTTCTGTTCAAATGACGCTTATTCGTGTCGTAGCTTGTTCTCATCTGCTCTCAGTTCTTTTTTTTTTCTTTTTCTCGCTTTGCATACATCAGCTCGGTCCATAAATGGATCTATCGATACCAATTCACCCTTTTGTTTATAGAACAAAATGGTCGAAGACTGATATAAGGAGGCAAGAGAGGAAATGGCAACAACTAAAGAGAACTAGAACTAAAACAAGATAGAAGGGTGATACAATTCAAGTACAGATCGGGTTGTCCGACGTTTACACTTTGCCTTGATCCTTTTAGATCAAAACCTTGGGAGGAACGTATCGGGTGGTGTGGTACGGCGACTTACCCACCTATCGAAGTAGACAGAACAGGCCAAAACCAGACAAACAAGAAAATGGATCAGAACAATAGGGATAGAAGGTGGTTATGAAGGAAAAGAAATGAGACTGACCTCCCATCCTTTGACGTCCTTCATGATAATTCTCTCTCTCGCCAGAGAGGCTTGCTGTCGTCGATACATGTCTCGATCCATCTCGGCTAAAAGGAAGGGAAGCAAGTTGATTCTAGACTGCATGTTTTCTCGATGCAGCTCTCTGTCGGACGTCATTCGTAGTAATACACAGGCAATATGGAATTCACGTTCGGATCGAGGTGGTCAAGATAGAATGAGGCGATGAAGAGGAGATACAAAGACACGATCAACATGCTATTTCTATCTTCAATACCGATCGATAGGCAGCGATAGACACATGAAGAGGAAACAAGGAAAGAAAGGCCAAGAGAGAACACTGACTTGCGCTCCCTCAATCCACCGATGAGTCGGTACCATCCAACACCCATGAGCAGGCCGAGGCCTCCGAAGATGGCGATTCCACTGGGGCCCTTGTAAGGTAGAGATCGTTTGTATTTGATGGACCCGAACCCTTCAGGCGGGGGCATATCCCTAAGCATGTCGGAAGAACGTAATCAGGCGATACATATCAGCTACGGCCAGCCTAGGGTTGGGTCATAACTGACGGCCGAGGCATGAAAGGAAAAGGCAAGAAAACAAAGACGTACTGTCGGTACTTGATGGGGGTAGCGGAAGAGCCCGACACTATTTGGGTAAGGATGAACAGGTGTTGAAACCGGAGCAAGTGGGTGATCTGAGCATGTTGCTCCTATGTTACACGATGAATGCATGTGTACGTACTGTTTAGTGAGCTTTCTCGGTTTAATGGAGAGAAAGAAACAGCAACAGATAGATGGATGGGATGGGATGGATTGAGAAGGTATCAGAGATGGAGTCCCTCCTTTTCCTCCGGAGCGGATTGGATGGATTTCAAATAATGAAAAACTATTGTTCTTAACTAGAAAACAGAGTGAAATATATTAGAGAAATTTCTAGTTGGCCAAGCGCCTTTGGTTACATTTTCGCGTAGCCAACATCACGCGCCGTAACCAAGATCTCCCACCGTCGGGTTTTACGCCTTCCATGTTCCATCTCGTTGTTTCGCTCTGCTCTCACCTCACCTATCCTCGCTTTTTCTTTCTCTTTCTCTTCTCTCTCTTTCGAATTCTGTCTACAAAAGCATGGTAAGCTTCAAGTCTGGGTCTCTGGTATGGCAAAGTTTGTCAACTAACGCTATCTCGTTCTTTTGGTGTTGATTAGCCCATGTTGTTAGATGTTAACGTAAGTCTGTGCTTCGTCTAAAGTCATATAATCACAAACCTTGTTCCACCTTGGTTGTTTGTCCTTCGTCTTGGGCTCATATCTAATCTTCTGCTCTTATACCTGTCTGTCTGGGTGTATTAAATCCGAACTTTTCATCTTTCGCATGCTGTATATAGCGGATTCATTATGCCCGTTCGGACCGAGTGAAATCAGTAGACTTTCATCCGACGGAGCCTCATGTCATCGCGTGAGTTTCTCTTGGACCTTTCCTCTTTCGTTCAAGCCCAGAAAATCCATTAGCATGTCTCGGCGTACCCGTTGAGAAGAAGTGACTAGCTGTCTTCTCAATGGCGGTCCAAACTGTTGTGAACTATCCGAAACATCTGGCTTCCAGTGCCATCCGCGTATGAGTTGTTGACATTACATTTCTCTCGGGTCACTTTGTCTTTGGCCTACAGTGGACTCTACAACGGATCGGTCAACATCTGGAACTACGTGACCGGTGCATTAGTTAAAACATTCGAGGTTACCGACGTCCCTGTTCGATGTGTCAGGTACATTGCCAGGAAGAACTGGTTCGTTGCCGGTACGTTTCATATCTACATCATGTTTTCCATCTACAGAGATGGTGAAGCCTCTGTCTGTCGGGCTGGTCAAGCCGCAGGCTAAGTCTCGTCTAGAGTAGCATTACAAGTCAACTGACCGAACGAAATGCATATGTTCAAATTCGTTGATGAAATATAGGATCGGACGATTTCCAACTTCGAATCTTCAACTACAACACGTATGAGAAGATCGCGGCATTCGAGGCCCATCCGGACTACATCCGATGCCTTGTCGTTCACCCAACGCTCAGCTTAGTTCTAACTGGAAGTGATGATATGACTATCAAGTGTTGGGACTGGGAGAAGGGATGGAAATGTGTCCAAGTCAGTGTTGCTTCATGCTGCCATCCGGGTCATGACACAGTGAGAGCTGAATCTTCTCGATACTCATGTCCTTTCTTTTCTTCTTGCCTTCCATCTTCATAGGTTTTTGAAGGCCACACCCACTACATCATGGCTCTTGCCGTCAACCCTAAGGATTCTAATACTTTCGCCTCTGCTTGTTTGGATCACACCGTCAAGGTTTGGTCTCTCGGTAACCCGACAGCGAATTTCTCGCTTGAGGCGCACGAGAAGGGAGTGAATTACGTTGAGTACTACCATGGAGGAGACAAGCCCTATCTGATTACTTGTGGTGACGATCGGTTGGTACCCTTCCCTTTTGTTTCGTCACTCAAGATAATCTGAACACTGATTCCCTCGTCCTGGTTTTTCTCAATCAATCAGACTCATCAAAATCTGGGACTACCACTCAAAATCTTGCATTCAAACACTCGAGTCGCATTCTGCCAACGTTTCATTTGCCATCTTCCACCCTTCGCTCCCGATAATTATCTCTGGATCCGAGGATGGAACGATCAAGCTTTGGAATTCATCTACGTACCGTCTGGAAAACACGCTGAGCTATGGACTCGAGAGGGCGTGGTGTACCGCTTACAAGAAGGTCGGGAACGAGGTCGCATTCGGATACGACGAGGGAGCTGTCGTTATCAAGGTATGACTATCTCGCGCATTTCTCTTTTGTCTATAGAGCTAAATGGTAGACTAAACGTATCCCTTTGATGTTCCAATGTATGTTCATTGAATAGCTTGGACGCGAGGAGCCTTCCATCTCGATGGATACCTCAGGAAAGATTGTCTACGCTCGCAACACTGAAGTCTTAACGGCATCCTTACAAACGATTGAAAACCCTGAGGATGGACAGAAGTTGCCGCTATCGATGAAAGAGCTCGGAAACACTGAAGTTTATCCGACAAGTCTGCAGCACAGTCCCAACGGCCGGTATGTGTTGATCTTCTGTCTGGCCTGAATGAGTTTCCGTCGCCCAGTTACTCAAGACTTCGCATTGTGTACTGAGAATAGGTTCGTAACTGTGTGCGGAGATGGAGAGTATATTGTCTACACCTCGCTCGCCTGGCGAAACAAGGCGTTTGGTACGGGAACCTCGTTTGCTTGGGCTCTTGACTCAAACACATACGCCGTACTCGAGGGAAAGTCCCGGGTCCGAGTATACAAAAATTTCAAGGAGCGCACCGGGTTGGTCAAGTCCGGAAGCGGCTGGGCAGTCGAGGGACTTCACGGTGGAGTTCTTCTGGGAGCTAGAGGAAACGGATTTGTGATTTTCTGGGATTGGGAGACTGGAGCGATCGTCCGTCGGATCGAAGTTGATGCTACCAGCGTAAGTACTTGTAGTTCTACTCTAGTGATGCGCACTTTTACTGAAACTCGCGCCTCTTCTACCTCTAATCAACAGATCTCTTGGTCGTCGAACGGTTCGTTGGTCGCCATCACTGGAGAGGACTCGTTCTACCTCCTTAAGTTCGACCGGGACGCCTACAACTCGGCTTTGGAGTCTGAACAGCCGATTTCGGATGAGGGTGTCGAGGAAGCGTTTGAGCTTGTGGCCGAAGTTTCTGAAAAGTACGTTCTCGCGGATATGTTCGTGCGGCCAGAAAAGTAGAAGATAATTGAGAGACAAGGCTGATCCTGGATCTCGCCTTTTTAATTGTTTCGAAAACAGTGTTTCTACTTCCAAATGGGTTGGAGACTGTTTCATCTACACCACTTCCAACAATAAGCTCAGCTACTTGGTGGGCGACCAATCTCATGCTATCAACCATTTCGATACGTACGTTTCTCGTTCCGCTTTTCTCTCTCCCGTTCCTCTTCGTAGAGATAAAACTAAATAGTTATCATCTCGACGTGGTGTTGTAGTCCTATGTACTTGCTCGGATATTTGCCCTCTCAGAACCGTGTCTACCTTGCGGACAAGGATGTCAATGTCTTTAGTTACAATCTTTCTGTCACGGTCATTGACTACCAGTCGGCTATCCTCCGAGGAGATATGGAGACCGCAGCCAGCATCTTGCCTTCTGTCCCTGCTGACCAGCTTAACCGGGTGGCACGATTCCTGGAGACTCAAGGTGGGTGTTGATTACCTCTGCTCCAATAAAGAACTTATTGTTTTCTCTGATTGACTGACAGGCATTTTCTGGGTCTTGTGATCACTACCGTTTCATTCGCCTTTTGGTAGAACTCCGAGAACTCGCTATGGAGGTGTCTAACGATCCGGATCACAAGTTCGAGCTCGCCATTCAGCTGGACGACCTTGACGCCGCACTTGAACTCACACGAGCGAGCCCCGAGCAAGGTTCCCAGTCGAAATGGAAAACTGTCGGTGACAAAGCGTTGGCTGCTTGGCGAATCGATCTGGCAGAGGAGTGCTTCAAGAACGCGTTAGATTTGCCGGCGCTCCTCTTGATTTACACCTCGTTGGGTGACCGAGCTGGGATCGAATGGTTGGCTAAAGCCGCTCTTGACAAGGGCCTTCACAACATCGCCTTTACCGCTTTCCTCCAACTAGGAGACGTCAAGCCGTGTATCGATTTGCTGGTGAAGACCGATCGAGTTCCGGAAGCTGCCTTCCTTGCCAGGACGTACGCACCTAGTCAGGCATCCGAGGTGGTCAGCAAGTGGAAGGCTCATTTGGCGAGTACTGGTAAGGGCAAGGTCGCAAAGACGATTGCAGATCCTGCCGAGTCTGCCGATCTGTTTGAAGAGGATTGGTCAGAGGCCTTACGGTTAGAATCAAATGCCGCTGAAGGTACCATCAGTCACGGAAATGGAATTGACGGACACAGCCACGGTCATGACGACGAAGACGAAGATGGTGACGAAGAGATGGTGGATGCACCAGAGCTAGGAGAGGATAGTGTTCAGGTAGAGAACGGGGATGTCGATGAAAATTCGGGTAACCCGATAGACCAGGTCGAGAAGTTGGTCGATGGAGTGAAGGAGTTGATCGTCGGTGGTTCGGATGAGGAGACGGAGGAGGAGCAGGAGGTGCAAAAGACTGAATAAAACCCAGTGAGTGTCCATCTTTTCCTTTAGGTCGCTTCCTCTTCGATTTCTTCCAGCATGAGTGTTGACCAAGATTTCGGGTATTCCCTCTCCCCCTTGGTTCTTCTAAACTCTGACCTAGACCAGTAGAACTCTCTTTTCCTCTTCTTTCTCTTTCCCTTTTCCTTTACATATGGATCCATCCCTCTTTTCATCGTTTCCTACTTCTTCTTTCCTACATTGGCTTTTTTTTTACAACTCTTGTCTTCCGGTTCACATCCCTATCTTTCTTATGATCTATATCTCGATTTTGAGAAGAAGGCTTGGTTTGTGCCAAGCTGAAATGAAAGAAAGAAGAGAAAGATTCATCGTATACGCAGAAAGAAATGGTTGTTCATTTTTCAATTGGACATTAAAAGAGTGAGATGGATCGGAATGAAATCATATAGCGGTGAGAATGCCATGGAGAAGGAGAAGAAGGAACGAGAAATGAAAAGATAGATGAGCGAGAGAAGATCAGAGGGAAGAACGAAATACTGTTCAAGCAGAAATTGAAAACAAGATCGAAAACGAACGTGAAGAGGAAGAGCAAATAAAAACAGAAGATGGATAGATAAATAATGACCGTGGGACTCTAACAAAGAGCTCAGACTGATAACGAGAGACACAGAAAAACGACAGAGGTGGAGAAAAAGTGATGACAATATGAATAGAGGGGGCATAAGTTTTACGAGAAAGAAAGAAAGAAGAAGAAGAAAATGTGCTTAAGATCCAACGCCCGGTTTACCGGTAGTTGATCTCATAGCCAGGTGGGTGATAACTCTCGCCTACGTCATCCTCATCCTGATTGTCCGTAGGTACAAACCCATACCCGCTCGGACTCCTGACTGGGGGTGGAGTATGATCACCTCTGTAGTTGTTGGAGTCGGGATGGGAGTGAAAGTTGAACTCTGCCATTTGATACTCCTCTTGAGGGGATTCTAAAGCGGGTGTATGATCAGACCGATCGAGGAGTGGAAGTGTGGCGAGTGTCGATCCTGTTGGTTGGTGACGGGCAGATGGATGGCTGTAAGGATTTTCATAGTCCGGTTCGTCGTTCTTTTAGGCCGCCCCGCGATAAAGAAGAAAAGGACCGGGTTAGCAATGAGACTCCATGTCTATGACTTGAAGGCACGATTCAGAAGAGGACATACGGGAAGAGATTGATGTCGGCCGTACCAACCCCCGGCATCCGCCATAGGGGCAGCCGAATGAATGAGCTCGACCGTCGATCCATCGTTGGTCGCAAACTGGCTATAGCCGGTTCCACCAAAGGCACTGTCCTCTGTGAGAGATCTTTCCAGTCCGTTAGGTCTACCAACGAAGGAGTTTCGGAAAGTAGAGTTTCCGTCGTGTTCAGCTGTATGTCCACCTTCATCGAGCTCGACTTGTTTCTCCGTATCGAGCGTGGCGTTGTACTCAGTAAGATCGGTCTAATTGTACGAATGAAAAGGTCAAGTCAGATCAAGCCCAAGGTTAGATAAGAAGATAATCATAAATGAAGAGACATGCCTCTCTGACACCTGCCACCTCTCTCTGAAGCTTGGAAGAGTAAGGCGCGAGAATCTGTTGGACAAGATCCTGTGAAACAAATGATATCCAATCAAACGTATGAGTGTCGATGAGGGGAACAAATAAAAGATGAAAAGAGAAGGCTCATCACGAACCTGCTGCTCCTTGTGAACCGTGACGGTGAACAAGACATCATCCTTCAAAGCCGGATGAATAAACTGCAAGAAACCAACACCAAGAAGGAGAAGGAGAAGGACGTCCACCAGAGCAATCAGAACCAACGTGTCTCGAAAAAGAACCTGCCGAAAATCTATGCGCGTACCCGTTGTTTATAGGAATGTCTGGCCTCTTCTAAAAGCCCGTGTGAGGCCTCCAAAGTGGGAACAAAGTAATGGAATTGGTTTCCATAAGGTCGGAGAACAAATACCTTGAACAGGACGGTGATGATGAAAGGGGGAGCTGCTGCAAACGCATCCCACGATTTCGTCTGGAGGCTGATAGCTATATATTTTTGTCAAGAAACCAGATATAACTCGCCCTGGTTTAGTCTACACGGACGACCTTGAGAACGGGAAATAGAAAGAGGACACCGACTCAGGATTATTAAAGCCTGCATGAACATCAAAGCAACCAACAACCTGTTGATAGCCACGTTCCACATCCGTCCTCCGCTCTCTGTTCTCGAAGAGTACACATAGAGTAGTTGATACTTGTAGATGTAATGACTGAGCCAAAACACGATGGTCTAATTTTCATGTAAGATAACAGACTCGAGGGTTAGAACAACGAGAACATGAGAAACAACGAGACAAGACCATAGAAACTCACTGCAGAAGCCACCACCAACGGCGCCAGGGCTACGCGGTGACAATGAGCCGACAGAGACAACTCCAGCTTGAGTCAATTACTTCCCTGCAGGGCAGAGACGATCAACAACTACGCCTGGACTTACGAGCATATACCAAACCGACGGTACAGAGAAACAACAAGTTTGCGTACACGATCGAGTACTGGAAATAAGGTGGTCGGGTCCATTCTTGGATATCTCTTGGAGTCCTAGCAAACAAGCTACAAGCGCAACCCAATCGCCCCGAGAGTGTCTAGATTAGCAAAGACAGAGACTCCCTTTTGAAGAAGAAAACAAAAATGACAGATAGGTAGAGGGGGACTTGCAAGGTCTTTATCGAGAGAAGGGCCAACTTGATCAACTGAGCCAACTCAAAGAAGACCAAGAAGCCTCGAAGGCTGGAACGGATAAAGAGTGCATAAAACGTCAGATACCAGGAAAACGGAGAAGATCGTATTCGTAAGTAAAGAAAGGATGGACTCACGGGAAGAACGTCAACCAATATGTGCTCTGAAGAACATAGGTGGACTGGATCTCAGAGGGCAAAACTATACGCGCATGGAAGATATCGAGAAATATTTAACGAAACAACTCCAAGAAGGATTCGAGAGATGGACAGAAAAGTGACGTATAGAGAGAGAAAGCTCACTGGAGATGTAACTATCCCAGATATCTTTAAAGCTTTTCTTCTCCTCGACCTCTTTGGCGATTCCGATTCCAAGGTTGACAAACACGGTCAAGAGGGAGAAGACGAAGAACTGGGAAATGACAAGGAATGCATAGTATCGAGTGAGGACAATCCGGTCGACTTGTGATCGAGACGTCTAGGTTCATATGGAAAATTGAGTCAACAAGCAGGAAATCGTCAGCTTATGATTCATGCCAAAAAATCCCTTTTCTATTGCGAACCGAAGAGAAGAACAAAGAAGAAGAAAAAAAGGTAAAACTAACGGCTCCTTGGTACTTTGTCAATTTTCGGATAAAGTAAGGCAAGAGCAACTGAAAACCGGCCGAGATCGTGGGAGGTAACACTCCTGCCACGATGGAGAATGTCCAGTCACCCAACGTGCCTGCCTGTTGCCATTTGTTCAAAAAGGGCACATAGGCTGCGAGCTGCGCGAAACCAGGAGAGAAAATGGAGAAAAATGGAACCATGAAATTGAGAGACATGAGCAGGGATAGATGAGAGACGACTTGAAAATCACACGCACAGTAACCAAGTTGGCAGCGGCGGCCACAATAGCAAGCGGGACAGTATTGAAAAAGCAGACTTTGGGGATTTAAAGGGAGGCGAACCGAGAACAAGTAAGATAATTGATCGATGCGATTGGTCTTTCAACAAGCAAATGAAAAGAGAAAGAAAAGATACACACCGAGCGATAACAAGGCAAATCCGACAATTTTTGAGTTGAATCTTTCCCCCGGTGTAACATTCGCATTGTGCCAGACTAACCTCGACAAAGAAAAACAAGGAAGAGACGTTTCAGAAACGATCTCAGCTTATCGTTCTACCCGGATGAAATACAAGGATGGAAAGAACTGCACGGACGGATATCTCCAGGAGCGGGCGCAAGAGTCAGCTCCGCGCCACGAAGCGATCTCTGAGAGCCTTGATGGCCCTTTGCAATTGCATGAGCTGATTCCGCCAAAAGGAAGAAGAGAACCGGGCATCCGTTCAGTCAAGTGTATTGAGCGGTCAAAAGGTCCACACCAAAGAAGGAAGGCACCTTGAGCGGCATCCATCATGCTGACAAACCCGTAGTTCTCCGCCGGAATCTTTATGTTTCTCGCCCTCTTTGCAATCTCCTTCTGTGTCAAATTTGAACCGTCCTGGTTCTGATGAGGATGGGTTCCCGGTTTTTTGTTCTTCTTGTACTTTGGCTTGAGAATCTCAATGTCTTCTCTCTTTGCGTCAAGAACTTCTCGAAGTCGACCGAGTTTGTTTCTGTCGTAGATGGGATGGGATGGGGTGGACACGAAGACTTAGCTCGATGTAGAGCGAGATGAAGCAGTCATCAGCGAAGAAAAAAAGAGTAAATCATGGCGTACCCATAGAACTCAATGGCATCCTATAATTCCGGAATGAAGATCAAGACGTCAGACCACGCGAGACCCAGTGCCGAGGTGAGTAAAAACAGAAGTCAAGAGACGAACCACTTTTTCAGCGCCGATACCTAAGAAACCACCTCGTTTGATGGTAGGTCTTCGTTTACCTTCTTGGCCACCTTTTAGGTACTTGACAAGAACCTCTTCGAAATCTCGGACAGTATCGTTGTAGTCCTCCTACAGAGAAAGAATAGGGTACGATTGAAACAGTTAGCTTGGAGAGGCGTAGATTTTAGAAGGAGGGAAAGTAACGCTCAAGATGACGTACGATCATTTCTGGGTACTCCTGATTAGCCAGTCAAAAACTCTGATGAGTATCTCATCCGATCACTACACAAACGAACAAAGCAAAACAAAACCGCAAACCTTGAGATTCCGACCGATCATAGCAGACTGAATGTTTGAAGCAAGCTTCTCGTTTCCCCCTCTAAGCTGCATTATGAGCGCCTTTAGACCTTCATCTGATTGGTACTCTTTCTTGATATTGACGATCATCAGACTTCGAGATTGGATACTCCTTTGGAATTTCTTACTCATGAACCAAGCCTGTCGGACGCTCATCATCTTTTTCCAGTAGAACCAGCAAAAGAAGAGCATCAAGAAAGCTATCAAATATCGGAAGGGAGGAAGGCGACGTGTGAGCATTGGTATATATTGCCCGGCGCGCATACCATTTTGAGCACTCACTAATCAGATATGTCGCGCCGACATGAACGAAGAGGATGTAAGAGTTATATCTTGGATTGTCCGTTTGCGTGCTATTTAAAAAGAAAGTTTTCCGGCCCGATCGATCAAGGATTAGATGCGATACTGGGAGAATAACTATGCGGGGTAGAGGTGTGGACTGACCCTAGGCCGCTGATGGTCAATCGGCTGATAGTGGCCAGGTTACTTGGCGAGTACATATCTGTACAAGAACAGACGGTGTATATAGATAGAAACGAAAGGTTGCAGAGACGGAATGGGTCATCTTGAAGATAAAGAAAGAGACTCGGGAGGCGTGAGGAGTAGGGAGTGGGAAGAAGAAGAGGATGAAGGACGTACAGTTGATAGGCAACAAAACGGCGCAGACCAAGATAGACACGCTGAGAAAGAACCAACGGAGCAACGAGAGGAACTGCAGAAATGCGACCGCGTCGACTCCTTTTTGTGTTTGATCGAGTTCAAGCAAGTGAAACGAGGGGGAGTGAGTTGCTTTAAAAGAACGGGCAGAAACCAGGTGGCTGGTCAGTGTAAAGAGCGGAGGGGCGCTCACCGATAGTGTCCACTAAATCTAGATCGTCCTTGGTGATGAGCGGCTTGAGCCAAGAGAAAAACCCAGAATCGAGCTACCATCGGGAGAGGGCAACGAGGCGATCTATGAGCACGAATGATCTCTATCTAGAACTCTATACACCAAAAGTCAGAACCGTCTGCAGGACTTACAGCAGGCGGCGGCAACTCGTCCTCGTCCGTCGAACGGTACTTTACTTTAGGAGCGTACACCTTTCTCTCTCTCGGTCTGAAGAATGAGAACGCAACAAGTGTCGCCAGAGAAATTCCGCTCATCAGGGCGATCTGGGAGATGACCGCTTTGACCGAGACTATTGATGGGGACGGGTCAGCACCTAATCTGATCGGATAAGATATATATCGGTAACAAAAACTTACCTTGTGTGTATTTATTCCCAGAGCTCACCCTGTAGAGAAAGGGGGATAGAAGAAAGAGAGAGGGAAGCGAGAAATGGTAAGCGCGCAGATACACACATGATCAGCTCGTCCATCCGAACTCGCGTGAGCTACGGCTGAGGAATTCATAAAGACGAGGACAAAGGGAAGAAAAGAATGACGTACAGAGCGGACGTTCTGAATATCAGGTTTCCAATCGATAGGGTTCAGACAGAGAGATAGAGACCAGAAGTCAGTTCCAGATTGCTTTTCTCTCTGACCAAGAGAGTGAGAGATAGAGAGAGAGAAAGGACTTGCAAGATGCCTGTGGCAGACATTATAGAGGTCTCCTTCTTTCACAAACTTAGTGGTGGGAGGATTTAAGGTAAGGAATGAGATCTCTCCGATACGGATTCTAAATCAAACAAAAAGAAAGACTGGTTTCGAGAGATTGTGTATATGTGTACACTGGATTTGAAAACTAGACCCTTTACTGTTCTCTTGCTCCAGGCAAGAATGAAGGCAAGGCAAGAAGGTGAGCGGTCGGTGTCGGATGTGAGTGTATGCTGGAATTGATTTCTGTCGCTGGCTGTCAAAAGAAATGGTGAAGACGGTCAGCTAGTCCATCCGCAGCAAGGGCAGAGTGCGCACTCGGGAGGGCCCAGGCATAAGGAACCAAAAAAGGGGCTAGACTGCGGATGATATTTATAGGTTAGTCACCCTGACGACCATCTCATCCAACCCTAACTGCATTGTTCGGTGTGCTTTCTTCTCCCATTCTCGCCCGTTAGGTTCAAACACTCTCCATTTGTACAACACACACACACATATATACATATAGAGAGTGTACGACTAGAAACCCATGTCGAACTCATCACCGATACTATTAAGATGCTCAGCTACACCAGACTTCTCTCACTTGGAAAGAGCCGAGAGGTTGAGTAAGGAGAAGCAACCGGAATGGCCGATAGGTGCTGACGCGTGGAAGGTGTCCGGTCGGGGAATCGGTCTATGGTGTGCGTATTCTTCTGTATCATTTTAGGCGATGGTGTAGAGGAGTTATACTCAGAGATCTTTTCTCACGCGTCATATTTCTATCTTTTCTCTATTCTTCTCTCTTTCTCTCTTCCGAATACACACATGATTAGCGGCTGGAGGAGGAGTAGTCGGTACAGTGTTAGGTGTGATGGGGGATACAGGAGTGGGTACGTTTGCGCTGACGACCGCATTCAACAGTGCCTGTATGGGGTGTGTCTTTTTCGGTACGTTCTTCTCTCTTTCTTGTCCTCTTAACTGATGTTTTCCCTTTTAATTAAGCCTATGTACACTCACGCACGCGCTTTGCGACTGGCTTGAAAAGGAATGAGAGAGCTCGTATTTTCACCACTCTTGCTCAAAGCCGGTCTCACATCGGACCACCGTCGTCAGATGAAACTAGCGATTGAACGGGCCAATGGAAAGGCAAGATCGAATACAAAGATAGGAGGAGAGCTATCGAGTCTGGGTCCAGAGACGTGGGGGGACATCCGACAAAGACGAGTGATGGATAGTGCACTCGCCGGTGGGTTTACTGCCACGCTCGGTCCTGCTTTGTATCGTAAGTCTTTCTTTCTTCGTTCTGAGTGTATATGGGTGTGTATGTACTCTGGCTGATTCGATAGAGGAAAAATCATTACGAATTTGCGCGACAAAACAAAATAAAAGGAAAGATATTGGGGTACGGAGGGTTCAAAGTGGTGGCACCAACGGTAGGAATGGTGACGATAACGACAGCGTTTGCGAGCGCGACATCCGGCCTAGTTCAATGGGTATCGAACGAGCTAAGGATTCACCAGGCAAAGATGTACGGCGCTTACGACGCTGTCGGACCTATCCCTGAAGTTGATATTCATGCGGTCAGACGTGATCAACGAAAAGCCTTGATGGATACGTTAACTGTCGCCCAACAGGAGGCTTTCAAACAGACGGCCTCGATCCCTGTCGACAACCTGTCTGGAGGTAGTCCGGAGGTAAGCGAACAGGCCGGATCGATGGGTCAGAGGAAAGAAGAAAAGCTGCCATGGTGGTCGTTCCGACGGTTTATGTCCGAGTCGTTGCCAAGCGTGACGACGCTAACGGAGGAAGAATATTTGAAACGGCTGGAGGACCAGCGTGTGACGTGGATTGACGAGTTAGCCGAAGTGAGAGCTCAGTTAGCCAGTCTGGGTGAGGATCGAGTGGTCGAGCTGGAGCCGATTGATATTGCGCGCTTGCAGTCGTGAGCGGGGAGGGAAAAAATGTATATTAAGGAGCACGTAAACAATAGATAGATTACTGTCTATGAATCGAGTAAGAGAAGATGCAAGAAAGCAAACTAGGGAGAAAGAAACAGAAACAGAAACAGAAACAAAAACAAGACACATCCTCTTGAAGATAATGAGCCTAGAGTGAATATTGTATGTGTGTGAGTAAGACGGAAAGAAAAGAAGAGATAAGGATGGACCGATAGATTGAGTGTTGAATCAATGAACGGACTAGATGGACTAACGAACACAGTAGAGAGGAAATATTAAAAAAAGAAAAAGAAAAAACGATCGACTATAGAAATTCAAAGAGGGCCAAGAAGGAAAGCGACATGCGGGTGTGATTTCCGACAGGACAGAGAGAACGAAAGGGAGAAGGAGGTCTAGAACTGTAAGATCCGGTGTTTATTTGAGTTAGTCTGTTTTGGGTTGACGTGCGCTTGATATATTTTATGTATGTGGGCCCTGATTTATGTATATATGCCTTGATTGGTATCATATAATGTGCCGCGTGGTGCTCTGATTTTCTTAGCGTGCCCTTGTTTTGGTCCTGTTTTTGCCCTAGTGTGCCTGTTGCGTGTGCCTGATCTACCCTCTACATTCACAATCACACTCACCTTTCACTGTGATAGCACGCCGCCCACTCGCGCCCACTCAACATCCGACTGGCATCCCTTTTTTTCCATCTTTCACTCCCGTTTGTTTTCTTCTTCTCATCCTCTCTCCTTTTCTCTTTCATCTACCCGTTTCTATTCTTCGTTCTCCTTCCTACTTGGATTTCGCTCTCCTTCACATTTGGTTTCTCGTAGATATACGGACTGTGCTCTCTTTTTTCTCGTTCTTCTTTTCCCATCCTTTCTGGCTGGCTTCCTTTCTCGGTTTCTCGTCATAGAGCAACACGGCCAGGTCAGTCAATCACATCTCACATCAACCAGGTCAGTCCACTTGATTCTTTTCCCCTCTTTCCTGTTTTCCTTTTTCTCTCCTTCTACTTCTCCTCCCTTTCTCCCTCTGTTGACATCTTCGGCTCTTTCTTTCTTTCTCTCCTTCTCCTCTCATAGGATGAACTTTTTCAAGCTCAAGTCCAAAGCCGCCAAGGCAGATCAACCGGCGAGCCCATCCGGGAAACTCACAGGTCACACCGTCCGATCGGTCCTGCCGTTTGGGAACAGGAAGAAACAAAACAAGCCACAGCATGTAGACAGCTTCGGCCGAAACCTTGATCTCTCTCGTACACCCTCGACCGTCTCGACAGACTCACACTCTTCCTCTGGCTCCTCATGGTCCTGCCACGGTAACCAACACGAAGACAGTTGGGATCTCGAGCCAAATGTCATCTACCCAGTCTCGTCAGCTGCGCCATCAAACACCCCGTCAGTATATCCTCAGTCGTCAGCTGCATCGTCAATGTATCATCTGCCTTCTGCCTCGTCGGCCGCTCAGAGTAGAGAACGGCTCGATCGACCGGAAACATCCCAGTCGTCGTCGTCCTCCTTCCATCGGCCCAACGGGTCTCAGTCGTCCTTCTACCCATCCAACAAGTCCCAGTCCTCGTTCCATCATCCCCACCCGTTCCTTCCAGCCTCTGGTCAGGTCCAACAAACGGATTTTACAATCAACCGGTCAAATCTTCACGCCTCCCTTCCCTCAGATGTAGCAGAATACAACCCATTCGGTTGCAGGCCGTATCCAGTACCGGCCGCTCTCCATCTTTCGATCGATAGCCTTCCCCCTCCTTCCATGGCTACAAATACGGACGATGTCGATGGTGAAAATGATGGCAACAGTCACCGCATATCTCTCGATCAATCTCAGCTTGGTCACCTGTCTTTCCCGGTCCACCCGGCTTCTTCTCGAGCACGCGCCGGGCCTCCTTCCCTTCCTACAACAGCCAACAGAAGCAGAGCAAATTCTACAGCTTCTAATCGGACGACAGCCTCCAGCATACACTCCCATTCCACTGGCTCCGGTGCGGATTCCACCTTCTATGGCTCATCTACCTTTCTCGCTGGTGGACTGGCTACGAGGACGAGATCGGCCTCGATCGCGTCCGCCACTCACGGAACGTACCAGCCGCCCCATCCGTCTCCTTTAGGTCATCCAACCGGCCGTGTCACTGATCCTCAGAACGATTCGGATGAAGGAGAAGAGACCCTGCGGCCTTCGGCCTGTTGTCCGGCTCATCCCGCGCGATCAGGCGACATTTCAAGTTTCCCGTTCCCGTCTGCACCGGTAAGAGAGATCGAGAAAGAGAACGAGACGGAGCTAGCGCATGTGTGGAAAAATTTCATGAAAGACGTCACCCTGCCCATCAAGCCATCTACTGCTGTCGCCGAATTTATACACAAGCCCAATCGACCGCCACCGCCGCCGCCATCTTCGTCTGCGCCTTCGTCTGCGCTGCCTCCAGTCCCTTCTGCACCGACTGTCACCCCACAGGAAGGGCTCAGAGTCAGACTTCCGGCAGAGGATGCTGAGAGTGAGCCTTTCGGGCTCGCGTACTTGATCGACGATGCTAATGATCAAGACGAAGACGACGACTTGACCGTCAACCTCTCTCATCTCGTCCCGCCTCTCGAGGCCTCGCTTCAATCGTCCCACCACGTCCCATCTCTACTTTCTCCCAGCCAATCATCTAGACTTATTACTCACCGGGACAGACAGTCAACACTGTCTACCCAGTCATTCGCCTCGTTTGCCTCGTCGGTCTCATCCGCTAGGTCGTCTGAACCAGCTACACCTTCCTTCCCCATAGCCACCACCGCTCCTCTCTTCTACCACCTAGATGGATCCTACCTTCGAGTCAACGTAGACCAGACCGAGCTCGAGGCGACACATAGTGCACACATCGCCACAGATGCCCTCCAGACAGAGTTCTGGAGAACGAGCAAGACTATGGTGAGAGCGCCGACGTGGTGGTCGGGTCCTCCACCCAGCGCGGATGCTACACCAGTGCGTTCGGACTCAGACTCCGAACCCGAAACGACTAAGAGGCCGATGATTGATCTGGGAACAGCCAGCCCGGTACAGAGTACCGTCGCTTGGGGTGAAGCCCTCTGAGAGTTGTTTCTCCCTTGGCTTGCTTTCTTCTTGTACACATGCCCTCTTATTTCTTTCATGACATGCCATCCTTTTACCTTCCCACTTTCGTATTCTCATGTTCATGATCCTTTCCTCATGGGTCCTTTGTTTGGTATCCATCTGTATCTATATCTGTCTCCTATATCCTATCTGGTCTGGTTTCATTCCTATCTTGTTCTCATCTTGTCGCGTCAGGCGAGCTTCTCATCATTTTATCCCTAAACTGGGGATGTTCGTTCGTTCGTTTCTTTCTTTCTTTCCTTCTTGAATAGAAACAGAATAACTTTATTCATATATGTGCCTATACAAAAATCTCATCGGATTTATCTTGACATTTTGTCGTCTGTCTATCTTACCTTGCTTTCTTTAATCTTATGGAATGGGAGGGTTCGTCTGTTTATATGTACCTGCATATGTATGCCTGTGAATATATGCGCGTGGGAAACACTTATTTAGAACAAGTGTATGAAGACTTGAAAGGATATTTGAAACGGTGATACCCAAGGCTAGGGAAGGAAGGAAGGTGATGAGGAGTAAACACGAGAAAGTCAACTTGTCTTCTCTCTCGTTCGGTGTTTTCCCTATCACGCGTCAATCCTGGAGGGAAAAAAGCGCAACCTACCATCGACATACATCTCCCGCCACCGTCCTCATCCCCTCGTTCATTTTGGAAAAGAAGTACATTTAGGAATGGCATCTTCTCAAACTGTACATCTTGGCATGCCATCCACAGAATCAGCTGGCGTTCCTACGTCTACTGTCGAGGAAACGGGCGTTCTAGCTCCAGCTCCTACTCCTACGGGAGCAGCAGTCGGAGCAGTAGCAGCAACGACGACAACGACGACAGGAGCGGAATACACACATCACAGAGGTCCGTTACCAAAAACAAAGTCGAGGGCTTATGGTGCTCAGTTGTCTCGGGATGGAGATATTCAGTGTGTCTCTCTTCCTCTTTCTTTTCAATCGAGCTGCTGGCTTCTAGCTTCTGGCTTTTGAGGAAGAAGAGCTGACTTGAACGCTTCTCAATGCTCTTCTCGGCGGGGTTGGAAGAAAATATAAAGCGAAATATAAAGACTTAAAGCTGAAAGTCAAGCAGATCGAGAAGGTATCTCTCCTTCCTTCCTCTTCTCCTTGGATATGTTGCGAGGTCCGCGTAGAGATAGGACTGATGACTTCCGTCCTCGTTCGTATCCGTATCTGAACTTACAACCTGACGATGCTTTGGTTCTTGACTTTCTTTCTTGTTGTTCCAACGAACTTTTCGACAAAGGATAATGACAAGCTGCTGTTGAAGATTCTTAAGGCGAAGAAAGATATTCAGCGAGCTCGACTCGAACGAGCGTTCGTTCTCCTTCGTTCTCTCTCTCTCTCTCTCTTCCTCTCCTTCTTTCTCTCCGATCTCTTATATCTCTTTCTTTGTTTCCGGCTCATTTCTATTTCATTTTTTGTTCTAATTCTTCTGTGCGTATGCATGCGTTTGGACATAATCCGGGTGGGAAATGAAACGTCGCAACTCGGGATAACAGGATTATATACGAACGACTATCCGTACCGATCGAACCTCCGGCTCCTACAGATCCGTCTTTGCCATCTTACGAATCCCACTTCTTGCCCCCCGCTCCTTCTCCCTCTCTTCTGGCACATGCGTCCCAGTCGGACGCTCCGCCTCATCCTCTTTCTTCACTTCTTTCTCCGACAGCGCAGGCAAAGGCGAAGGACCTGACGGATGGGTCGATAGGTGGAGAACTCGGACAAGAGTCGGTATCTAAATTGGAAGAACCAGCGTCTGCTGTCTCTGCTTCCACCGTCGATGCCAATTTAAAACATGACAACGACGATACGGCCACCACCACTGACGCTGATGCCAGCGCACCTGTGGCTGTGCCCGAACCATTGAGTGGTAATCAGCCGAACGGACCTCTATCCCCCTCGCCTCCATCGCCATCTGTATCTACATCTACCCCCTTGAATTCCTCTGCGTCGTTACAACCGCCAGTACCCGCACTCTCAAGCGGATCTCACGTGGAAACAGGATTAGTACCAGAACCGGGGCGTGAAGAAGAGGAAGAAGAAGAAGAAGAAGGACCAGAGAACGGAAAGATGCACGTCGATCAAGAATAGATCTAGATCTGAAGTCTGGTTCTCCCGCCATATCCTACACTTCATGTTCCGCGTTCTGTCTCTCAATCTTTCCCTTGCAAGAATAAGGAAAAGAACGAGCATGGGAGAGAAGGAGGGGAAGGAACATAGAAGGTCCAGAGGGCTGGTGATTTCATGTATACTTATCACTCGATCACTTGCCACTTGTCCTTTGTTCATCGCTTACCTTTCATATCTGCTACATCCGCATCCCCAGCCGTAATCGGTGTTTGTAATCCTGTTCATATTCGGACGTGAATCGAGTTAACGGGTCCGAAACAAACCCATAAGACTACATCCATAGACTTTTTTAAAGAGCTCTGATCCCAGACAGACTCCGCTATCGAGATAAGAAACTTGGTTTGTGAGAGAGAGGAGATGTAGGCAAAAGAAGCACGCACACGTCCACACCCGCACAGCACATCCACACCAAAAGCAAGGGATATGAATGAAACTTTGGAACCATACAGACAAGCTCCCTGTTGCCCTCACCTCTGTTGAATCTAGTTCCTGTCGTTATCAGCATCTTTGTCACAAAAGTAGTTGTTTGCCTTCTTTCTTTTGTAGGTCTTGATGGTTATGTGATGAACTCTCTCATTGGGTTTTCAGTACGCAGCGACCAAACAAGCTAGACAGCGGGTAAGAACGACAGGAGCGGAAGATTGCATGGAATCGCAAGGCAAAACAATGGAAAATAAAGGAGAAAAAAAAGGCAAGAGAAACCGTTCGCAACAAAGCGCCAGTCGAGTCTCTTCTTTGTCTTCCTTCCCCGATTCTCCGAAAACTTTGACCAAAGAAACGTTCCAAACCAAAAGAAAAAGAGGGGGAGGAATTGGGGGTGGAAATGAAAGCCGGACAAGGAGGGAAACAAAGGGATATTTAAACCTTGAATCCTCGGGAAGCTCGTCGACCTCGTCCCTTCTCGAACTTTCGTCCCTTGGAGATGACGTGGGGGGCCTTGTTCTTGTCTATAAGGGTATGTTCAAAAAAGAGATATCAGTGAATATGCCCGTTATAGGATAGAAAAAAAAGAATGAAAGAACGAACGGGGTCCCATTCCGAAGTGTCGGTAGGCCTCTCGGGAGGTCCTCTTTCCTCGAACAAGAACAGTGTTGGATCCGGTGGGGGATCGGAGAGCGAGCTGATCAAGAGTAAGAGCTGTGGAGTAGATATAGAATCGTTTTTTAAATGAGCGTGTGTAAAGAAAGCAAGACAAGAGAAGGGCAAGAAAAAGACTAACCCTCTCCTCCGGCGGCGATGATCCTCTCCCGAGCGGATCGGGTGAACCTCAAGGCAGCGATGGTGAGCTTGGGGACGGTGAGGAATCGCTCATCATCAGTGACGGTTCCGACAAGGACGATGGTCTTGTTTCCCTCAGGGTTGGCGTTGTGAGTGTGCTTCACAATTCGCGAGATCGAAAGGGGAGGTCGGTTGGTCTTGGAGTGAAAGAGTCGCTTGAGGACAACCTTGTTGAACTTGGACTCAGTTCGTCGAGCAAGGAAGCGGTAAAGCTGAGGGAGGTTGAAACGAGTGAAGAAAATAGAGATTTAACAAAGATCGAGAAGAGCGATAAACAATGAAGTATGGGCGGATTGAAAAGAGAACAAGAAATCGTTAACTCCGATTTGGTTTCAGTGAACAAATATAAGAGAAAGAAGCGTACCTTCACAAGCAAGAGAAGGTAGGGATCCTCCGACTTGGGGGCGGTCCTGGCACCCTTCTTGACGTGCTTGTGCTGGATGTCGATTCCCTGTTGTAGCAATTCATTCCATTACGAGGACAAAAAAGAAAGGGTAAAGCAGAACATGATCTAGTAAGTATCTTGTGGGCATTTAACAGCCAAGCTTTCCACACAGGGGTCAAGATCGCTAGAGCACAGTATATGGGTTCGAGTCGAGAGGCGCTATCGGTGGTGGGAGGTACTTGACGTGGTTTGTCGAGAGGGCTGGTTGTGAGGCCCAAGAGAAATGATGATCGTGTACTGAGGATGACCGTGTGCTGTTTGGTCGAGACTGTTCGTTCCCCAGAGTTCTTCGTTTTGGCCTATCTTCCATTCTCCGTTCTCTTTCCTCACCGCCGAAATCCTGCCCGCCGACCAATTTTGAGCGTTCTTCACTCTCTTCAGTGAAATCCTGCCCTCAGTCTACCCAGAGATGGAAAAAAACGATCTGTCTCTCCTTTTTGTTTCTTCTTCTTCGCGACGATGGCCGATCGAAAGATGAAATATTGGAGACGTGTTTTGGTGTTGAAATTTTTGAGACCCATATTGGAGCGTTTGGGCATAATTGTGACGGAGAAATGAGGGATCCAGTTGTTGGGCCGGATAAAAATACGTGAAATACACGAATTCCCATATACTGTACTGTATGCTCTCCAAGACGTCGACCACTCTGCTACCCTGTGTGGAAAGAAAGAAAAAAGACCAGAGGGCGTGGAGACTGACCATGTTGATGCCTTGGTGGTTGCCTACTCAAACTGGAAAAGAGCCAAGTCAGGGAAAAAACGAGGTCAGAGTTCGCCTCAGAACCAGCCGCGTCTGTTAGGGTTATGGTTACGGATCGCAGAGTTTGGTTACAGACCGTTCTGACTTATTTAAGGCACGCAAAAGTCAGATGGTTATGCCCAACGCGTAGCCATCTTGACGCGTCTGGCGAAGCGATCACTCAACATTGCCCGAGCGTTTCTAGTCTGGCTGGTCTGTTTTGTAGTCTGCTTTGTAGTTTGCTTTCTACTCGCGGTCTAGTCGTTCGGACGAGGTGTAAGCCATCGCAGCCGTCGTAGTCATCTCGCCCTTCTCTACCAATGGTATTCACAAGGTACCGTACGATATATGATTAGAATCGTAGTCTCTTAGTACATCTACCTAGCGCATCCTTTATGGCGTTTATGCATGTGTGTATAGGCACGCTTGTGAATGTGGGCGTGGACGTGTGTTTGCGCGCTATCTTCTGATCTGCCGGCTAGCACACACCGTTACAGGCCACCGGTTACAGGCCGTTGGTTACACTTCTGATCCTGCCTGCTCATCATCTTGCCATCTTTGCTGAACGTTTCGACCTAAACCTCCACATCGTTCCATCTCACATATCTTGTTCCAGCCCATCTTGATCTATATCCAACATGAGCTCTCACGCAGACAGTCACGAATCCAGCAGGCTCTCTCCCCTTCCGCCGGCTCCCTTGTCCAGAGCGGACTCTGTCCCACCACGAGGATCAGAGCCACCGAGAATCAACTATGATGATGACAGGGATCAGGACCGAACCAGAGACAGATCCAGGTCTAGATCCAGGTCTAGATCTAGGTCAAGAGAGAGAGAATACGTTCGAAGGGAGCCGTGAGACCTGCTCTCGTTGTTTATCTATGTTCCCGCCTCGGTGTCGAGAGATCTTCGCTCTGATGGTCTGTTGTGTCTCTTTCTGTCTTGTGTGTGTGTTTGTTCAACCTGTCATACAACCTCTAGCGCTGCCCCTCCCTCCCGACCGGAATACGCGCCTACTGTCAGTTGTGCTTTTCTCTCTCTGACTCGGATGAAACAGGCGCGAGCTCTGCATTCTTACCCCGTTTTGTTCCTCTTGTTGTCTTATTCAGAATCCTCCAAAATCCGAGACGCTTGGTGTGTTCGGTCTTTCTATTCGAACCACTGAGGACGCGCTTGGCGAGGAGTTCTCCAGATTCGGCAAGGTCGTCAACGTAACCATCGTCTACGACCAAAGGGTTTGTCGCTTCTCTCACTTGGCTTCTAAACAGCGCCGATACTGATCTTGGCCTCACTTGGTGATCTCGTTCCGCCCCTTTCCAGACGGATCGATCTCGAGGATTCGGATTCATCAAAATGGGCTCGGTCGAAGACGCTGAGCGATGCATCCAAAACTTGAACGGTCTCGATCTTAATGGCAGGCGCATCCGAGTGGATTTCTCTGTGACAGCTCGGCCTCATAACCCTACACCAGGAGAATACAGTCAGTACCTCGCTTTCGTATGACGCATGGTTCCAAAAGGTGACACCAAACGGATTCGCTAATCATACCATTCTGTTTCACCGCCTTGAACGCTACATGTACCATCGACAACTCCTTCTCTTTGTCCATCATGCTTATCTTTGTCTCGTGTAGTGGGCGCCAAGCGACGAGATGATCCTCGGGCGTATCGAAGTGGAGGCGGAGGTGGTGGAGGACGAGACCGATACGATCGACACGATCGATACGACCGAGGTGGATCTTATGGTGGTGGTGGAGGATCGTACGATCGATACAACGACCGACGCCCTTCCAGGTATGACGATCGACGAAGGGATGACTTTGGCCGAGACCGAGATAGAGATCGGGACTATGACCGAGAGTCAGTTGCCTTATGATATATCCTGTGCTAATTCTGCCTGTCTGACCTTTGAGATCCTCTCTTGATCAACAGTGATTACGGACGATCCTCCAGGGATAGATACTCTCCTCGAAGAGAAAGGCGGTACTCTCCATCGTAAGTCTATGTTTTCTATTCCGATTGTCACCGTAGTTTTGCATTTCTGAATCTCTATTTGATTGTCTCTTCCGATAGTCCTCCCCCTCGAGCTCGACGATCCTACTCGCGATCTCCTGCTCACGCGATCGCACCCAAGGATTATGATAACGCGCCAGCCGAGAACGCTGGACTTGCCGTCCGATGGTGATTTGTGTTTCAGCGACATTCACTCTCCTTTTTCTTTTGTTCCTCCTTCAAGTATTCCCGACCCCATCCCCTCTCCTGCTGTGTATCAATTTTCAAGCGCCATCAAGCCCAAGACTAAGAATCAAGACCCGTTTAATATACAAAAGAAGAAGCCGTACACACACTGTGCCCCTGACGAATCGTTGTCTATCCTGCCGACTGCCTAGCGTTGAAGATTCCAACCTGAGCGCTATGTCTGTCTGACTGTATAGACTCCCAAAGAAGAAATACACACACAAAGAACAAAAGAAGAACGAAACAAAAAAACAAAACGAAACAAAAAAAGGGAAGAAGAAACCGCGACTCATGACGGCGAACAAGAGACCCGGGGGAGGGAGGAATTTTTTTTTAAAAAAAGAGCATAGAAGAAACAAGAAGCCGAAGAAAACGTCTCAAGACAAGTCTCTGGCGCGCCTTACCGTCCTGAAGGTTCCTCGCCTGCTCAAGAAGATACACAAGATGCCTTTCCCTCCCCCCCTCCCTTTCTTTCAAGAAATCCAAGAGAATCAAGAAGGAAGAGAACAAGACAAACCGAAGAAACGAAAAGAAAAACCAAGAAAAAGAACAAGAACAAGAACAAAAAAGGAACGTCGAAAACGCGGCAAGACGTCCCGGAAAAGGAAATGGAAAAGGAAAAGAAGATAATGGGGAAGGAAACTAATCTTTTCGAACGAGGAAAAGTAAGAGTGGCCGGACGAGAGGATCCCAAAGAGTACGTGCGTAACACTCCTCTCCTCTCCTCCCCTTTCCTTTCCTTCTCTCTCGAACGCCTAACCTTGTGAATGAGAATATGATCATGGTCTTTTCTTTCTTCGTGCGTCTGTGTCCTCACGGACGGAACGAGGCATTCGACTCGGGGGGGATGGATGTGTGTGTGTGTGTGTGTGTGTGTGTGTCTTTTTCTTTCGAGAGGATCAAGTCAAACAGACTGAGAAGAAAGATCTCGCTTTGAGAAATAGAACGTCGTCTCTCTCTCTCTCCCCAACTTGGTTTCTCAGAAATCTGTGCGTGCGTGGATGTGTGCGCCGATCGATGGGGCTCACGTCATGTAGTTGACGCTCTAAATCTCTAAGAGTCGACCGGGTCTGGCCTGAGACTTTGTCCGTTCGTTCACAGAGCTTCATACTGTGCTACGAGCCTTTCCCCCCCTTTTTTTTCTCCTGCCGATGAGAACAAGAGAACACAGGTAACGAGCAGAGGGAGGAAGGAAAGAAGGAAGGAAGAGACGGGGTTTTTTTTTCTTATAAAGGAAAAAAAAAGGGAAAAGAAACAAGAAAGTACAGATTCATTAGATAAAGCTCTTGGACCATTGCGCTCGTTTCTCCCCTTCGACGAAATCTAATTTCCCTTTTGAGCTCGAAGGGGGTGGCGATGTCGACGAAGGAGAGTTTGATATTATTGATGATGATGATGATGATGATGATGATGGTGATGGTGATGATGGTGATGATGTTGTCGTGTTTGGTGTTGGATTAGTGATGGAAGATGTAGATGCGCTAGGAGCGGTGTTGACGTTGAATTCTTTTTTGACTGGAATGGAGAACGACAGAGATGTCAGCCGGCGTTTACGAAAGAGAGCGGGTCGTACTGCATGGGGAAACCCAACGCTCAAAGACAGAGTGGAAGAAAGGACGAACGTTGATCCCATGCTCTCTGTTCTCTTGCTTCTTGTTGCTGTTGGAGGTCCACCAGGGCGGAACGTTCAACGACCGAACCGAACGACAAATAAACAAGCAAACAAACAAACAAAGAGTCAAGTGCTAAGTGGCAAGTACTTGTGAGGCATGACCTCCGAAGGGAAGTCAAAGGAAAGGAAAGGAAAGGACTCGTGCTTACCTCGACAGAATCGGTTCCACCGAACCATCTCTGCAGGAACGGTTTGGCGTTCAACTCTTGTTGTTCCCTCTTGATCCGTTGGTCCATCGTTTCGGCGTAGTCCTTCTGGGCCTTCCGTTCTCTCAGGCCGGCGAGGACGAGGACTCTGTCGACGTCGACGTCGTCCTTCCCGGCCTTCAGCTCGCCCACCAGGCTTTCTAACGCTCGGATCTGTCTGTCCGCCTTGGCGAGCTCGAGGGTGGATCGCTTCCGTTTGTCGTACGACCAGCCGGCGATCGAGGACGCAAACAGCCAAGGGATCAAGATCGACCGGACTTGTTTCAGTCGTTGTCCGATCGAGGGACCTTTGAGAGAGCCGGACGATGGTAGGACGCCTCTCGGGATATAGATGAATGGTAGTTTCGACGCTTGAGACATGCTGGCTCGTCTCCGGGGGGGCAGGAGGGGTTCTTACTTCTTCAGACAAGAGTGGAGGAAAGGGAAAGCAGGGTCGAACGATTTCAAAGACCAAGTCAAAGATGAGCTTGGGGTCGTAGTCTCAAGAAAAGAGAGAGAGAGAGAGAGAGAGAGAGAGAGAGAGAGAGAGAGAGAGAGAGAGAGAGAGAGAGAGAGAGAGAGAGAGAGAGAGAGAGAGAGAGAGAGAGAGATGTTTTTTGGGGGGAAGGTGTTTCGAGGTGGTCGGACAAACGGTCCCAAGGTACTATCGCCCTCAGGAGTAACCGGGATTCGTCCAGGTCACGTGCCCTCCCCCTTAGCGACCCGATCATTTCTCTCGGCTTTTCCTCTCATTCATTTCTAAACAGAACCAAGTTCTCTACTCGGCGAGGTGGGGGAGGGGGAGAGAGGGAACATGTTATCTATACATTGAAAAGGACAAGGGACGTGTAGATTGTTGTAATTGGCACACATGCACGCTTAACGATATCGACTCGTGGGGGTAGTAAAAGGAAGAGAGAGAGAAGGAAAGAAGAGAAAACTATCACTGCTCCAGCTCGACTTCTTCTTCTACCGGTTTTGACACATCCTCCAGTCGTGCATCACCCAAGCCACCGGATTGTGATATCGGTAGAGCGTGCTCCTTCAGCCATTGTTCCGAGGACCAAACTGTGCCAATGGAGAGAGGAAGGGAAAAAAAGAAGAAGAAGAGAACAAACAACATGAAACGAGAGAGAGGAGATACGAAAAGAGAGACAGGCGTTGCGACGAGTTCAAACAGCCAGACGATCAGTCAATACAGCGCGTCCACACGTCGAGTCGTGAAGAGAAAGAGAGAAAGAGAAGAAAGAAATGTATATATAGGAAATCGCAAAGAACGTACCGGCTCGATCACCTCGTGCTCCTGGAGCCTGACTTGTCTTTGTATTTCTAGCGAGGTTCACTTTGAGGACTCGTCCGCCGTTCGTTCCCGGCCAATAATTAAGATCATAATTTGCGATCTGAGACCGAAGATAAAGTAGTATGCCCAAGGAGGAAAAAAAAAAAGAAAGCCCCACGTTGAAAGAAGAGACGGTCAGTCTTTGGGATCGTGGTCGCTCATAGTCATGGTATGCGTTGTGAGCGAGAGAGAGAGAGTGTGTGTGCGTGCGTGAGTGCGTGTACATACTGCGTCATCTGCGTCAAGACCGGACGTGAATGTCAAAAAGGCGAAACCTCGATGTCTGGTAGCTGGAGAGGACGGCGAGCAAAAGATGGACGAAAGGAAAGCCGTGCTGTTAGGACCAGGTCTGATAGAACAGAACAGAACAGAGCATGGGTATACTCACGTTGACCCTCCTTGGACGGCTCTTTGGGCAGTTGAACTTCGATGATATCACCTGTGAAGGAACGTCCGGAACCCAAGCAACCCCGGGTCGGTTCAGAATGTTTCTATCAGCTTGACCGATCATCCGATGTCTTTCTCCTCTTCCTTCTTCCTCCGAGAACAACAAAGGGACAGCCTGATAAGAAAAGAGGTCTCAGAGACGCGTACCGAAAGAGACAAACACGTCGAGCAGCTGTTGCTCGTTCACACCATCCGGCAGACCTGATACAAAGATCGTATGCTTCTTTGTCGAGTTTTCGTATACCGAAGGAGCGTTGTTCATAGCGGTTTTGGATGATCGTTCGAGTCCTAAGCGGAGGGAAGAGAGAGGGGATGAGGTTACGGGTGAGATGCGCGTGTGTATGTATGTGTATGCAGGAGCCCTTGAGAGTCTAGCGTTGGTCGAGTGAGAGCAGAGTGAGATGATGGCAAAGTGATGGCTAATGAAACGTAAAGGGTAAAGGTTTGGGATTCGACAAGGGCGTCGTGTGGCGGTGGTTGCACAGCATTCCATATTTTTGAACCAGCATGTCAGCTCATGGTGTCTGAAAAGGAGAGAAGGAAAAAAAAAAAAACAAGGAATAAACAAAAACGAGGAAGGACGAGCTTGGCTGAGAATGCCAGGCTGAACAAAGGAGCTAAGGTCGATGCACTTATGTGCCATGCTCTGAACGGATCGATCGCCGTGAGGGGGGAGGTCGCGCTGTGCTGTTTTGTTTTGTTTTGTTTTGTTGTTGTTAAGTAAGCTCTTGCTAGAAGATCGTACTGCTGTTTCATAACTTGTCCATTGTAGCCGATGTCCATCCAACTTGATCGAGACTCAGTTTCCTTATTCACTTGGCGAGTTTGGAAACAAGAAAAAAGAGAAAGAAAAGGGGGAAAAAAAAAGAAGAAGAAAAAGAATTGATGGATCAAAATCATATATATTTGTTGTCTTTTTTTCTCTTAATGAAAGATGGCGGTTGAAGCCTGTGGGTGAAAATCTATGTGTGACAGGGTAATGTTACAGTTGAGGTAAAAGAATGCAGGTAAACGGATACCAAAGCCACCGGGGCGCGCTTAGTATCGGTAGTGGAAGGGCTTGTAGGGTCCGTCCATGGGGAGATCGAGGTACTCGGCCTGGACCTTGGTCATCTTGGTAAGCTTGACACCGACGTGATCGAGATGGGCTCGGGCGACCTCCTCGTCGAGGGCCTTGGGCATGATGTGGACTCCGACGTCGTAGTCGTTGGTGGTCCAGAGGGCGATCTGGGCCAAGACCTGGTTGGCGAACGAGAAGGACATGACGAACGAGGGGTGACCGTTGGCGCAACCCAAGTTGACGAGTCGTCCGTCGGCGAGGAGCATGAGGTGTCGTCCGGACTTCATGGTGTATCGGTCGACCTGGGGCTTGATGTTGACGCACTCGACGGCGTTGGCCTTGAGCCATGCGACGTCGATCTCGATGTCAAAGTGACCGATGTTGCAGATGATGGCATCCTCGGGCATGGCCTCCATGTGCTCGGCTCGGACGATGTCTCGGCAACCGGTGGTGGTGACGACGATGTTCATCTTGGGGGCGATCTCCTCCATGGTGGTGACTTCGTAACCGGCCATGGCGGCCTGGAGGGCGTTGATGGGATCAATCTCGGTGATGACGACTCGGGCTCCGTACGATCGGAGGGACTCGGCGCAACCCTTTCCGACGTCACCGAAACCGGCGACGACGGCGATCTTTCCGGCCAACATGATGTCGGTAGCTCGCTTGATACCATCGACGAGAGACTCTCGGCAACCGTACTTTTTTTTTTGAGAGGGGGGGGGGGAAAGAAAAAATGATGGGCATGGTTAGCTCAAAAGAAGTCTTGACAACGAGGAAAGAACCAAAAGGGACAGACTCACGTAGTTGTCGAACTTGGACTTGGTGACAGAGTCGTTGACGTTGATGGCGGGGATCTTGAGCTTACCGTCTCGGAGAGACTTGTAAAGGTGGTGAACACCGGTGGTGGTCTCCTCAGAGACACCTCGGATCTCGGGGAGGTACTGGGGGAACTTGTTGTGAACCATGGTGGTAAGATCTCCTCCGTCGTCGAGGATCATGTTGAGGGGCTTGCCGTCGGGGAAGGCGGTGAGGGACTGCTCGATGCACCACTCGTACTCCTCCTCGGTCTCTCCCTTCCAGGCAAAGACGGGGACACCGGTAGCGGCGATGGCGGCGGCGGCGTGGTCCTGTGGACGGAGGCCAAGGTGCGAGATGAAGGATAAGATAGGATGGGATGAATGAATGAATGTCAGTGAAAAGATCTGTGAAAAGATGCGAGATAAGAAAGTTGACCGACCTGGGTGGAGAAGATGTTGCACGAAGACCAGGCGACCTGGGCACCGATAGCAGTCAAGGTCTCGATGAGGACAGCGCTGGGGGGGGGGGGGAGGGGAGGGAGGACGAATAAGGAGGGAAGCAAAAAAAAAGGAAGAAAAAAAGGGATAAGTATGGGATGAAAGAAATCTTGCGTTTCGAGAAACGTGTGCGTTAGATTGAAGACTTACGTCTGGATGGTCATGTGGAGACATCCGGCAATTCGGGCTCCCTTAAGAGGCTGAGACTTGCCGAACTGTGTTTGGAAGCGCAGTGTATGCGATGGGTATTGAGGGTAGGTAGAAGGGAGGGGAGGGGATGAAGAAGGACAAAGAAGGACAAAGAAGAAAAAGCAAGAAAAAGCAAGAAAAAGCAAGAAAAAGCAAGAAAAAAAAAAGATGAGCTGGCGTCTTTGAGTGGACGATTCGGAGGCAAAGAAAGTCAAGACTGTACCTTTTCCCTGAGGTACATAAGTCCGGGCATCTCTCGCTGGATAGAAGGTGAATGGCATGGGCGAGGTTAGTTTCCGAGAGAGAGAGGAGAGAATTGATACAGGTAGAGATGTAGATGGAGAGGGAGAAGGGGGAGAAAGCAAGAGAAAGAGTAGTATAAAAAAAAAAAAAAAAAAGAAAAGAAAAGAAAAAAGACAAAAGTTGAGCCCACCTCAGCGAGCTCGATCTCCTTTCGACCGAAAGAAGCGAGGGAAACTGGAATAAACGAAAGTGAGTGAAACGATGCATGTGTGTATGTGATGAGTGCACACGACTGGATACTCACTGTCGGCGATCTTGTAAACCATTTTGAAGGGATAGAGAGGAAGGGTGGAAAGAGAAGAAGAAAGGGTGGGGTGGGGTGGAAGAGAGGAAGGAGGAAGGAGAAGAACGAAAGATTTCTTTTAAAAACGAACGAGATCCGATCTCACGGTGGGAGGGGAAATAGAATAGAATAGAATAAAATAAAATAGAATAAAAAAGAAGGGGGGGGGGGGGGGGGGCGGCCGAGAGAGGGGGCCGAAAGGCAAGTGGGGGGGGGGGAACAGCCAAAGGGGGGGGGGAAGGAAAGAGGCAGAGCCAAGGGCAAAGGCAAAGGCAAAGGCAAAGGCAGGGAAAAGAAAAGATTAGGGAGAGAACAAAAAAGGGTTTTTTTTTTTTTGGCAATAAAAAAATAAAAAAGAATTGGCTAGAAGGGAATGGCAAGGCACAGGGAAGGCACAGGGAAGGCACAGGATGAGGCCCAGGGAAGGGCAGGGGCAAGGCAAAGTGACCAGGCAGAGACAGCGACAGCGACAAGGCGTGGCTACGCAGACAGACAAAGGCAACAGAACAGACAGCGCAGCACACACACCTTCCTTTTGCCCCGCGCTGCTGCGGATCGTTCGATTCTCGATGGTCGATCTAGCAAGAGAGAGAGAGAGAAAGGATTGTGGGCCGATAGACACGTGACTTGAATATTTAAAATTACGTAATCTTCTCTCTCTCTCTCTCCCTTACGCTCTCCATCCCTCGCTCTTCCCCCACGCCCGTTTCTTTCAGATTCCTCCTGGTTACGATCCCTGGTCACACTCCCTGGTCACACTCCCTGGTCACACTCCCTGGTCACACTCCCTGGTCACACTCCCTGGTCACACTCCCTGGTCACACTCCCTGGTCACACTCCCTGGTCACACTCCCTGGTCACACTTCATCTGATATACACCCGCACCCACGCCCACGCCCCCGTTGTTACGCCCTCTGTTACCCTCTCTGTTACTCCGCCTGCTACTCCCCTCCCTCCCCCCTAAGGCAATCCCCCCCCCGGCCATCAGACACAACCGCTCACCCTCACAAAACCTATCTCTTTGCACCCTCACCCGCTCATCCCCTCACCCACCCACACCCACACCCCCCTTTCTTTTATCAATCAGCTAACATGGCCGGAGGAGGAGGACCTGGAGGATAGTAAGTCTGGTTCCCGCAAACACACATCTCCCAAGTACGCCCAGAAAAGTACCAACCTCTTTACATCTCTCTTTTTCCTTTCTTTTTTTTCTTTCTTTTCTCTCTCTCTCTCTATCTCTCCCCCTCTTCTCTTCTCTCCCTGCCTATCTGTTTTCGTCGTATCTCTTTCTCTCCCGGTCATCCTTCACCCACGAATCAAGCACGATCTTGGGCAAGTTCATCAAGAACGTGAGTGTCGTTTGGATCTACGGTCGAAAACCTTTTTTTTTTTTTTCTTCTTTCGTGTCCAAATGAAAATCTACTAACGCACTACACCTTGCCCATTCATAGGAATACATGTCAGTCATATCCCTACGATAATCCAAAGCAAAACCAACCAATCAAGAAACGAGGTCATCTCACTCATCATCCATCCTTTTTTCCCCTCCCCCCCCCTCCTCCCTCTTCATCCCCTCTCCTAAACAGTGCTCTTGCTACCTACTTTACCATCGGAGCCGGGTAAGCTTGATACATCACTTTCCATCCCTCACCCCGTGTTGCCTTTCTTTGAAAACACACACACGTTCAAACCAACTGAACCAATCTCTCGATCTGCACGCCCGATAGTACCTACCTTGCCACCAACAAGCCCGCCGTCCCCAAGCCCACCGTGTTAGAGACCGTCAAGAACATTGCCGGATCCAGGTATGTGATGACCGACCGACCGCCCGTGTCCTTTTTTTCTTCTCTTCTCTTCTCCCCTACCCATCCCTCTTTGACACATCTGACCAACGATCTCCTTTCCCCCCGTCCATCATCATCATCTCTAGCGAGGAGGAGGATTTGTCAGTGTCTCGTTTCCTTTCGTTCCCTCTGCCTCTTTCAAACAGTTTGGAATCACCGCTCCTGCCTACAGTCCCTTTATCCCGATGATGATCGCTTATCGTTTCTTTCGTTCTTTCCCTGTCCCTGTCCCTCTTTCTCCTTCCTATCCCCCTCGATACACGTCGATACCACGATCAAAGGGCCAACAGCATCCGAAAGTTCATCGCCGACGCCGAGAAGGCCGACATCAAGATCCCCCACTAAACGTCTCCTCCCTCTTTTTTTTCTCTCTCTCTATGTCTTGCCCCCCCCCCCATCTCTTTCTTCCCGGAATTCTGCTCTCGTTACTCTCGGACGGCGTTCGCTTGACTTGGTTGTAGTGCGGTCTGATAGGACGGAATAGATCCGGGCTTGATTTTTCTTTTGGGGAGAACGCAGGATGTAGGATACAGCACGAACGAACGAATGAATGAATGAATGAATGATTGAAACCACTGAAGAAGGAGAAGACGACCAAGGACAAGAGAAAAAGAAAAAAAGAGGGTCGGATACAGAAGGACGAGGATCGACGTGTCAGAAAAGAATGAAGGCGAAACAAACAGAAAGACCTCGACGTGACCTCGTCATCCTCCTTCTCCTTCTCCTCCCCTTTGTTGTGGAAAGGATGCAAAAGAACAATTAATCAAACCGAGACGATCCAGCTTTCTCCATCTCTTTTTTTTTTTTTCCTTCTCATCTTTTCCTCTTCCTCTTCTTCTTCTTTTGAACGGACATCATGAATGTGTATGTGTTGAACAACAAGAAAAAGGAGAAAGATATCGAAAGAAAAAGAAAAGAAGACAAAGAAAAGAACAAGGAGAGAACACAACAGTATCTTTCTTTTTTCCCGATCGACGGAGAGTGTTTCAATAGATCTTCTTTTTCTCCTCCTTCCTCTCCTTCTTTTCTTCCTCCCCTTGGGGTTTAATCGTTTCTCTCCCTCTGTCTGGGTTGTATCCTAGACTTTTCCCATCCAACAAAGGATCCCACTCCAGAGAACAGAACGAAGAAAAAAGAAAAGAAAAGAAAAGAAAAGAACGAGGGAAACAAACAAAATGCTTGGATGATTGATCTCATTAAAGAACGTAGGGGGTGCTAAGGTGAAGAAGAAAGAGAGGAGGTTGAAAGACAACATGTGAGAGAGAGAGAGAGAGGGAGAGAGACAAGAAAACACAAGGTCAAACGACAAAGGGACAAAAGAGTAAGAGAACAGAAAGAAAAGAGAAACAATAACGCAGTCGTCTCATAATCTAGTGGGTTGAACTGTAAGGGCCGTGAGCGGCGGCGACAGCTGTCAACAGAAAAGAACAAGGTGAACCGATGAGCAAACTGAGCCTGGAAAACAAGAAAACAAACAAAAAGCCAACACGAAAAGAAAAAGAAAATCCCCGAGTCAAGAGCGCACCTTGTCTGCCGGATTCCGTGTTCCAAGGCCCGGCGTCGCTCGATGCTGGCTCCGTGCTCTTTCCTCCAAACTTAACCTCCAAGTTCTCCGCCGGAACCTGAGCCAACAGCTGGGTCTTCCAATCCCGACCAGGGATCGAGATCTTTCGAACAGTCACCTCATCTAACCAAGGCTTGACGAGCGACCAGACACCGGAGAACAGATAAGGCGAGTTGATCTGCAGAAAAGTAAATCCCCCCAAGAAATGTCAGACTTTTCAAATCCAACGATCGACACCGAAAGCGATAACAAACAAAGAAACTCACGATGAAGAACTTGCCCATGGTCTCAGGGTCTGCACCAAACACACACACACACACACACACACACATACAGAGTCAATCAGCTCACCCGTCTTTGATACCATGGTAAGATGGCAAGTGAATCCCGACGCTTACAGTAATTCTGTCCGATAGTACTGGCCTCTCCGACATAGTTCTTGACCTTGTAAAAGTTGCTCAATCCGACGTTGTTCAGGTCAAGGATAGTGCAAGACGTCTCGACGGTGTGTCCAACGACAGCCTGGCAAGCGGGAAGTCGCTCTCTGAACAGCTTCTCGTACTCGTATACCAAACACTTAATCATTCGCTCCTGCGTCGTCGCAGCAAAGAGCTTGTTCATGTCAAGCTGCCCAAGCACCTCGACGTACACCGGTCGGCCATCCTTGTCCATCTATCAGAGGTCGAAAGGATTTTGTCAGGTTAAATCACTAAACGCTTGACTCATGTCGTGAGAAGAGCAGTGAAGGCTCACCTTGTGGTCTATTGTTTTCAGAAAAAGACGAGATTACACCGGAGGGAGAGTTGCACAAGTTGATGAAACGAAAGAGAAATCAGCAGGAGGCATGGCATCAAGTCAGAGCATTAGCAAGAAAAAGACTCTGACGTACAGTACTGAGGGTAATACTTTTCGATGGTTGCCTTCTCTTCTCCGGTAGGGTAATCAAAGGTCCTGATGAGCAACAAGCCAAGTTAATCCCTGTCCAAACGTATCCGAAAGATCTCTCATCATTCCTTGTACTTTCTCGTCCAGACTCACTTCCAGAGCTGGTCGGTTCCGTAACTCTTTCGCCATTCTTCGTTAGCCTTCCACATCTCCTGGGCCTTGACGAGATCAAACTTTCGTGCCCGAAGGAACCGGAGGAGGGTGGCGTCGTCGTATCGGTTATACCCAGGGCCGTTGGCGACAACTTCCGGTGCGAACGGATCAACCGGGCAAAGACCGGCAGCGATGAGGTTCGATCGGAACTGGATAAGGGCAGTCTCCTGCTCGGGAGACCTGTTGGATTCAAGGTAACCGATTGATCGTTGTTATTGTGTTGGTCGCAGTATCATCACAAACATTTGTCGTTCGATCGATTCCAACAGATAACCAGACAGAGATACATGCACACAGAAAGGAGTGTCCAAACAAAAAAAAAAACAAAAAAAAGGTGGATACAATATAGAAGAGACAGGAACGTCAGTCACGCAAACATCGAAGGAAAGTTGGACGTCAAGATCTCCATCTGGATCATCAATGCAACCATCAATATAACAACGGCAAGTACGCACAAGTGACCGACGTGTCCAGAAAGCTCAGAGGCGGTAGCGTGGGTCATGACTAAACCGATTCTATTAAGGAGAAGAAGGAGAACAGACGGTGATGATGGGGACGATGATTGTTGTCTAGAAGGAAGAACCAAAAGTCTTTTTTCTTTGTCGGGAGTGAAAGAACAAGAAAGACCAGGAAACGCACGTACCCGGCAGAGATGGGCCTTACTGGGTGGAGTAGGCTGTTGGGGGTAACCACGACCGTAGCCCAGCGGCAGCGGTTACGACAGAGAGGGCGCATTACGTAAACCACGTGATCTTCATTGGCTTACCTAATCCGGCCATTCCTCCCTTCTCAAACTTTTTGGATTATGGAACCAACACCCACAAGAAAGCTACTCTCGTGTTCTTAGTTCTCTCGCAAGCACAAAGAGAGAGATAGAAGGGGAAAGACAGTTCTTTCTAGAGAATCAAAAAGAACTCATCAGGATACGCCATCCCTACATATCTTACCCATACCATGGACCCCATCTCCTCAACGACCGCTCCGGTTCCTTCGTCGTCCTCCGTTCCTCCGGTCGCCTCATCCTCTACCACTTCTGCTCCCTCCGCGTCCTCCTCTCAACCCCAGCCGCCTATCAAGAACCTTATCCTCGATGCTGCCCCTTTGCTTACACAGTTCCCTCTTAGAGGTCTTGCCTCAAAGTACATCATTGCCCCTCAGGTGCTTGCCGAAATCAGAGACAAGCGCGCTAGAGAGCACTTTGAGAGGTTAGGTCTTCTTGAGGGTGTCGAGATCGAGGTCAGAGACGTCGACCTCGTAAGCTTGGCTAAGGGTTCGTTCTCCCTTTCGAACGTTAGATAGATACAGATCGCTATTCCTAGGCTCGCTCACTCTTAATCTCACTTGATTGACCTCCCTTTTCTCCTTCTGTCTTTTCTTTATGAACGTAGTCACCGCATTCGCTAAGCAAACCGGAGATTATGCCGTGCTTTCGCATACTGATCTGTGTGTTCTTGCTCTGACGTACGCGGTCGAAGTCGAGGAGAATGGTCACTGGAGAGTCCGAGACGAACTCGGCAAGGTCCGTACACTTTTAACTCTTGCCTCGTACCGAAACCCTTTGAGAATACGGGGTTAATATCAGTTCTTTTTCCGATCCAGCCCCCGGCCGGTCGACCTGTCCCTGCTTCTGCTTCTGCTTCTGCCAACGCTTCCACTACTGCTCCTGCACCCACTTCTCCTTCCAAGTCAAACAACTCTTCGGCACCCGCTTCCTCTCCTTCGAAACATCAACCCGCTACTACCACTGCCAGCATCACTACGTCTGGCTCATCATCTACCCCTGGTTCTTCTATCCTCCCTTCCACTTCCTCATGGGGAAAGCGCCCAGCATCTAATCCAGCTTCTGTCTCTGCCCCTACTTCTGTCTCAGCTCCCGCATCCAACGCACCAGAAGATCAGAAAGATGCCAACGGCGAAGTTACTGACAACCAGGCTGAGAAGGATGTTCCAGCCGACGATCACATTGTCGAATCAATTTCTCAACGACTAGATCGAGCTACACTGGAGGCCTCACCCGCTCCAGTAGCGGATCCGCAGCCTTCTGCTTCCTCATCGTCCTCTGTTGCCACTACTACCGCTGTTGTTCCTCCATCACTCCCGTCGACGGCACAGGCCGCTGACGCCGAAGCCGAGTCTGATTCCGATGATTCCAACTCTGAGGATGATGAGGAGGAAGGAGGAGCATGGATCACGCCTTCCAATGTCTCTACACACAAAGCTAAAGATCTAGGACTCGCTTTGCCTGAGGCGAACCAAACCGGCGGGAAAGCTCGGAAGTCTGCCATCTTGAAGAGCGCGTGCATGACGAGCGATTTTGCGGTCCAGAACGTTCTGCTTCAGATGGGACTCAACTTGGTCGGAGGTGAAGGAAGGAGGATCAGGAGCGTCAAGAGTTGGGTCCTTAGATGTCATGCATGCTTCAAGTAGGTTCCCCCAATCCTTATCATCGCCACTTTTCTCCTTTCTGTTACTGAGCATGCCTTCTTCCTTTGTGCTCTCTACAGACTCTGCAAGGACCCGTCCAAAAAGTTCTGCCCGTCTTGTGGTGGACCCACATTAATCCGAACATCCATCACTACTTCTGCCCCGACCGATGGCTCTTCCGAGCAAACCACCACGGTTCACTTGAAAAAGAACTTTCAATATCACACCCGAGGTACTCGGTACTCTATCCCTCTTCCTAAAGCTGGCTCTTCCAAAGGTCAGAAACATGGTGGCTCAGGTCTCGTCCTTCGTGAGGATCAGGCAGAATGGCAGAGAGGAGTTCGAATGGAACAGGGTAGGAAGGCAAAGGCTGACAGGTTGGTAAAGAAGAGTTTGGAGTCTGGTGGCAACGGAGCAGGTGGAAGTGGAAGCTGGTTGGATGCTGATTGGATGCCAGAGATGTACTCTGTCGGAATGAGTGGGAAAGGAAGAAGGAGCGAGAACGGAGGTGGAAGGGACGGTGGGTTCTTGCCCAAGATTGGACATGGAAGAAAGAATCCAAATTCAGTCAGGAGAAAGTAGCTTTCTTTCCTCTTGTTCTCTCTCTCCTTTGCCTTCATCTTCTGTTTTCTTTCTTTTTCCTTTTCTTCGTGTTCGGGTTCATCTTTTTCGTGTCTTCCACTCCCCTTGCCCTCCACTCGCTTTCCTCCCATCTTTGTCTTGTTACAAATCCCATATATCTTAGAACATTTCTCTCCCGTCTGTGCTTTTTCCCTCGCCATCGATCTGTTCAAATCTCCTTCTTACCCAGTCTATCCCGTTGTTTCGCGCTTCCATCCCTCTTCACATCTTTTCACGGGGTTTCACTTCTTCAATTTTTTGTGTAATGCGCTCACTGCGTGAATATTCTCAAGAATCTTCAAACATGTCAGAAAGGATGATGTCAAGAATGCTCATTTGGAGACTATCAGAAATTCCGTCGAGCTTTGAGAGTCGCCAGTTCTTTCTCGGCTTCCTGTTCGTCTCTCTGGTCTTCGAGGTCCAACCGTCGGATGGCCTCCTCCGTCTGAATCATCCGTTTTGAACGCAGAATTCAGTTAGAATAACGGTTAAATGATTGATATTCTTATCTTATGCTCCTCGCTTGACCAAACCGGAAATAAGAAGAGAACGGGGCTTACACTCTCGTCCATCTCTTGCCATCGACCGCTCTCCACCGCTTGTCTCACCGGATCAACCGTTTTCCTCCTTCCTTTCTCTCCTTCCTCCTTGTCTTCTCCATTAGGAACTCCCATTGAGACAGCCGGGTTCTTCTTGATCCTCTCAAACAATACAAACAATCTCTCTGCCTCTCTCTCTTTCTCTTCCTCAGTCATCGAAGTGTCAAACGTCGGCCCACCTGTCGGAGCGAGTCCTGTTACCGGATTCAAACGGCTATTTGATCGAGGTGCGTTATCCAAGGAGTTAGATTTTGATGAAGATACGGGTGCGTTGGCAGTGAAACCTTTGGAAAGAAGAAAGCCAGCGGCATTCCCATAACCTATCAGTGCAGACATCGTGTCGGCTAGTTTTTTTTGGTTTTTTAAAAAGGGCACGAGCGTAATCATGGATTTAGAAGATACGAAGAAGGGGGGGCGGGAAGGACCCGAGGGTCAGACAAAATACTCAAAAACTTGTGGAAGGAGTCGAAGTCTTGTCCTTCCTGCAACAGAAAAGTAGGGTGACGAACGGTTCTTATTCGAAACAGCAAAGAAGATCTCGCCGATAGCAATTTTGGTTTGAGAATATTTTGGACTAGTCATCAGTCGGAGTAGTCTTCCTAGCAGTGTACTCCGCTCTTGAAGGAGTGTAGAGTTTTCTGCTCGATCTCTATTTTCGATGTTAGGGAAGAGAAGGAGTTCGTGATAATGGTTAGACCATTCTGATACTCTATTCGAAGCACGAAACACAATAAGAGAAGATAGAAGGGCAAGAGAACATACAGATCTAACGGGAACAGGTATTGTTCAGTATGCAATCGGACTACCTCCAATCCAGCGCATAGTCTAGCCATCAAGAGGAACAGCACAGACAACGTTGCTTCCACAATCTGAACTGAAGGCCACGTTCTTTCCGTTGTATCATTCCATGGAGCTGTCATCCGTTCTGCCAATCCGAGCAGTGCACGGGCGGTATCTACCTGGTTTGTTCCGGCCACAGATGAAGAACCTGGCCGATTATCTCCTCGAACACCGAGCTCGGACGAGGAGAGTAGCCAGGTGGAGGAAAGAGGGGTTGTGGGAAGTGTGAGAAGGCAGTTTAAAGTCTGTGATACAGATGAAGGAGGAGGGATTGGAGACGCTTGGGAGGGAAGGGGTAAAGACAACAAGAGATTGATCAAAGGCTCGGCCAAACTGTATCCTCGCAAGAAAAAAAAAGATATCGAAGGGGAAAATCAGGCATGTCTTGGCAGACAGACTCATCTGGAGATATAAGAAAGAGGCGTACTCACCAATCCAAAGCGGTATCCCACAAATGTCCAATAGCTCCTGCCCGAATCTGTGCAGATTCATCGACCACCTCTGAAATGAACCCTCCATCGTCATCCATACTGATAGCCGAGACACTTGAACGAGGGTAGTGCATCAAAATGTTGAACGTCAATTTCAGAAGTTCAGGCAAAGGATCAAGAGGTGATGAAGATGCTGGAGGCGTGATTCGGATGCGCTGCTCATGATGAGAACCAAATTGGAAAGAAGCATCTCTGGTTAGTGCGCTAAATCGATATTTTGTCATGGAACGTGGCAAATCGAACATACGACGACGTACGTGGGCCAATATATGAGGTAGTTCAAGCTCAGTAACGAGAGTGGTGATCAAGGAAGACTGTTTGACCGTCAGCAGAAAAAGGATCCGTGTGATGATGAAAATGGTATCTGGTGTAGGGAGTGAGGATAGTTTCTGTGTAGTACCGAAAGTTAGAGGAGAGAAGAGGAGGACAAAGCATTGTCGACAATTAAAATCGTGTACGTCTCAATCCTAACAAACATCTGAGCAACTAACCTTTGAGTTTGTTGGAAGAGATCTAGTATCTTCCGAACCCCAACCAAGGACAGTGACCAAAGAGGGTCCTACGTGTCCTCCTCCCAGCGAACTAAGCGCATCCCTAGCTGATTCGTGTAACAGCAGCCCGTTCGCTAGTATTCTGAGCGCCTCTGTCGATGTCGGGTTTCCAAATCCATCCGAGGGACTCGACATAGGAGCTTTCTCTTGGGTTTGGTCTGTCGGTTGCGACACGGAGGTAAACGTGTTTAGAGGTAGGGCTGTATAACTGAGGACCGTCCCAAGAACCTAAGACGAGTTTCATAGACGGCCGGTGGGTTTCAAACAGATGTGTGAGGCACAAAGCACAAAGCTTATTGAACAGAGAACCGGAAAGTAATGGCAAAGACACACGAACCGACTTATCTGCCAAGAGCTCGCTCCCTGTAGGGTTCCTACCGAGCGTCTTAACAGCCTGAAGAGCGAGCAATGTCGCTGTACACCAACACAACCATGCCCACATATGTACCCAGGCGTGCCCAAGAGAAACATCATGTCAGCCGTCTCTTCCTCCAAGATCAATGGATACATCTCGAGCTCCTCTCCTCCTCCCTCCTTATGAAACTCACAGTTCGAGTCGAACGTTCGATCTTCTAATCTTCTCAGAATCTCATTTAGGAAGATCTTTCTTTGAGTTGGCTGAATGACTGTGGGTGGAGTGTTGATGATCGTTCGAAGTACTCGGTCATAAGATGACAACGACGATGAACCGTACGGTGGTAAGGAAGTGAACAGATCGGCTTTGAATGTATCCATCTCTCTCTTCTTTCTTGTCTGAATCACCAAGAAACGGTCGAGCGTTGATGGGATGGTAATTCAAGATGGTGATCATTGTGATTGCGGCAAATATCTTATTATCTTTGAGGCGCGATCACATTCTTCTGTCTGTTAATCGGTTCAAACAATGACGACGAGCAAAGAAGTTTAGCCATTCAGTAAGATTCTAGATTGGAAGCTCATATATCATGAATCGCGTATACCCTATAGAGACCCATACGGAGGAGAATGGAGCAAAGGACGAGAAGGGGCAGCAAAAAGGTATGAATACCAAGGGGATTGGCAGAGAGCTAAGTGTAGTGTAGATGAATATGAATTAATATGTAGAACAAAAAGAGAACACTGTAGGTATGGAGTGTGAGAGAAAGGAGATGGATAGAGGGGCAACTTATAAGCAAAGCAAAGATAGAAAACTTGGAAAAACAAAAACAAAAACAAAAACAAAAACAAAGATTGCGAGAGAAGAACAGACACCGTGTTGGAAAAGCAAAAGAAACCAAAGAGTTTGGAGGGACAAGAAAAGCAAAAATACTGGACGAAAGAGAATGAACCTGAACGGACTGAAACCTAGCTAGCTGTAGAGCTCATGATCGCCACGCAGGCTGTTGACAGACATCCCAAGATGCCCAACAGTCTGCCCTCCAAATTCTCATCCAGGTCTATCCGATCGGTCTCTGCCTTTTCCTCATTCATCGAAGCTGGGACGAAACCGAGTCGTTCCCAACCTTCACGAACAAATTCAACCCCGTGGTCATAGCCATGGCAGACACCAACAACCGTTGGATCATTCCGACCTGTCCGACTATCCTTGGCTGATGTCTCCGGGTTTGTTCCCGGTTCGGAGAGCTTCACCTCCGGCGTAGCATGGAGGGACGGGTTCTGTTGGGATTCCCATGAAGGCCAGGAAGGGATGAACGTCAGGTCCGAAGGATCGACCACACGTGCCACGATCCGGAACGAGGAGAATGAAGGCGTAGAGTTTGCCAAAGGAGGCACCACCGAGCCTGGTCGAGGATCTGTTATAGGTAGACCACCAGGATGAATGAAAAGACCAGATGGAAGGCTGAAAGACTGTAGGTAGGCAGCCGAAAATGGAGACGGAGGTTGAAGAGACGTAGGCGACCTTGCATCTTGAGACTGAAAGGATGAAGATGGCTGTTGAGGAGAAGGATATGATGATTGCTGATAACGGGTCGACTCTTGCGAAGAAGGTTTCAATCCGGACGATGGCATCGATCGATGAAACATCTGAGACGGATTTCTTTTCAATCGCATATGACTAAATAGCTTCGAGGGTCCGGAAAATGTATTGGATGGACTCTCAGAAAATGAAGGCAAGAGGTGACCATCCCCGAAAGGAACGAAATACACGAGCAACGAGTTTTCTGGTGGCGGAGGAGCAACCTTCAGACCTCCTGCTGTTGACGTTGTCGCCGATGCCGTAGTCGTCGTCTTGCCTTTGGACTTCACGAATGAATCGAGATCGGGCGTTCCGCCACCACTATCAGTCTCTACGAGCGGTGAGATTCCATTAAAAGAGAAGCCTGGTGAGGGCGAACGACTCCATCTGGACGTATGGTTTACGAATTCTGAGGAAGACGAATCGGTCGAGCGACTGGAGATTGCATCTGCTGCTGAACCAGCAGATCGAACCGGGTCTGCCGTCGTCGACGAGGAAATTGCTGCAAGAGGGATAACCATCGCCAATGCCTCCGTCGGTACATCCTCCCAAGCTTTTCCTTCCCTCGCCTCTCCATCGTCCGTCTCGTCATCTGTCTCAAAGCCACGTCTGCTCCGTAAGCTAACTCCACTCGAATCCTCGCCTCCGCTAAAGCTGGCTTTTTCTCTTGAGTTTCGTCTGCCATCGGATATACTTCGTCGCTTGAATTTAAACTTTGAGGCCAATCCGATTTCTTCCTTCCTTCCCGTCGTTCCAGCTGACATCCAAGGAGGGATGTAGTTACCCGTCGGTTGGTCTGGTTCCCGTGACTGCTTCTTCCCTCCTCCTCCTCCGGCATAAGTAGACGAGGATGAGGATGAACCGAGAGCCGCACCGGCCTGCTTCAACGTCAACAGCCACTTTGCTGTCTTTTTCGACTTCTCCGTCGGCCTGGTCTTTTCAAATGATCTAGCGGGAGGAGACACGATCTCGGTTGCCCGAGGTGTCGACGCATATTGACCCCCGGAGATGGAGGACGAGGCATAGTCGTAAGGATCGGATTGGATCGGAATTGGTTTGGAATGGTCTCCTTGACCGGGTGACTTTATCGATCGAGGCTTGGTCGATGATGAAGAGGATGACGGAGGGCCGGATAGCTGTTTTGCAAATCAAAGTTTTTTTAAAAAAATAACGATCAGATATGAGCTCATCTCTGTAGAAAGGAATACGGAGAACAAGGAAAAGAGACAGAATAGAGATAAGACGGTAGAGAATACATACCATAGAATCTTTCATCCCAGCAAGACTCAAATAGTCATCCTCGAACGTCACTCTGGCACCGTCTGAAGGGATCGGTCCGGTTCGGGTAAAATCTTCATCCTTCTCCTCGGCCCATGACTGGGACCGACTGTTCAGCCTACTATCCATTGTGCTGTCAGTCGCCATCGACGTTCTAGGTAGTCCTTGTCTTTTTCGGACGTCTTCTGTCGTCTTGGGTAGGCCGTAATTGTCAGTGCCTCTACTTGGGGGCCTCGGTCTGCCACCTTCCGCTCTCCACTTTCCTTTCGGTCCAAACTTGATCTCTGTCTTTGAGTCTTGGAAAGGAATGATCCCCCATCCTTTGCCTTTTCGTCTGAGTCCCCAGGAAGGCGAAGGCGGTCGATTCCCTCGGATGATCGAATCGACTAATTGATTTTGGAATTTATGCGGTTGTTGAGCGAAAGGAAACGAAGTGGTCGAGCTACTACTAATAGAATAAGAGCCAGTGGAGGAAGCGGTCGGGTCGGCAGGGAAATCAATTATGGTGTAGCCACCGGTAGCAGGGAACGACCAGCCGGTGGGCGTCGACGGTACTCGGCTGAGTGTCCAGGCGAGTCTTGTCTTGTTAAAAAGCGGATCGTGACCTTGAACAAACTCAGCGAAAGCTAACAGAAACGCAAGATAGCGAGATTTAGGTGAAATCAGTCAGACTCTGAAATTGTCCCAGAAAGAAAGAGAGATAACAGAAAGCACTCTACTTACAATCAATTTCTGGTGGACTTCCGAACGGGGTGATCATGGAATTTAAAGCTCTCGTCCCGGAGAGTGAACCTTTCCTGGACGGGCCGCCTATCAGATCGTTCCCGATACCGGAGAGCGAAGCATCGCCAAGAATAAAGTTCATGTCCCATTCGACCTCATCCGAGAGCGCGCCGACCGATGCACGAGCCAGTACCGGAGGTAAAACCACTCCAACCTCTGCTGCGAGCGATGGCCGACGAGGAACAGCCGAGTCCGAAAGAGATCGAGGAGGAGGAGGACTGGATGATCTCTGAGTGTTTGGATTTAAGATGTTCGAAGAAAAGTCGAGATGACCTTCCTTGAGGGTATACGATGGAGAACGGATCGAGGGTGAGAGAGACGGTCGGCGGAGAGTGTTGTTGATAGGTGTACGTTCGGGCGAGGTATATGATGAATTCAGTCTTGGCGTGTTTGGCAGGATCATAATCTCTGGATGGGAGGCGTCGTTAGTCAAATCATGTGGAGCAGACAATTGCAGATGTTGAGGACGCGACTCAAGTGGAGATAGTGGAGTCAGGTTCTTTGGTGAATGTAAGGGCAAAGGAGGAATTGAAGAAGAAAAATCTCTATCATGAGGAAAGGATCTGGATCTCGGTTGTGATTCCGATCTGGATTCAAAAGTAAACGTCTCAAACGGCGGTGGGCCGGGAGCATTATCTAAGTCGAATGAGGGTTTGAGAGCATCTGTCCGTCTGGATATGGAAGAAGACCGATTGGAACCATGTAGGCCTTCAGCCTCGTGCCTACTCCCATCGCTATCCGATTCGTCCTCGATCCCACTTCCATCACCGTCTTCCGGCTGAAGAATCCTCTTATCTCTAGTTAATCTTTTGACATCCAGCATTCGGGGTGAATTCCTTGTCCGAAGAGGAGATATCGAACGGTCCTCTTCCGCCTCGTCATCGCCGCTGTGGCCGCTATCGTCGTTCGGGCTGGCAAACTTAGGAAGGGAGTCCGAAGGAGGACGGGGGGAGTTTCTGTTGTACGAGGCCGAGCCAAAATACGACGCAGATTGTCTACGGCCGTTGGCAGTCTCAGCCTTAGGGGAGACAGTGACGGAGGAGTAGGCTGAGGGTGATAGGGAGGAAAGTGGAATGGATGGAGAAGGTGCGTAGGATGTGGTGAACGGGGATGTCGTCGGCTCAAAGAAAGAAGGAGATAGGGGTGTTTGGAGAGGTGGGAACCCGGGTGGGGTCTGGTGTGACCTGACGTTGCTTCCGAGAGGCACTGTCGGCAGTGAGATTGAGATCGAGGACAGCCCGGCGTTGAGGAGCTGCTGTCTGAACTTCTCTCTCGCCCGATCATTCATCTCTTCGTCTTCACCCGTCGGGCTCTCCAGCGACCGTTCGTCTTGACTAAGCTTTCGGGGGAACCGGTTTGTCAGATGGGTGGACGCGGGTGCAGATCCGAACCTAAAATCTTGAATGTCGGACGACGACAATGACGACGACGGCGGGATAGGAAGAACAGTCAACGGGTCAATCGAATGCGACGAGGTTGTTGGCGATGTCGGAAGGGCTTGACCAGGAGTAAATCCAGGGGTAACGATTGGAGCCGGATGAAGAGGGGACAGTGACGATTGTCTGGGAGGGAGCTTGAGGCCATTACTAAAGCCAGATGCTGTGAAAGTAGACGGGGAGTGTGGTCGGAGAGTGCTTATGGATATTGCAGACGAAGACGAAGAAGGTCTCCGACGAGGGTTGTGTGACCTCTGAGAGAACGCATTCTGTGGAGAAGAGGAGGACGCGATGGATGTTCGTCTGTGTTCGACCGGTGAGGATGGGCTGAAGACAGGTGATAGAGACGATCAGAAAGAGGAAATAGAAAGCTCGAAATTAGTTCAAGCTGTGGAACTCCGAACTTCGGGATGTCCCGAAGAGTAGACAGGCACGTACCTCTGACACCAGGGAATATCTCCACTGGATCTACCAATCAACTGGAGGCTTTCTCTCCGTCCGTTCTGGACAGGTTGAGAGCTGACTCGATGGTCTACGTGTATGTTGTCCATCGGGGGGAGGAATAGAGACGGTTGTTGGATCGACCCGTGAGAGCCTTGTTTGTTTGCCAGACTGTAGAACTTAAGAGGAGGCGTACGAGCAGAGTCGTCCGAGTCGTCTCCTGATTCAATCGGCAGTCGATGGGACGGATGGATTGAGATGGGTTGAGGTGAGATTGAAATTGGTTCGACCGTAAGGATGCCAGTTCTGACGAGAGAAAGAGAGGAATAGGGCAACAGGGGAGCATATACGAGAAGAGAGATGTGCCAGAGCGAGTTTCCACAGCAGGGTCGGGACAGGAACGTGAAGAAGATCGTCCGAGGGAAGAGGAAGGATATGAGGTGAGCGGAAGAGAGGAGATTTGATGACATGTTATGTGTTCACAAACAGATGGAAAGTACACATAGATAGAAGGGCGATAACAAGCATGAAAGAGGTCAGAACAACAGTAGAGAGAGAACCACTAGGGGACCAAATGACTGACCTGATTGAACCTCTTCTGTTAGGTTCTGTAAAGCCGCAGCGGGCGGCCATAGAGTGAGCGTCCTGCCGATATACTGTAGTGGCAGCAGCAGCAATAGTAGGAAGTCCTGAGAGATTGAAAAGGAAGGGAGCAGGCGAAAGCAGAACTCGAGAGAATGGATGAGCGGGAGAGATCGGCTTGGAACCAAGGATGGATGGAACGGTTGGTTGTTGAAAAGTTTGGACGAACAAGACCTATGGAAGGAGAAGGAGACCGAAGGGACCAAGCAAAGAAAGGTGGAGCCTCTGTTTTTGACCGAAGGAAAAGGAAAGGGAGAAGAGGAAGGTTGAAAAGAGAAGGAAAGGATGAACGAACGGAAACCTAAGTGTAAAGAGAACTAAGTGCAAGAAGAAAAGACAATGACGGACGGATGAACGAAAGAAGAGAGAACGAGAGAAGGAAAGAGAAAGAGTTAGGAGGTAAGAGAGACTTGTCGATGAGCAAGAACCCAAAAAGAGGCTAGGCTTGTTAGCTCTGGTTACTGTTCTTCTCTCTTCCTTTGACTGGTCTTTTGCCGTTGAACTTTTGATCGACAATCCGCCTGCCTGCCTTCCTGCCCGGGTCGTGCCGTCCGGGTGTTTTCTTGGTTCGATCTACGCACGCGCGCGTTCTCTCTCGCGTGGCAAAGAATCGGCGGGAAGACAGAGGGGAAAAGTTGTAAAAATATATATTAAAATAAGTAAGGGGCAAAATACACACAAGAACTGGTTGAGCACAGCAAGGTACGTCGTGCAGAGCGTTCTCAGGCACAAAGCTATATCGAGAAAGGCTGAAAACAGTCTCGCGTGGGGTCTTGGCTTCAAGACTGCTGCGCGATAGTGCTGATCATGCAAAACGAGATCAACAACAAGCAAATAAGCCGGGCCGCGCCCCGGACATTCCGTTCTCTCCCCTTCCCCATGATCTTTCGGTTACAGCCTGTCCACCGTTTGGGCCTAGCCTTCTTAAACATGCTCAATTTCCCCCTCCTCTTTTGGATTTTGTAAACACTGACTGATCGACCCTCACTCGAAAAACACCCATGTGCTCTATCGGTACTCGGACGTGACGAATACACCTCTCTTGTCTCTTCTAGACAACACACAATAGACCTTTCCTTTAGGTTCTTACTCTTTTTCTTTTCTTTTTCTTCTCTATTGCCCGTTTCCTTGCTCCGTCTCTTCTCACGTCATCCGTCTCTTTCTTTCTTTTTCTCTTTTCTTTTCCTTTTTCTCTTCTTTTTTTTAAAAAAAAAAAGAAAGCAAATCGAACAGACTAGAATAGAAAGACAGGGAAAAGAACAGACAAAGGAATATGTATAAAATGAAATGAACGAAGTGAGCTCGTGCTTTTCTCGCGCAAATCAAATTAGTCTCCGTCCCGATGCACATAATTTCTTCTCAGATGGATTTCCTTTTCCCATTCTTTCCCTACTGACATACCGAACGCCAAGAAATCACCCTGTCCGCTTTCCGGATTCAGGTTTTATCATAAACATCATGACATCTTCTAGATCAGAAGAGTGTGGAAAAAGAGAATGGAAAAAGAACGCCGAGTCATACGGGCCCTCGTGCAGTCTTCTGATTTATATGCAAAAACAACTCATTCTTTCTATTCCCCTTGCCCAAGTGAAATGAAGAAGAGACATCGTCCCCCCTGCGGAACGATCTGACCTGTCGGCATCTTCTTCTTCCTATCCTACACCGACTCTTACTTGCTTTCTTTTCTTCCTGCTGTATCAGATATAATTACATTGACATTCATACAGACTACTTCTGGAATTCTCCCTCCCTTCCTCGTGTGGTATCAGCCACCGAGGGTCTTTTTTTTTCTCTCTTGGCTCTCCTCTATCAACACTGTTCTGTTTGAATTCGCTGTCTTGCGTTCGGGTTTAAATGCTCTTGATGAGTGGACAGGAGAATCTTGAGCAAAAGGTGGACGCACAACAAGTAATTAGGGTTATATATGTGTGTAGCATAATCAAAAAAAATGTAGATATATAGCCTGAACCATGTAACCCTAACAATATTGCTTAGGTAAGTTACCAAAGACAAACCCTCTCCTTTTTTGATCCATCCGATTGTTCAAGCCGTTTTCCTTTGCTCTTGACAAGGTCTCTCTCCCTCTCTTCTCTCTCCCCATCCTCCTTTCGTTCATCCTTCTTTTCGTTCGATATGGCTTCCGCTTCTGTTCACAGCGCGTGAGTATATAATTCGTTCCCCTTTCTAAGTATCTGTGCTTGACTGGAACAAGAAAGAAGAATTTCTAGAAGCTGACGATGGCTTCCTTCGCTTGACCGCAAAAAAATAAAATGATCCATATTGTTTCTGTAACCCTTCCTCTCGCCTTCTTGAAACAGCCGAGCCCCGGCCAGTCTGACTCTCCAGCCACTTCCTTTGCTTTCCGTGCTCAACCACTATACTCGACGACCGGATGCTTCTCAGACTAGGGTCATCGGTGCCCTCCTTGGTAAGCGAACGGACGCGGGTGAGGTCGTGATCACCAACTCTTTTGCCGTACCCCATGATGAAAGCCGAACGTACTTTGCCGAGCAGGAGCACCGGGCGATGCTCGATATCTTCAGGAAGGCGTCTGGTGACAAGGAGACTCTTGTTGGGTGGTATGTATCGTGTTCCTTCTCTCTTTGTGTTCAACCCTCTTCATTGTATTGATATCTCTGTCTCTGTTCTCTGTGATCTTCTTTCTCTCTGCTCTACCTATCTCTCTTGCTGCCTCTACACTCTTGTTGAATCCACAGGTACTCTACCGGATCATCACCTGATGGTTTCTCATCCCTGGTTCACGACTTTTTTGCTGCCGAGACCGCCCCGTACCCTGCCATCCACGTCACGGTCGATGTCAAGGCTGAGAACACCGAGGAGCTTGGAGCCCGAGGTTGGATCAGGTTAGTCTTTCTTTCTCTTTCTACCATCTTGGTTCTTCCTCCGCCCCTCTCTTCGCAAATCAGTCATCTCATCCATCGACGTTCTCTTTACTATAACCTGAAAAATCCGAAAACAAAGTGCACCCGCCCCGGCCGAGCCAACGGAAGAGACCTCAACTTCGTTCACCGATCTTCCTCTTACTCTCTCCCAGACGTCCTCGTTGAATAACATCATCCCCTCCACCGCCACCGCGACGACTCCTCTGGCCGAGCTCGAGGCCTCGCTGAAGATTGCGAGGGAAGATCTCGTCAGGGTGAGGGCGTACGTCAACGATGTGGTTGAGGGAAAGGTAGAGGGTAATGCCGATATTGGAAGAGCGTTGATGGATGTGTGCGGAAAGGTCGGTGGAGGAGATGAGTGGGAAAAGAAGATTTCTGGACAGCTCCAGGTATGGTCTCATCTTCCTTTCCCTTCTCTTCCTTCTGATCATCACAATTCTGGCTCCTCCAATTCTGACAGCTGGTTCTTCAAACATTTTCATGTGTGTCTATTCTTGGCGCGTCAATTTTCAACAGGACGCTCTCATGGTGTCGTACCTCTCTTCGCTCGTTCGATCTCAGGTCGAACTTGCCGGTCGAATCAACCTTCTCCAAAACTAGAAAACGAAAGAGAGAACGAAGGAAGTGAGAAATATCACTGTGTTTTTATAAGGAGACGGGATGAAGGAAGGTTGAGTGTGCGGGAGGGTATTGTTGGTAACTCTGATTATGTTTACATTCTTTCTCTTTGGCCTTAAGTTATCAGAGCAAATCGGGTTGAGTAGTGGCTTTTTGTGGCAAAAGAAGAAGAGAAGGAAAAGGACAAGAATAGAAATAAGAACTGAAGATAGATAAAGAAAGTGGAGTCATCCTGTTCTCGCTTTCCGTTCACTTCCTCAAGGAGCCGTCAGCTCGCTCAAAAGAGGAGAATCATGACTGTGACTCACTTGAAGACAGAGTGATGACTGTGTCCCGCCTGTAAGCGAAGGAGAGAGGGAGACGTCGTCGGAAGCACTAGAGGAAATCAGAGAAGCGCAGTTTTTTTTGGAAGAAGTGATTTATTCTACGTCAGCGAACCGTCTACATTCCAAAGTTAAGGAAGGATCAGCTTTTCAAGCTACCCTCTTCACATCCTTCACTTCTCTCCTCTCAAAAAGGATTTATCTATCCCTGTTCTTCTTGACACATACATACATACAGAGGATAGAATCAGAAGAAATGTCCAAAAAGGCGTTTCAATCTCAAAGCAACGTTCGGTCGATCTGTGTAATCGCCCATGTCGATCATGGGAAGACGTCCTACTGTGATTCCCTACTCTCGGCGAACAACATCATCTCTTCCCGTCTGGCGGGTAGTCTGAGATACCTAGATAGCAGAGAGGATGAGGTAGAGAGAGGAATTACTATGGAGAGCTCGGCAGTCAGTCTTGGTTTCAAGATGTTGAGACGAAAGAATAACGGTTCGTCTGTCCTCTTCCTTCTTTTCGCTTTTTCTTTCTACTTTCGATCCTTTGGACTAGCCTCTTATGATAGAATTCTTGACAGGCGGAACATATGGCTGACGAATGAAACATCATGTGATAATTTCATATCACAGAGTCCAAAGAGGTTGTTCCACAAGATTTCATGATCAACGTAAGACTGGTTTACCACTCTCTCTTATATACATACACGTGCCACATGCCGTTCAATAGGCCTTCGAAAGAGAAGGAATAGAACCTGAACATATGTTATTCGTCCTTCTCCTATAGTTGATTGACACACCAGGACACGTTGACTTTTCAAGTGAGGTCTCTACGGCTTCTCGACTCTGTGACGGAGCGCTCGTTCTCGTCGATGCAGTTGAAGGAGTTTGCACTCAGGTAACGTCAATCGTCGACCATTTCTCTCTGTTCAAGAAAGCCTCAGGCTCATCCTGTGGCTATCTTGATTCATTAAAAACAAACGAACAAACAAACAAACACCCAAGACCATCACTGTACTTCGACAAGCTTGGCTCGATAAGCTTCGACCCATCTTGGTGATCAATAAGTTAGACAGGTTGATCACCGAGCTTAGGTTATCTCCCTCTGAAGGCTATCATCATCTATCTCAATTGATCGAAGGTGTGAACGCTATAATGGGAAGCTTTTATGCATCCGACCGAATGGAGGATGATCTTAGATGGAGAGAAGAGCGAGAGAGACGCATGGCCGCTCGACGGGAAGCTGAGGCTGGTAGGGTCGAGGAAAGTGGAAGCGCCACCCCAGAGGACGGTGAAGACGAGGAAGGAAACGAATTTGAAGAGAAAGACGACGAGGATATTTACTTCGCCCCGGAGAGAGGAAACGTTATCTTTGCCAGCGCAATCGACGGATGGGCGTTCCGAGTCGGAAAGTTTGCTCAGCTGTACGCTCAAAAATTGAAGATCGAGGAGAGCAAACTTCGAAAAGTTCTCTGGGGAGATTACTACCTTGACCCAAAGACAAAACGGGTCGTCAGTCATAAGAAACTCGCAGGAAGAAGTTTGAAACCGATGTTTGTTCAGTTTGTGCTGGAAAATATTTGGAGAGTGTACGAAAGTGTTGTTCTTGACCAGTTAGTGTTTCTCCTACCCTTCTTCTTCATATGAAAAGAGAGAAAGAAAGTGAGTCGGCTGACCGGCTTGCTTCTCTATTTGCGCCAATTTATCAGTAACTCGGACAAGATTGACAAGATCGTTGCCTCCCTCAATGTTAAGCTCCATCCTCGGGATCTTAGGACGAAAGAGCACAAGACACTTTTATCGTTGATCATGTCTCAATGGCTCCCTCTATCAACCACGACGTTCCAAACCGTGGTCGAGATCATTCCTCCTCCTCAGATCGCTCAGTCCATCCGAGTCCCAAAAATGCTTCACCCAGATGCATACACTACCGCGGCTGCCGTCCTTCCAACAAACAAGCTTGAGAAAGACTTGTACTCATGTGATCCTAGTCCGGAAGCAGGTATCGTCGCCTACGTTAGCAAGATGTTCGCCGTCTCAAAAGATCAACTACCAGAGAACAAAGTCGTTGAGATCACAGCTGACGAGATGAGAGAGCGCAGTCGGTTGGAACGACAACGACGAGCGGCGGAGAGAGAAAGAGAGCTTGCTCTCGACAGAGAAACTCTCATCGGACTCGGAGCGGATGGTGTATCAAAGTCTTCGGTAGCAACGTTAACACCTGAAGGCATTCCACTTCGAACGACAGAACTCAACCGAAATGCCGAGCAGAATCCCGCTCCCACTCCTGCTCCTGCTCCGCCAGTAAAAGAGGAAAATATAGATCCTGCTTCGACATCAACCGAGGCGCTCATCGGGTTCGCTCGACTTTACTCTGGAACACTTAAGGCAGGAACGAGCCTTCATTGTCTACTCCCAAAATACAACACTGAGCTGGCTCCTTCCCACCCGTCGAATGTAAAGTTCATCAACAAGGTCACTGTGTCGAAGTTATACATGATGATGGGTAGAGATCTCGTTGCTGTCGACGAAGTACCAGCGGGTAACGTGTTTGCCGTTGGTGGCTTAGAAGGCAAAGTTCTTAGAAACGCGACGCTTTGCTCATTGGATCAAACAGGCGCGGTTGAGGGTGAGGACGAGGAGAAGTTGAAGGCTGGATTGATCAACTTAGCGGGAGTAATTATGACGGTCAGTCTGCTAGCTCACCTTATCATCCTCTTCCTCCTTCGTGCTCGCCAAGTGCTTACCGGACTCCGGAACTGCCTTTATTGATCGGTTTACTACCCCGGTAGTCTCCGCCAATTGTGCGAGTGGCTCTTGAGCCAAAGTCACCAGGTTTGTCCTTCAGTTCGATCGACCTATATACTTTCAAAACCATCAGTTGACATATTCTCAAATCTATCCTCTTCTTCCTCATAGCCGATCTTCCAAAGTTAGTCGAAGGTCTTCGGTTGCTCAATCAGGCAGATCCTTGCGTCGAAACACTCGTTCAGGAAACGGGAGAGCATGTTATCTTGACCGCTGGTGAGTTGCACCTAGAGGTATGTCTGATCCAACTTTGTCTGTGTATTTTGTATCATTCCTGCTATCATGCGAATGACAACTTGCTCTTGCTCTTTTGAATCATCAGCGATGTTTGAAAGATCTTCGAGAGAGATTCGCAAAAATCGAAATCCAAGCTTCCAAACCTATTGTACCCTTCCGAGAAACCGCTGTCAAAGGTGTCGGTAAGTCTGATCAAGCTTTCTTCGTCTAGATAATCCAACCATATGCCGAAAGCTACGAGCCTGCTTTTTTATTTTATTTTATTTTAATTTTTTACGCGCATCAACTTGTGTTTTGTTCCCTCCATTCCCCTTCCCCATTTCTTCCAAACTTTCTAGACATGGCCCCACCCAAGACGAAAGATGCTCCCCGTGGAACGATCGAGGGTTCGATCTCTAACTCGCTCGTCAACTACACTATCCGAGCAGTACCTCTTCCTTTGAAGATTACATCCTTCCTTCAAGCCAACACGAGTGTGATGCGACGTATCCAACCCGACCGAAGGGCTGGACGGACCTCGGGTGAGGACGACTCGGACCAAGTGACATCTAAGCAACTTACTACCGAAGGTGGAGGAGACGAAGAAGGTGCCAGAGAAGTTAAGCCGGAAGAGTTCTGGAGCAAGTTACGAGAAGTCTCGGATCAGTGTGGGAGGGATTGGGTCGGAGTTGTCGATCGCATTTGGGCATTTGGACCAAAGAGGGTGGGCCCAAACCTTTTGATCGACAGACCAGATGGAAGGGTAAAGCCGTGAGTAACTCGCCTATCTTTTTCTCCTCTTTTCCTCATACATCTTCCTGCCCATCAACGTTTCCCCAATGATTGATTGTTCTACATTGTTTGCGTGCCTTACTAATTAGTCTTCGGCAACGATACGAGGCCTCACTAGAGAATCCATCAACGCCTATTACGGATTCAGTAGTTGATGGACCTATTGTCGACCTTGCCGAGGAACTTGGATCATCCTCTCTTTCTGAGGAGGCTCGAATGATGCGAGACTTCGACGACAGTATCGAGACCGGTTTCCAGTTAGCCACCTTCCAGGGCCCTCTATGCGCCGAACCGGTGGTCGGTATGGCGTACCTTGTGGAGAAGCTCGATGTCGAGGTCTCAGAGGACGATGAAAACAGTTTGTTTTTCTCTTGTCTTCTTCGGTCCAAAATCTCTCTTCTTTCCGGTTTGAGAGTTCAATGTTGACGCCTGCCTGAGGAAATTTGTTATAAGCAGTTCGATCCAAATTGGCTCAGGCGACCGGATCATTGATCTCCTCCATCAAGGACGCCTGCCGAGCGGGTCTACTAGACTGGTCCCCTCGAGTTTTGCTTGCCATGTACACCTGTGATATTCAAACTTCTAGTAAGTCAACCCGATTCTTCTCTATCCGGTAGTCTGTTTCTCAGTATCAAGTTTCGTCATATTTCTTACCGATTACTCTGTTTGCTTTGCTTAGCCGAGGTCTTGGGTAAGGTATACGGAGTCGTTGCTCGAAGACGAGGGAAAATCGTTGCGGAGGAGATGAAAGAGGGTACTTCTTTCTTCACAGTCCGAGCACTCTTGCCTGTCATCGAGAGTTTTGGTTTTGCAGATGGTGCGTTTCAACCATCTTCTTTCCCTTCTTTGGTAACGGTTGAAGATAACAGCTCAACTCAAAAGTCTCATCTGCTTCTTTATGGTATGGTAGAAATAAGAAAACGATCGTCTGGAGCTGCTAGCCCTCAGTTGGTGTTCAGCGGGTAAGCACCAGCACAACCTTCTACTCTCGCTTCATTATGTACTCATCCTTTGCGCTTGAAAAACCTTAGATACCAAATGATCGACCAAGACCCTTATTGGGTTCCCACCACCGGTTAGTCTTCGCCCTCAATTGAATTTTTTCATGGCTTTGTTCAACCTTAATGCGTGATATTTAATTCATCTTTTCCGCCTTCTTACATGGTTGCGCAATCTTCCAATCTTTCTTAGAGGAAGAACTTGAAGACCTGGGTACTCTGGCCGAGCGAGCGAATATCGCCAAGGTTTATGTCGACGGAGTCCGAACTAGAAAAGGAATGTTTGTTGAGAAAAAGATTGTAGAGGACGCGGCGAAGCAGAGAACGTTGAAGCGATAGGAAGAATGTCGATATCTTTATAGAAATGATGAATGTGTGACTCCTTCTGCAACGGAATCGCATGAGTATCAAATACTGGAGAGAAAATGGGTTGGTACGACACCAAAGTAGCTCACGTGACGTCAAAAGCAGTACCACCAACCAGCCTCTCGAATCTCAACTATCAGAACGGACGGTTAGAATATACAACAGTCTACATACATACACACCCTGCCCGTCTCTTGCCTGCTCGCTTCAAATTCTCTTTTTGAGAACATGAACTTCTTCAGAACAGGTATCCTTTCTAGGGCCTGGACTCCGTCGTATGTGTTTAATTGATAGTGAATTTGTGTCTTGCCGTTTTCATCCAGTGCTGATTGGCCCTCTTCCCTTCCCCTCCCTTCCCTTCCCTTCCTTTCTAGATCCCCTCTCCTTCCAACCTCTCTGCCTGATTCCTCTTCATCTGAACCGTCTCTCGGCTCTTCTATCTCATCGGCTTCTTCTTCAATGTACACGCCCTCTCTTTCTGAATCTTCTCGGTCATCATCTTCCTCTTCTTTCTCCCTTTCCCGGCCCCGAACACCCTCAAACGAGGTTGACTTCTATCCCTCGGGGCCAGCACGGACAATCAACCTCTACCCTAATAACTTCCGATCATCTGCGCGTACGTTCCCATCGGGATCTAGAACGACAGAGCCTAGTATATATGATGATAGGCTGGAGACTTATGAACAAGATGACATAGGTGCTGATGGAGATGAAGATGAGGATGAAGATGGACGGATAGGAGAAAATCATCCGAGGAGGTTCGAAAGAAGGTTTGCCGATGACGGAAGGCCGTTTTACGTGGATCACCATCTAAAGATTACAACTTGGGAACTGTGCGTATTGCTCTTTCATTTTACGTGTTCTGCCTGTTGTTTGTATCTCGGAGGTAGGCTGATTTCCTTCTGAATTATGTAACCGGGTGATAACAGATACAAGCCGCGTAAACAGACACTTCGACGAAAAGTCAAGTATGTCCGTGAACAAATTTTATCAAAGGTTCGAGGAAGAGAGGATCTACGAGCAAGTGTAGGTATGCGAGAGAGAGCTTGTATCGTGATCGTTCGTAGGGAGGATCTGTTTGAGACTGCGTTCGATGCACTCGCTCAAAAGGTTCGTTGGTTTTCCTCTTAAATTGATAAACGCAAAAAGCCGAGGCGCAGGGAGAGATACCTCAATTCTGACTTGATAATTTTCATTATGAATTGCTCTTCCTCCTCTCCACAGAGCTCCGAAGACCTTAAACGCAAGTTCTACGTCCACTTTGATCAGGAGGAAGGCATAGACGCTGGCGGCCTCACTCGTGAATTTTTTCAACTCCTATCAATGCACATCGCCGATCCTTCTTATGGACTCTTCCATGCGCCCTCGACGGTTCACCCAAATTTGCTATCGATAAACCCAAATTCAGCCATCAACCCTGCTCATTTGGACTACTTCCGTGTCGTTGGTCGCCTCATCGGTTTGGCACTCTTGAATGGAGAGAAAGTGAGCGTTGGGTTCGCTGGAGTTGTCTGGAAATTGTTGGTTGGAGGTATAGAAGTTGGAATAAACCAAGCGGAAGAAAGGAGTACAACAACGAGACGACGACGAAGGAACGAGACGGAGGACGTAAACGATGGGCGTGATGACTGTAGGCAAAGAAGAAAGAGAAGAAGAGGAGGGATTGGAAGAGAAGATTTGAAGGGAGTAGATGATGAGTTGGAGAAGAGTTTGGAATGGGTTCAGTAAGTAGTTTCTCCTGTGCGAATATCTTTCGAGTCTATTAACTAGTACTTATATGTCTTAATTTGTGTATTATCCTTCCTACCATCTTATTCTTGTGGTCATATCTTTACCTGCTTATGTTCTTAGAAACAATGATCCTTCGGTCTTGTATCGATCGTTTACTCACCCGCTTGATGCATTCGGCGCCCAGATCGAGGTGCCTCTCAGACCTAATGGAGCGGAAATCGACGTAACGGAGGATAACAAGGAAGAATACGTTAGCGAGGTCTCCAGGTTTGTCTTGGTCGAGAGCGTGCGAGAGCAGACCGAGGCGATGCTTAGAGGGCTCGATGAAGTAGTCGAAAGGAGATTCCTGAGTACTTTGGAGCCAGCAGAATTAGAGGTTGGTATTGTCTTCCGCCTCTGATATGTGCATATTAACTGATTTGAATAGGACTGATGAATCGATTCTTTGATAACAGCTCTTGATTTGCGGGATTTCTGAGATCGACGTCGACGATTGGCAAGCTCATACGGATTATGTATGTGTCGGCTTCCGTTTCTCTCAAGATCCCCTACTCATGGAGTTAAATTTCCTTCTCATGATTCGTTTTTCCAAACTACAATGTATCGTTGTATCTAGCGGTCCGGATACTACTTCGAGCATCCATCGATCCAGCTCTTCTGGGCTTTTGTCCGGACGTTGAGCTCTGATCAAAAAGTTTGTCTTTGTCTTTCATCCTTTTCTTTCCTTGTCTTGTCAGATTCACTCAACATCCTAATATTCCCCTTCTGCTCTTTCCCTTTAATATTCTTAGATGGCTCTTCTACAATTCGTTACATCCTCAACCCGCCTTCCTCCAGGAGGGTTTGCATACCTCAAAGCAACGGGCTCAGATCTCAAACGATTTACTATCGTGCTTGACTCTAGACCCGGGTCAAATCGACTTCCAAGTGCGCACACGTGTTTCAACGAGCTGGAGCTGCCTCCTTACATGACGTGGGAAGATATGGAACGGGCTCTTGGGTTCGCGTACGTCCTTCTGCCTTCTGTCTCTTCTTTCTTGGGACCTTCTTCCCATCTTTCTTTTCACACTCCTTTTTGGCCGTTCTTCCTGATTATCTATTCTACTCTGATTTACACTCTCTCGGAACTAAAGAATTTCGGAGACTGAAGGATTTGCCCAACAGTGAAAAGAGCCCTCCCTTTTTCTTTTGGTTAAATTTGTATCTGCCTATCTCGTCTTATACGACATCGTACCTTGCCATCTCTTTAGTCTTCTCCACCTTTATCTTCTTTCCCAACATCTGAAGAAAACAAAGAGAAAACACATGCTTTTATTTGTACTTGTCTCTCCATCTCCTGTCATATCATACCATCTTTTCCGCATGTAATATCACCCTTCACTTGTGCCTTTTTATTTCATGTCGTATCTACGATCTGGTGAGCCTGTTACCAGCAAAGCTATGTGCTAGTCGATGAAGTTTCAATGTGAATTGTTGCAAATTTACGACACTACGATAAACAAGTCAGTCTAGTCAAGTCAGTCAACCAGCCAGTTCGCTGTATAAGAACAATTAGTTGATTGATCCTGGTTGAGTCAAATGGTCAAATTTGAGACATGTGCAGATGAATTGTTCAAGAACTAGATGCTGGCCTAGATAGCTTCCTTCTCTCGCTGTTTGTCAAGATGATTCTTTCTTGTTTCGTTGTTGCCCACTAAAGTTTGTCACATCCAACCAGCCATAACCGCATCAAGAATAATCGTGGATCATGAAGGGAAATTAAGCCTTGACAGCGAACTCTACGAACAGGAAAGAAAGAAGGGAAACAGTTTACAAGGCAGAAAGTCATCAGCATCAATTCTCGTGAAGGGTATAGAATAAGATGATAAGAAGCCCGACACTCACTTCGGAGGGGGAAGTGAACGTTCTTCTTGTGCTGCCTCTCGGTGACCTTGGCCTTCTCACCCTTGGTCAATCGCCTTCGGATAGCTCGGGTCTTCTTGTATCGAAGGTCGAGGGGAAGGTACTTGGAGTCCTTGTAGAACTCTCGGAGGTTGTCTCGCTGCTTCTTGTTGATGACAGTAAGAACCCGAGCGATGGACTTTCGGACGGTGTTGCTATAGATTTTGGGAAACGGCGAGGATTAACAAAAAAGAAGCAGTTGTGGGATATTTGGAAGGGTTGTGTTTGACCGAGCCAGAGTTCAAGATAAAGGTGAGTAGACAAAAATCGGGGTGGAGAAAAAGGTGCAATATGAAAGTTTTTGACATTGTCAGGAACGGAATTTCAATCAGCAGACTAAGAGAAAAAAATCAGATGGCTAGGACGAACATCTTGGTCAACTTGGCGGCGGATCCTCCGGCAACCTTCTGAACTCGGAGAGTCAAAAGCTCCTGCTTCAACTCAACCAACTGCTTGGTGAGATCAGCCTTGTTCTTGGAGATGAGCTCGTGAGCTCGAACTTTGCCGGTAGAGGAAGACATGGCGAACTAAGGCCGAAGGAAAAAAAAGGAAAGGAAGACAGGTTCCAAGTCAGCAAGCTTATTCTTCTTTCAGTTATAACAATTACTCGAGGTCTTTTTGGTGGATGGACAACAGGGTGGAAGTTTAGGTCGAATGGTATGAAAGATTGTCAAGGATGAAGTCGTTCGTGGTTGATGTGTCTAGAAACCATCCTTTCGAGAGGTCGTACTGTTGTGTATCTCCATTGGCTCTCACGGGACTCGCATACTACTGCTTCATCCTTCATTCCCAATGCCTCCTGCTCTTCCTTTCACCCCAACCAGCCAGTTTTTCGTTCTTCTCCCTTCTCTCCAAAGCTTCTTTCCCCTCCTGTTTTGGTTGTCGTCCGTTTCGCTGAAGAGGAAGCTGTCTTTCCATGCCGCGGGACCAACAGGAGAAAAAAACTTCTCGCTCTCCTTTCTCCAAACAAAGATACCTCTCCAAATCTACCTTGCTGATGTACAACGCACACTGAGAAGAAAAGTAGCCGAGGGAGACGAACAAATGCAAAGATTCAAGAGAAGAAAATTATAGACAGACTCACTTTCTTGAGGAAGGGCGGAAAGACGGAGAATTTTTCTGACAAGTGGGGAAACGCAACAGCTCACGAAGGAAACAGAAAAACTTCGCCAGGGCCGGTTTTTGACATATCCTTCTATTTCAATTTTTTAATCGCTTTATTGTAGTTATTCACGTGATATTAATAGCTGTGATGGTCACGTGTAAGACGACCTCTCCAATAATCCCACGTACAATACCGAGTTGAAGTGCTGGTCTCAAGGCCGGAATAGAAAGCCCATAGATGATGGAGACATATTAGCGAGAGTGCTTATACGAGAACGAATGAGAATATTGCGGACAAGAACCACTCAAGGAAGGTGGCGCCTTGTGTGCCGCTTTGAAAGAAGTTAGCAAACGAGGACAAGAGATACAGACTGAGTACATGCTCTCTCGATCACTCCTCAAAACCTGAAATTGCCTGCTGATTAGAACATGATGCTTACTAGAACCGAGCATCCTCCTTTTTCAATAGGCCTTGATTCCTGATATGTACTATTTACGCTAATTAACAGCACAGTAGAAGTAAACCTGTAGGAAGAAATAGCACGCGTGCAAGAACCGGACGCGTCGAAACTCAGTTGGTTAAGATAGGGCTTCTCATCAACCTTGAATCGAGGTCGTTGATAGACTTCCTCGGCGCTTGCGTTTTCTTCTTACTTGTTAGTGCACTCAGAGGTCAACACCATAATTAAAATCATCCTCATCTAAATCAGTGTCTATCTCTGTTTTGGATGTTTCGTTATCCTGCTCAGATCAGATGTAGGTCTCGCCTTCAAAACTCATCACCAAAGGTTTCTCGAAACTCAAAAGACAAGACCTAACGACGAGAATCTTATTGCATCAGCTTCACTTGAACTCGTAAAGTCTAAGAGGGGTCCGCTCGAGGAAAAGATGCGTTCGTTACAGTCAGGACACACATCCAACCCTTCTCCTTGCGTTTCGCGCCATATTTGTGATGTGATTACCGAAAATTGTCTCTTGTGTCCATGTTGGCCTCATTGGCTAAAATTCTTCTTGATTCGACGATCTTGCCAGAGCAAGCCTCTCACGACAGAGACGAAACTTCTACCAGAACCAGGAAACCGATGACTTATGCCGAAGGAAAGATTTGAAACATTGTCTTTCACCTTGGTTGATCTGAATTATGTCAAGAGTACTTGGTTCACATATTGCTCGTTCTCTTTGTATCTGAAACTCCGCTGCTGATATTTTGAATAATCATGAAAAATATGTCGTAAGCAAAGAATGATTTGCTGAGGAAGGCGAAGGACCATCTTTTGAAACTTCTTTCAATTCATATAACACTTCTTCTCATCCAACAGAGACGCCTTCTTTTCCATCTCAAAAGAAGCACTAAGGGATAAAAAACGTGCTGTCATCGAAACATCTTCTATAGGTCGCTCTCTGGATTTCGCTCTTCATGACCATGTGAATTTCAGTGAAATGTGACGGATTCTCGTGGGATGATGAAGACATTGAATGTCATATAAATTGGGTATTCTACAACAGAAAAATGCAACGTGTAATGCAATGCAAGAGGGAGGGGGGTTAATAGTAAGAAGAGGATGGTTGGTAAATTGGATGTTCTGATAATGATTCTTTCAAGTCAAGTATCCGTGGATTGCATGGATAGGACACGCTGCATTTGTTGACGCGCGCAAAGAAATCATACATAGTCAGTTGGCTGGGTTATGAATAGATCAAGCGTAAACATCAAAGGAAAAGGGAAGTTCAGGAACACTGACGTTTCGATCCAAAAGCGATGCCCTCGCCATAGCCGACTTCATGAATAGCGCCTTTAACGATGACGTGGTCTAAAACATGATGGGTACATTACCGACGAAGAAGAAGAGGTCAGCCATCGATTGTGTTTTCCAAAGCTCGTTACTGGTACTCACGTTGACCTTTCTCATCGTCGTATATGTGACTACGTCTACATATACCTTTCAGAGGGTTTCTAGGCGCGTCCTCGTCTTCATCCACATCATTCTGGGCCAAGAACGGATGGTACAATGCCTCGTTCGCCGTTATCCGTTTGCAGGGATCCAAAGCCAGGCATCGTTTAAGAAGATCAAGCGCGAGCATGATATCGGCTCGATAGTTGGGCTCGTCAGAATTATAAAAGTCTGGATTGGCAGCAAGAATGATACTTTCGAGAGGATGACCAGGGTGATCTATAGAAGGAAGGTTACTGATGAATGTTCGGTCTTGAGTAAGAAAAAGCACGCAGGCGGAGAGGGGGATTCAAGAAAAAGAATGGGAAAGTTGGTCTGATGTCAGCAAATATCGACCTCTTTTTCTTTGGTATGTACAGATAATCAACGATTAGACGTACTGTGTAGAGCTCCGCATTTGTCCATTTTTAATTTTCCAAAAATGGCGCTGATCTCCATAAGAGCTTCCGTGTCGTCAGATGAGTTGAAGATAGGAAACTTTCGGGTGAGGAAAGAGAGTAGTATGATTCCTGCCGACCAAATGTCGATAGCTTGAGAGGACATTGAAGAGAATGTTCAGGAAGAGCGAGTACGTTCATATTTAACGATAGACGCCGACAAGGTCAGAGAAAGATACTAGATCTGACTTACCAACACTTTGATCAGGGCATTTAAATAACACTTCTGGTGCTCGGAACCCTCTTGTACCAGCACGATTGGCTTTCGCACTTGGTCTGCGGATGACAGGAAGTTTTCAGATCTTTAGCTTGGTTTGACTATCACCACTACAGAGAGCTTTTTTAATTTTTTTTTAGAAAGGGTCTTGCATGAACTGACCGTCTGTCTTCAGCTGGAAATCCAATTCGGTCCGCCGGTAGTTTTGCTCTCTTTCTCACTTCATAAATAGCCTGCTCGACGACCTTGGTCGAATCCGTTCGTATACGCTTACCATGTGGATATTCGAAGCTAGCGGCGCTATGTTGGCATTTCGGTGTTTGTCTTAGCTCTCCTTGATATCTCTATATCAGCCGTCCAGAAAGACGTAATTCCAAAAACAAAATTCTACTTCAATTTCATGCGCATCGACCCAGCCGGGGCGTCAGATGAAAAGAGGACGTACCTGTGCAAGACCATAATCTACCAAGACTCCAGTTCCCGTTCGGACGTCATACAGAAAATTGGCTGGCTTGACGTCTCGATGGATGATTCCTCTAGCGTGAGTCGCGCGTAAAGCTCGAAAAAGGTCTCGGAAGTAACGTTGAAGGAGGTCGATGTTCATATAGCGATAATAATTCTGTCATATCGACGTCAGAATGATCTGTCAGATACAAGTTTTTGTCAATAGATTCTTATGAAGGAAGGAAATCGAGACCTACCCGAAAATCATCGTTACAGTGAAACGGCATGACAACAATTATCTGATCTTCAAATCGGAAGGCAGTAATGAGTTGAGAGATGTTGGAGCAACCTCTAAGAATATTCATCAGCCGAAAATATTGCGCGCATGTATGATTAGCCCACGTACACATGCATATAGACGAGAAAAAGTGAAGGATATTTGAACTTGCTTTAGGTCTTCCAGGATAGAGATTTCATTCTCAATACGAGCTGGACTACTCGTAACATATATTCGTTTAAGAGCGACATAAACTTTCCGGGTCTTCTTGTTAGATGCTCGAGTGGTCGTTTCTTCAGAAGATGCCTCGGCCGGTAACCACAGTGTGTTATCATAGTGAACATGGTGCAGATCAATGGCTTTATACACGGAAGAGAACGTTCCTGAAGGAAGAAAGTAATAAGGGAAGAACGACAAGACGGTTGTTCGGTAAGCTAAACGAGCATAAGAGGCTATATGCATATCGTAAGTCGAGAACTATATGACATACCCTCCCCAAGACGATCCACTAGCTGGTAGTCTTCGTCCAACCCGGCTACAGTATCTTCTAACTCTCTCATCTCATTGACCAAGATGGCTCGTTCTTCTGATGAACGATGAGCAAGATGGTCTTCCATCTGTCAGAAGATTTATAAGGAGAAGAAATATAAAGTGAGACCGAGCCATTCTGTAAGCGTTAAGATTGAGAGTTAAACAGAACTGACTTCCTCATCTTCTTCTTCGTCGTCTTCATCCTCTCCTTCTTGTTCATCATCATCTTCAGGCTGGATAGTCATATCGGCGTCCTCATCAGTCTCGTTCCCCTCGAGATCACGGTCATCCGGAAGTTCCTCTCCTAACCCATCATCTCCGCCATACTCTTCCTTTCGTTCAACCACCTTCCGCAAAATCAACCTGGTCAACACAATCGAATCACCCGAAGATGAGCCTGGGTCAATCGGAGGATCAGACGAATTGACTCCAAGCCAAGCCGGGTTGGAAGAGTGAGCAGAGGGAATGGCATAGTGAGCTTCAGGGGTTCCCATTGTGATCGTAGCCATGTCGGTTTTGTTTACGAGGAAGAAAATAGGTCTCAGATCCGTGAGACCGAGAGGAAGAAAGTGATCAAAAGAAGGTCGATATCTAGAGTGTCCCAATATGAAGGGTACTGATAGGATGGCACCTGAAGTGATTAGATACTTTGGTGGTCTATCGAGTACGGCTTCTAAGAGGAGAAAAGAGGTAAGAGGATAAATGAATTGGATTTCTCTGCCTGGAGGATGAATGAGCCAGAGCGAGCAACTTCAAACGGTCAATAGGTAATAATTCTTTCTGGCACTGACGCGTGTGCATACAGTCAGTCAGTTATTCAGTCTGGCACGCGACGCGTCAAGGGTGACGCGATAGCGATCGCTCACAGTTTGAAACGCAGAGAAAGCCCCTGGTTACAGGAATGATCACATTGATTTCTTTTCCTTATCCAGTGACTGACCAGACTAGACCTTCACACATACATCCAACACACAGATCGACCACCCACTCGCCTCTTCCTCTTCTTTTCGCTCTCCCTTTCTCGTTCTTTTCTTTCCTCCTCTTCGGGATCGTACTTGTCCTGATCTGGTGCTCTCTGTATGTTGTGTATTTCTCCTTCTATTTTTTTCTTCTAAATTTAGTTTCTATGTTTACCGATTCATATAGATATCCCTTGCACCTGTCTGTGCTTGGCCTTTTGTTCGTGCTAATTTCTTAATCCACATTCCTTGTTCCAAATCAGGCCCTTGGACTTTATACAGTCACATCAGCAATTGTCTCGCTCCTTCGCGGTTTGTCCAGTCGTCCTGTTTATTTAGCTATCGAAATTTCTCTCTATCACCGCTAGCGTCAAGTCTGTCGATTAGGTGAGATCTTTCGTTGCGTTTGTGTTGGTTGTAATGTATAATCGGACGAGGCTCATGCGGAGACATTGAATGCACCTTTGTTGACTGTCTTTGCATGCTTAAACAGGTCAAGTCTTTTGCTTACTTCAGACCCTATCTGACTTCTCTCTTGCCACTTCAAGGCTGAACCAGGTCTACCATCAGCCCTCTTTCTCTCCCTCCTGATCTCGATATGGCCACCATATCCGTCAAAGAGGCAGCCATCACCCATGATGTCTCCCAACTCATCCAATCTGCAGGGGGGGCCACCATTTACCCTTCGGATGACCACCTTCTTGCCCTTCTCCACGCCCGATTCCGTTCAGATCTTCCTTACACCCGGCTTTCCCCTTCCACCCTTCTTGTCGTCAATCCTTTGAAGGCCCTCGCTCATTTGAATGAGGCGAGCGCAAAAGATTATGTGGAGGCCGAGTATTCAGACACTAGTGGAGATGAACGCCCTGGAGGTCCTATGCAACCTCATCTATATGACCTGGCCGCCAAGGTCTACTTGCTGATGAGCAGGAAGAAGGAGAACCAAGCAGTATCTTTTAGGTAAGTTCTGAAAGAACTAGAGAAATCTTTTTCCATCGATCTGCACGCATGCTGACAGGCAGTCTTCCAATTTTAATCTATCGATTGAAGTGGTATCACTGGTTCTGGAAAGTCCTTTTCTTCCGAACTATTTATCTCCCAGGTTCTTCGACTTTCTGCTCATACAAAGAAAGAGCAACGGATCTCCAACCAAATCAAGGCAATCTTTACGGTGCTTGATTCATTCGGAAATTCCAAAACGGCCGCTAATCCCTCTGCCTCAAGGTACGGTAAGTTCCTCGAACTTCACTTTTCGGAAACAGGTCGAATCTCCGGCGCCAAGGTTCTTGCCTTTGGTTTGGACAAGTCTCGAGTAAACCGGTTGTCACAGAATGAGCGATCATTCAATATCTTCTACCAGCTCCTCGCTGGCGCTTCTCCGGATGAGAGAGAAGCCCTCAATCTGGACGAGCCATCTAGCTATGCTTTGCTCGCCTCCTCCGGTTGCTACCTTCTCCCAGGCGGACCTCTTAGTGATGATCATGCACAGATGGGTGAACTACGAGCAGCGCTCGCGCTTCTCGGCTTCAAGCCTAAGCACGTCTCTTCCATATTTACTCTGCTCACCGCCATCCTCTTGCTCGGTAATCTCGAATTTATCGACAACGGAGACCGGGAGCTCACGTACGAATCGGCCACGGTCGCCAACATCACCGTTCTTTACGAAGTCTCCAATCTTCTTCAAGTCAGCTCTGAAGAACTTCAACAAGCCTTGACCAACAAGACGACGTACGTTCGAAATGACCTGACCTCTAAATTCCTTATGTCCGGGGACGCCGGTCTTCAGCGAGACGCTCTTGTCCGTGATCTCTACGCCCTTCTCTTTGCCTTCGTTGTAGAAACCATCAATCACAAACTCGATGATCTGGGAGAACCTTTCAAGACATCTATTACTATCTTCGACCAACCCGGATTTCAAAGTCGTTCTTCCAACGTCACCGATAAGGCGCCGTTAGTGGCCGCTAACGGGCAAAACTCGTTCGAAGAGTTTTGCTTTAACTTCTCAGCAGAAACTCTTCACTCGTCTTTCATCCGCCGCGCGTTCGATGATTCAATCGGATACAATGCCCTGATGTCTGCAGACCGAATCTCGATCTCCTCCGTACTTACCATGGATAATGCAGCCTGTGTCGAGCTTCTTCGAGGTGGCCCTTTGTCGAGCCGGGCAGATCGTAAGCCAGGAGGAGTGCTAGGCTCGCTCGCCAGGGCGTGTACCAAGTTTAGTCAAGGCAAGACGTCGGAGTGGGATAAGGACGTGGAAGTGTTGGAGGATATGATCCATAAGTTTGGTTCCCATCCATCGTTCGTGACTAGTCCTGGAGTCGGCATGGGTCCGGCAGGGGACAAGACACTTTTCGGTATCAACCACTATACCGGAAGCTGCTCATACGACGCTCGTGGCTTTGTTGAGAGAGATGCCGACATCTTGGATTCCTCTCTCGTTCAGCTCCTTCGGGGCTCGGCTGACTCTTTCATCGCCAAACTTGTGTCTGGCCCTGGGATTGCGTCAGAGTTCCATCCTCATGATCCTGAAACCGTCGTTCAAGCCCAAGTGTCGGTGACTCCTCTTCGTCACCCGACTCTTAATACCCAATCACCCTTCTCTGATACACAGCTCCCTTCGCCGCTGATCGAGCAAGGCGCCGTCTATCCTGTCACAACTCAACTGAACGCGACTCTGGCCGAGCTTTTGACAACAATTGAGAAGGGCCGAACCTGGGATGTGATCTGCATCCGACCGAATGATAACTCGCTCGCTAATTCGTTCGATAAGCGTCGAGTGAAATCACAAATCCGCTCGTTTCTTCTTCCAGATCTTGTCGTTCGTCGGCAGGTTGAGTATACGACTTTTTATGAGCTTCCGGACTTCATATCCAGGTACAATGTCCCGAATGGCCAAGCTAGCGACTCAATCGACGTTTCCGTTCGGAAGTTTGTTACCGAGAGAAGCTGGACGGATGGATTAGACTACACCATCGGAGAGCACAGCATTTGGTTGAGTTACGACGCATGGAGAGAGGTCGATGACGAGTTACGAGATGAAGAAAAGAAGGCAGCTAGTGGGTTCATTACCCCTAGCGAAACAGATGACCAGTCTATGCTTCCATCGAGTGTGTCTCACTGGGGAGTCGCAGATAACAATGGCCCGACGGAGAGTTCTGACGATTTACTTCTCCGCCGAACAAACACCACTGGCTCGGCTTATCTTGATCCCGCTCCGGGGCATACTTATGAGCCCTATGACAATGCCGGGGGAAACAAGGCTGGGTACGCACCTAGTTGGATTGACCCTGATCAATGGGACTCCAAACCCGCACAAAGCGTCACGACACTTCCTGATGCGATGCATCCCGAAGGTCATAGGTCAGGCGAAGATGAATTGGGTGGGATGATCGTGAACGAGAAAACGGGTGACAAGACACTTGAGATCGTGGAGACAAGTAGAGCGAGGCGATGGTGGGTTCGGTTTGTCTGGCTCCTCACATGGTGGATCCCGGAGTTCATGATCACCAAGGTCGGAAAGATGACTAGACCGGACGTCCGAATGGCATGGAGAGAAAAGGTCGCAATCTGCGTGTTGATTTTCCTCTTATGTGGAATCGTCATCTTTTATGTCGTCGTCTTCGGTTTGCTTCTCTGCCCAGACTACAAACTTGTGTGGAACACTTCCGAGTTGGGCGAACATGCTCAGTCCAATGACTTCTGGGTCGCTGCTTATGGTTCGTTCCCCTCTCAAATTATTCAATTTTTATCGTCATTCTGAGAAGGAAAGAAAAAGGGTATTGACTTTTTTGTTCTTCCTGTCTGTCATACTTCAGGCAAAGTATATGACATAACCTCTTTCTGGAAAGGACAACATTCCGACGTATCCGCCTACCCGGTCACTTCTGAAATCATGCTTGAACTCGCCGGACAAGATCTCACGTACTATTTCCCAGTTGTCTTCCCGGTTGCCTGCGCTGGTCTAGTCACCGATGAATCCCTTGCTCTCCAGCGTAACTTTACTGCCGTGGCCGATTATGCCGTTCACTGGAGTGGCACTCTTCAGACATATGGATCAGCCAAACTCAACAATTCCGATTGGTTACCCGATCGGTTTTTGCCTTTTATGAAGGAATACTATAAAGGCACCTTTGTCTACTCCAGAAAAGAGATCACATCTAACGCCGATTCAGGCAGCAAGTGAGTGCCTCAGCTTTTTCTTATCGATTCTTTCTTCGGGGATCACATTGCTTACTCTTTGATTAACTTTGTCGTGAATTAGAACCTGGGCAATCTACGATAATGGGGTTTATGACCTCTCGGACTACCTTACAACTATCACCTACCATGAATCGGATACCGATTCGAGCAAATACTCCTTCCTGAATGACTCGGTCACCTCAATCTTCTCAGACCAACCTGGATTAGATATTACTAAAAAGCTCAACGCGGTCTTTGAAACAATGAACGGGTCGTACGCGTCGATGCAGTATGCCTGCCTTCGCAATGCGTTCTACGTCGGAGAGGCAGACATCCGAGAGACTCCTCGATGCACTGTCAACAACTATATCCTACTCTCGTTCTCAATTCTGATCATGGTTACTATCTTCATGAAGTGTACGTTCTCGTCATCTTTGCATCTCCAATACCTCTTTGGTTGTATTAATCAGTGTCCAATGATCACGATTTTGTCTAGTTCTATCTGCTCTTCAGCTTACAGGAAAACGGAACCCTGAGATGCAAGACAAATTTGTCATTTGTCAAATCCCGTGTTATACCGAGGGAGAGGAGTCTCTTCGACGAACGATCGATTCCATTGCTGCACTCAAATACGATGACAAACGGAAGCTAATCTTCATTATCTGCGATGGAAATATCATTGGTAGTGGAAACGACAAGTCGACTCCTCGGATTGTGCTCGACATCCTTGGAGTGGATGAAAAGTTGGATCCTGAGGCACTTCTATTCAAGTCGGTGGGAGAAGGATCCAAGCAACTCAACTATGGAAAAGTTTATTCCGGTCTGTACGAGTTTGAGGGTCATGTCGTTCCGTGCGTTATTTGCGTTCTCTATCTACTCCAGATTTGTTTTCTACAACTCACTTGCTTACGGAATGTGCATTGTATCACTTTTCTGTTCGTAGTTACATGGTGACTGTCAAGGTTGGGAAGCCCAGCGAGCGATCCAAGCCTGGAAACAGAGGAAAACGAGACTCTCAGATACTCCTACTTCGATACCTTAACCGGGTGCATTTCGATGCCCCCATGTCGCCATTCGAGCTTGAGATGTACCATCAGATGCGAAATATCATTGGAATTGATCCAGCTTTCTACGAGTACCTCTTCCAAGTAGATGCCGACACGGTTCGTTCTTGACCTCTCACCTCGCTTTTCTCTAATCAATTATGTTCCGCGGTCTCGTCTGATAGTACTTCATGCCTTGCTTTTGTAAAATTAACTAGACCGTGTCTCCAGAGTCTCTCAACCGTATGGTTGCGGTTTCTGTTGATGATTCTACCATCATAGGTGTCTGTGGAGAGACCAAGCTTCAAAATGAGATGCAATCCATCACAACCATGATTCAGGTAAGTAATTGAGCACAAATCGGAAACATCCTCATACACTGCCCCGTCTTCGACTCACTTCTGATTTGTTTTGTAAACAGGTTTACGAATATTTCATGTCTCATCACTTAGCTAAGGCTTTCGAATCCCTTTTCGGTTCAGTCACCTGTCTCCCGGGCTGTTTCAGTTTGTACCGACTCCGAACAGCCGACAAGGGACGACCCATCATCATCTCTCAGCGTGTCATTGACGATTATTCAGAGCCCAACGTCGACACCTTGCACAAAAAGAATTTGTTTTCTCTTGGTGAAGATAGATACCTTACGACGCTCATGATGAAGTATTTCCCCTCCTTCAAGATGAAATTTACCTCTGACGCCATAGCGTACACGGTTGCCCCTGATAGATGGGAGGTTCTTCTCTCCCAGCGTCGACGATGGATCAACTCTACCATTCATAATCTGGCTGAATTAACGACTCTTCCAGAGATGTGTGGTTTCTGTCTCTTCTCCATGAGATTTATTGTCTACTTAGATCTTGTCGGAACGATTGTATGTACCTACTGCCCAGGTCATCTCATATCCTCTCAAACTGAATTTTTTTCATATCGTTCTGTGATGCGAACAGATTTTGCCTGCTACCTGTGTATACGTAGGTGTCTTCAATCTCCTCTTAATCCTGCAGTATCTGAATCCTGACACACTGCTGTTTTCTTTTCAGTTGTTCTATCTCATCATTGTTGTTGCAATCGGGTCGTCTCCTATTCCCACTCTTGCACTCATCTTGATTGGAATAACCTACGGTTTGCAAGTACGTATCTCATTTAATCTGTATCCATCATCGACATCATTACTAAACACGGTTTCTCTAACACCTTGCGTTGTTTGTATGAAAAGGCCGTAATCTTCTTGATCAAGCGAGAATTTATGCTCGTTGGATGGATGGTGATCTATATTCTTGCGTAAGTTAATACCACCGATGCGCACTGTGAAGCAAAGGTGCTGATTAGTTCTGTATCTTTTTCATTTAGTTATCCGGTCTACTCATTCTTCCTCCCGATCTACTCATTCTGGTACATGGATGACTTCAGTTGGGGTAACACCCGAGTAGTCGTTGGTGAAGGCAAGGATAAGACTGTTATGACTACCGAGTCCGAGCTCTTTGATGACTCGATGGTCCCTTTGAAGAAGTTTAGTGGTGAGTATACCTTATCTTGCTGCATCCGTTTTTGTTATGCTTTCCCTCAACATCGCTACTTCTCTTCTCTGGTGTGTTGCTGTCACACCTCTAGAATACGAGGCGGAAGCATGGGATCAACCATCTAGGCCAGGCTCGGTGTCGGGTCCAGGAAGCAATTATGGATACCCGCACGACGACAAGAGGAGCCAATACAACAGTAGCCCTGGGCCTCGCATGCAACCTCAACAGCCGCAGAGCTACGCTGGTTCTCAGACTGGAGGAGATTACTAGTAAGACCTGAACCGTTGTTTTTCCTTTATGCATCTAATCTGATTTCTGAATGTTGTTATATTGGATGTGTGTGGCTACCAGCCGAGATGCTTCTCCTCTCAAGCACCACAACTCGAATCCCAACCTGCGTAACAGTCGCGCGCCCTCGTTGGCCCCTCCAACCATGTACAACACCGGTTATAATCCTTCCCAAAACTCTTTGTACGGTGCCAGTACCCCCTTCATGAGTCACCCGATGGGTCTTCCAACACATGCACCTTCCGAGTTCTCAGCCCCACTCTACCCTCCTCAGTTCCCTGGTCTAGGACCCCGTAGTACGATGATGTCGTTCAGCGGAAGTCAAGGAGGACCACCATCGACTATGGGTGGTTTCATGGGTGGGGGCCAGCCTGGAATGGGTAATCCTCGGATGTCTACCTTTTCACTCGCGACAACGGCCAATCCGTTTGCTGCATCGGCTCCTAGCGATTGCACGGATCCCAGCGATGAAGAAATTTTGGCTGAGTTGAGGCACTACCTTTCCACTCAAGTGAGTGTTCCTTCTCGTTTTCATCTATGAACCAGTTCAAGATGCGCTGACAAAACCAATGATGATCATGTATTGTACTTGATAGGATCTGATGGCTGTAACCAAGAAGTAAGTTTTCTTTCGTCTTCTCTATATCTTGTGTTATTATTGTGTTTAATACCTCTTGTCTTGTTTTACTTGCTATTTTTCAAGAACCTCAAGAGCTGCAGTCTTTGCTCGATTCCCCAAAGCGGACCTATCTGGAAAGGTTCCTTGGATCAACACCTGCATCGATAAGATCCTTCAAGGACAGATGTAGGCCTGGTTGTCTTGATCGTTTCTGTCTAGTATACAACTTAGATCATATCAACTTTTCTATTACATTTCCTCTAGCCTCTCATATGACCCCCATACTGGCCTCTATTTTCGCTTCATGACTTCTCAATCTCTCCTTTGCGTATCATTATCATATGGACTACCCACGCTACTGAAATTCTTTCTAGCTTTTTACTACTCTTCATCGTACATCTGCATCTTGGCATTTCGCATTTTTATATGTCAGGCTCTTCGCCAACTGTCCATCTTTTCCCTTTCACTCTCTTTACTCTACTTACGAACTCTGGATACCATCTGTTTGTGACCTTGTCTTTTCTCCTCAAGCTATGTCCTTTCCACTCTTTCTTTACCTCTTTTTCTTTCCTTATCAAGTTCCACTCGAGGTTTTCATGTATACTACTTGATTGATCTGTGAGAGTTGTCGTCATGAAGTAGATGATCACTCACGTGCTGTGGCGCGTCTGTCTCGCTTAACGGTTGGGTGCACGTACAGTGTCACAGCTTTGTGACAATTCACATATCAATTAACCCATAAGCAGAGCTCGAAAGGTCTATCGCTTTGGATTTTCTTCATGGCATTCAGGAGGGCGGACTGTTAACCTTCAAAGCTCCAACGCATCGAGACCGGCATAATGGCCAGCATCCATCCATCCTCACCGACATCCCTGAAAGGTCCGATGGTTGTCCCTTCGAGACCACTTGCTCCGTATGTTCGGATCGATACATTAAAAATCGCAAGTAGATTTCTTCTTTTTCTTCTGATTTGATCTTGATTGTGGCTGACGTCGATGGTGAGTCGGATTTCATTCAAACGGGACGGATCGATCATCCAGAAGCAACATTTGCACGACGCTCTTGGATCCAATGGATTGGCCTATTGGAAGACACTTCAAGATTTCATCACTGGTCGACTCAGCCGAGACGAGCTCGATGACTTGGTAACTGAATGGGGAGTCGGGGACAAGCGCATAAGTGAGTTCTCTTTCAAATCTCCTCATTTTTTGTAGGAGGATGGATGGACATCTATTGGATCGAATCCATCATTATCCAGACCATACATAGCCAACGTTCATTTGTGGATGGATCCCGTCCGAGCTATGCTCGGAGGAAGGGTAGGTTGTACGGCAGGGGAAGGAGGGTCTGATGCAAGGGTCATTTAAAAGACAGTAACCATGGTAACCATGACTCGGGCTACTAACGTCTTGTCCATCTCCCTTTCTGCCGACAGTTCCATTGCATAACCAATTCTTGATGGCTATTCTCTCCAATGCTGCCAATTCAACTATCACCCCAGCGACAGAAACCAACGTGCTCAAAAGATCCAGGCCGGATGATCCGACAGAATATGGTGCCAAGCGACGGGTGGTCAACTACGTTTTAGGCATGCCAAAGGGCGAGCGTGAGCGCATCAAGGCCAAACATATGATCGATACTATCACAGGACAAGATGCTTATCCTCATGCTCGAGAACAAAGGCGAAGGGATGGAACCGGATGGGTCGGAGTCTCCGAGCTTAGTCGAGAGAGAGCAATTCTTGGGCCTACTAATGGGATCGACGTCAATCAGGCTTCTGGTGAATCTGGGTCTGGACCGACGAGTGAGTCTGGTCAGTGTCATTCTACAATCTAGTTAAACTCTCCTGTGTTTGCGCAAAGAAAACGTGTGCTGAGATTCCTCCCTCTGAAACAAAAGCTTCCCTATCATCGACAAATTTGCCGCCACTGCCGACGGCTCTTGAGATGCGAATGCTTCCGGATCACCAACAACTTAAAGAGCGCATACAACGGCTGTCTACAGAGTGTGGCCTCACAGAGGTTGAACCTGGAGTCAGTGAAATAGTAGATCAAGCAGTTCAAGTAAGTCTTAGCTCTTTGTACAACCGTTTTCAACATTTTCTTACTACCACAATGCGTTATGTTTTCGCCTTTTCTTTGAAGGCTTGTGTTCGAAACTTCATCACTACCCATCTTCACCTCCATCGTGCCAATCTTTCCTCTACACCCTCTATTAAATCATCAATTCCAGCTTTTTTCAATTCCGAACCAGCATCGCCTTCAGCGTCATCGTCGTCTTCGTTCATGCCACAAACTCCACCAAACACTTTTACACAAGAAGCTTTAGAAGGGATCCTAACGGTTACACCTTCACTTGCTCTTCCCGAGGGTAACGTCGGTCGCCGGATTTGCAACCGAATCATGACCGCGGAGGATTTCGAAGAGGCTTGGGATGACGACCGAGCGGAAAGACAAAAAGTCCTCGCTTCTGGCCGGATGGGACTTTCCAGCGGGGGCTCCTTCGACGAGGGCGAAGGTGGGCTTGCTAGCGTCGATGCTACTGAAGGGCCCGAAGTTAGGAAGAAGTATGTTTTTGTTCTCGTTCTTGTTCTCGTTCTTATGAATCTCGACATATGCGCGCTGCCCAGCTAACCCGTTCATTTCTTCGATTTTTGTAGAGGATATTCTTATTCCTACCGCGATCCAAGATCAATCCTTGATTCTGTACTGGGATTATAGCATTATCTTTGCATTTTAGAACTCTCTTATGTGCTCTCCCCACTAGCCGTCTCCAGTCGCATACCTTAACATCTTTACGAATCTGCTTCTTAGTATTCTCTTGCTTCATTGATACATTTACATACGCACCCACATCTCACACCTACATATATACACATTCTTTCTCACGCGCACGCACATATATAAATATTCTCTGCACGACCCAGTCATGTTGTTTTGTAGCTCATTTTTAGTTTATCACCAATCAATGTTTATGACTTTACATATGTGTTCAATTGGATGTTGTTGTCTTCTCTCCCATCAGAACAGGCTGATGCCAGCTGATCGCCCGCCGACGTTGAACAAATATCCAGTTACCAAAACCCAACTCAAATGTTCCTCCTATCAATCATCGGCCCACCTTACTTCTGTTCAGCTTCGTTTGGCACATATGACTCCTAGTCTCCCTACACTTCCTTTGTCTCAGCTTGGAGGACCAGGGAAAGGCCAATTCAAATACGACTTCATCATTGTAAGTGGTACCACTATCCTTTGCCTGTGTGGCATCATCGTGCCTCTTCAAACTAAAGATCTTTCGCCTCTCAAGGTCGGCGGAGGTACAGCAGGTTGCGTCCTTGCCTCTAGGCTTTCGTTGCTTCCAGGAAGTCCAACTGTACTGCTACTAGAGCGAGGAGGTTCAGACAGAGGATGGATGTCATCGACGCCGCTCATGTCAACATCGTGGCAGATGGATGAAAGTATGTATGTTTCTACACTAGATTCATCATAAATGTTTAGTACCTGATGTTGTTTTTTATATTTCTTTCAGAAAAATGTTCGTCAATACCTACCGTACCTCAACAAGGACTGGATGGCAGAGTGTGCGATATGCTTGGAGGCAAAATTCTTGGTGGAGCGAGGTATGATGATCTCTTATTAGTGTCGTCAGTTCACTTGATACTTGATCAGCTTTATCTAAATTACTCCTTTACAGCACATTCAATTCGTCCCTCTACACCAGAGGTCTTCCGTCCGAGTTCAACATCTGGGCATCTCAGTTCGACCTTCCAAGCTGGTCCTTCTCTAAACTTCTGCCATACTTTATCTCTTCTCAGAATCATCGACCCAACTCTTCGCCTATCGCCGATCTCTTGCCCCCTAGCAACACTGCCTCTGCATACACAGGCGCGGATGGCCCGTGGGCTACGACTAATCCCTCAGTGTTTACTTATCCTTCCTCAAAACATTTCGTCGTCGCAAGTCAGTCGCTGGGAATTCCGGTTGTTCCTTCCTTCAATGATCCAGATGTGTCGGCCACGGCGGTAGCTGTGCATGAAATCACTGGGGAGTATGGAAGAAGAACAAGCACGATGGAGAGTTATTTCTTTCCTCGAACCATTGGCACCAAAGGGGCCGGATTTGGAGAGGGCCTAAAAATTGGCTTGGGAGCTTTAGTGCACAAACTGGACCTCGATCATGATGGAACCTGCAAAGGAGTGTGGTTCTCGGAAGACGGTAAACGTACGTTGAATTCTGTTATGTTCACAGGTTACTTGGTTGGAACAAATCTCTGATCGTCAAAATCTCTATTTTATTTATTTAGCTGAGAGCACTCTTCTGCATGCATCATGCTGTCAAGAGACTATCTTAACTAGCGGAACTGTTTTTTCCACTCAGCTTCTCCTTCTCTCAGGAATAGGGCCGAAAGCCGAATTGGAAGAGCTTCATATTACTTGCTTGGTCGACCTACCCGATGTTGGCCGAGGATTAGCAGACCATCTCAGCGTCTATCTCCCGTACACCGTTCCGTAAGTAGTAGCCAGCACTATATCTTGTTTCTTTCCAACACAACTGACGTATGACTTGATCGATATGTGGTTTTCTAGAATAACGGATTCGTTAGATCGATTAGAAAATTCACCCTTGCACGCGATCAAGCAGATAGCTTCCTTTGCACTCTTCCGCACTGGTGATTTCACCTTGTAAGCTTGATAACCCTTGTAAGGTTTTGCTTTAAACTTCTGACTTTGGTTTCTCGTTCCTCACGTAGCCAAGGATCACAAACGGCTATCATGATCTCTTCCACCCATATTCCCGAAATCCTCTCTGAACACTCACCATACTCGAAGGAGCGCCCTCTTTGGACGAGCTCATTGGCCGAAGAAGAGGTGCCAAATCTTGAAATCCTGCCTTTGCCCTTCAGGTTTCATTCCAGTATGGATGTATGTCCCTCGGTCTTTCGCTCTTCCGTGACAAGTAGTTTTTTTTTGTTGGACGAGAATAACTGACATAACAAGTTGATGCTATACGCTGTCGTTTTCTGTGTAGGACGGAAAACCAGATGGAAAAACACCAGATCTTCGGAAAGGAAAATATAACAAATCAGTTGGGTATCTCTCAGTACGCCTACATCTCTTGCCAATTTTCAGACCTAACCTCACTCGCGGTTCGGCTAGCTCACCCAATTTGACCAACTCGGGCTTCTTAAACAAAGCCAATCTCAATCCTTGTTCGACCGAAGTCGACTGGTACAATCAAGCTTAAGTCGAAAGATCCCCGAGAAATCCCAGCTTGTGATCCTGGATTCTGTGAGTATGAGAACTTGAAACAGTCTAAGGATTAAAACTAAGAGACGTTTGAATTCTAATCGCGCTATGTACTACTTGTAACAGTGACCGATCCAGCCGATCTTCCTGTGCTCATTCAGGGCTTACGTCTAGCGGCGAAGGTTGTAGATGGGATGATCGCTGGTGGGTATGATGTCAAGCCAATAGAGAAGAATAATCCGTTCGCGTTCGGTAAAGAATGCTCCGATGATGAGTTGAAGGCCTATGTGAAGAAGTGGGCTGTCCCTGCTTGTGAGTATTTTTACAACGTAGAACCTTGACCTATCATCTATTGATCTAATGCCTCTATCGTCGTTTTCTTCTATCCTAGACCACATGTCTTCTACTTTAAGGATGAGCGGTCAAGAAAACGACGGCGTGGTGGATGGTTGTCTTCGAGTAAAAGGCTGCAAGGGTTTGCGAGTAGCGGATGCGAGTGTGTTTCCTACGATACTTGCGGTGCATACTCAAGCACCAGTTGTCGTCGTGGCTGAAAAATGCGCGACGATGATCGGTGAAGAGTGGTCGAAGGCTTCCCATTGAAATATCGCTGTATCCATTTGTTTTCTTCATCAATTATTTGTATTCCGGTCCTCACCAAATATGTATATGTGATTTACTCTATCATTCAAGTTGTGAACCGGTGGCCTTTTTATACGATAACCGTGTGTCAAAGGCTGAGGAAAAACATACACTCAATGTTAAATTATCGTTTCTATAGATATCATAGGTAGATTAAAAGGTTTCGAATGGGAACGTAGATTTATTTAAAGGGGTTGTATCGAATTACAAAACTCTATGAGAGAGAAACCAGAATTAAAAGAAAAAGAGAGAAGGACCAAGAAAGAAGGGAAGCAGGCTAGAATTCTAATGAATTTCTACGGGTCTTTGAATCAATTGCTTCATCCACGCCTGTTCCATAAGTCGTGTGCCCTCCCACCGCATTGTAAGCTAACATACTTGGGACTGCTGGAGTCTCACCAGGCATTAACCCACCAGGTTTTCTAACCTCCGTGGTCTCGGCTCCTCCAGAGGTCGCAGCGGCGACGGCTGCAGGATGGGTGGCACGGAAGTATTTTAGAGGTGATCGAGGGTGAGGAACACTCAAACTTTCATTGAGAGGGTAGGAAGTAGCAGGGTGACGGGTGTTGAGAGATGCAGTTGAAGTCTCAGAGTGTAGTGTTGCAGTAGAATTCTTGTTTCGACTGATAGGGGAATAGAAAAAGACGATGTTAATCGAGACGAAATTGAAAGAGAAGAAAAGAATTGAAAAAAGGACGGAAGCTAAACATACGATCGTCGCTGCCGAAGGCAAAGAAGGACAAGAAGAGCGCTGATGAGTCCGGCGCCAAGGAGAGAACCGAGAATGATAACGACAAGAACCCAGGTTCTCATTGATCTATTTCATCACAACACGCAAGAGAAAGAAGAATTCAATCACAATGATCAACAACAAATGCGAAAAGCGGGAGGAACCACATACGAGACGCCGACAGGGTGACCACTTTCAGTGAAAATCCTCATGCTCCTGATTCCAAAGTACGCATCAGCGAATGCCCCGGGTGTGTTCTTGACGAAATCTGAACACGTTCCGGGGCAACCGTTTCCGGTGAACGTCCCACCAGCCCAACTTCCACAAAGAGCGATGTTGAGGACAATGGCGTGCGTACCGAACGTATTCTTCTTGCATTGAGGGATCGTGAAGTTGGCACTTGGCTGGACAGTCCACTCGGACGGAGAGATTGTGGTAGCGGTAGAGTCAATGATGTCAGCAGGGGTATCGGCAGAGTTCCGGGGGAACGACCAGATGTAAATCAATCCGGAGCTGAAGATACATCAGAAAAGTGGATACACGAGGTCAGCGCGAAAACAAGGGAACGTCAACCGAATGGAATGAAGGTACTTCTGGAAATCCCGGCGCATGACATAGTAACCACCAGCGTTTGAGTTCTGTTGATTTAAATATTCAGGAAAGATCAGACCCATCGCTCGGTCGAGCGCAGGAAATGTGGAGAGACCAAAGCACTCACCCATTGCGAACCCCAGGTACCGTTTCCAAGCGAGACTCCACATCCCTGATTATCGTTCTGGGTGGCATCGCACACTGTCGATTCCCAAACCCCGGTGGAAAGTCCTTTATCTTCAATCGAACAGGTTGAGATTGTATGTAAAGAGGCTAAATCGGATGATGTTTGGCTGACTCCGGTAAGGTTGGCACCAGCGGAATCAAAGGTAGAGGTGTATGCAACCGAGCCTGTTGCCGGCCAGGCGTTTGCTCCTTCGATGATATCAATCTCTCCTCCAATAGGCCAGTCATCTCGGGTCGTCGTCCACCATGCCGGCCACTATATGATAGATGTGCGAAGAGAAGAGGAAGAATGAGAGTGGAGAAAGAAGCGAGCCACCAGGTCAGCAAAATCTTCCAGTCATCAGTGGGGAGAGCAAGGACTGACCGTTCCACAGCCGACGGGCATATGATCGATATCTAAAATGTAAACTCCATCCGCAAAGTCGTCCTTGCTGACGATTCGAACCGAATTTCGTCCTCTAGACGTCAAACCAGAGGTCGAGGTGTCGACGCCCATCTTGAAGTAGGATGCCGAAGTAGTGATCATTCCTTGCGCCTTGGCGATCGCTTTAGTGACATAGTTAACGTACCCTCCTGTCGGGTCGTCTTCGGTGTAGAACGCTGGCAACAGTTTGTAACAATAGAAGAATTGAGTGTTTGGTTTGCTAGAAACAAAAAATGTTTGATGAGGAGAGACTCACTGAAGTCGTTCTCAAAATCTTTACCGACGTAGTTCTTGGCTAGCTTGAGCTCTGCCGCTCGAGCGAGCGTTGAAGAGAGTGTTAGGAGGGTTATTGCTCCAAGGAAGCGAGCTGAAGGGACCATGCTTAATTACGTCGACTGATAGGAAGGTGTTGGGCTGTCAAACGAGGACGAGATGGAAGAAAGAAGAGAGATAAAGAGAGCTGGTTTGAAAGAGATTTGTTAGGAATGTAGGTTTAAACGAATGTGAGAGAGGCCACCGGCCCAAGCAAAGTCAAGAGGGAGCAAAGGATGGAGGGAGAAGAGAGTCGAAGAAATGGGTCAATATAGAAAGCAAGAGGGTTTCACGATAAAAGTTAAGACTTGGCAGCTTCGTTGAGGAAAAAGGAAAGACCAGACACGTTTCGAACGCCCAAGAAGAACAGCAGGACGAGCCGGAAGGAGAGAGGAGAGAGATGTTCCCAGCCAGAGTCCTGATTAGCCTTGGCCGAAATACAAGAGCGTGTCAGTATGTGTGTCAATAAAAGTGCTTGTGCTATTAAGTGCACTGTGTTTAGCAACATCGCGTGAATAGATCGTCATAAGAGCCGAAGAGGGAAAGAGGACGAGACTGCAAAGAAGAAGGCCAAAAAGAGAAAGAAGAAAGAAAGTTGGAACAAGAAGGAGAAACAGAGGCGAAGGAAGAATGAAGTAGAAGTTTACTCAACAACAAGAATGTTTCATAAAATAACAGCGCGTGCGACCAACTGCCTGGCACGCGTTCGACTGCGCGGTTGATCATCTCTAATCTTTTGAAGACTATCCAGAACATAACAAGTCCAGATGAGAAGAGAAACAAGAAGGACGACGGAACGACAACACAACGGAACGCATTCTACAAGCGATTGATAGAGAGAAGGCAGCCGCTGATATCTCGAAGCAGACAGTAAGGAGTCGAGACGTGGATGGAAAGATGCATTCGATGCAGTGCAGTCACGTGCAGAGATTCCCTACGACTTTCCTAAATGACCTCATCCACTGGAACGCACTCATTCTCTCATCAGCAACCGGTAGTTGATCTGATCCATCGAATTTCTCACTGATATGTCCAGCGTAGACAGACAAAAAGATTCGAATTCAAATTCCGCCCTTATTCTTGTCGGTATGTCTGGCCTTTAGATCGTCTGACCAGCTCTTCTCCTTTCCTTGAGTGATTGATTCTTAGGTCGAGAACCGCTTGATTAACCTTTCATCGAACAGACATACAGAATGACTTTCTTCCTCCAACAGGAGCTCTTCAAGTCGAAGATGGTCGAGAAATCCTTCCAGTAGTGTATGATTTGATCGAGAATCACGACTGGGCCGTCATCGCTGTTAGTCTGGTAAGCAAGTGCAGACTTCTAATCCGGAGATCTTCCCACCTGGTTTTCTGAACTTCAACCCTCTTGTATATATACCTTGCCAGGACTGTTCGTGATCCTCGTTTTCTTTTGATATCAGACAAGAGTGCACCATACTTACCCCGATCCTTCTTATTGTTTAAACAGCCCATCCAGAAGGCCACGTCTCGTTCGATACAAGTCACCCGGGACACAAGATGTTTGAAGTGATCGATGTTCCTCTACCGGGAAGTTCGGATGACAAGACAATCTCCCAGACGTTGTGGTCTGTTCTCTCACTGTCTTTGTTGATAATATTGGTTTTAACTTGCCTATGCTTCTGTTCGGCTGCATGTGTTGACAATTCCCTCTTCTTGTCTGCTTGCTCTGTTCCTCTCTCCTTGTTCTGCAGGCCTGAACATTGTATCGTCGATACAAAGGTTCTTGAATGTATTCTCCTCTCTCTTACCTGTTTTCAAAAATAATGAACCTTCTTCTCTCTTCTTTGTTTTTTTATTTATCCATCGAATCAGGGATGGGAACTCGAACAAGGTGTTCAGGAAAGACTTGATCGTACAACTTCTCCTGTGAGATACGTTCGAAAGGTCCGTTCCGTTCCACTCTCCTCTCTTGATTGGTGTATCGTATATTCTGATTTCACAAAGAACGAAACACATGAATTAAAACAGGGCACAGATCTACATGTTGATGCCTATTCTGCTTTCGCCGATAATGCATATGCCCAATTCACCTCACTTTCCCGGACGCTTTTCACCTCTGAAATAACAAAATTAACCATCGTCGGCCTCGCGTTGGACTACTGTGTACTCTGGACATGTCTCGACGCCAGGAAATTTGGGTTCGAAGTAGACTTAGTTTTAGCCGGCTCAAAAGCTGTAGGAGGTAAGGAAGGTCAGAAGAAAGCGGTCGACACATTGAAGGAGAAGGGAGTCGTTATTCTAGGCGGTGATGAATGAACTGGGGAAAATCTAAGTTATGTTCCGTATGCGATATATGTATCCTCTACTATGCATTCCTGCTTTGGATCGCAAGATCGGAACGGAAATCAGAAGAGAAGCAATCACTGGAATACAAAGGGAACACATAAGAGACTCGCAGTTGGCAAACATTGTCAAAGAAACCTCATCTCGTCCATACAAAACATACTGTTCTCTCTATTGGATCGGAAGAAGAATTATTCGACAGAGTGACAGAAGAAAGATGAGAACAGACAAGTTCGAGAAGACAGATATTAAATAATTATCGATTGAGAATGTGAATGGATAAATAGGCGCAAAGAGAACAAGACGGAGAAACGCTGAATTCTACCTGATAGCAAGGAAAAAACGGGATACAAGAGATATCTATACACAGGTTGGCCTTATAACTTCTACTCGAAAAAGTTTAAGACTTCATGGGAAGGGGTAGGGAAAGAAACATCTAGGCAGATGGCTTAACATTTCCTGCGTGTTCCGTGAATCGGGTGTTCTCAACGGCGCCAGGGTTTTTGTACGACTGCTTTCGTTGGATCGCCTTTTTGTCTCCTAGAGCCATGGCGTGGTATAACTCTGGATCGGTCTCTGCAATCCGTTTGAGATCTTTCTCTTGTTTATGAACGAGAATTGAATCGGCAGAGAACAGGATGTCCATTTCCTCAAGACTCCTATTGAAGGACAATGTTCACATTATCGGTCAGTAACTCTCCTAACTCATATCCCTTGAGATGCCAGTGAAGAGAGCACGAACCGTCCAGCAGTTTCAGGATACCTGTAAGACCAGACAAAATCATCAGCTGAAAAGTATACGAAGCACATCCTAGAGGGTTTAAGCGTACCAGTAATAGATAAATGGAAGTGTGCAGAAGTTAAGGACGGCGAATAGAATAAATGTCCAAAACCCGATGGCGCTGTTTCCGTTCCGATTGCGATAACAGTTCCGTTTGAGTAAACACGATGCATTGGCTAGTACACGAAGAGAAGGGATCAAGGAGGTACTGACTTGAATAAGAAAGGTGTAATCTCGGTAACGATTCCGTTTCCGATCGACCACCCAAACACACTAACAGCTCCTCCTTTGGCTCGAATGAAGTTTGGAGTGATTTCCGTTGGGTAAAGCCTTCAACCAATGTTCGATCAGTTTACATTTTCTTCTTCTTCAGCCAGATTACGATCAAGAGATAGACCTACCAAGGGACAGTCAACCAGGTCGCGCCAAACGTGCTTGTGTAAACAAACACGAACGTGGCCACAACAGCTCTGAAGAAGAATAACGCATCCCAAAGGAGAAAATCATCAGTTCAGGTATCGTTGAAACCTCAAACAAAGGAAGAAGAAGAGTAAGACAGAAGATGGACTTACCCATAAGCGGCCTGCTGGGAGCCGTCGGTTTTGGTGACATATTTAGCTGCTACTCCGGCCAAAATAAGAGAGATGCCCATGACGATAGCACCCCAGTAGAGTCTGATCCGAGTGTAAGATTCCCACCTGTCAGTCTATCATTCTGCACAACAAAGTCAAACGATTAAAGATCCAGGACTCACGTCACTCGACGACCAATTCGATCAAGCGTGAAGACAGCGATAAGCACAGACAACATGTATGCTATGTCGTTGCATCCACTGAGCAAATCGGACTTGTATTCGGAATAACCTGCCTGTTGGAACACCGTAGGGGCGTCTGGAACGGAAGAGAAGACGCTTGAATTGTTAAATACTGCATACATTAAGAATGAAGAGGAACTCGAGGGGAAAATAACTTACAGACAGTGATCACACCAATTCCAACAAGTTCCTGCATGATCTGCAACCAGATGATTAACCAAGTTCTCTACCGATCCTCAAAAGAGCGGAGACCAAAAACATGAGTTGATGAACCCAAAAGAGACGCAGAGAGAGCATATACAAGGTCTCACTCTCTTGAGGTGGTAGCTGTCCGAGCCAAAGAACATGGCCCAGTAGCTGTTCAGATGTGTACTCTGTCTTTCGACCTCGACAACCTCCATGATCTGTTCCATAATTCAAACAGCGATTCGTAGTAGTCAGATATATGTCGGCCAGATCTGCGGATCATGACAGAGAGTCAATGGAAGTAAGGCCAAACATACTTCGTAAAGCTCAGCCGAGACTTTCAAATCGTCTTCATCTGCATCGGGCGTTCGGCAAACGGCGAGGATATGTCGAGCTTCCTCCTCACGTCCCATCTTTGCGAGCCATCTGGGACTCTCAGCTATGAGGCGTAAGAAATCAATTTCGAGACGTAAATCGAATGTAACGATCTTTAGGAGAAAAGAAACAGAGTGACTTACGGAATAGAGAAATGGTAAACAGGATGATGAGCAGAAAAACGAGTTGGAAAGCGAGAGCTGTCGATAACAGAGAGAACAAGTTCAAGATCAACACAAGCGCAAGATACAAGACAGATACAGGTAAGAAGAACATACGGAATCTCCAGGAGAACTGCTCTGATCGATTACTAGCCCATTTGAGCCCAAATTCCAACCAATAGGCTACCGCCAGACCCACTATGAAGAGCAAATTCCGTCGATTGAGTTGGATATCTCGATTGAGGGTTTGTTCTTGATAACAAAAAGGACATACTGATATTGAGGAAGAACTCGAACCCAAGGACAGCACCTCGAGCATCATGAGTGGACAACTCGGACGACAACACAGGCACGACAGCGTTAAGCGAACCAGTTCCAAGGCCGGTAATAATTCGAGCAAATATCATCCCTTTGTTGCGGACCAGTTGGCCGATCAACTCTTCCAGACATCAGCTTTCTCGGCGGCTCACGTTCAGTGAATTTTGTGAGGTCCAGAACTCACAAGTTATGTTTTGAGTAGAAGCCTGCAAGGAGGCGCCGATGATTGCAAACACACAGGCAATCTCGATGGTCTTGATTCTGCCGATCGAATCGCCCAAGATTCCACCCATAAGACCACCGAAGAGTGTACCGAGATAGTAGATAGCAACGATCCCACCGATGGCGGCAGAATCTCTTTGGGTCTCCGGATCACTCGCCGTTCCCATGAGAACTTTGTAGGATGTGGAATTGTTGACACCACTCATGACTCCCTGCAAGGCGAGGTCAGTCGCCTGAACAGCTGTGTATGAAGGACATTAGCTCGAGGAATATACATACTTGGTCGTAACCATCTATTGAACGAAGGAGTTAGTTGTTGAGAAACAAGAGAAAAAAATTGATAATTCAGCGACAAAGTTATTCAATCACATGGGAAGAGGACGAGGCTTACAAAACAGAATGGCCAGTCCGGAAATTCCCTGAATACCCCACATCATTGCTTTACCCTTCAAAGGAATCTGCCATTTTCTGTTGTACCCTCCAGGAATATATTTTGACCACGAAGGCTCCGTGGGTGCAACCGTAGTGGTCCTGGATGAATTTCCGAAGAAATCTTCAAGTGGTAAGTATTCAGTCCGTTCATCGGACGTTTCTGCTACTCATAGGCCAGATACGTCATTCGCAGGAAACCAAAGAGAGGAGATGCTATAAACCGACCTATACACTCTTCGACCTTGATAAAGGAAGATGAATTATACTTCAGTTCTCGATCTCAGACGAGATTATCCCATAACAAAAGGAAGAAGAAAAGGACTAACCTCGGTCATCGATGAATTCTCCTCCGAGCTGAGTTGCACTGGTGGAAAGAGCGTCAGAAGCTGTATCAGGGGTGAGGTTGTGAGAGACTACTGGTATTCCTGGCTTTTTCGCCTCTGGGGGATCAAACGACATGATTTATTGACAGTTGAGGGTAGAGAAGAATGATGTCGTTAAAGATCAAAGAGTGAATCGAGAAGATAACTCAGATGGAACAAGCAGAGGACAAGAAAGGGAGGAGAGGCAAAGAAAGAGGAAGAGTTTGAGCGCGATAAAGGAACAAACTTGAGTGCCTTTGTATGTCAAGATCCAAACAGGTTCAGCCGCTTGGAGTAAAAGGACGGAAGACCAAAAGTGATCGGTCCGAAACCCGGTCGGCCAGAAGTTAAAGTTAAGCGGGTGAGACGAGCGATAACAAAGAGAAAAAAGCAAGTGTATACATCCTCCATCCGATGAGCTTCAAACGTCATCCTTTGCCTCTTTTCCCCCTCTCTCTCTCTCACCCTGCCGGTCCGAGAAGAGTTTTGGAGACGGCCACTGGTTAATACATGCTGATGCTGCACACGTACACGATAGACATACACATCGAACACTTGGTCCCGTCCGTTTTCGGCAAAGACCGAAAGATAATTCAGCTGTTTGACTAGGTTGGCAGCCAAGACCGATGACGTCGACTGCAGATGGTAACTCCGGAAGACTAAAAATAGAGAATTACTCGGTGCCGGTAGGATTTATCCGTTTAACGAATAAAGAGAAGAAATCCACATTCTGCATCGATTTACAATATAGTACTGGGCACAAGACACATACACAAATTGAAAGAGAAATGAAACCTAAGGGTTACTAAACAGGTATTCCACAGCAGCCGACCTGGTTTTTTTTTGTAATTATATTTTGTTTTAACACGTCCACACAGCACACGTCAGCTTTCAATGTCTGCTGGTGAAGAACAAGGGCAGACGGTAACGATAGATAGACAGATAGCAAGTAGATAAAAACGTACACGTTTCCGCCCGTAGCAGAAAGAGCCTCGATGTTCTTCTGGCCATCGTAGAAACCCATGTGTTGCAACTGTACCAATTGATCCTATAGCCAGATAATCATTATATAGATCGAACATTCAGCACATACACCTCTCATTGTTTAGGTGTTTTGAACAATGGGGAAACAGAAACTTACCGCGAACCGCTCGTGAGCGGGTCTCGTATCCTGCGGCGCGCTCGTCCCAAAGCCCTGTCCAAACAAGCCGACACCTGGTCCGGCACCACCGGCGCCACCGCCCAACATGCCCATCATGTTTTGCATCTGTTCCGGCGTCGGCATTGGAAGACCTCCAAACATATTGCCCCCAGCAGTTCCAGCACCGGTGCCTGCTCCCGGGGCTGCGCCGCCGAAGAGGTTAGAAGTAGCAGTCGAGTCAGACTCCGTCGATGGAGGTTGACCGAAAGCTCCGGGCTATAAGAGAAACCGTTTCAATCAAAGTATCATCCAACAGAGCGGCGTAGAAAGTAGGAAGAGAGATAAAAAGACGCGTAACGTACAGGAGGGAAGGCAGTACCGGCACCCGCACCACCCAAACCTCCGAATCCACCACCGGCCCCTCCTCCCATCACTCAAGTCGTCGACGACAAAAGGTAATGAGCAAAAAAATCTAAATAAAAGAAGAGAGATTAGCTCACTCACTTTGTTGCATCTGCATCATTTGCCTCATCATATCCGGGTTTGATCTGAGAAGAGGAGGGAGAGACAAACGGTGAGTAAGGAAGATCGAAGAGTCTCAGAGCATTCTTGAAGACATTGTCAATAAGAATACATACAGCATTTGTCTAAACATCGGGCTCTGAAGCATCTGCCTCATCTGAGGGCCCATCGCTGAAAGTCGAGGATCAGAGTTGATGATCTAAACCAGAGACAAAGCCGAACATTAGAAGATGGAGTTTGAACCACAAATCGGTCCTTGTGGAAGAACTGACCTGATCAACGAATTCTGGGTTTTCCAACATGTGCGTGATTTGTTCCATCATGGCAGGGCTCCGGGCCATGTTTGCCATTGCATTTGGATCGTTCAAATTGCCCATGCCTTCAAATGGATTGAAAATCCCACTGTTTGTAAGGTCGTGTCAACGATCGAGTGAGAATTCCTCAGCTCTTTTGCTCGTCTTGCGTGTGAGAGATGGCCTAAACGAGATTCATGAAGCTTACCCTCCAAATCCATGACCTTGTACTCCCTCGAGCGCTGCCAGTGGATTTCCTACAACCTGCTGCCCAGCGGCCATAGTCGGCAGCCTCTGCTGTCCTCCCGTACCCGCCCCTGATGCCGGCAAACCAAACGCGCTTGCTCCTGTGGGAGTGGTTGATGTGGCAGCGGCAGAAGCCCCACCGGATGATGCTCCGGCGTCTCCAGCTCGGGGGGCACCTTTGACCATGTGGACGGTGTGACCGGTGGCGAGCTTGTATGTTGCTAGGGTTTCTTCATCCTTAAGGACTTTCCCAGAGTAAATCAAGCGTTGTCTGTTCGCTTCGACCTCAGACTTTTGAGCAATCTCTGACTTGAGATCGGCCACCGCTGTAGGGACGGGAAGGAAAAAGAAAAAGATGCTGAGTCGATAAAGTACGAAGCGAGAATCTCAGACAAAGGAAGAGAAACACGAACTAGCTTCAGGAGATATCGAGATGGAGAGCTTGAGCTCAGATGGGCCCTTGACTATAAGGAGAGAGAAAGAAAAAGGTGAGTACGGAGTTGAGGCGAAAGGAACCTTCTGGAAGGGTTGCACGGAAAGGCACAAGATAGAAAAGAGAAAAGAGAGACGGAAACGAGGACACGAACTATTGAGGGTGATGCCTGGTGTAGAAGATTCCTGAGACATGGCTGTTATTCAACTGCGTGATGAGCGACTAGATATACAGAAAGAGAAGGATGTAAGAAGGCAGAGAACGAGGATGTATGCTGTGAGTGATTGATAAAGAGTGATGAAGCATCAATTTGTTAGAGGTTCCAGCTAACCATCATCCGGGCTGTGCGGGGCACGAACCAGAACATATCAGGGTGTGCAAGATTATACCACGTGACCAACGCCACTCTCCGGTTCCTCTCGGTATCTCATTCCATCTCTTTCGAGATGCCCTTGCTCGCTGTTGTTGCATATTCCTCTGTACATCGTGTTGAAGTCACTCACAGAAAGCAAGAGACATACAAGAGACTCGATTCAAGGACAGGAACAGAAAAAGTTAAAGAACAGGGAAAACAATCATTTTCTCCTTCTCCTTCTCCTTTGCTTTCACTCCTCACCATCACTTTCAACATCTCATCTTCGCGTGATCATACCTACACATACACAGAATGTCTAAAGTTTCCACCGTAAAGACCTTTACTGAGACTGCAGCAACACTGATTTCACTGATTCAGTCTATCCCAACGCTCCTTTCCTTGAACCCACACATTGATGAGGTTACCCCTGACCCTGCTGACACCAACGCCTACGATATCACGGCCACCTTTCCCTCACCCGTCGGTCTTGGCACCATGGTCTCCAAATATCGATCTGTCTTTACAATCACTCAGGACGGCATCGAATTTTTATCGATCGGATCAGACACCGGGATTAAGACTGCCACCAAGTGGTCTGTCAAAGACGTTCCTGGATCTGGATCCGAGGTCACAAAGGTAGACCAAGTCGACGGCCCTTGGATTCTTCGGCAGTTTGTTGTTGGCAAGCTCAAGAAGACGTCCGAAGTCATGATGGAAAACCTCAAGAACGAGGCCGCGAAGAAAGGATCTGCACAATAAATGTTTGTGGGTTCATTACACTTCTCTTCTTATGTTTAGCCTTTTGTTCCTGAACGTTCCTTCTTGTGTTGGGTGTTTTCTCTCGTTCAACTATATAGTTTCTTCACGATTGATATACTATCTCATATGTTTTACCCTAATCCTATGACATATGCCCTATATGTGTAACATTTGTTTGATCTATGTCTCTTCCTAGTCGTGATCATGCTCAGGTGTTGAACATCCTAGAGTGCATCACGTCGTGCCTTCCTTGAAGAATCTCACCCAGAGGCCAGCAGTTCATCGGCCCTGCCTCGGATTCTTGTTCGTCTGCTTTTTCGGCCTCCTCCTGAGTCCTCGGGATCCCTTCAGAAGATCGAACTCCTCCCATGCCAGGTGATGCTCTATACAGAGCAAGCTCAGCTTCGATTAATGGTTGAATCGTGTACAGCAAAATCGTCTGGGCGTGGTACGGCCCAGTCTGGTTCAATCGAACGGATGAGGATAGAATGGACCTGGTATGAAGATAGAGATGCAGATGCAGCGTTCGTTCTAGAGCAGAGTAAAGGAGAGGAGAGAGTCAGCTCATTTGGCAGTGGCCTCATGTTCTGGATACCATCCTACCTAATGTGAGGCCGAGGACTGCACATAGCACACCCCAGCAAACAGGAAGATGTCCCATCATTCGACCCTCCCTAATTTCTTTCTTCAATCGGTCCATCAACCTCCTCACCGCGCATTCCTTCCAACCTCTATCAGCCAACTCGTCCAAAGGAAGATAAGCAGGCTGACGGAACGCTTTCTGCCAGATGGTTAGCATTCCAATCCCTTGAGTTTTACTTCCCCTTCGAGTCACTTGATTGCTCGTCATCACTTCGTATAGCACATCATCCTCTACTAATCCCCTGACCGTCCGTTCTTCACTCTCCATATCTTCTTCATCTTCACACTGTTGAATGGGATTCGGTAACCTGTCTTCTGCTGGAATTTTTGGACGTCCAGAATCAGGGTTGTGATTGATATATGATGCAGTTCGTTCATAAGATGTGCCGACGAAGGCAAGGGTTGAACGAGCATGCGCTTGAAGGGACGATCGAATGAACGGTTCAAGGGGTGTACGACCAAATGACGTGGTCTGACGAGGGAGGAACCCATGTTTGGTGGTTGATTCTAAGCCAGCTCTGTGTGCTCAAGGATAGATAGTTCAATTTAGTAGATATAAGACACGATTCTAGCAAAACGAAACGAACGAGATGAACAAACGAAAAATGAAATCCACCGAGAGGGAGATTCGAGTCGGAGAGAAGAAGTAACAAAAAATCCTCCGCGGGCGTCGAGTTCATCCTTGCTTTGTCTCTTTGGATAGCTTCAGGTATTTTTCAGATCAAGCGCTCAGATGCTTCAAGCCTTATCTGGTGATGGATGATACTAAGGAGATGGTAAGGCTCGTTGATGTCCGATGGTGGATTGATAGTCTGGGCTGATAACGAGTTGGGAAATTCAAAGCGGCTGGATTATGCTTCTGAACAATCAACCTCGACCTCATTCATGTACTACTATCTTTCCTTCCTCCGTCCGCCGCCTCGGACAACAGACACAGTTACCCCATTTGTGATCACTCCTCAGATCGCTAATGACCTACGGACCGAAATGTTAGTACTCGGTAGGTGCCATAAGCCTTTCTTATTTTGTATTCTCCTCGGTCCTAGTTGCTGTTACTGATCAATTTTCTTTTTTTTTCTTCTGATCTCGCTCTACAAACACAAGACTCGAATCCACCCTCCAGATTTTCTATCAATGGATCCAAGGTCCCTCTTCTTCAACTACGGCTCAGCCAGTTCATTCATTAACAACCTGGTTAGGATCTCCGTCGGTTTATAAACCGCTGAGCATCCCACCTCCTCTTGGTATTCGGTCCGGTCAATCGTGGACCTTGTCTCTGTTCGCCCGCCCTTGCTCCGGTAACTCCAATTCTTCCTCCGCCTGCAACTCCATCACCGACTCAGGCGCTCGGATGAACAGTGAAAGGAGCTTGTGGGAACTGGATCTAAGCTCGGCGCTTGATGGAGAAGCGGTCGTACCGTTCCCTGTGTTGAGCGAAAGCATCCGGTTTATCTCCACACCCGAATCCGGTGGTGGGAAGAAGAAGATCGGAAATGGGCACGGAAACGAAAAAGGAAAGGGGAGAGGGAAGGAAGTTTTAAGTGGGATGAAAGAACGAACTGGTGCGGTAGATAAGCAGGATCGGATCAGAAGAGTGTTTGGTCTGGGGAGAGGGTACAAAATGTGCATGGTCGAACAGACAAGTTTTGATCTTGATAAAGTTCGTTCACTCCTCCTTCGCCTTCTTGCCTAACTTCTCTCTGAAACAGGAACTCATAGGCTTTGCTTTGGTAATTTCTTTCGTTCGCTGTAGAAAATTTGGGACTCAGGCTTGGCTTGCTCCGCCTTCCTCACGCAATATCTGCCTGAACCCTCTCAAAGAACGACGTACCCTCAATACCCTCAGAGCTCTAATTATCTAGCACAGCTGTGGAATGTGTTGGATCGAGCGAATGAGCAACCTCTACGAATTTTGGAACTCGGTTAGTCTTCCTTCTCCTTCAGAAGAGGAAGATAGAAAGCTAGTTCTCGGCACTCTGCCTACGTTGACAGCGGAGGCGCGTGTGCGCGCCATTCTCTTTCCTTTTCTCCTTAATTATAGGAACTGGTAGCGGTTTGGTATCAATCAACCTCGCTTCATTGATCTCCCCTTGTGAGAGCGAATTACACACCATTATGGCTACCGATCTTGGTGGGTTCTATCTGTTGCTTGAAATTCAGTTCTATTCCTTCCGCTGTAGCGTGTTCTTACTAAACTCTTGGTCCAATCGTTCTTTTCTTCTTCTCCTTTTTCTCTTTCTATAACAATCATAGCATCCGCGCTCCCCTTGATTGACATCAATACACTTGCCAACAAACTCCTATATGCGTCCAAAGCTCAGATCGTCGCTCGTGAACTCGACTGGACATCTAAGAGTATCCCCGAATGGGTATGGGACGCTGGAGAGGGAGAACCCAAAGGGCTAGATCTGATTATCATGGCTGACGTGTACGTAGTTTCATCTATCAACTCTAAGTCTTTTCCTTTCCTTTGCATGTAGCATGTAAATTCTAAGACAAGCTTTTTTTTATTCAACTGGTTCGACCACTTGGCCCATAGGACATACAACGTGTCGATCTTCCCTGCTCTCCTCCATACAGTCTCCAACCTGTTGCGTCCTCCTCAAGAAATTCAACCGTCTGAGAAATCGCCGCTGATGCTCTTAGCGTTCAAAGAACGTGATCCAACAGGAGCAGAAAGGGAGTTATGGACACTCGCCAGAGAGGCGGGGATTTGGTTGGAAAAGGTGTTGGATATGCCGGGCCATGGCGGAACAGAGGTCGAGTTTTGGGTAGGAGGACTTAATTCGACAGGACATCCGGACGTAGAATCGGATTGAGGAAAATAGTAAGCGAGGATAGCGGAGCATAGTCCTTTGGTGGCATAGATATTAGAAAGAGAGGATGGACTTCCAAAAGTCAACCCGACATCTTGTATCAATAATCGTATTCGCCTTCAGCCAGACCAGAGGCCTGAGAACTCCGCTCAGTTAGAACGCCGCCTAGTGAACTTGTTGCAGGCTCATCATCGAACCAAGCGTCTTGAGAGAGAGACTCTGTAGATGATTCATCCCATGTTTCGTCATAGTCAACGGCATCGTAGTCCAAATCCTGTATTCGTGTCCGCAGATTCGTCGCGAGACAAAGGAGAGGAAAGGAAGATGTTGGTATACAAGTTGTAGAATATATATAGAGAGGAGCGCACATAGAGAGAGACAAGGCAGATTGAGGGAGGAAAGAAAGGACGAACCTCGAGTCCGTCTATCCACCTCTCTTTGAGGATCCGTTCGAAGACTTGAATCCTATCCTCCCCTTTCTCACCCCAAAACGTATCCTCCTCTCTCCTCTTTCGTTCCTCACCTCCGTTCTCGCCATCATCGTCGTCGTCATCGTCACTATCACTCTCAAACTCTTCACCAGTCTCCCGTTCAGCTTTGATTTCCTCTCTTCGAAGCCCTCGGCGTCTCTCTCCCTCACGTTCTTCTTCGAATCCTTTCATCAATGCTCCGAACTTTCCTACCTTAGCCTTCCCACCCAGCACCCCCTTCATCTGACCCCACACCTCTTCATCATCCTCTTCTTCATCAGCATTTCCTCCTCTACTTGCTGTATCAGATTCTTCATAGGATGACCCTGAATGTAGATCGATGCCCGACCCAACAATCCGATCGAACAATAATGGATGTCTCTCCCTCCCACTCCCTACTCTCAACACTCCTGGAGTGCTGGCCTGGTTAGCCCACCTAAATCTTCTATTTCTGATGCCTGCTATCGAAGCTCTGGCTTTCGGAGTGGTCTCTTTCGAAAAGAGGGCGGCTAGTGAGGGGGGTAAGGAGGATAGATGGGTAGAGAGAAACTGAAGGGCGGGAGTAGGAAGAATGGTCGACGGAGGGAGAGATAGGTATTGAAGGATGGTAGAGATCTCGTGTGAAGTGATATGTAGCTGAGAGGCTAGGACGGGGTCGATTTCTTCCTGGGAGTCTAGAGGGTTCGTCATCTGTCGGTCGTCCGTTTGTCGTATGAAGAAAAGAGATTTGATCAAGATCAGGTGAGGAAGATCAAGGTGGAGGGAAATAATGAAAGGCTCAAGGAAAAATCAAGCTGAGGAAACGGCGTCATCCGATGTAAATGGGTGACCTCACGGCTGTCCTCACTTTTGTTTTCTGAGGTAAGGATTAAGACGCTTGTTTCGACCAAGGGGTATATATTTATGTATAGACAAAGTGTATAGATATCAAAAGGCGATCCAAGGTTCTCTTCATCCAGCTTGACATGATGGGAAGTCGAGTGGTATCTCTATTCATCTTTTTTTATCTTTTTTTTTATCTCTTTTTTATCTCTAGACCCAACGACCATGTTCTCTTCCAACCAAGAACAACCAGCGAGCAATGAGAGGAACAGAGTGACTGAGGATAAACTACACCTCGGCCTTGTCTCCGTTGGCGTCAGGTGCTGAGAAATGAGCCCATCTTTGACCTCCCATCTCTGATAACCTACTAACGCAGCGTTTGAACGCAAAGACTTCTTCTTCTCCTGTGAATATTGGGGAGGTGATTGCATCTGGTGAGACGTCTTGTTGGTTCATCACTGATTTTTGATGTGTACAAAGAAAACGTCAAACCGAGATTTGTGTAAATGACCAGAAGTTGTGTGGAGAGAAAAGACATACCTCCATTTTGATAGTCTGTATAGAAGCTATCCGATTCAGACTCGCTTGAGAAGATCTGCATGATAGGCGCTTCCGAAGAGATGTATAATTTCGTCTGGTCGAGAGAGGAGAGACACGAACATCAGTATCTAGAACACGGCGAGAAGTGTAAAGAAGAAAGACCCATAGGCAAGGATGATACCAACACGTGATTCGTAGCAGGCATCGATGAAAGTGATGAATCTTCGCGCCTTTTTGTAGTGCGAAGAAGGATGAAGATGAGTAGAATGTCTTGTCGTTAGTACTTTTTGAAGAATTTTATGAATTGCTGAGAAGGGAAAAGAAGAGAGTCGAACTTTATCTTTGGTGTCTAAATTCATTTTTCTTTGAAGAGAAACATGGATTGCTTAGTTCGACAGTAGCTCTGGATGCTTCTTGGGTGATAAGATGAGTTCAGACAGACGAAGGACTTCAGAGACTCACTCAACTCCTCCAAGGAAGATGGTCCCGAACTGTTTGGTAACCTCCAAATAATCTGCCGCTCCCAAGTTCTTTCCACAAAGATCTTTGAACCGGAACCAAGCGACCTTTTCCGAACTCTCCTTCACAACCAATTTCCTACCCCAGACATCGATCTTTCTGTCTGGGATGACAAGATCCTCCGAAGTTTGAGATTCAAACATTTTTCGAAACTCTGCTGTGTCGGAGGGAGAACTCGAGTCGAAATAGACCTTGTTCAGAGCGCCAGGGACACGCCGGTAGTCTATATGAAAGTATCAGACACGCGCGCGCGCAAGGAAAAATTGAGCTCCTATACAATAACCTGCGAAAAAAAGAAGAAGACACGAGCGCATGAAGAAGAACAAACCGTTCCCGTTGAGATCTACGATCTCGAAACAGTCCTTGATAAGCTGAATACAAGGTAAAAAGCTCTGCCGTTGAAGTCCATTCTTGTATAGCTCATCGGGGTGACGACTAGGATCGTGTGTGTGAAAGAAATACAGTTGTGGTTAGCAGTCGAGAAGAACGAGACAATATGAGGGGCTATAGATACTTGGAGGTCATGACACAGACTACGCCATATCCCATCAGTCTTTCAAGAAGGTTCCGGAGGATCATCGCGTCAGTAATGTCGGTGACCTATCAGGCGAACAGAGTGATAAAAAGGAGAAAATTCCGTCAGATTCGAGTAAAATCAAATTATGATCAAGATATGATCGAGATATGATCAGGGGAAAGGAATGCACACACACACCTGAAATTCATCAAAGCTGAGCACTCTGGCCTCTCTTGCAAGATCCCTGGCGACCTCACCCAGTTTGTCTCCGAGTTCTCCATATTGGAGCTTATAGGCATGATTTCGCTTGTGACACTCGAGCATGAACTGGTGGAAGTGTATTCGGCGACGGAAATTATGGAACTGGGATGGAAGGGTCGAGTGAAAGAGGTCCATGAGCATGGATTTGCCCTAAAGTCAAAAGAAAGATGAGAAGACGAGAAAACGAATTACAGCGGGGAAGGCCGAAATGAGTATTTCTTGATAGACGAAAGAAGAGTAACAAAGGATGAAGGGAGCGTAGACACGAACCGTTCCAACGGTTCCATAGAGATAGATTCCTTTTGGAGCATCTTCAGGAATGGTCATAGAAGACTCGTGATCGACGACGTCCTCGGATGATGGAGGGGAAGAATTCGAGAAGAGTCTACTCAGAAAGCCTCCGCCCCGGGAAGAAGGCTGAGGAACCTTGTCTGGAATATCCTTTGGATAGTACGATTCGAGCCTGTCATGTAGATTTTGCAGCTTGCGCACGATCTTTCGCTGATGATCATCATTGATGAGTAATCCAGAGTCCACGAGAGAGATGTATTTGCCCAAAGGCGAATTGACAATGGGTTTCTGTGCAGGCAACGGTTCAGCGGTATCTAGGTCGGTTGGATGGAAGCTAGGTCGAGCGAAGAGTGTGTGAGGCGAACTGGAGAATGCCCGATATGGTCGATGAACTGAAAGAGGAGCCAGAGCTACTGATGTCCTAACGGCTCTGGCCATGTACCTCTGCAGCAGAGGAGGTTTCAATAGAACACGGCGCATGGCTCTTGAATGCGATGGATGGGATGAAGGTGGGAGTGTATGCGAACAGAAGTGAGCCGAGCAAGAGAGAATAGAAGTTATAGCCGGACGAGCTTTCGTAGCGATTTATGAATATTAAGTGCTTTCATCTATTCCTTATTGTTCTCTCCACTTGGGACGCATGTACCCAACGGCATACATTCATATCTGTCGCTCCTACATCATATCATCAGATTCTTTTGTGCTCTCACTCTCACCCTCATTCGTATATATCCACACTCTCGTATTCGTGTTCACACTCGGTTGCATATATATTCATACATCAGAGGCGACAGAACTCAATTGGAGGTGAGAAAGTCTCGCTGGTTGGCGTAAACGTCTCGCCTACAAGTTCATGCTCAATCGCGATCCTCTCATTCAACGCGTCTCGGTCAACCATTGTCAATCCGACCTAGGTCTGTTCGTTGCCTCTCGTCTCTTTATGTGTATCACTCCTGGATAGTGAAGCATCTTTTGTGCTGGTCTTTCGTTTCCGAATCTTATTCCTTCGTTTTGATTCCACAGTCGGCTCACCGATGCTGAGTTCCAAGCCTACCCGCCCTGCTCGGTCGACCGATCCGCGCCCTCCGAATCTGTCAACAGGTAGCAACAATCTTCGAACGACAGTCGTCAACACCACTCCCACCGTGTATCTTCCTCCTCCCTCTGCGCCTCTTGTCTCTTCTAGGTCTCATGCTATAAACGCGTCATCGATCTCCTCGCCTATCCTGTCTTCCGTCGCGTCCACCTCAAGGGGGCCCCCTCCTCCGAGCCGGCCTTCTTCCGGTGGAATCTCGGCCAACTCCTTTCCTCAGGACGAATATACGTCAGAAAAGACTCGATCAGAACCTTCAAGTGATCCTTTAGATGCTTTCCCATCGACAAATAGGTCGAACTTGGCCACGAGGTCTCTGCCGTCATCGTCTCCGCCCAGCAGACAAGTATCTCGCGCAAATTCGCCAGTTCAGATATCACTTATTCGACCAAAGGCGGCTGGTACATCACCAGCGACAAAGCTCTTGAAACTTTCAGACGTCTCCTTGTCTCAGCCGAATCGATCCAATATCACTGCCATGTCTTCGGGTGCTACTACACCTTCCTGCTCCATGTGTGTTTCGTCGAAGCAATCCCCTGCCAACTCTCCTCCAGAGGGTACGTTAAGCACGCCGCACGTTCAACCGAAAAGAATCACTGTGCGCGCACCGAAACTCGTCGAGGACAAAAGAGAAGGAGTCAATCATAAGAAAAGGCAAATCTCGCTCGCTTCAACTTCATCCTCAGCTTCACTCGTAGAGTCAATCGCAAACAAGACCAAGCGGACAACGCCGTCTGACGCAAGGACAGCGAATAGTCCAGACAAAGGCAGGGTTCGTTGCATAATTCTGTAATATGTCTATAGAGTTGAACCATTGACGAGAAAACGATCTTGCGCTGCTAACCTCGCACTTGGTGATCACTTAATCTGAACCATAGAAACGACTTCAACTTATCACCGCCCAAGCCAATTCTTTTTCTTCTCCCTCTTCTTCCTCTTCATCATCAATGGCATTATCAGCATCACCATCCTACGTAGTCTCCAACAAATCTCATGCATCCTCTTCAAAACCCATAAAGCTTCGCGCCCCTCTGCCTTTGACCCAAAAAAGAGACGCTCCTGTCCCTATACCTATCCCTATCCCTGTGTCAGTTCCGGTTCCGATTCCAATTCCGATTCCGATCCCAATTCCAACCGCAACGCCAATTTCGTCATCTGAGCTTGAAACGAACAGACCTCTGTTGAATCTCAACAAGCGTCCATTGGACGACAAGTCTGAGAATGATCGGCCAGGAAAAAAAAGGAAAGAAGACCGGACAGTTGAAGGATTGAGCACTGAAAAAAAGAAACGGAAAAAAGATAAGAGAAAGAATCGGGAGAGTAAAGTTGGGCCTGAGGCTGAGGTTAGAAACAAGGTTGTGGGTGAAAACAAGACTGGAGCTGGAACCGGGACTGGGAAGAAGATAGTGCTGAAGAAGAAGACAGTGGAGCCCAAGTCGTTGGAACAGGAGGTTCGGTCATCGCAGGTAGTGATCGACCTTCCAAATAACGAGATCTTACCGAATGGTGTTCCTATAGTTCCTAATCGGACCAACTCTTCAAATTCTGAACCCCCTCCACCTCAAACGTCGCCTCCACAATCGCAGTCTGCAACTCCTCGGCCGTCTGTCCCTCAGTCTCGACCATCTTCCGAAACGCGTCTTGAGACATCTCTCACTATCTATAGTATTTCTTCAAATTCGAGTCCGAAAACAAATCCAAGTGCGGCTGTCTCGACATCCATTCCCGACCAAAGGCCGGTTCATCAAGCCTCCGTCATGGATTGTGACAACCCGGATGATAACGTAGTGGAGAAGGAACAAAAACTAGATACCTCAGATACAGGCCAGAGGGAGATGAAAAAGAGTCAAGGAAGAAAGAAGGAGGTTTCCTCAGTCTCTCCGCTCACTTTGTCAAATGATGATCCATCGGTCAAACTCAAGCCAGCGGCAACGGTAACAGCTACGATTGCCGGTGAGACCATGGCCACGGCTATGAAGAAGCTTCCTTTGCTTGTCGTTCAACCTTTTGAGGTCCCTTCAAGCCTGCCTTTGGAACAAATCGCTGCCAGTCCTGCTCCTGCATCTTCCTCGAGCTTGCCTTCAATACCACTTCAGGCGTCTTCCTCTGCTGCTCGAGTGACACGAGAATCGATTTTATCCCTGTCTTCGACCTCATCTGCTGGCTCGGCAAGCGCGCTCCCTGTTTATGTTGCTTCGGTTTCGACTCCTTCGGATGTCCAAACTGCGTTATCAGCATCTATGGAACTACCTTCAAGAGTACTGGACACATCAAGCGAAGCCAATAGTACGAAGAAAGACGAAGAAGAGATGCATCAGCAGGAAGTTGTTTTTAAGGAGGAAACGAACCTGTTAGTATTTACTTCCTTTTTTGTATTCCTTTACGACACATTTAACGGTTTCTATGTTTGCTTTGGCATCGCTTTCAGACCTAAGCTAGTTGCAAACAGCAGTTCTGAATCCATATCAATCGACAAACCAGTTCTACAAAAGCCTTCTTCCATTCCTGCTCCTGTCATTCCATTTATCTCTGTATCCGCTCTTATGCCTACCCTCACTCCCGCCTTGTCATCTGAGCTGGAAGCCAATCAACCTCAACCTCAACCCAAACTTGTCGAATCGATTATCCCGGTTTTAACCCCAGTCTCGACACCCATTTCTACCCCCAAACTCGAACTCAGTCGTTCGTCTTCTGTATCAACCCCTACATCTTTACTTCTGCCACTTCCCTCAGAATCTTCTTCTCGACACACTCCCCCATCTCCTGGTTCTCGTTCTAGATCAGCACTATCAGAGATGTTCTTACCCCACGAACAAAACATACTCTTTGACACTACGCTGAGTGATTCAGACGAGTCGATTGCTGAGTTTAATTCGCCAATCGAGATATTTGATTCCGATTCAGACTCAAACGAGACTGCATCTTCAGCACACAAACATAGCAACAGGCCTCGGGCTATCGGAGGATCACTTCCAACCCAACCTTTGTCGTTTGAGGCGTTAGTAATGTTGAGCACTAGTGAAGAGGGAGAGCCGGCTTTAGCGATTGTGCAGATCTTTAATGAGCCTGGAATTTCGAACATGTGTACGTATCACTCTCTATGCGCGGTTTCTCTTTTCACTTTAACCTATTCTGCCATTGTGTTTGTTTTCTCAAGTTCGTTCTCTTCGTTTCTCTTTCTTTCCCGGACTAAAACAGTCTACATGCTCTGCAAGAACTGTGATAGTGATGATAGCTTTCTGTGTTCGAGAGATGATCTTCAAGAGGCCGAGTTTGATGAGGTAACACATCGTTCTTAGTACTTTTTTGAGCTCTTTTAAACTGATCAGACCTCTCTCCGTTTGATCTAATGCATATGTTATTCGATCAGTCCCACCGTCGAATGTCCTGGATTTGTAAGCAGACTTTTTCAACGATCAGCTTGTTTCAAGAACGGACTGAACTGGATTAAGTTGAACTAACTGCCCGATGGTCTTTCGTTCGTCAGTTGCCATGGAGGATCACTCAATCACTTTTCTGGAGAATGCCATGTGGAAAGCCTTCCTCGACGCTTTCGACCGAAGGTTGAGAACGAACTCTCCAGCCCTCCCTCTTCAAATTCTTCCTGAACCCCCTTCGGTTCTTCCCGAGAAAGTTAAGCAGCTGCCTATATCCAACCGCGCTCCTCCTGATCCGATCATTGTGCCTGCTCCTTCTGCGCTTTCGCCAGCTCCCTCTTTCCCTCCATCGCCGAACTCAGAAATACTTCAAGTTCAGAAACAGATCCCACTACTCTCTTGCCTTCTCCCTCCCTTGGTTGCTCCTTCTCCTTCTCTTGTTGAACAAGGATCCAAACTACAGGCCGCTAAATTGGTTTCTCCGTCTCGTGCGCCTCTCAAAGATAGCCTTTCCGTAAAAGCGAACAAGTTGTAAGTACTGCCAATTGGAAGTTCCACTTCTCTGGTTCGTTGAGATGACGGAGTTCTTCCCTTTTTCAACGCTTACAGATCTCGAATGACGTCTTCTAGATCATCTTATACGATCAATATTCAATCGTGTTCTCTTGGATCGGGTAGAAATGACAAATTCAAGCTTCCAAAATTTTGCGCTATATCCGTGAAGGCACAGATGGTTAGTCTTTCATCTACAGCGTTGAACTGAGACTAGTAATTAACCGCGTTTCTTGTTTATCTTTATAACTGGCTTTTCCCATTGTTATTCTTACAGGCTAATTCTCCATCTTATGAAGATGCCCAGACTATTAAACAAACTACATATTACTCCCGACTTCGATTTGAAGGCCCTCGCAAAAAATCAGCCACATTCGAACCTCCTCTGGAGTTTAATCTTCCTCCAGAAACGTTCAGAGTTCTTCCATCTGATTGGCCTTTCATGTTTGACCAGGGGCTTCGTCAAGACACCCATCTCCGATTAGAAATCCAGTTTCTCTCTTTCACTGCCAACCATCGAAAGCCATGTGAGTGGATCTTGAGCGAACTAGCGCCATTCAACCAGGGTAAACCTACCATCCAACTCCCGGGATGTCTCATCGAACTCGTTCGACCCAGAGGAGCGGAGAGAGATTATCTGGATCTGCCAGGTACTCAATTGCCGCTTACGATCAGAGGATCAGTAGTCCTCCCGAAGATGACATGGGGGTTAGAGTGTGCCAATTCTTGGAATTCGACCGATACTGTTCAAGCTCAGAAATCTCTCAAGCCATCCTCTACTTCTAACTCTTCTTCCTCCAAGACAAAGGCAACCCCTGTCTATTGGGCGACACGATCTGTCAGAGGGCATACGCCGAAGGCTACGGTACCTGGAGTAATCGTCCAACCGGCGACGGACTCGCCTATCAAGAGAAACAAGAGCCGTGTGATCAAAGATGATTCTGAGTCGGACACTGACTTCATTGATGGCGCATCGTTGACGACTGGGACCTCATCCGATGGTGGAGGGCAAGCCCACCATGAACGAGGGACCTCATCGGATGCAGATGAGAACTACGTTAAAGTCCCACAACCGTTCACTATGGTTTTCAATCCCGATGGTCCGACGTTCAAGCCGTCCCCTCCAAGGGCGCCTTTGCCTCTTAACCAGAGGATTTGGAAAGGAAGCTTGGCGAACAACTTGACTGCTTTGGATCGAGGAATTCGAGATCCAGAGATTTTTGAACGCGAAGAAGTCAGTCCACTCTCTCCTTCTCTGTATCTGTTGGTCGCTACATCTGGTGCCATATACCAGGACGTCATTGACTGATTTTCCATATCATTTTTCTTCCTTCGCAGGCGATCTTTGATCTGGAAGCTATTCACGATGGCCAGAAATTCATGATGTGCTTGTGGAATAGATGGGTAGACTCGGTACGTAATCCAATCTAAGCAGACCATATGCTAAACATACAAACAAAGGGATCTAACTCGCGATCTGGGTTTATCTTTTTTCTTCTTTTTCCTGAAACAAATGAAGTACGGTCGAATTCAACCATGGAATTCGCACGGACACATCATCGGTTTTGTCACTCGATACTTTTCCACGATCGATAGTGCCAATGTCCGACGTTATCTGGTACTTCATCTCGAGGTACGTATCTCACACAGCCGGTTCTTTTTTTTTGTTAGCTTGTACTTACTTCTGAGCGTTTGTTTATTCTCTTCTCTCTCGGTTTCTCCTCCTTTGTTACATAGACGTTGAGCGCGTTCGACCTGTGCAATAATGCTACCTTCGCAGAAGCTCTCGCCTTGTACGCTAGCCTCAAGCGAAACGCCGTCAGGACTGGTATTCTTAAGAAGAACGGCAGATAAATCGGTTCATTTTGTTTGAAGGGGTGTGGGGGTCATGACCTCAGAGGGTGGGTCTAGGCCTTTCTCATACAACATCACATATGTACTTGTCTTTTCCCTTTTTTGAGAAGAAGTAAAAGAGAGGAAAGAAAGAAAGAGGATCGGAGTGTAGTGGAGCGACACAAAGGAAAATTAAGGGAAGGGGAGGCCAGGAGAGACTAGTCCTCAATAGTGGCATGACTGAGTTGTAGGCCCAGCGCCCCCGTTCCGTTTGAGTTCGAATGTGAATCATCTGACGATTCGCCTAGGTAGACGATTCCGCTATCAGTTCGACAGATTCTGCATGAAGATAAGTGTGATATTTCAAAGATAGAGAGAAGATTGAGTAAACAACTTTCCGCCAACATCGACCTATAAGCCGAATGTATTTGTAAGAAAACACGTACGGGCATTTGAGGAGGACCGTTCCCTTTGAGAGTTCTTCAAAGTGGGGTTGAGCAGCTTTCATCGTTCCTAGCAAGAAGTCTGCCTCTTTGGTGGGGCAGAAGAACGCGCCAAATGTAAAACAGCTTGTCAGTGCGCAAGCTTGCACGATCGAAACGATGATAGACTTACTGGCAAGTTTATCATTGGAGAGAATAAGACAATATGTAGATGATGTGAACTCATCGATTGCAACTGAACAGTTTGCAAAGTTGGATTGCCAGCTCGTCCATCGAGATTCAATCCTCCTGTAAAAGTCATTGGTAGGTGGTTAGTAAGGAAGAGGCAAGGATACAGAGCAAAGAAAGAAGAAGGATAGGCGCACTTGTTGAGGATATGTCTAAAGCTCCGGATCATCTCACTGATCTTTTCGTATCTCTTTTTCTCGCCCACATCCGTCTCGCTCTCCTCCCAGGCACCTACAGTGCCATCGATTGGATTACTCGATTCTTCTTCACCTACGACGCTCCAGTCCTCGGCATGGATTCTTTTCGGTCGCTTGAGTTGACCGTCGAGCTTTACTCTGGGTGGAATCGGTCGAGACCGAGCGACGACAAGGAATGTCTGTCGTTCAAATAGAACGGCTTCCGCTCCGTGGGCTTTGTCGCATAACCGGGAGAGATGAGCGACGAGACGTTGAGAGTTGGGGATCAACGTTCGAATGATCGCTGACCAGGCCTGTATTGAACAGAGCTAATGTCAGCATGATACGGGACTTGTATTCTGGTCCTTGTTGGGCCATTTCTTTATGAGTGGAAGGGAAAGGGAAGGAAGAAGGAAAAATCAAACCTTGTAGAGACTTTCATCCCAGATGCTCGTTCCGAACGCCATGACTTTTCCACCTAGCCTAGCTTTAACCTTCTTTGTTAGATCATCTCTCTTCTCTCTCTCGATCCTCGCTCGTTCACTCGGGTCCTCTAGATCCATTTTATTGATCAAGATACACACCCCAGGTAACGAGTCTGGATCAACCTTTTTTGTCCCAGCTTCACCATCGGCATCTTCGTCGTCTGATTCGGCGTTGGAGGTTCCGCTGTATTGACGGAGATTATCGAGGACAGACTCAAAGTACTCGACGTCTTTGTCCCATTCTTCGGATTTCGTGTCAAACACGTACACACAGATCGCAACGTTCGTAAATGTGTTGGCTGCTGAAGAGAACAAATAGTTGTCCATGTAAGAATCTTGACCTCCGCAATCCTGGAAAGAGAAAACGAGTCCGGATCGAGACAAAACGTCAAAAAGATAAGCTGACTCTGAACGACTACTCCTGCGATTTTGTACAGAGACAAGCAAGAAGAGGAGAAGGAACATACCCAGACGTTTAGATGCAAGTTGTTAAACAGACGGACATTCGTGCTCTCTACATCTACTGTCGCTCCTAATCTCCCCGTATCTACCGGTCGATATTCCGCCGAGCTGACGACCAGAAGGAGTCCTCAGCATTCATGTTTTACGCGTCCATACGAGAGGATTTTCTTTTCTTTTTTACGCGTTGTTCTTTTTGTCGAAAGTCAATGTAAAACTCACAAGATGACTTGTCTCATAGATGTCTTTCCACTCCCTTGCGTAGAGGAGGAAGAAGAAAGGTAGCGATAGACCTTCCATCGTCAGCATCTAGACTGGCCATCATCTCAAGTTGTAAATCTGTCTGTCCTCGAGATAGAGCGGACATACCTGATCTTCCCATCAGCAAGACTTTCTACGTTTCCCCAGGAGATAATCCAATCGTTCCAGCAACGCACACGTAACCAACCCCGCCCGGACATCGGATAGATGAACAAGATTAGCTAAGACAAGCGACAGAAGAGACCGAGTCTGCTGAACATCCTCTGAAACAATCGACCGACCTGTCTGTTTTGTTTGGAAGCCATGATGGTCCTCAGTCCTTCTGGAAGTATTCAGTCGAGAGATATCGATGGGAAGGGAGAACGGAAGGGCGAGTGTCTCGAGAACCAGACGATGGGTGCGGGTTTGGCAATGTGTTTATCTGACGCGTTTGGAGAACTCCAAAACCACGTGACCTGGGAGAAGACTCCATATGGGCCAACCGACTTCAGGCGAGGTTTCGTTACAGACTTTCTGGATAGTGTCTTGAATCTCTGTTTCTTTTGGGTCCTTTGGAGAGGCGCTCAAGATCTCCGCTCTTGTTCTTTTCTTTTTCATCGTCCTCGTAGAGGGATGCTACTCAAGGTCCGGTCGAGTACCGCGAGACTCAAAGAAGGAGAAACACGATGACCGTCTGTATATCAACTTTATCTGTGTGCTCCTATCTATGGATCGAACATGGTCATCGATCTCAAAATACACAAGAACGAAAAGAATACAAATAATATAGGAGTTGGAAGAGGGGAGAGCAAGAGAAGTATATGGAGAGGCACACGACGTGAAGGAGGTGGAAGGAAGAAACTATCACTTTGCCCTTTGGGAGAGCCACGATAGGACGATATCGATGTTATGTGAGGTCTTCATCGACGTCGAGTAGCACTAGTATACATAAGCATATCCTATGTCTCAGCTTTATGTTATATCTGTGACAGAGTAGATGGGGACCGTTGAAGAATGAACACTCACTGAGACAGGACGATTCGAGATCTTGTTGAGTTTCATCTGAGAGATGAGTTCTTCGATCGACAATGACGTTGGTAGATCACTCTTGTTCCCAAGCTATCGTCCAGGTGAATAAAATTCCGGAGAGGAAACAGGGAGAGGAAACAGAAGAAGCCAAGGCGAAGGGATGAACGATTGTAGGATTTTTTACTCTGTATGCCGTGGGAAGAGAGGCTTACCACTAGTAGTGGGATACCTTTCAGCTCTGAGATTGACAAGAGCGCATGGAGCTCATGAGTAGAGGATGGAATTGAATCGGGCTGATTAAATACCCAAGAGTACAGTGGGTCGATTGGTTAGATGTTATCTCTCAAGAGGTATGTGTGTGCGTGTGTGTGTATAGATCAAAAAGGAGAGGAGAGTACATACATCGGCAGAGTCCACGACGTATCTGAATGCATGAGAGCAAGTAGGTCAGCCACAAGAAACCCAGAGAGGCCCATCACAGATCTCAAAAAAGAAGAGTTTCTGGACCAACAGGATGGCTTGAACACCTCGCGCATATCTCTCCCACCTGGTTTTCCCCAGAGTTGAGCGACCGAAGAAGGGTAGACACAATTCTAGTCAGCCCGGTTTGGGGCGATTAATAGTAGCAGAGATAGCGGACGTACATGTTTCTAAACTTGGGTTGACCGGCTACATCCTGTTTTGATGAGAGAAGCATGTCAGCCAGTCAAGTCATAGGTTTAGGCCTCTCATAGAGGGAGAGAAGAAGGTCGACTCGCCCATATCTTGAGTGTCACGTTTCCCTTGGTAACTCTTCGTAGCTACGGGTGATCGTTTGATAGAACAGGATCAAGAGGCAGAGGTCAAATATCGATAGTTAAGTGTCAGGGGTTGAGAATCAAGATTCAAAGATAGTTGTTCAGGATCAGCAACCCAGCCTCAGTGAAAGTCGAAGTTTGAGATCAGATGACAAACATTGAAAGCAACCTTGAGATTTAAATTGATTAAGCACGATCGAGAGTACAGATCAGCCCTCCGACGAAGCAGGAAATAGAGAGATAGAGCGAGCCGGAGGAAGCCAGAATTGACTCACAGTGGGAACGACTTCTTCAGAGTATTGCCCGTTTGCTAATACGTTCACTAGACTAGTCTTGCCGGAAGCCTGGTCGTTCGGGATTGGAAACAGATGACCGAGTCAGCAAATTTCTCTCTCGCTCTCTTTGTTTCCGGTCCGCTGGAAGCACACAGGGATGAAAGAGGATAGAGAGAGAAGAGGGAAAGGACCGACCTGGAGACCAACGATGCACACTTCAAGCTCTTTCGAAAAGAACAGGTTTCTGAACCAGTTGACCACCCAAGAGATCAAACCGGACGAAGAGGACGACGCCATCGGCTGAGCAGACATGATTTACGTGCTTCTAGCTTATGATATGAGTGTGATGTGAGTATGTGGATGATAACGACGGAGGACAGAGATGCACGCTCGGTAGAATGACGGGTTGCTGTTCGATCGGAGGATGAGATTGATCCCAAACGAAATCTATTCGTGTTTCCCGCGAATGACGTCCGTCTCGATTGCAACCTTCGGCGCGCCTCTACCCAGCATCATCCTATCTGTGCTCTCATCTGGCTCGTATCTTTCTGTGAAGGAAGAGACTCGGATGTAAACCCGTGAACGTACAGACGCGCATAAATATTCTGACGATTAAAAGGTGAGAAAGGTTGAAAGGATGGATACAACGGGTTCGATATTAGAGTCTATCATTCGAGAGATCCGACCTCCCAAACGTCAGTACATTCGGTAAAGTATTCCCATCTGTTCTCGAGAACATTACGTCTAACCGAACAAGTTATCTTTCTTTCCTTCTCTGTTACTTTCTTATACGTCAATCTACATCTTACGCCTGGGAAAACATGATTGGGTGTGTACGAGGACAGTACGAGATGACGAGATTCTTAAATTGGCATTCTTCCTACCGGACGAGACCGTGCTCGAGGCATTGAAAATCGTCGACCTCGGTCAAGGTGATTTCCTCCTTCCTTTGCTTTTTTGTTCTTTCTTTCCAGGCTTCAAGGACTAACGATTCTGAAAAGGGACTGTTTGGCGGAAACCGGAGATACAGTTGAAACAATCTCGGCTAGAGACGGTCGAACGATCTACGCTGTGCGTGTCCTTTCGCCTCCTTTCCCTCAAAGGCGTCCAGTCACCCAGACTGTTGAGGATGCGAGAAAGGCTGATCTGTACTTGCTACCACACGCGATATCCACAACAGGTCAAAGGGTCTTCTCGGTCATATTATATATACTCTAAGCCTTTCGTGACCCCACGTTCACACTCGCCCACACAGACAGACACGGGCGCAAGGACCCGAGCGTATTGTTCTTGTCCAGCTTTTGGGTATGCCATGTTTCTTTCCTCGGGAACATCATCGTCATCATCACTATCATCGGAGAAGCAAAGAGAAGGAGAGGATCAATATCAGGGAAGTTGGGTACGTCCGACCTGTTCTTCCGGTTATAGTTTCTTCTGGTTTCACTTTCAGCTCTTTCGTTCTTTCCATCTGAGACTTGGTTTTAATAAAGGATTGAGAATTGACGTTTTGCTCTTCTTTTCTCCCTGCCTTTCTTTTTTTTTGGTTTGATCCGGCTGACACGGGAAAAAGTGCAAGCATTTACTAGCTACTCGGCTAGCGATCGCTCTTGATCAGACCCGAACTCTGAAACCTTCTTTGTCCGAGTTGCAGGGAGAAGAAGAGCAGGGAGAGATGCAGGAAGAAAGGCCGGACATGTTGTTTGCTCTCTGGCGAGGTATGTTCAACTCTGGAGAGGTCGGGTCCAAGGTCGGAATATAAGTTCAGATTGTGTGTGAAGAGAGGGAGATCGAGAAAGAGGCTGATGGACATGAAGCCTTTATAAGAACACCGAAGAAGAAAGAGAGGAGCAAAAGAGGGGGAAGAGATGCGAGAGAAATAATGTCCATTCCTAATTTCGTGTTTCAAAAAAAAAAGCTCTCCATCTTCTCATTCACGCATACACCTGGCACCTATGTCCAGTAGAGACAAGGGAAGTCTACCAGCCTCCTCCTCTTCGGGTCCTCTTCCAGTACGGCATAAGCTTCTTAAGCTTTCTCGTTTGCATCTGGAGAGAGGTTTTAGGGAGGTAGGGAGGGAGGGCAAGGAGGACGAGGAAGGCAAGGAAGGGTGGAAAGGGACGTCCGAAAGGAGAGAAGAGACATGATGATCAGTGTGAATGCAATCGTTAGGAAAGAGAAGAGAGAAAGAGAAGAGAGAAAGAGAAAAGGATAGAGGCAAAACGCTCACCGGTCCACAGAGGATCTTTACGGAGCCAATATGTCGCTTGGCGGCGTTGTCTTTGATGTTCTTTTGGTTTTGTCCTGCTTTGATCTGTAGGAAGAGAGAGAGAGAGAGAGGAAGGTAAGGTAAGGTAATGTAATGTACGATACATGAAGAGATCAGACGAGGGACGTACATGCTTGAACTGGAGGAAGAAAGAACCAATCAAGACACACAAACAAAAAAGACAAAGGGTGAGAAACGATCAAGTCAGGAGCATTCAGAAGAAGAAAGAAACGAAGATGAAGAAAGTTGGACGTACGGTTCCATTCTTGTAGGACTTGAACCTGGCTTTGCAACCCGAGTGGGTCTTTACCTTTTTAAAGTTTCTCCACGGGTACTTTCCCAACTTTTTCTTCTTCAACAACCCTGGCCTCGGAGTCTGTTTGGGAAGAGAGGACGAGAACGATCTGATGGCCGGCCGGGAGAGAGAAGACGGAAGTGATGTTGAAGAGGCTGAGAGTAAAGATCGTGGTGAGGAGGAGGAAGAGCTTAGGCTGATCGAGTTGAACAATGAAGGAAGCCTTTGGATCGGTTGGCGAGAACCGGCCGATCTGGAGAGAACCAAGCTGGACGAGCTACGGAGGTAGAGCAGTGATCTACTACAGAGGACCATGCTTGTGTTGGTGGTCACGACAGAAGAGGATGAGAGTGTGTGTGCGTATGAGTGAGTGAGTGAGTGAGAGAGAAGGAGTAAAGGAAAAGAATGGAGAGAGCAAAAAGAAGCTGGGCAGGATGGTTCTGTTAGGGTTAGTGTGCGCGTGGGAGATAGACCGAGACACGGTGAGATCGACACGCCCACACAGACATGGACACACACACGCGCGCGCGCTATCACCCACACGGAAGACCCGAGAGAGAGAGAGAGAGAGAGAGAACAAAGAGGCCGAAGAAACAGGCTGGGTTGATGAAGGAAAGGCAAGAAGAGGAAGAGGAATATAAAATACAAAAAATATAAAATAAAATAAAATACCTGCTGAATTTTGTCTCGCTTCTTTTGAATTCTTCCGGGTCTCTGTTCGTCAACTCGGTCAAGCTCATTCGTCAAGCTCGTCGGTCTGCTTGCTTGTTGGTCTGTTGCAGCTGCTCATCACTCCGTGCTGCTTGGTCTTCGCTTCTCGCTCACCGTTGGCGCTGGTGTCCGTTTATCTGGATCTGCACATCATCCGGTCCTTCGTCGGCTTCACAGACTCCATCTGCCGCTCACTACATCACTCGCTCGGCATTTTATCGTCATCCGGGTCCAACCGGCCGCCATACAATCCCATCCTGAACACCATCCTCTGAGTTCTTTCTCTCTTGCTCTTGCTCCTGCTCCTTCGGATCACTCTACATCCCGCTAGTTTGGTTCACGCTCACGTTCATACCCTCATCCATACGCTCATCCACATATAAATATACATACACATGCACATACCTGAAAGGATGGCCAATTCAAATTATCATTATCCATTCTACGGATCATTTCGTCCTCCAAACCCTCTCCAGCCTTCCGCCATGTCATCGTCCCTATCGCAACCTCATCTACAGCTCCCACCAGTCTTTCTCTCGTCAACATATCTCCCGCCCATCATAGGTCCCTCGACGGCCTCCTCTACGACCATCCAGGCAACTCATTCGAACGCCTCTACCAGTATGCCGAGCGCGGCCGGTCCGTATCACCACAGTCCTTCTCACTCTTCTTCTTCCTCGTTCTCCTCTGGTTTTGCACTCCCCTCTCCCAAACATCCTCTTCCTCCGTCATCCTCGCTCTCCTCATTACTTAATCCATACCCTCAACCACCTGTCACCTCCCACCATCAGTACCATCAGCAGGCCCCTTCACTCCCTCTCTCCCTCCCACAAGGCTACCATCCGCCTTCTTTTCGGCAATACCCTCATCAGCAGCAGCAGCACCACCATCAGACGTCATATCATCCGGCCGACTACTCCCATCCGCTCTCGAACGCGCCCCTCTCGTCAACGTCGATCGCTCAGACCTCCCCTCCATCCTCGTCCTCGTCCTCCTCGGCGGTCGTCGGGAATGTTTTCCGGTCCAACCGGTTACCCCCTCTCCGTCACTATCGTCCTAGTCATCCTCCTAGTCCGCTTGTTAGTCAGCACCACTATCATCATCACCACAACCATGACCACAATCAACAACAGTACAGTCCCCCATCGGCCTATGGACCAACAGACGATGCAGCGTCCTTAGGGTCTCTCTCGCCCAATAGATCTTTCTCCACTCGTCCATCAGTTCAAGGTAGGATCGAACACGAGGAAGAACAGAACGAAGATAGGGAATCGTCCCTGGAACCGTTTGACGAAGAAGAGGAACAAGAACGAGAAGAAGCTACCTCGCTGATAAGGTCTACGTTCAGACCAAACGCCAACTCTGCGTCCACGTCCGCGTCCCCCTCGGTAGCCGGCCAGGTCCCGCTTCCACCGTTAGCCGCAGTGACAGAGACCCCGAATCCTGCCGGCGGGTTTCTCGAGACGAGATGGTACAAACATTCAGCCATCAGGCCGGACATTCATCGCCGGCCCTGGATGGATATAGCCATGAACGATACGCTCGGTACCGAGCTCAGCCATGTCAATGGGAACGATGCTCACGACCGAGAATCGCGCACACCACGATCAGAAGACGGACGGCCACCAGGGAAGCGGATGAAGAGAAAGCGGATGGCGCCTGCCAAACTCGGTCCACAGACTGATTCAAAGTCCGAACGAAAACAAGTCGAGACCAAAGTAGAGCAAAAAGTCAAGGATGAGGACGAGGATGACGGCGAAGATGACGGCGAGAAGGACAAGAAGAAGGGAAAGAAAAGGAGAAACAGAGCTGTCAATGGAGGTGATAGTCTGACATGTCATCAGGTATCAACCTTTTTTTATCTTGTTTTGTCTCGGAGAGAAAAACCAAACGCTCACACACTTGCGCGCGCTTCACTGGAATCACGATGTTCTACATTGATGCGCGCTTGGTTCGGGGGGCGTAAGTGTCGAGGGTATTATGATAGTGGCCTAAGATGTTCAAGGACGAAAGGACCAAAATTGAGACAATGCAACTTGGTCTTTTGTGATCGTTGTGCCGCTTACCGGTTGGTTTCTCTTCTTCTCTCCTTCGACCGTCCTCGTTCCTCCGCTGCGAAAGAAACGAAATTCTGATATCTTCCAACGATAAACAGGTACAACATCGACCCAGAACTTGTCAAATCATCAGCTCCACCTTCAGAGAATGAGACGCTCACCTTAGAGGCTCAGTCCGAGCTCGATCCTAGTCAGATAAACTCGCAGATCCAAACACATGCCCCAGGGGCGAAATACAAATGGACGTGCCCGAGTTGTGATGAAATCTGTCAGGTTCGTTCGTTATTTCTCTTGCCTTTTTTTCCACTTTGCCTAGTTCTGTTTGAGAGAGGGATAGGGATACGCTGCGCAAGAGATGAGCTGAATGAGTTTTATCTTCGCTTCTTCTTCCTCTCTCCCGCGTATGGCTGGCTTGCAGTGCTCTATCTGTAGAAAACGTAGAGGTCTCGTCCCGTTAGGGTATGTCTCTCTTCTTCTTCTTCTTCTTCTTCTTCTTCTTCTTCTTCTTCTCTGTTGCGCTCATAAAATGCGTCCAGAATGAGAGAAAGGCTGAATTTTATTTGATCATGGACCTATCAGAAACCTTTCACATGCCGCAAAGAAAGCGGCTGGCTTGACGGTTAGAGAGATTGATAGCGTAGAACCCGTGGTTGGGAAGAAGGAGAAGGAGAAAAAGATCAAGAACCTTTCTCGGGTCGGTCCCTGCCTCTTTCTTTTCCTCTCTCTTCGTTTGACGCGCGACTCCCGGCTGAGATTCAAGCGAACGATCTTTCTTCTTTTTTCACTTCCTTTTCTCCTCTCTCTTCCTCGGGGAGGGAATACAGAAACGATCAAAGTTGATAACCCCATCACCACCACCATCCGAACCCGACGTCCACTCATCAACAGACCGAACGATTTCAAGACTTTCCCCCTCATCTACTTTACCCACTCCACCCGCTTTCCTCACCTCGTTCTCACCTCTACCTCCTCCCATACCTACACCCACCAAGGAACCATGCTCTCCGTTCCCTGCTTCTCCTCCTCTCCCACCACCATCGCCCGTTCCGATACCGACAGCCGCCCAAAAAGCATTCTTGTCTGAACTCCGAGACGTCCAGAAGCGGATAAGAAAAGAGGAATCAAGAAGGGAAAAGTTGATGCTCGCAGCCAGAGTCAGACTAGAAACGCTGAGGGAGAAAACGACGTTCGGACCAGGAGGATTAGGTGCTGTGGCTGGCGTCGAAGGAATCCCCATAAGAAGTAATCGTCGAGGTGAGAAGGAAGAAAGCGATGAAGAGAACGAACAAGAAGACGAAGAGAACATCGTTGGATGGAAGGACAAAACTGACCGATCGGGTACAATCGAAGAAGGGCTCGTCGGTCGAGTCGAGCTGAGGGAGTTCTTCTGGAGGGTCCGTCTTTTCAAAGTTTTTTTCTTTCTTTCCTCTTCACTTCCTTTCATTCTCAAAATACTGACTAGCTTTCTCTCTTTTTCTCTCCTCCTTTATTGGAATCTGGTAGTTCTCGACATTGCTTCCTATTCCGTGCGTGTCCTGACTTTTTGCTCCTTGCGTGATCTGCGATCTAATCTCCTGGCCGCCCGCATACTTCGAACTTCTTCTCCTTCACACTAGTGACAAGGTGTTCGACAACCTTGAACAAATTGATAGACCGGTTCAAAATCAGGCAATTCGGAAATTATTTGGAACGATGTTTGACTATCTCTGTCTGCAGTTACCAGAGTTGGATGAAGATGACGAAGAGGTAGATGATGTCCAAGCTCGGGAATATGAGGTTTGTCTCATGTTTCTTTATTTCCTTCTCTTCTCTGTCTTTTCTCTTTCTAGCCTCTTCTGAAAATCTGATCGGTCTTGAAACGATGATACTCAGATCTACGCCCTAGCGAGGAAACGGATGAAGTCAAACACGACGATCCCGATGGACGAACTATGCAAAACGATGTCTGAATTCGTTACCTCCCTTCGAGATTTGCATCTCTTGCTTCCTTCCGCCCTGTCTTCTTCTGCTTCCTCCTCGCTTCCCACTCCTTCTACTACTGCCACCCCTCCACCACCGCCTTCAACAAAGACGAATAGCAAGTCGGCAGGGGGAGGAAAAAAGGGAAGACAGTGTTCGACCTTATCGGTTCTTCTCCAGCTAAGCCATCTGATCCTTGAATCTCCCGATGCTCGACAAGTTATCGATGAAGGACTTCAGGAGCGCTCGGAGGTTGCCAGAATCCAAACAAAAGAGGCAAAGCTCTCGATGGAGGAGATCTCCGCTCTGGAAAACGTTCGTGGGCGCGAGAAAGAGAGAGAAAAGGAAAGAGAGAAGGAAAGGGAAAGGGAAAGAGAGAGGATAAAGACTGGGGATGTCAAGGTTGATGAAGTTGGGGAAATCAAGATCTCGACAAATTTGCCGACTCCCATGAATGTCGAGATTGAACAAGAACCCGAAGAACCCGAAAAGTTCGCCAACCTCGAACAAAGGATGGAACAACAGCCGAAAGATGGAGAAATGATCCGTCAAGACATTGCCAGGGCCCAACACGCTCATCTCCGATTATTGGCTCATCATCGGTCGACCCTATCTGTCCTTTCGGCCAGATCGAGCGCGGTCTTGCCGACGGATTCTAAAAACAGGACCTACGTCCATACGACTCCTACTTGGGAAGCGGCTACCCCTGAGGATTGGGGCTTCGGCGTCAGGGTCTATGGTCCGCCTTTTGGGTCAGAAAGAAGAAGGTCAGGAAGGGAAAACTCTCACGAGAATGGCAATGGAAACCATGCGCATACGCTCGAGGTCGAAGAAGGTATGAGTAGTGTGAAGCGGGCGAGGTGGGCTCGGTTTTCGACCTCAAAGTCAATCAGACTGTTAGTCTTACTTTCAGTTTCTTCCTTCTGTCTTTTCTGGTTGACAAGATCGAGATCAGATAGCAAAGTTGACTCTTTTTTTTGTTCGTGCCCTAATCTGGGGGAAACATAGATTGCAAAACTTGATTTCGTACGAAGCGATCGACGAAGCAGTCTCCCGAGGAGATCCTCTCTTGTAAGCCTTTTGCTTTTTCTTGGTATGTTCAGAAAGAGGCAGAGAACAGCCGTCTGATGTTGTCTTGAACGGATGCCAATTTGCGATCAAACAGAATGCATCACCCATCAATGTTAAGTTACCTTTCCGGTCCGACTGGTTTGCCTGAGGAGATCTGGCAACCAGGCGATACGCTCGTCGGCGAGGTTTGTCTCCTCTCATTTTTCTTTCTTTTCTCATATGTATTGAATCCTTGATCTAATCACACCTTTCTTCTCTCTTATCACGTTCTGGCTTTGCGGGATCTCCATAGTATGCGGCAGAAGGGAAAGTAAGACGACTCGTCAAACGGTTAGGCGAGATCGCAGATGATCTCGAGATCTGGGAACATGATCACCCTTCAGTCGGCACTGATGATGCTGACATCGGTGATGATGACGTCGATGTCGATATCGACGTCGATACTGAAGGCGCAGAAGAAGCCTCGGAGGATGAGAAGGCGAAGAAAGACGAGATAGGCCCGGCAAAGGAAGAGGAACGACCAGTAGAGGGAAGAAAGATGAGAAGCAGCTCAAAGCGAAGCTCGAAGGTTAGATGAGTTTTCTCTCCAGAAAGAATCGTTTTGTACCAATGGCATGTTCTTGGCCTTGTTTTTTTCTTGTTTTTTTTCTTCTCTTGACACAAAGTTGGTCATGGTATATTCTTGAAAGAGAAGAGAGCGACAGCCTGGTTGGATGACGGCCACAACTACACAAATTAGACGCGTCTCAAGAGTTCTGGTCTTGATTTCTTTCTTGAAAGCTCAAACGGACGCGACATTGAGAGGTGAAGATCCTATGACGAAGGGAAACCCATCACAAGATAAAGCAGAAAAAGAACAGTTTTTCGTCCAAAAAAAAAAAAGACGATTCATCTGTCAAGGGGATACAACATGAACGGATCCATAGGAGAGACACGTACCTACGAAGGGTGTTCTCTGTAAGAGGAAAATCTACCGGTCTGCCCGACGCGACCTGACGTCCTCTTTCGGGATCAAGCAAGACGAAGATGTCTTGTCTCGACTTGACTCAGGATACGATCTCATGAGATATCCATTTGATGCTCTTTGTCCTGACTCGTCAAACCAACCTCCTCTACTTCATTTCCCACGTTCTTCTCTTCCTTAACAACCACAGTCGCTACCGTATTTGCTATAGTCGGCTCAGCAGATGGAGCAGACATCATAGGCACCAACGGAAGGGGAGCCAACGAGTCTGGCTTGGGTGGCTCTGGCAAAGTCTGAAACACTGGGTCTAAGATGAGGTAGACGCGTGTAGACAACAAAAGAAAAGAGGGCTGGTGAGCTCAAAACAACAAGCGGAAATGACTGTATGAATAGCTAGACGAACAAACCTTGGAGGAGTGCCTTGGCCTTAGCGATAGTCTGAAAGGTAAGTTGAAGATCGGCCCATGCTTCTAGGGAGGGAATCGTTGGCGGCAAGGTTGCTACCAGATCGGACAGACTTGCCAGACTAGGTTCATCTGTGCTCATCTTGGACTGGCCTGGAGACATAGATTATGTCCGTCGGGAGTTGAGAAAGTCGCACCAACGCGGTCTGTTAGGGTTAAATCGGGTTAAGACCGCACCTGAATAACAAAACACGTGATCAGGCACCACGGCATCGTGCTGCGCAATGACGCGGACCCTGCGCTCTCACACGAGACCCGTGCGTCTTCCGTCCGCCGTCTTTTTCTGCTTGCACTTCTCTCGAAACGACCAACCTTCTCTCCCTCAATCTCTCTACTCTCTACTCTTTTCCCTACCTTCATCTTTCACAAACATGTAAGTGGGATCTCCCAGTACATCCACTGATCTGCATCCTTCATCGCGCCTTTTCTGATCTTACAACTATCTATCCTTCCTTCTGGACGACGCGTACGTGTGTGCGTGTGATACTGCAGGGCTACTTGGGCCGATATCGCCGCAAAGAACGCTCCTCCTCCCTCTGAGCAGGTATGTTCTTGACTCCTTGTTTCTTTTGCTCCTTGTGTATATTCATCTGATCGTTCCACATGTGCTATCCTACTCTGATCTATCCTCATCACAGCCTCACCCTGACCAGGCTTTGCTCGAGGGACACACTGGTGAGGCCATCAACGAGCACCCAGACGGACACGGTGTCACTGTCGTTCCTCATGACTTTAGGGAGGTTCGTACCCAGTCGTCCTGGTCCACATTACTTCCATCACTCTCCTCGTTGTTCAATCACTCTCTCTACATACTAACTTCTCTCCTCTGTGTTCACCATAAACAAATGTCTTGCTTGTATCAGCACCCTGAGGTAAGTTCACCTATTCCAATGCATATCCAATCGTTCTTCCGTCTTGTCTAATATTTCGATCACAATCTCTTTATCTTCTCCCATCAACCATCAGACCGTTGCCAAAGAGTTCAATGAGAAGGCCGCCGAAGAGGCTGCCGCCGCTGAGAAGCTCGTGAAGGAAGAGGCTGAGAAGGCCAAGCACGAGGCTGAGGTGGCTGCAAAGAAGGCTGAGGAGGTTAAGGAGGCTGCTAAGAAGGAGGCCGCCAAATTGGAGAGGGAGGCTGCTTCCGTATGTGTTTTGTTATGCTTCATGCAAACCGCTCATCTTAGGAGAGAGGAAAGAAAGGTCTTCACGCGATGTTCTGATCGAATTGTACATCCATCCAACAGATCTTCAACAAGGCCAAGGCTCTTATCTCCCAGCCCAAGGTCTTTGTTCCTATCATCTCGGCCTGTACGTTGCTTTTCTTGATGTCTGTTGATGCGCTCCTACCAGATAAACACCACTCATTCGGTTGTCTCTTCTGTTTCTGTCTATACTGATTTGCATAAAACAGTCGATGTCGCTCTTATCGGTAAGATTTTTGACCAATCTTTTGTTTATACACTTTCACACTAACCTTTTCAAATCCATCGCTTCTCGCAGGTTTCCTGGGATACAAGACTTATATCCACGATTTCTCCCGACGACCTTTCGACCGAAAGGTATTCAGCGCCATCACCATCGGTGTCGGAGCCATCGCTGCTTTGGAGGGGTAAGGGCCACGTTTTCTTCTTTCACGATTATCTCTCGAACATGACTAAGACTGTCTCTTTTTCTTGTGTTTAGTCTTGGATTCGCCTCGTACTTCTCTAAGCGGGACTACAACGGGAAGCGAAAGTAAACGGCCTGACTTGGTGAGTTTCAATCTTCTCACATCATTAGGCTGCCTTTGATGGTTTCAGTGATGCGATCTGACTTTGAACAGTTTCTCCCAGATGTCCTCCCATGCTTGTTTGTTACGCGTGTACTCTCGCCTTTCGTCATTAGCCCTCTTTATTTGATATCCTCTCTTTTGATCGCATTCCTCCTCCCCTCTTTGGTTTCCCGACTTTCTGTATTCGCTTTTCTTCCTAGTCTTTCTTCTGTTTCCTTTGTGAGACTAAATAAATGCTGTATCTTGTGAAAGTTTCTGTGATAGCAAATCCTGTCAGTCTTACTCGTTCCATCATCACAAACCAGAAAAAAGTCACAGATTGTATTCTATCATTGTATTTTTCTTGTTTGCCTTGATCAAGCAAGCTTCATCTTGGACCCTCCCCTCGATCCGTCTGGTCCCTTTGCTTTTCTCTTCCATCCAGACGATGCCGACTCTGCTGCGAGTTTCGATTCTGCTTTCTGGAAGTCCCGAAGCGTTTTACCCAGCACGGCTTTCTCACCCGCTCGAACGACGATGGCCAGTCGTTTACGGATCGGGATGGTTGAGATCTCGGGTGAAGACAAGATAGCCAGATCAGCCTTTTTGTTTGTGGGCGTGCGTGTTCAAATCGAACGGAAGGAGTCAATTCAGATGGAAAGATCGTATGGTGAAATAAATCAAAGTGTGAAGAAAAACACAGACCTCTAGACTATCGGCATACTCTTCCAATCTACGGCCAATCAGAACCTTTCCAAGCTCAATAACGTCAGCCGATAGTTTAGGTCTAGGAAGTTTGTTTGCTTCGTGCGCTTTCGTGTAGGCTGATGTCGGAAGAAGAAGAAGTGTGAGGAATGCGATGAGAGGTGGAGGGAGGGGATCGGTTATTTGGATAGGGATTACTCTATAAGAAAAAAAGGGGAGAAAGGCAAGACGTAGGTCAGGCGCTAAAGAATAGTTGATTCCAGATGAGAAGAGTTATACGGAGAGTGGAAAACCTACTCGTCTCCTCCTTCTTCCAACCAAAACTCGACTCTTCCCTCGAACTTCCACTCGTCCTGGTTTTCCTCTTCACCTCGGGTGACAGCCGTCTCCTCTTTCTCTAAAGGCTTGATCAAAGACCTGGCAATTAGGAAATCTCTAGCAACGTTGACCGCAAGATCACATCGAATCTCGACCTCATCTTCTTCATTACCGACCAAGGAAGGTGGAATCACATCAACATGACCGTATCGTCGGAGTAGGTCAGAATTCGGCGGACGAGCATAAGTATTGAACTAAAGTTTCCAGAAAAGAAGGAATAGAATAAGGTTCTTAGTTAAGGATCGTTCCGAAGAAAGAGAAGAAAAAGAGAAAGAAGAGAACCAACGATCTGAGCGCCAGAGGGAATAGCTTCAGTGGTTATCATCGACAGATGGGTTTCTGTATAGAACAATTTTGCCTATAGAAAAATTCCGCAAGCAACAGGATATCAGCTTGATGGGCTCACACTCGAAAGAGGGAAAGCGAACAAGACCATCAGCTTACATTTTCTTCACCCCACATGGCATTTAACATGTCCGCCATGGGAACCATCCCAACAGTGTCCACGTCTTCACCTCCGTTGTCCTCATCGTCCTCCTCAAACTCGTCGTCTTCCTCTTGTTCGTCTAAAGGAGGAAAAGGGGAGGAGGAAAGATTAGGCGACGGCACACTGAATGTTGAAGCGCGCGAGAGAGAAAGGAAATGAACGGCAGATGAAATTTTTCAAGAGAAAAGAAAGAAGCAAACCCACCTTTTGGACCTTCTATGTGAAAACTTCTGGAGAGAATCCGACTGCCCTGGATATGAAACCATTTGATTGAGAAACATTCCTCAAACTTCGTTGGTGGGAACAAATCCTCATGGGCTTTAATGATAGGCAACAATCTAGAGTTGTATTCGTTTTCTGCTTCTTCTACACCGATCTTGTCAAAGATGGACGTGCCCTTGAGTTCTTGAAGTTCGGATTCCGACCAGAACATAGGTGTGTAGAACTCATTCGGCATGGTAGCTTTTCGTTGCCGTTCGAAGTCGACAAAGGAGACTATCTATTCAGCTCTCTGAACGAGAGTAACGGGAGGAGACGAGGAAAGGGTGAGACTGACCAAGGTATCCGGCCCAAGGGCTCTGCTCGCCACGACCTTGCTCCCACATCAAACAAAGAATCAACCGTCCCCATCCACCTTTAAGACCTTCCCATTCTGCTGATGACAATCTGTTCTTCAGCTCGCTCGTCTGGGTGCTAAGGACCGAAACCTTTGGCACGGAGAATAACTCGGTATGGGCAGGGATGTCAGTGACCGCGCGGAGACCGTTGCCCATGGCTGGGTAGGGCGCGAGCTCACATTTGTCAGAAAGCTCAATATTGGCAGAGGCGAGAAAGGCCAAGAACGGAGCGTAGGCTGAAGGAGCAGAGTCGACGTCCATGGCTCTTGCGTGAAGGCGTGTATATGTTGAAACGTGGATACGTACTTCAACCTAGAAAGCCAAGAGAGAGAAGTAAGAGAATTTGTTAGATAAGGGTTAAACCTTATTCAAGATCGTACAAAATAATCAAATTTTCGGATAAGCCGATACCAATGCCGATGTATGCGCCGGTGCCGAGACTACAAGCTCCGGACCGAAGGAATTTTGACCAGGATGGATGACGACGGGTCAATTTTGTGTATACCGTGCGCTCGGCGCTCTTTGTGCCTGCCCTTTGCCGCATGTGCGCACGGGCCTTGGAATCTAAACGCTCCGGGGTCTATAATCAAATATCAGAGAAGAAACAACAATAGAGTTACTACAAGCAGAAACAGCTTGGCCTTCGTGTAGTAGATAGATAGCAGCAACATCACCCTCTCAAAGAATCTCCATCTGACTAGGTCACTCTGAGATCCATAGATCTCTTCCATATAATGGACGCTGCTGATCAACCTCGTTCTTCCCCGGAGCTCACAAGCCCTAGCGTTGTCGCTACCCCTAACGATTCTCTTCCGCCAATCCCGTTGACCTCATATATTTCCTCTCTGTCAAGCCGTGTACGAAGCTACAGGCATAGAGTCCTCTCAGTCATTCTACCTCGGTCAAAGGTCCGGACTGTTCTTTCGCTTATCATCATCTTTGTCACCATCGCTCTCACCACTATCATCGTCCACGGTCTGTCTCCCAAAAATTTCACACTACAACTCCCACCACTGGACCTTTACTCAGTTGGACAAACCCCCAAGGACGAAATCTCGCGTTCATTCGAAGAACCCGACTTTTCCCTTCTCTCCAGCCGTCAACCTTCTAGCATAGGTTGCCCACAAAAGAACTCATCAACCGCACCCCTTCTCGTTCTTGGCATTTTTACCGCACCCGATGATCACACATCGAACCACATCAAAAGGCTCAACAGACGAAACATCATCAGAGACAAAATCATTCCGGACTGGCCATCGAAGGTCGAGATCAAATTTATCTTTGGTACTCCTCGGACGGAGGAGATCAGAAGTATAATATCAGCCGAGCAAGAACAGTATGGCGATATCGTCGTCGTCGATGGGGTTGAGGCAATTAACTCTGGAAAGACTCATGCATTCTTCAAGTGGGCTGCAACTCAAAGACAAGGAGAGAACCCAAAGTTTGTGATGTAAGTTGGCTTGCGCTGGTTTTCTTCGTGGCTACCCTATGTCCTGCCTTTTGATTCTGATCTCCGTCTGTTTGCAATGCGTCTGCTTGTCGCTCTTTCTGTCTCCTTTGGTTCCTCTCCTCTCCTTATCTTGCCGCAGGAAAACCGACGAAGATGTGAGTTAGACTCCTTTTCTTGAGAATGCTGTGCCACCTGCGTACTCATGAGTTTCTTCCTTTCGTCTTGTTCGTGCAGACCTTTTTCGCCATGCCTAATGTCATCGCTAGCTTCGAGTCTCTGGACTGCTCTGAGAATATCTACTGGGGAACCTCTGCCGGAATTAGCTACTACTATCAATTCTATCTTCGAGGACTCGGATATGCCATGAGTTGGCCTCTGGTATGCAGTTTGCTTCTACTCTGGTTACAGAGCGAAATATTACTCTGAAGTGATGACTGACAGTCAGGTTGCACACATATAGGTTTCGTGGATCGGATCGGCAAACATGTAAGTTTGGAGATGGGTGGTTTTCTCTGATTCGTTGTGGGTTTCTCTTCCAACTCGCCAAGACTAATCACCTAGCGTTTGTTACTCGACTGACCTACAGTGCAACTGCTCACATCATCAAAGATGAAGATGCCCGAACCGGGCAGTGGCTTCGGATGTTGGACCCGTCGGTAGATCCTCTTCATGTCGTCGACTACGGATGGATGATGGGCGATTTTAACCAGCTAGACATCGGGGTGGAAACCGTCGCGTTGCGTACGTCTTGGAACTCATCCTCTCGCGCGCAGGCGCTTCCTCTCTTGCAGATTCGTATCCACTCAAGCGGACCGCACTAAATCCTATTCTGTTGAATCCTTTTTCATTTTAATACAGATTGGCTCAAATGGGATGAGTGGCTCGAGGAACAGATCATCAACGTCAAGCAGATCTGGTCTAACGCAGGTCGACTATGGGATCCTTCAGCCGGAATTGATCCTAAGCTGTCATTGGAACTTGGGAAGTCTAAGCCGGGTGCTGCCCAGGCCGAGAGCGAACGTCAGAAGGCTGAAGGATGGGATACATGATATTTTCGTGTAGAGTGAAGTTCATCGAGCACAAAGCAAGGTTATAAACAGACTAGAGTTGATCCGAGGATAAAGATTCTGCAATAGCTCCGGCCCGGCTTCGCCCGCTACACCGCCTTCAGATCCAACTACCAATCGCATCTACCTTGCCAAATAAGACCACGCACTCTTACAAACATCCTAAAGACCAAGACGTGTCTGTTACTCCTAAATCTGTGAACTGGGAAAAAACAACAACAACATAAAACATGTCTGGAAGTGTCATAGAGAAATCCGCTAGGGTAGCCGCGGATCTACAGGATCTACAACAGATGGGTTTCTTGGATAAGGCAAAGGTAGATGTGATCATCGAGAGTCTACCAATACTAGGTCAAGCGAATTGGTATGTACAATCGGATGCTGCTCAGACATGTTTGTCTAGACAGCATCCGTCGTGAAGAGAAGAGAGAGTAGCTATGCTCTCGTTTGATTGTTAATCGATCGATAGGGGCTTTCCATTCTGATATAGGGCTTGGGATGCTAGAGCGGCAGTACGTATTTGAACCCCATTCCTCTCAGATTCGAACCACACGGATGTCTCCGTTGGACGGGAATGCTCAATTTCATACATAGGCAAAGACAAACAGAGAACTCAATCTTCAACTCTATGCGTCTTGAATTTTAGGACGAAATCACATTTTCAGAGGATGCATCGATTGTTATTCTCAAACGAGATGGCGAATGGTGGACAGGGATGAGAGAGGATGGTACGACCGGACTCTTCGTTCGTCCCCTCTTCTTCTTTCTATGCCTTCTTTCGTCTTAGCTGCTTGTACTGACACAGAAAGAAACCTTCTCGTTTGTTTTTGTGTTGATCTCTTGCCTTCTCAATCACTCACATAGCCGCACAACTATGTCAAGATTCTGCCTTATCCTCCTGTCCAGACCAATCAGCCTCAACCTCGTCTACCTTCTAGAACTCCATCAGCCAACGCTACGGCGATTTCTCCCCCGTCTTATAAGTTACCTCCCACCCTTCCTAGAGCAAACTCAAACTCGACGACGAGACCGCCGCCTACGCGCGGCGCTAGCTCTCTCGATACCAGCACCGGAGCAGAGTTGAACGGACCTAGAGATTATAAGGCAACTCCGCTGAAGCCGGCGTATGTCCCTAGTCTGAAAGATAGAGGAGAGAGCTTATGGAAGTCTACAGGATTAGGGAAGAAATCAGGATAAGGGAAGTCTAAGACGGTCTATTTTTTGGGGGGAGGGGGTATTCGATCATCTGATTGTAAGACACGGCGTGTAGAGAGATAGAATACATAATTTTAGAAACCTATATGCAAAAAGTATGGTGAGAGTTACCTCAGCCGATGGTGGTCGATACATGGCCCTTTTGGACTTGGACTTGAGTGTCCTTAGACCATAAACCACCAAGATCCCATTGGTCATGGGTTTAATTTGTGCCAGCCCCAGCCTCAGCAGTTATGGCAGTCTCAACGTCGGCCTCAGCCTCACTAGCGACAGCGTTAAAGCCCAGCATTCTTGCCCCCTCGTTCTCCTCCTGGTGAAAGGCTAGATACAGCAAGTTGCGCGGCGCATTGCCATCTCTGTTCCACCAAGTCCAAGAGCAAGCATAGCACACAATGAACAAGCATGGGGAACGATCAGTCATCGAGACACTACCATAAGATATGTAACACACGTCACTTACTCGACAGGCGCCTCGACACTCCTTGAGCGCCCACGCTTTGCTCCTTCCAGAGAACTCGCCATGGCACTTGGAGCACACCCTCGATGTCCGAAACTCCCAGACTTTGCGGACCTGAAGCAGCGGAGAGGCCCTCAGCTTGGCAAACAGCATCTTGACAGGACCAGGAGCATGCCCACGAGAAGTTGATGAGAAGGCGCCGTCGCCGAAGGCCAGGAAAGTGCGTGGACGTCCTGCTGACAGACGGAGCGCCGCCACCTTGCGGTACGCTTGCTCGCGGCTGATGTGCGCGCCCCAGCGAAGACGTCTCCACCGCCGAGCGGCGAAGAGAAGGACTGGTAGCGCGGAGACGATAGCAGCGTGGAGACAATCGAGACTGGCAAATCTGAACGAAGACACCGAAGAAAGAAGCCGAAGAACGACACCGAGGAGGGTAAGGCAGTTTGCGAGGTGAGAAAGGCTGTTTGCACAGTTAGCTTGAGCGTGAGTGTGAGCGTAAGCGGCACTCGCCACGGAGGGTGGTTGACCCTTCCGTATCGTTCTTCATCCACAGCCACTGTTTCCGAACGTCTTGGTTCATCCCCGCAAGGTGCTTCCATGACTTGAGAGAGAGAGAGAGAGCGACCACTGCGTGTCGTGCTCAGCCAGACCGCCGTTGTCCAGAGACGTCTCCAGCCTTCCTGCGGCCGTCGAGCGACCCAGGCGAGCAGAACTTCTCCAAGTAAGAACAACCGATGAGTATCCTGACGCAGAAGATTGTCCCTATCACCCCGAATTCTCTGTGTCTTGTCAGCTGTTGAGATTGATGCCTCCTTCTTTGCAAGGAATCCCTTCTGGTCGGTTCGACTGGCTGTCGGCCATTGTGAACGGCCTAACGACGTCCATCAGTGCTGGCTCTACAGTCCACACGCAAAGACATGAGCATATAAAGAGACAGAGAGACAGAACGACAAGGCGACTGTATGACCGAGAAACATCAGCGATAAGAGCACATCGGACTCAACAGCGACTTCTGAAGAAAGCGAACAGTTCATGAACAATCATCCTGACGCGCGTCTTTGAAAGACGCGTCACCGGAAGACGCGTCGCGTCGCGTGGCAAATTCAGCGTATGACTTTTGTGAAATCCGATCTGACTTTGGTTTCTCCTCGCATTCTTGACCGACCAAGCGACAAGCAAGCGAACAAGTGACCGTTGCGCTAATTTTGTGTAGGCGATACTTCCACTCAAGACTAATCAGGTGCGTAAGCCAGTTTATCTGGTTGGATGAGATACAAAGCATGTTCTTTGCTCGGGTGGATAGTACATATGTTCTAACGAATGTCCTTTGTTTCTTTGGGAATTTTCTTCTTTTTTGTTGATCACAGGTAAGCTCACGGATTTCTTTACAGGCAGCAAATTCCCTTTCGTCCCACCTTGTCCTTCCCTCCTTAGAAAGAAAGCAACTTCTTTTCGACACAATCCATATTTCTTGAACGATTGCATCCTGCCGGACATGTTTCTCGAATGTGGACGAGTAGGGTGTGGCAGATACAGAGGGCCCGAAAGAATGGAGGACACGTGGGAAACTGTTGGGATGAAATAAAACAGGTGCAATACGAAGACGGACTGCAAATCTGGCGGCGGGACAAGGAGAAGGACGAAAGGAGAAGGTGACATTGAGAAACTCCAAGTAGCCCACAGGACTAACTTTCGACTTTTCCTTCTGAACATCGGATCTGATCTAAAGCCATGGGAGTGAGTAAATTTCTCTTCGCCCTAAAAAGCTCCAATCGAGCGGTCGATAGATTTCCTCTAGTAGGCGAAAACGCTGACCGGTATATACTTTCTGTCTTTGCCTCTTCTCAGCGAGTCATCCTTAACCAGCGAAAGTCCGGAGGGATCTTCAAGTCTCACACTCACCACAACAAGGAGCCGGCTAGACTCCGAGCTCTCGACTTCGCCGAGAAGAACGGATACGTCCGAGGAATCGTGAAGGACATCATCCACGACTCTGGACGGTTCGTGTCATTTTTCCAAAGTCTCCGATGGGGTTACCATGCTTTACTTTACACATGAAAGGATTCATTCTGATCGTGTTTACTCTACTTTGATCGTACTATTCTCTTCCTTCGACCTTTCCCTATCGCTCTCTGTCTGACTTTTCGACACTGAATCCGATCGTTCATCCGCTCTCCACAACCGATCTCGATCTCAAAAATCACTGCTCCTTACGACCATTGCTTTTTTCCTCCCGCAAAATTACAGAGGTGCTCCCCTTGCCCAGGTCGTCTTCCGAGACCCCTACCGATACAAGCTCCGAAAGGAGACTTTCATCGCCACCGAGGGTTTGACCACTGGATCCTTCGTCTACTGCGGTAAGAAGGCTTCCCTCAACGTTGGAAACGTCCTTCCCCTCTCCTCCTGCCCTGAGGGAACCGTTGTCTGCAACGTAGAGGAGCGAGTTGGAGACCGAGGAGCTATGGCCCGAACCTCTGGAAACTACGCCACCGTCATCGGACACTCCCCTGACGAGAACAAGACCCGACTTCGATTGCCCTCTGGTGCCAAGAAGACCGTCTCTGGATCTGCCCGAGCCACCGTTGGTATCGTTGCCGGAGGAGGACGAGTTGACAAGCCCTTGCTCAAGGCCGGACGAGCTTACTTCAAGTTCAAGGCCAAGCGAAACTCCTGGCCCCGAACTCGTGGTGTTGCTATGAACCCCGTCGACCATCCCCACGGAGGAGGAAACCACCAGCACATTGGAAAGGCTTCCACTATCTCCCGAGGTGCCGTTGCCGGTCAGAAGGCTGGTCTTATTGCCGCCCGAAGGACTGGTCTTATCCGAGGAACCACCAAGCAGGATTAAGTTCTGTAGCTTGCTGGGTCCTTTGGATGATGGAGTGTCAAGATTCATGGCAATCAATACAAAGAACAAAAAAAAGAACAAATACCTTGCACATTCATTTCTTTCAGAAGATTTACATCTCTTTCAATCGACACATTTAAGTTTGACATGAATACATACACACTAGGAAAGCGTCCTTACTAGATCTACCAGATTCTCTATTGGTCGACACGGAAACTCACATTTGAATATCCGACTGTACCAATTCTGATTTTGTTTCTACTCTAACAACCTTTCGAGATACATTGAACGTGCTAAAAAAAAAAGAAGAAAGAAACATGTCTCTCGCTGACTGCTTCAGCTGCCAGCTCCTGACCTTGCTTTCATCCGGCTTGCAAATGGAATGGTAGAGCACAACAAGAAAACCAGAGAAAACCTCTAAATCAAACATCGACAAACTAGAGTTAGATAAATACATAAACATCTGTCTTTGAGATATATGAGTTCCTTCCAATCCCCTGTATGCTTGGTCCGTTCATGCTCCATCCGCCTTTAAGCTTGTCGATCGCTGTTGTCTACTTTGGAAGCCGAGAAGGAGACCTTCGTAGACTGTCCAAACGATTGCTGAACTAGCTCCTTTTCGGGCTATACGTAAACTCACACCAGAGAAGAAACCGTTGATGCCGTGTTCCTTTTTCGTTTCAGTCGGGGTTGGTTACGTAGAATACGATTCAGTCAGGTTTTGCTCGTTGAGTATACAACAAGGTGAACTGAAGAGACGTACTTTGTAGATTAACGAGGACGATTTGCGAACTGTCGGATGCAGATCTGGTAAGACTTGCATTTTTGTCTGAGTAGAAAAAGATGAACAAAACATCGTCGGTTAGATCAGCAGGATCCGTTGTATGCCTTTCTTCCATCAGACTGCAAAGATGAATATAAAGGATGATAGGGTGGTTTGAAACTCACTTTGATACAGTCGGCAGGGGCAGTCGCCAGGGTGGCTAATGTTGCGGCCGACACGCCTAGATATCCGAAACGGAAAGCAGAAGGCGAATAGAAGAGGAAAAGAGTGAGAACAACGCAGAGAAACGGAGTCGATTCATCAGAGCCAGGAGCAGAACATTGGGCTAACCTGACAAACTGTGGATTATTGGAGCGGGGATCCCTAGTTCTGGTCTTGAAGCAATCAATGTATCTGTATAGTGTTCCCATCCCCGGGAAGAGAGAGAAACACGTAGACAGACACAGAGTTTGTCAGTAAAATACACGAAGACCTAAAGAAAAGAAGAAACGAAAACAACAACAACTAATAGATCCGGGCATGAAGAAATCATCTTAAAGGACAAAAGTGAGAAGAAGCGGAACGTCGTACCTGCTATCATTTTTGCTTCTTCATAAAACAAAACATACAAGCCCGCATAGGGAGCGTCTCTTATGGCCGTTGCGGTGAAACCTCTGAAGAGACCAGGGATACCCGATTCGGCATATATCGACCGGAAAGCTTGCAGCATAGACGAGTAGTTGTATAGATTGCTCTGATCGGATTGGTATCATCGTAAGAATGATGAAGAAGTAAAAAACATATACCAAGAAGTTTCTTCAGGTGAGCGCGCGCACGGTGTATGAATGGAAACAGGTCTTATACTCGAAGAAGAGAGTAAAGAGAACGCGTTTCCTCCGATGACTAAAGTAATGGAAGAACGACAGTTGGACGAACCTCGTATCTTGCTTTCAACACCGTTACGGGATTCAGCACGAACCCAACTCCAGCTCTAGCTATTGCGCCCGCTAGCAGGTTCCCTTCTCTTGATAGCTTTACCAAGCTTGATGATGATTTCGGTGATGATGTTGTTGTCGCTGTCGACGAAGAGGACTGCACATGTGGTGTCGAGACAGAAAAATAGCCAAGGGTGGAGAGACCGGCTCGAATCTCTGAAAGGGTGTAAAAGTAGACAGCCACACCGGGAACGTTCCTTCAGGAGCACGACAGAGGAAAGAAGGAGCAGCAGACAACGGCACAACGATCGGGCGATTGAGAAGAAAGGAGACAGTCGTATGAGCCTCGAATAAGTCGAAGATACGCAATCGGACGTGCGTAGGGAACTAAAGAACTCACCTTACGATGGTCGGCGCGGTTCCTCTCCACAGTCCCAAGACGCCTCCATCTCGGATGACGTTTTTAGTCACTTCCCATGTCTTTCTAGCAGAACGTGGACCCAGCATGGTCGAGACCCAGACACATAAAGTTCGGACGCGCGATCGAGGTTGTCGAAGTAGAGAAAAGCGAACATGAAGAAACGACAAAGAGGAGAGTGCGTTTGTAAAGTCGTACATTTCTACGGGATACGATCGATCACCACAGAAAGGTATCGGAGAAGGAACTAAGAACGTCTACGACATTCCGAAAACTCACCTAGAACTATGTCCTTGCTGTTGAATCCGAGTCTTCAGCAGGTCCAAGGGCTGCAATAGGACGGAAGAAGCCAGACCGGAGACCGCTCCGCTGAGAAGATGATCGGCTGCTGAGGAGGTCTTGGAAATTGTTGGCATTCCTGGTGGAGGATAGGAAAAGAGTAGTCTGAACGATTCAAGAGTGATCAGAGCCTGTCAATATGGTTGGAACGGACGATCGAGGTAGATAAATCAATGAGAGGTCCTAAGGAAGAGAGTCGATCCACTTAGTGTACGTGTGTATAAGGTGTGTGTGTTAATCCTGAATTTTGAGGAATTAGTTCTCAATATCTACTAATATATTACGTCAGCTCTGCAGGACTCTCCCAGACCAGGACTCCTGCCCGGCCTCGGCTCCGTTTTCTTGCCGTCTTCCGTTTGGCGTTTCAACCTACCGCTTGGTCATCATTCTGCCCGTTTGTTATTGTACACGCTCATTCATCTTACAATATAGATAGAGCGTAGGATTGGATCAAGAAGAAATATGATTTAGGAAAAAAGGAAGTTCAAGGCGGCCGTCAGAAGACGTTACTTGTGCTTTACAACATTAGACCCAGAGGGAACGATAAAAGAACAAAAATACACATCAAGAACAGTACAGAAAATCCTAACAAATTCTAAGGTAAGCTCTTCTCATATTCGACTGACTCCCGCATTCCCTCGTTAATCAATTTCCGTGTGGCATCCGACACCTGAGTCAAAGGGGATCGAACGGCACCTCCCAACTTCAGGTTCTTACCCGTCGGGTCGGTCGCAAACTGATCAAGCGCGTATTTTGTTCCGGGAATACCCTAATTATTTGCGAGATTTAATTTTGCAGATACATAATGAGCAATCGACTTGTCAGATGCAGGCCAACTGACTGAAGAATAGGAAAGAGACGAACAGCTTTAACGATGATCCAATCCGCTTGGCTGACCAAATCCTGAAGCTCCTGAGCAGCTCGAAGATCCTCAACCTTACCGGAGGAGAGAGCCTTAGTGGAAAGCTGGTATAGCTTGGCGATCGTCTTGGGAATGATGTTACCACTGATGATGAACAAGCGGATTAGTCAGCGAAAGAAGTCAAAGATGGAGGTACTCTCTCAATCACAAAAGTAGCTGAGGACATACGTTCCGGTGATACATCCATCTCCTCGGGCAACGAGCGAAGGAAGAAGGTAGTCCGTGAACCCAGGCATAACAAGGAAAGGAGTTGGGTGCCGCTTCTTGTACTCTTCCGTCTGAACGTACTTTGAAATTCTAGCACCTAAGTGTGAGATTGCCCAGTTTTTATTAACGGTGACAACGATAAGAAACAATCAGTCTTCAGTCCCACATACAGACTATGGTTTCGAACTTTTGCCTTCAAAATAAACGCAAGCGCTGCTTACCTTTGCCAATACCTGCACACGTCAGCTTGACACCAATGATGTTCTGATGCTCAGATAATGCGATAATCAGATCCGAGTCAAGGTCGATCCCAGCAGCCGCTCCAGGAAAGTTGTAGATCATCACGGGCAGAGGCGACTTGTCAGCAACCTCAGTGAAGAAGTCGTGGAGAGCCTGTCGATCCTTGCCCATCACGAAGGAAAAGTATCCTGGAGCAATGACGATACTATATGCATTGGAAGCAGCATGTGCAAGGGAAATAAAAAGTCAGTGCCCCGGCTAGATTTTGTGATAGCCTTGAGACGGTCAAGTGATAGATCAAGATACGAACGTGAAGTCGGCTCCAGCCTTCTTAGCATCCTCAGCGAGTTTGATGGATGCCCGGGCCGAACCGGCTCCGGTTCCGACCAAGAGAGGAATGCTGTTCAACCCAGCCTCATCTAGCGCGCTACGGGCAGAAGAGATAATCTCCATTCGCTCTTCCGAGTTTAGATGGGAAGCTGTGTCACAATGGATCAAAAGAAACAACAAGTTGTTATAGATGATGATCTGTATTGAACTTAGTATGTGATAGACGGTAAAGCGTACCTTCTCCGTTGGTTCCCATCAAGACCTGAGTAATAGAGTTGCGCATACAGGTTAGTCATGGCCGAGTCTAGCTCCCGATGGAGAAACGTGCAAAAGAAGAAAAGTATAAAACGGATAGGTCGATAAAAAGACTCACAATGCCCATTCCAGCCTTGGCGATTCGAACGACACCAGCCTTCAAGGCCTCGATATCGACGTCACTATTTTCAGGCTTGAAAGGGGTGGTAAGGGGAACCAAAACCTTTATACACAGAAAAAATGGACGATCGGAAATGCCAGTGATCAGTTGCTGTCCACGCATCTCTTCGACTCTTTCAAGTCAAATTGATCCACTCATGTAGGAGTACCATGCGATGAAGAAGATGATTGTTCGATAGACTTACACCAGGAGTAAATGCTCGAGAAACCATTGTTACTTGTAATTTGGTACAGTGGGTGTTTTTACTTAAGATCAAGAGATGAATGAGAGAAGAAGTCTAAGGATGGGGAAGAGTGCAGAGAGAAAAGAAAGAAAGCGAGGGCGGGCTAGACGCTTCTTAAGAGCTTGTACACTCGGCATATCAACGACCCGTCCGGGCGGCCGGTCCGGTCTAACCGAAACTCATCACGTGATTCGGCTATAGGCGGCGTCTCATCTCTACTTAAAGATATCCGACCACATCCACTGCCTGGGCTTAGGGAGTACTCATACATCTCACAGTCGCCATCTCCGTATACTTATCGTTCATCTATTCTCGTTCTTCTCTACTCTGATACCCGTATCAAACACATAAATACAATGGCGCCTCTGGAAATTCTCATCTTTGGTCTTGGCGGTATCGGAGCCGTCTACGCGCTCATCCTTTCTCAACCAGAACTCAAGGACGTATGCCGAGTTCATGTGGTCGCTCGATCAAACCTCGAGCATATCCAGGATCAGGGATTAGACTATGAGAGCATCAAGTTCGGTACTGTCAAAGGTCTTAAATTTGCTGGAGGTTTGTTCGCGTTTTAATTCAAAATTTTCTGTTGAGTCGACGTTGAGTTGATCCGGTGTGTTCACTCTTTCTTTCTCCTGGGGATGATGTGACCAGCTTATAGAACACCCGAAGAAGCTCACACGGCTGTACCTAAGTTTGACTATGTCATCTGTATGCACCCTCTCTAGTCCTACTGATACTGTATCTTCTCTGTCATGACTGCTTACCCAACTTTCGATCTGCTCTAGGCTGCAACAAAGCGCAACTATCGGCTACGCCTTCTCTCGAGGAGATCATTCAGCCGGCGGTCACTCCCGATCATACTGCCGTGATGATCGTTCAAAACGGCGTAGGCGCCGAGAGTCGTTCGTAGCTTCCTGTATGTTTGTGCCTATGCCCAGATATACATATATACTAACCCAACGCCTCTAAACGTTCGCAATCGGAACTCTTAGCCCTGAAGAAGGCCTTCCCGACCAACCCAATCCTTACAGCTGTCACTTGGATTGGAGCTTCCCAACCGTCAGCAGGACTCATCAATCACAACAACTTACCCTCACCATGTATGCAATTCGGTCCTTTCTATGGGGACAATGGAGAAGACATCGGAGAGCTTGAAAGCGCGAAAATACTGCAAGATGCGCTGGAAGCCGTCGATGGCATAGGGGCTGAGGTTGTGGTAGATATGCAGACAGAGAGATGGAAGAAAGTCATCTGGTTCGTCTCTAATTATTCAGTTTATCCTGCTCAAGAGAAGGAATGAGAACACTCATGAGTTGGATTGCAATTTTCTGTGTCGGATCGGATGGGTTTTATAGGAATGCAGCTTGGAACAGTACCACCGCCCTCGTGCAGTACAACACAGCCAAATTCATGGCCGCTACGCCTTACTCGGAGGATCTCTGCCGAAACCTAAGTATGTTGGGCTCTATTCTCACCTTCCCTCTTCGGAAAAGTGTGCACTGAAATATCTTTGCCGTCGACTTCATTTACAGTGAAGGAAGTGGTAGCTGTGGCCCAGGCGCTAGGACATAAGGTTCCCGACTCGGAGGTGGACGTTCTGATGAATCGATGTACGCGTTATTTTCATCTTGACCGATACTGTCGTGGTTTGAATGTGCTGATCACCTTCTTGTTGATATTTGCCTCAATAATCGACCCTATCAATTGCCTACAACACTATAGGCAAAGCTCACAAAGAGGGATTAAATTCTTCGATGATGGCCGACGTCGCCAACGGATCCCAAACCGAAGTTGAAGGTCCGTATAAAATATTTCCCTCTCGTTTTCCCTCCAATCTTATCTCATTTGAAGAAGTATAGACTAGCCCTGAAACTGATTATTTGGATTTGTCGCAAATATTAACACTCACAGTCATCCTCGGAACACCTCTCCGAGAGGCGAAACGACTGGGCATGTCCGTTCCGATTTTGGAAACACTGTACTGTTGCGTCAAAGCGGTTGACCTGAGAAACGCCGATCGAAAATAGTATGAACCAAACAACGATTCTTCACCCTGTAGATCTTAGTTTTCATGAAGGCGGATTTTTTATTCTCTATCCGTGCAGAAGAGAAGAGATCCTTCGTCCATCATTGTATATAATGAATTGTTATTATCCCTTCTTTACGTTTTTACAAATCGGGACGAAATTAATATAATAAAGGACAATGAGTTTAGAAATGGTGATAATTCATCTCATTAACGAACGACAGTCTAGATACAACATAAGTTTTGTTACACATGAGAAACAGACAAGAAAAACCAATCGAATCATCACGCTTAGCGAAATAGAGGTACAGATCATAAAGATCGTTTCGTTCCACCCATCCGTCTCTCGTTCATTTGGGGTCCTTTCTACGTCCTCATTCATCTCAGGTCTTGAAAATCGATGATTTACCTAGAGTTACCGACCCCGTAATTCGTTCCCCAAAGTGGATGTCCAGGACCTGTTAAAGGATGAAGTTGGTGGTTGGAGGAACCGAATGGAAGAGGCGGTAGTTGCTGCTGCTGTGAAGCATGTGGATGGTGTGCCTGGTTAGGGGGAACGGAAGGTAGAGGATTTAGAAATGAATGGGGGAGATAGTTGGATCGAACGGGTTCGATTGGTTTACTTCCTCCGGCGGGGCGCCAAGTTGTCGATGACGATACGGACGTAGAGAGTGGACGATGGGGAGGGTCGACCAGAAGACCTGATTGGGAGCCAGACGGTGTATGTGAAGGCTGTTGGTGATGACGATGGGCAACATGATGGTGGTGTGGATGCGACTGAGTGCTCAGAATATGTTCGTGATGCGACGGACTGATCGAGTATGGCTGCTGCTGTTGGTGTTGAGATTGGTAAGGTTGATGCTGATAGGGGTGTTGGTTTGGTCGCTGTTGTTGCTGCTGCTGCTGGGGAACATGCGACAACAAACTCCGATTATCACCCATACTGGAGAAGCTCACGTACGGGTTCAAGTGAAACGGATGAACACTTGGATGGTCCTGCGTCGAGAGGGTCACATTCCTTGATGATCCAGATGACCCCGACGAGCCACCCTGTGGACCGACCGATTGGTGTGTAGATTCTTGGTTAGCTGACTGACCCGGAATCCAGTTCAAAGGTGAAGGAAAGAAATGCTGGGGATAGCCACCCGGGAGAGACATGTTTGGATAGGAACTTGGACCATAGTGAGGCGACGGGTAAGGTAGATGAGACGATCCTCCTCCTAAGTAATAAGAGGCCGGCTCACGAGAATGAGGGTCATTCCAAGGGTGAGCTGAGGGGGGTATGACAGGAGAAAGAGGAGCGTTGGATGGAAAGATCGGGCCAGACGAGGGTTCCATCTTGACAGGTCGGATAGGCCTGATATCCGAAGAGGATGACGAGGAAGAAGGAAGAGTAGGCGCAGAAGGGGGAGGTGGAGCTGGCATACCAGCAGACCGTGAGGGTGGCTTGGAAGTAGAAGTAGATTTTCCCGCTTTCGATTTTGGTTTTCCAGATGGATCCCTTGTCCTTGAAGGTTTCGCCATGGGTAGTGGGTATGAGCCGGAGTCCCGGTTCGATCGATAATCCACCGCGTCTTGCTCTCTCTTCTCGGCTTCGAGCCTTTGAGCCTCTAAAACGCTCATCGCTCGCTGTCTCTCCCATTCCTGCTCCTCTAGCTTTCTCTCGGCTTCCTTAGCCTCCTTGGCCTCCCACTCTAGCTGGGCTCGAATCCGTTCTTCCTCTTCCCGCTTCATTCTTTCCTCTTCCTGTCTAGCTCCGATCAACCGAAGTCGTTCTTTCTCTTTTTCAGCTCTACCCAATCCGAGTTTGTTCAAATCAGACTCTATATCGTCTGGTCTAAGTCCTTTAACCCCGATGGATTCATCGTCGCTCGATTCGGGTTCCACGAGCCTCCTCTTCTTTCTCTTTTTTTCTTGTTTTTCCAGATTATCGTTTGAAAGTCGGTACTCGGGAGTATGAACAACATATCGAGGATTTGGTACCAACGGCGCTCGGCTTCCTACAGGCAAAAACCGCTCGGACGGAGGAAGAGCGGCAGTCTGGATTTGTCGATGTTCCCGGCCAAGCTTTTGAAGTTTCATGGACAGCTCGGCCTTCTCCTTGTTAAGCGTATCGAACCGGGATATCTGTTGGTTTATTGGAAAGTGTTGATTTGAAGTACAAAAGATAACATCAGAATAAATCTTGATTACCGGATATGGCCAAACACACAGAGAAAACAGCTTACGTTCCACCAGCTCCAAGTGAAACTGATATCAGCATCATACACCCTCATTAACTCTGCTTCGGCCTGTCTGATGAGATGAAAGAGAAAAATGTGTAGACCTAATCAGATTTCAAACTTCAAAGTCCAGACAGGAGAAAACTACAGAATATAATAGAGGTGCCCATACCGTTTTCGATTTTCAATCAATGTAGAGGCCCCAGTGTATCGTCTTTGAAGATCTGCCCAGCACTCCACCAGGGACTGATCAGTATTGTTCGCCACAGACTCGTAGAGCTCGTCCAACATCTTGAGTTCACTATCAGAGTTCCATTTAGATCAATTCAAAAGCAGAACAGTTAAATGGGTTCAGAAGGTCAGTGAAAACGAAGAGGAGATGAGGCAATGCCGGAGGGAAGTAATGAGGACGAACATCTCGACAAGCTCCAACCTTTCTTGCCTCTTCCGCGCCCTCAACAGTTTCATCTCTGCCGCATGTAGAGCTTTCTTCGACGGCTGTCCTGCCGGCGTTGTCTCTCTTGACGCTTTTGGCTTCGATGGTACGACTGACGTGGGAGCAGGTTTGGTTGACCCGTTGGTTAACAACGCGGGAGTGGACGTATGTGACCCTGAAGGCCACAAGGATCAATGATTATGGGATCACCAGGGGCGACATCAAGATACGAGGATGCTTTTTGTCAGAACACCTTACAGAAGAGTCGAGAGGCGTACCCTCGAAGACTCGACGAGAAACACAAACAAACTAACCATCTGAAAACGAATTCGGCTGAACCAGTACAATCTTTGGAACAATTCTTTTGAGCGGATTAAAGGAGGATTCAACTGAGTCAATCTTTGATAATGATGACGGTGATTCTGATGATGGTGGGGGAGGGGCCGATGAAGGCACATCCGTTGCTTTTATCGGACTAATAATGCTCGCCCTTTCTGCGTTTGTCCTCAATTCTGATACATATTCTTTTCCCTCGTCGTTTTGAGCGCCGTCTACCAAGGTTTTTGGTTTCCCTACGTTCAGTAACAATTCAGTTGACTGCTCCTCCATTTTAACGTCCAACACTCCATTCGGTTGATTCACTTCCGACTGACCATCCGAGAGACTCGGACCGCTGTTATTTAGAGAGACAGTGGATGAACGAGGCGCTCCCGACGGCCATCTACCACCTCCATTTCCCTTCCTCCGACGATCAACCTTTACAGGAGAAGTCGATCGTGGCCCAGTGTTGTTGGAGGAAGTCGACGACGAATCGACGGAGGCTCCTGGTGAACTAGATCGACTCCGGCGATTAGGGCCTTGAGCGGAGGTCGGTTGTATTGGAGAGTGAGATATTCTTCGAGTTCGTTTTGATCCAGAAAAGGAGTCGATATTGAATTCGGATAGTGGGACAGATCTTTTGCTGGTCGACGATGATGACGATGAAGGTGAAGAAGATGACGATGGCGATGACGCTACAGCTGCTGACGTCAACACTGATGCTGAATTTGATTCAATAGCAGGAGACAGCTCATGATCAACCGAAGCTGAACATGACACAGGAAGAGGCGAAGTGAGAGTGTGTGAACGTGAACGTGAGCGCTGTCGGGTAGAAGGTATGGATGGTGTGGGAGAGGGAAGACGACCTCTCGGTGAATTGGCACGACCACGAGGCAGTGGGAGAGCGTTTTTGCGAGTGGTAGGCACAGGCGCGAATGCAGGAATTGTTTCACCGGGCGCAGCAGCCGGTTCGGTCCCCGGCGGGGCGAGCGACTTTCGGGTGGAAACAGACATTGGCCTCGTCGGTTGGTATTCATGCTCTGTATAATCTTCGTCGTCTTCGTCCTCATCATCATCTTCATCTTCTTCCTCGGAGTCTTGATCTGTTCCATCGGAAACATCCAGTCGAGAGGCAGTTTCTGTATCAGAATGAGATACCTGATGAATTTTTCCTGTGTCTGTCTGGACACGTTCAGGCTTGAACATCAGTCTGATGCCTTGTTGCCCGTTCTGTGCAAAGGGCTTTGGATGTATTCTGATGGGAACCTGGACGATGTCAGCCTGTCTGACTTTTCTGGATGGCGAGGAGAGCGGGCTAGGTGATCTTGGAAGATCCTCTCGGAGAGAGTCGTGAGGATGAGGATGTACAGAGTCGTGTGGTGAGGATGACGGGACGAGAATATTAGGGAGTGCACTGATAGCCGAAGAAACGTTCGAGACAAGTCCTTGGGGAGTCGACATGGTTGCAGAGTTTGACAAGGTGGTGATTGACATTGGCTGGGGGAGGAACAAAGAAACACGGATTTAGATGTTACCCAGTTTATGTGTGCAGATACGTATGACACACCATGCGTTCAGGCACATACAGAAGAGTAGAGGCAAGATCAGTCACGATACACTTAGTGTTATATGATTAATGAGAAGCTTTTGATTACCGTCGGTGAGGTGTGTTTAAACAGGCGTCTTCTTTTCGAACAACGTGGCGTTACGGAATTTAAATTTCAGAATATGTCGGTCGAGGGTATGCAAATATTAGGAAACTATGAGGAACCAGATGTTGTTAGTGATAATCCAGATCAAGAGGAGTGGGAAGGACAAAAAGGAGCATACGGTCAACCACAAAAGTGATCACCGGAGGGCGAGTGTACGTCTAGAGATCGAGAAGAGGCAAGAGGATGCTTCTAGATCGTTGAGCATTCAATGGTCTAAATCCAATTGAGACAATGAGTCTCTCCTTCAAACCAGATACTCACCAAGTGATACTGCTACGAGAACTTTGGGTTGTTGAGACGTTTGGGTGAGAACAACAACTGAAGCTACAGTGTCCGATCAAACTGTCGACCGAGGCACACAAATCAACAATGTATAGAAGAAGATGTGTGTGAAAGAGACGACTGAGAAAGAGCAAATGAAAATTAGGATCAATTTCTATTCATTACGCTCCAGAAAAATGTAGAGATTCTTGAGACGGAAATAGAGAAAAACGATGTTGACAACTAATGATACGAAAAGAAGGATCTTCATCGATCGGTTGAGATGGAAACAACTGAACGAGACTTACTCAGAAGATGGAGGCAGGGCTAGGGTGGAAGTGAATTGATCGATGTGCGTGTATGAGAATAAGTAAATGCGTGTGTCTGAGAAGGTTTATCGAGCGTTCCTAAGTTAGTCTGATCGGAGTAAGGGTTTCTAGGCTCGGGCGGGCGGGAGGGCCTAACGGGATATAATAAGATGATATTGTTTTTTTCTTTCTTTTCCTTTTCCCCCGGCGAGCAAGAGGGGCCAGAAGCAGATCCGTCTATCCTGCGGGTGCGTGTGCACAGGAAAGAAAGATCTGCCCCTTGTTTCGTGCTTCACTCTCCTCCGTCGCTGGCGTCCCCAGTGAATGTCGTGTACTGACCCCGGGTAGCCAAGTCTCCGATCAGGTCCTTCCGCAGCATCAAATCAATTTTCTGGTTGGCCCTGGCTGAATCTATGTTTCTCGCGTCGCCAAACGATCTCTCCACTCACTGCAAGGGCTGAAGTCCTCTTTGCCCTCTGCTTCCTACCCTCTGCATTTCTTTCTCTCTCTTTCTCAATTACTTGAACTCGTCATTCTTATTCTCTCCTCTCAACTTGTGATCTATTCATATCTTTGAATCCTCTGTCCTCTAGTTTGGTATCTTTATCAAGTTCATTGTTCTCTGTATCTTTACTCGGTTGTATCCGAATGAAGGGTAGACAACCGATAGTTTGATAAGGTGCTCAAAATGACAGAACGTGTATCGATTCTAAAAAACTTGCTTTGTAGCAAGCCATCGTTCGGGAATATAGAAGAAGAAAAATTAGAAGAAAGAAAAGAAAAATAAGAAAACACAAAGAAAGAAAAAGTCACAACCACGCGTGAAGACGATAAAACTGCCGACAGAAGCGTCATTAACGAACCAGGAACTTGGGTAGTCACTCGGCTCCTGACGTAAGCGATCCTGGTCTAGGCCCGATCGGACCGAGACGATACTCATACAACGTCACTCTGCCCTTTTCTCAGCTCTCCTCCTAACCTGGTCTCGGCTCGATTCCATCCTGAGTTGAACGTTCTCATCTCGACTTTACAACTCTCTCTTCTCCTTCTTCTTCTTCCTCTTCTTTTCTACTCCCATCCTCATCTTCATCCTCACCCACAGTTCCCTTCTCACTCTTTCCTCTGATCACAAGTCGTGTATCCCTCGCTGTTGTGTCACTTTTCATTGTATACTTGTTGTTTCACTTCTTTACCTGTCCCTTCCCATCTCTACTCTAATCTTTGATACCTTTCACCAACCACTCTTTCTTCTTCCTCGAGCAATCTTCACAACATGGCCAAGAAAGTTTCTAAGAAAGTATCTCCCAAGGTTGCACCATCCCTTCCTGTCACAGTCGCTCCTCCGACTGTCAACACCGTGCAGGCCGCCCCCGCCCAGGTCGCTTCTTCACCTGGCGAAGCCATCTCTGCTACATCTGCCCTGAAGGCTGTTTCTGTCGAAGAAACGACCAGATCATCCACTCGTGCACAGGCCAAGCCTCAGTCAATCTCGATCCCAGAGCCGACTGTTCCAGTAGTCACCAAAGAGTCCATCTCGGTCAGAACCCCAGCAGACGAAGGGATTTCCTTCTTCGAAGGAGGTGTCGGCAAGGATGAGGGTGACATTCAGGTTTGGGAGTTGGCCCTCGAGCCTGACGGAAGCCCCTCAAAGGAGAAGTCTGTAAGTACCTTTCGTCCGCGTAGCCCTGTCGCCTTCAGCACCCCATTCTCCATGTATTGTATGCGCGTGGAACTTAATCGATTGCTCTGCGTTTGGTCTCCTCATCTGTTTCCTCGTACGGCCTCCAGTACATTCGACTTCCTCCCCCTTACCCCAAGCCCTACGTGCTTAGGATCTCTCTTGAGCCTGGAACGCCTGCTACTAGGAACGGAGTCATCAAGTCTGACTTTCCCCTAGATGGTGGTCGGTTTGAGCGAAGCAGGTGGGCTGAGCGGAAGTAAGTCATTCGACGTTCTATTTGGATACCATTCGTCAGTCTATGCGATCAGCACACCTTACCACTTTTTCTACACTTGGGACAAAAGGCTTCCCATCGACTTTTCTAAGCCCGTTCAGATAGATCGTTAGTTGCTTTTTGTATTCCATACGATGTCTTCCATGGTAGGCTGTGGCCAAACGCATACTAACTCACTCAACAGTTCCAATCTCCCATTCGGGGTCGTTTGCCTACTTTATCGAACATGACGGACCGATTGACGAGAACGAGCCTTCGGCCCCTCGAAAGCGAATCCAATCTACGAAAGGATTCTTTTCGGTTGATCCAATTATTCTTCTTCCCCGACGAAGCCCTATCCTATCGAAAGAGTTCATTGTCGAGCCTGACGGCGGCGCTGTTCCGCCTCCTTCGAACGCCCAGTTATGCCCGTTGGATGGGCTTGCTGTCCTTAGCGTGATCGCCAAGTGGCAGGGAAACATTAAGAAATGGGGACCTTACCTTGATGAGGCTTCCAAAAGGGGTTACAACATGCTTCACTTCACACCTCTCCAATTAAGGGGAGAGAGTGGTAGTCCGTACTCTATCCGAGATCAGCTCAAGTTTGACCCAGCACTCTTCTTTGAAGGAAAGGGCCAGCCAGGCGATGGTGTCCAGGAGATTGGCAAGATGATCACCGAATGCAGAGAAAAGTATGGGTTGTTGAGTCTGACAGATGTAGTGTTGAACCACACCGCAAATGACAGTCCTTGGTTGGAGGATCACCCAGAGTCTGGTAAGATTATCTGCAATAGACTTGCTTTCTATCATGGTACTGATTGACACCATTTTCCATGATTACTAGGTTACAACGTGGTCAACTCTCCCCATCTCGCACCTGCTCTTGAGCTGGATACTGCCATCATCGAACTCTCTGGACGTCTCGCTTCCCTGGGAATCCCTACAATCATAAACTCGGAATCTGATCTCAATGCACTTGCTTCCGCTGTAGACAGGGTGATCTCTGATCTCAAATTATACGAGTACTATGTGTTCCACGTTGCATCCCATAAGGAGGAGCTCGCTCAAGCGCTCGAGTCTGTAAAACCCCAAACTTGGGAGGGTCCTTCGCTCCAGGGAAAGTCCATAGAGGAGCTTGCCTCAATTCTCAAATCAGTAAAAGGGGCAGTCGAGGGACTTGGAAAGTTTGCTAAGAGAAACGGCGTGAGGGTTCCGGTGGAGGTTGCTCTTGGGTTTGTTCAGGCGGCCTTTGGAGACGCTGGAGACAGAGTTGATCGATGGGCCAATGTATTGAACGTGGCCAACGTCGATCTTTACCAAGAATACAACTCTGACAAGACCGCCCAGAAGGATAACATCGTGTCGAGGGCAAAGTACGAGCGGTTGGAGAGTAACGGACCTCGAATGGGAGAGATCTCTACTAGGTCAGTCTTTTGAAATTAGTCCTCCTTGATGAATTGTTTCCAATGACAATGATTCTCTTCCCACAGATCGCCTATTGTCGGATCGTATTTCACCCGTCTTCCCTTAAACGATACGACCAAGAAGCACGATCCTGCTTCTCTTGCGCTCGCCAACAACGGTTGGATTTGGGATGCTGACCCCCTTGCTAACTTTGCTGAGCAACCTTCCAAGGCATACCTCCGACGAGAAGTCATTGTTTGGGGAGATTGTGTCAAATTGCGATACGGAAAGTCTCCCGAGGACAACCCGTTCCTCTGGAAATTCATCACGCAGTACTGCGAGCTGCTTGCGGGAATGTTTGATGGGTTTCGATTGGACAACTGCCATTCGACTCCATTGGAAGTCGGAGTCCACATGATTGACGCTGCCCGAAAGAGAAATCCCAACCTCTATGTGGTCGCGGAACTGTTCACTGGAAGTGAAGATCTGGACCTGTTGTTTATCAAGCAGCTCGGAATCAACTCGTTGATTCGAGAGATGATGAACGGGTTCCATCCCAAAGAACAATCTCGACTACTCTACCGGTTTGGTATCGATAAGCCTATCGGTTCTATGGATGGAGTGTGCCTCAGTTCTCCTGCAATGCTTCCATCTCCCACCGGCAAGGGTCCCTCTCGACCCTGCGTTGTGTCCCCCATCTTTGGTTCCAATCCCCACGCGCTAATCATGGATGTCACCCATGATAATGAGTCTCCTCTTGACAAGCGATCGGGTGAAGATGCGCTGAGTACCGGAGCGCTCGCTACATTTGCGGCTGCTGCTATTGGCTCCAACAAAGGGTTTGACGATCTGTACCCAAAGCTTTTGAATCTCGTGACGGACACGAGGTTGTACGATGTTGGAGGAGAGGGTGTCAACCGAGGAATCGGAAAGATCAAAAGGTTATTGAATCATCTGCATACAGAAATGACTCTGGATGGATTCTCAGAAGGACACGTCCATCAAGAAAATGATGTATGTCTCCTCCTTATTCTGTCTTTATCTTCTCTTGCAATGAGTGGGGTAAGCTTGCAATGCTGACGATTTATCCGGGGGTATTTCGAACGAAAGTACATCGTCATTCATAGAGTTCATCCTAAGACTCATAAAGGATATCTTCTCATTGCTCATACTGCGTTCAATAAGAATGACTTGCAATCAAGAGGATATGGTTGGTTTTTTCTCCATCATGCCTCTGTAAAAATTATTCCCTATTGCTCACTGTTCTTTGTGTCACTATCCGAAGTCAACCCCATCAAGCTTTCTCGTACCACCACAAAGTACATTACCGGTGCTTCTATCAAAATCCATTCATATGAGGATCCCAAGGATCCCAAGACCCTTAAAGGGATGCCTTCCACGTTGAACGAGGTTCCCGCACCTCATCAAAGAGATGGGTATGATGATCAGGGCGCGTTCACTGAGATCATCGTCCCGGATGAGTTCCCAGCAGGATCGATTATGGTGTTCGCAACCGACATGCCAGGACTATCGGGAAACCTCGACGCGGTGTGCTTGGAAGGAGCGGACGAAGCAATGAGCGAATTGGATCTTGTTGATCTGAATGTGATCCTTCATAGAACTGATGGCGAGGAGCGTGATGCAACCAGTAAGTTAGGATAGAATCTAATCTTAAATTGACAATAAATTGACTAGCTTGTCATGCTTTTGGCGTATACCACCGACTGCTCCTTGATCTAGATGGAGATGGTGCATACACTATCCCAGACTATGGTACTCTGGTTTATTGTGGTCTGCAAGGCTGGATGGCGCCCCTCAAGCCAGTTATTCGATACAACGTATGTAATCTTAGGTTTACCAGTCCGTCTTCTGCTTCATCATTTTGACTTCATCGTTGTACCATTATATCGTTATAGGATCTCGGAGCTCCTATCTGCAATCACCTACGACACGGGGCTTGGGCGCTTGATTACGTTGTTGAGCGACTAGAAAGGTGAGTATCATTTCTAATCGATTATTGGATAAACCGTACTATACTCATCGTGGCTTGCTCTATATACTACTCATGTTCAGGCAAGTATCAGCCTTGCCTCATCTATCCAAGCCGGCCGCTTGGTTTAAGCATCGATTCGACGTCATCAAGAACACAGTTCCGTCGTTCCTCCGACCTAAGTACTTTGCAATTGTGATGTACGAGGCCTACAAGGCTGCCAGAAGAGCCGTCATCGACCAATGCACCAATTTCATCTCGTCCGGCCACTCATTTACTCATGATCTGGCGCTTTGTGCCGTTCAAATGTACGGCCTAGTACATAGTGCATCCATCGACCCGGGAACGCCAGTTCCGTCGCTCGCTGCGGGGCTTCCTCATTTCTCGACCAACTGGGCTAGGTGCTGGGGACGAGATGTTCGTGTTCCTCTCCTCCACTCTTTGTATATAACCCCTACCGAAGAACTTACCAAGTGCTGGTATCGCTCATTTGTTAGGTATTCATCTCCCTCCGGGGTCTCTTCCTAACCACAGGCGCATTCCCAGCCGCTCGAGATCATATCTTAGCCTTTGGATCTGTTCTAAAACATGGTTAGTTGACACATACGGCTCGTTCTTATGTGTCTTGGTTCTCAATGATTTTCTTGTTGGCGTCAGGTTTGGTGCCCAACCTTCTGGATTCCTGCCGAACTCCCCGATACAACTGTCGAGATGGACCTTGGTGGTTCATCGAAAACATCCAAGACTATGTCCAGAAGGCCCCCAATGGAATCGCCATCCTCTCAGATACAGTTAAGCGACGTTTCCCGGCCGACGACACCTGGGTCGCTTGGGACGATCCTAGGGCCTACTCTTGGTCCAGTACGGTCGCCGAGTTGATTCAGGAGATATTGCAACGGCATGCATCTGGGATCAAGTTTAGGGAGTACAACGCCGGACCCAACCTTGATATGCAGATGGATGATCGAGGTTTCGATCAAGAGATCTATACTGATTGGAAAACCGGATTCATCCACGGCGGAAACCGATACAACTGTGGAACATGGCAAGACAAGATGGGAGAGTCCGCCAAGGCTGGCAACAAGGGCCTCCCCGCTACTCCCCGAGATGGTGCCCCTGTCGAGATTACCGCTTTGCTGAAGAGTTCCCTTCGATGGGTCGCTTCCCTTTCCAAGGCTGGAAAGTTCCCTTTTAAGGGTGTTGACGCTGAGAGTAAATAACTTTTTCTATAGTGAACCGAAAGTAAATTCCTGTGTATCGAACTGACAACGAGTGATATTATTTCACAGTTGCTGGAAAGAAAACCTTTGTTACCTATGAAACATGGTCCGATCTCATCCAAGAGTCGTTTGAATACAATTACTACGTTCCATCGGGTAAGTCGTTGCCACCAGATGATATTCCTTAACGACACAGACAGACTGACCTTTCAACTCTTCAGATCCCGCTGAGGACTCTGAATACAACATCAACCCGAGTATTGTCAACCGACGAGGTATCTACAAGGACGTCGTAGGCTCTGGCGAAGGACGAGAATGGTCTGATTACCAGTTCCGATCTAATTTTCCTATCGCCACGATTGTCGCCCCCGAGTTGTTCACTCCAGAGAAAGCACTTGGTGCGCTTCAAATGGCCGACAAGCTTCTTCGAGGTCCTCTCGGTATGAAGACGCTCGATCCCGGAGATTCTCAATACCGGGGCGATTATGACAACTCGAATGACTCCGACGACCAATCTGTGGCCAAAGGATGGAACTACCACCAAGGACCTGAATGGGTATTCCCCATGGGGTGGTTCCTCAAGGCTTATCTGATGTACGACTCTAAAGTCGGACTCGGCAAGAAAGACCCGTCAGAGAGTTTGCACTACGTTTCAGAGATCTTGTTAGAGCACCGAAGGCATGTGGCAACCGACGCTTGGGCTGGTTTACCCGAGCTCACCAATTCGAATGGAGGACATTGCCATGATTCATGCCGGACCCAAGCCTGGAGTGCATCGACACTCCTAGATGTGTTGGAGGAGATGACCGCCATGTCATCGTAAGGCGAACGAAAAGATAGACGTAGACTGGTTTACTCTTAACTCTTTTTTTCAATTCTCTTTTTACTTGTGTTTAGTTGTTTCTTCTTCGATGTCTAGTTTGATGTGATTCACATGGTGTTCTATTTAATATCTTGCACTTTCACTGACTCCTCCAGTCCTTTTATCTGAAGAAAGAGAGTCAAACGCACGGGACAAGATAACATATAGCACAACATGACTAAGGATAAGAGGAGGAAAAAAAGACGGACGACCAGAGATCCATCACGCAGTATAGAGACACACACAGAGGAGAAGGCAAGTGAGCCAAAAGGGAAACAATGAAGGAATCTACGGGAAAAGGTGTCGACAAGAGAGATGTACTACTAATGTATAGATAAATGAGAATATACTAAGAGATCAAGATAGAATAAGAAGAGAAGAAAGAGGAGTCGATGAGAACAGAAGAAGCAGAAGTGAAGTATACAGTCAAGAAAAAAGAAAAATGATGGATGAACACACGCTTACTTGATGTAAGACAGACATAGAAAGAAAAATGACTAGCGAAAATGGATAGGAAGCAAAAGAAGGTTGAGAGCCCTCCGAGTAGATATTTATGAAAAGACAGGCACAGGATGTACTATCGGAAAGAGACGACTGAAGGAAAAAGAAAAAAAGAAAAAAAAAGGTTGGAAAACTCTTATGAAATCGACTACCTAGTTGGAGCTATTTCTCAGACGATCTCCGAAGCCGATCCCAGGTGAGAACGACCAACCACCACCGATACCAAGGCCCATACGAGGAGTCCCCATTCCACCCCAATGGCTCGCCGGACTACCTGTGTTTCTCGCGTTCAGGTGGATCAGCTCGTCCTCTACTGCTCTGCTGGAATCATATGGATCTTCCAACCGTGGAGTACCGGGTTGAAAGTCTCCATAATTTCCACAATCGCCAAATCCAAGACCGAAACCGAGGATACCCATCTCGGCTCGATGCTGAAGCATGGCCGCCCCTGCCGGAGACTGACTAGTCAGTCCGTATGTCGTCTGTGAGGCGGGTGTTCGGATATTACTCGAATTAGCTGACGATGTGAGAATCGAGGCCGATTTTGGAGTAGAAGAGAACGGTGGGGGTGCCTTCCGTGCCGAGGCGGGAGAAAGAGAACCGTGGTTGTAAGGGAAGCTGTACGGCTTGGAGAGAGGTCGCCTAGGGCTGGACATCATTGGTTGCATCCCTGGCGTCTTGTAGGCGGAAGACGACGGGGGATTCATAGCATGAGCGATCAGCTCGCCGGTCGCACTGAGTCCTCGCCTGTGACCGGATCCTCCACCGCCAGCGGCAGAAGCTTTTCGACTCTGCAGCGGACTCATGTGCGCAAATGCAGGCATCGGGTTATGATGGATCGAGCTATGAAGCGGATTATGCATCATCGATGTGGTCCATACCGAGGGTTCCTGAGATTCCTCATCGTTTGCGGTTGCTCGTAAAGAAGAGATTGGAGAGTAGACGCTATGGTTAATTGAGGTTGAAGTAGCAAAATGAGGAGACGGTGATGGTGGCGGGTGAGACTGAAGCTGCTGCTGATGATGATACGTTTGCTGCTCGTGTTGATGTTGATGATGGTGTTGGTGCTGAGATTGATAATGCGACGATTGAGATTGATCCTGGGGTGTCAACCGGACTTGATCGAACTCGAATCCGGGCTGCAAACCTTCTCCTTCAAGATCTTCCTGAGCAGGGATCATGATTCGTAGTGGGGTTGATTCTTCTCCCTCAATAACGGTGACGTTCTCCGGATCTCTCTGCGAGCTCTTGAGAAGAGCGCGATGAGCTTGAATCAAACTTGGCCGAGGCAATGTTGCCGGTCCAGGACTTGAAGACACCGGACTAGATATTGAAGGGGTCAAGTGAGGAAGACCCGACAGAGCACTAGGAGGCAGGATGGGTTGGCCACTGGATCCAATCGGCTCGTTGCTTTCAGCGAGAGAAGGGTTTCCAGAAGGTCCCCGAGATAACGCCCTTCGAGGGGTTGTAAAGTCATCTAGATCCTGATCGTGCACCTTAGAGAGCTTCTCCTTCATGGTCGAATTCGATCGGTGCGAAGGATAAAGACCGTTTGAGTGATCGGAGTAACTGCTCATATTCGACTCAAAGGAGTGTCCAAAGCCAAGAGCGGGTGATGAGGTGGAAGGGGATGAGACAAAGACCTCATGAGCCCGAGAACTGGTGGGATTGGTGGGCCATCCATTCTGGAAGTCCAATCGTGCCTTCTTTCCTGGTGGAACCGGGGCAAACGCGGGAGGCCGAGGCGGACCCATGAGGCCTGGGTCTTGCTCATAGAACACCTCAGGCTCGGGCAAACCTCGTTTGCTCTTCGAGCCTTTAGATGTAGGACCAGCAGGAGAGCCAGCTTTTCCTTTGGAACCCTTGCCTGAAGGAGGCAAAGTCCTGAAGAGAAAACAGCAACAATAGTCGACATATAAGCAAAAGAACTAGAATCTTTCTAGAATACAGACATGAAGAACTAGGTTGCACACTAACTTTTTTCTGAATCCTCCGCCTTCAAACTGTTGTTCTGTTCCTGGTTGTATGGCCCAGAGCATACCTTTCCCTTGAGGCCCTCCCTTTTCCCTCTCGACCTTGATGAAACACTTGTTCAAGCTCAAGTTGTGTCTGATTGAATTCATCCATCCTGGATCACCCTTCTTATAGAACGGATATGCAGTCGAGATCCAGGTGTAGATCTCAGCGAGTGAGAGCCGTTGACGGGGATGGGCCAAGATCGATTGACCAATCATAGCTGCATACGAGTATGAAGGCTTATCCAGGGGTCGTGGATCGGATGGGACTCCTTGAGGTAGGAGATCGCACTCTTGAATATGGCTCATATCGACGGCTATATGCATACACATGACAAGAAAGATGAAAGTATCGGTTAGTTTCCAAGACCAAGCACCACTCTGACAACAATCTTTTTTGGATAAGAAGACGTACCGATTTCGTTGTCGTTGAGGGTATGGTTGTTGGTGGTTATGTTATTATTGTTGTTGTTGCTAGTGCTGTTAATCAGACCGCCCTTCTTCTTCTTTGATTTCTTATTCTCCGAGACAGGTTGAAGTCTGTCTTTTCCCTTCTGGAAATTGGATTCCTCTTCCGCCGCTGGTTCCTCTTCCGGATCTTCCATCTCATCCTGTAGAACCCTCTGTCTCTGTTCGTCGTCATCCTCATCCCATTGGTTGGAACGAGGTATCGGATTCTTAGTCGTTCCCTCTCTTTCTGCTGCCAGCAGGCCAGCCTGTATCAAGCTTCCCATTGCACTTGGTAGGACGAACGACGGACTTGCCCAAGCGTTCGAAGGTATGTCTGAGGAGTTCGGAATCATTGAAGCCTCTCGAGGGGTCGATGATGTCTCAGACCCCTCGATGTGTGCTGGCAAGCTTGTGCTTTCCTCCCGACTAGATTGCCCAGGTGAGAGCAATCCTTCCTCAACCTCGCTTGACGATCGGATCACGACCTCTAGATCTTCCTTAGGTGACGTCGAAGCAGAATGGACGGAGAGAGGGCCAGCTGTGGACGGATTGGAAGGCGATGAATGCCAGTAGCACTCTGGCTCTGTCCGTGACAGCTCTCGACGATGGGTCAACTGATGTCGGGTAAGTTCAGCAGGAGCCCGGTACGAAGGCAGAAGCGATGGAAGCGGGCTCGCAAAAAACGGAGCGGCTGGGACGTGAGGACTGGGGATGAATGGATCAGAAAGTGTTCGCTCAATCATGTTGAGCTTGGAATTAGGGAGATATCGGCCGTCGAGCGGTGTAATCGGCAGTCCACGCTGATAATCTGGATAGGCGGGAGGTCGAGGGTAGCGATGCGAACTGAACTGTGAGGTGGAAACCAGGGCATGGTTGGAGCCCGATGGATTGGACGAATTATTGGCAGAACGTGAACAGGGCCGGGATGGAGATTGAGGATGAGGGACAGGCTGATCGAACTCATGTTGGTCCGTTGAGGGGCTTCCTTGATGTAGCGACAAAAGAGCACTGGCCGATGAGTCTCGCCTAGACCGCCACCTCCTCTGTTCCTCCTCCCGAGCGAGAACGCTTCCGTTGAGGAGATTGTCCAGCATCCCTCCCTTATCAGATTCTTCATCAATCTCGAACGACTGAGGTTCCGTTTCAGGCTCAGAGCTTGTGTCACTGAACTGGTAATCCATCAACGGTGGAGGCGTCAGCTCTTCATCCCCGCCGTTGTCCTCTCCTTCCTGGTTTGACCGGTTGAACTGTTCAAAGCTTTGTTGCTCTAGTGCCTTCTGATCGACCTCGCTCGCCATTTCAATCCCATCATTCATTTGACTCTCACTCTTTGGCTCTTCCTGCTTCTTGTCTGTGTTGCCTTCTGAGCGAGCGGGCGGAGGTGAGGAAAGCTCTCCGATGGTAGGCCTCTGTTTAAGAACGCTAGAGGAACGAGCCATGACCTGCTCTAAGGACGGACGGTTCCTGGATAGAGGAGATGAAAAGTTTCGAGGAGGTGCCTCGCCTTGGAAGTGTATAGGTACAGGTGCAGCGAGCGAGGTTGAAGACGAAGAAAACAACCCATCTACAGACCGCGTCTGGTGACCATCCAAGTAATTGGCTGCAGACTGAGAAATGGGGAAAGGGCTTGAATCCGGCATTTGACTGATGGATCGAGACTGAAGAAGTGGGGAAGGCCTGCTAACGTTGCAAGAGGCCGAAGAGGGGGTAGGTTGGTGTATGAGATGCTCGCTTGACTGGGTGGTGAGAAATCTGCTGAGATAGAAGAAGAGGAAGAGGAAGAGAAACAGGACCGTAAGTAAATCCGAAAAGAATACGCATTCTTACTCAATATCGTAGCACGTCGAGACCTACCTTTTCACCCGTTCTGGTCCAGACTCTGTATCGAATCGGGATGATAAAGCGGCGTTCTTGGATACCTCAGACGCGTTTAGCTCGCGAGGAGACGGAAGTGTAGTAACCGAGTTGGGAACAGATGTGGAGAACATCTTGATAGATCAACGCGATAGATTGAATATCGACCGAAACGCGAGATGCGGGACCGGACTAGATAGAAAGAGGCCGGCGAGTAGCGATAGCGTCGGTGATGTCTCTATGTGGAGGATAGGTCAAGTAAAACGTTAGCACGCGTCAAGTAGAAAAGGACGACAGAGGCAGTCGCGACCGGCATGAGAGGATGGGAAGGTGAAGGGATACAGGACGGACGGGCCTAGTTGAAAGAGTGAGTGTTAAGAAACCAAGGTACACCACCTACCTTGAATGCGAATCCTGAATGAAAATCAATTCTAGAGAGATGCGGAAAGGTTTGGGGGAAAGAGAACGGAGACGAGACACAGAAGGTCGTAGAACTTGCTTGCCTGCTGGCTGGAAGTAAGGATAGATGAAGACTGGATGGAGTTGTCAGGTACCTGCCCGTCTGATTTGGATAGAGTTGAGAGTCGTTCCTGGGATCGAAGAAGGTTCCAATACCGCGTTCGACTCGGTTTGGGCGAGACCTAGATGGAAGTGGATGGATGGATGTCCTTGATTTCGCAGGACTTGGAAGAGGAAGGAGAAAGGGAAGAGAGAAAGGAAAAGGGAAGGAACCGATGTGGGACGTGTCGTAGACGAAAGACGACGACGTGACGAGAGTCGACAGTCAAAACGAGGAAAGGCTAATCGTCGGTATTCGTAGACGACGGGCAAAAGGGAGAAAAGGAAGGAAGCGAAGAGGAGAAAGGGGAGAAGAGAGAAGAAGAAAAAAGGAAAACAAGAGGAAGAAAACTTGCAAACAATCGGAAAAGGCCTGGGCTAAAAGATCCAGAGTGCCTGTTCGTTCTATCTCTCGCCGTCTGGTGCCTGTGATGATGACGCGCAGTCAGGAACATAAATTCACAACAATGGGTCCTTGCCCATCCCTCACTGCGCGTTATGTCATGGGCTGGCTGTTTTGCTTGTTGTTTTCCTCTTGATCGGTTTTTCTCTTCCCTAAGCGGACAATCTCCTCTGAAGAGGAAGGATTCAACCAGCCCCCTCGCAAGTGTGTGTCCGCATCCAGACTTTGTTCGCACTTTTGTTGCCCATGTGTATGATAATTTTCAAGCGTTTTCACACGAGCTCGTCGATCTTCAACGGAAAGAAGTCATAGCGATCGTCTACTCTCCTGCATATCAGTTATATCCATATTTCGTGTGAGTATATAGAGATGCGTCCATACTGAATGGAAAAAGTAGATGGATAGAGAGGAAAGATAAGATGAAACAGAAATAAAGCAATGCTTGGAGAAGAAAGTCAACAATTAAGAAAGTATCTAATCCAAATAGCAAACTATACAGATCACACATACAACGAAACGTAGTTCAACCAGCCACAGGGCGCCTCTTCCGTATCAGACGTCAATCATCTGAGCTTCAGTTCTGGGACAACAGCAGTGACGTCGGGGGAGAAATCGTATTTGGTCTTGTGGGATCTCAATCCACAACGCCATGATGACTAGCTTTGGATGGAGGGAGTGTCCAACCTCGCTATAGACATGACTTTCAAAGATGCCTCAACTAGGAGTCTCAGAGGGCGTACACCGTCAGACCAAATTTGGTCTTATCAAGACATACCCAAGAAACCAAGCTAAGCTTGGTCAAAGGCTGATATAACAAAGACCATAATCTAATCAGGTCCTTGACCAGGAAAATAATTGACATGACACGTGATATTGCCAGGCTGTGTTTACCACCACAATTTCAACCAAACCAATTTCTTATACTCGTTCTACGCTCAATCCAGCAAACCACTCAAAGAAATCCTCTGCTTTTCAAACCTTCTGTCCCTCTCTTTCATTATAACATCACCAATAACACAAAGAACACACGGTATCAATCACAAGTGCAACATGGCCCCTAAGGATGCTCGATTTGCCTCGGTTCAGTCGGATCCAAGATTCAGGAAACCGAAGCAGAGCAAGCTCAAGGTTGAATTGGACGACAGATTCAAGTCAATACTTGACGACGGGAAGGTCGGTGGTAAAGGAGATAAAGGTGAGTAAAATTAATAGCAGGCGTGGAAGATAATGTTGGCGGTTGCTTCTATGTTGTTTCATTTGGCATGACTTGAGCTATATGAAAGTTGACATATGGGGGCTTGACTTTTTTACTCAATCATACTCACTAGCCAAAACCGATAAGTACGGTCGAAAGGTTACTGCGACGCACAACCGAGATCAACTTCGAAAGTTCTACCGATTAGGCCAGGACGATAAACTCGAGGAGAAGTCTGAGGCTGGTGTGCCGTCCGGTTCTGATGCTCCCTTCATCGATTATGCCCGAGGAGAAGGTCTTCTCGAATCCTCTGGCGACGAAGATTCTGATGCTTCCTCGGATGACGAAGAAGAAGAGGAAGAAGAGGCGTTTGTAGAGCTTGGAGCCGGTCGATCCAAACCAAAAAAGAAGAGATCAGACTCAATGTCATCTTCTGACTTAGAAGTCGACCTGAATGAGGATGAAGACGAGACGGATCCTGCAGCTCTCGCTCGGCTCGAGGCTCAGGCGGCTAAATACGCTCAAGAGGAGGAAGAATATGAAAACGCAGAGCCAACGACAACGGAGAAGACGAACCGACTAGCAGTGGTCAACTTGGATTGGGATCACGTTCACGCCACCGATCTTTACAAGGTCTTCTCCTCTGTCCTGGCTGGCAGGGATGGAAATACCGCGAGGGGCAAGATTGTAGACGTCAAGGTGTATCCATCCGAGTTTGGAAAGGAGAGAATGGAGCGAGAGGCAATTGAGGGACCGCCGCCAGAGTTGTTTATGAGTAACAAGAGAAAGTTTAAGTCTAAGAAGAGGGAAGTTATTGAGGATGAGATGGAAGAAATGGAGGATATGGAGAGCATGGAAGATGATGGTGTTGACGAAGAGGGTGCGGATACGGAGAGCGTTGATGGAGAAGGCGATCTTGAGGTTTCAGACGAAGAAGAAGTAGACGAGTTAGAGGATGATCAAGAGTTTGATGATGCATCCTCCCTCGTAGAGGAAGATGAGGGGGAGGATGTTGATCAAGACAAGCTCAGGAGCTATCAATTGGAGAGACTTCGGTAAGCCTTCATATTTTTTCTCTGCGCTGTGGCGATTCTATTGAATACCGAATGCATTAAATGTTTGATGTATGCAGATATTATTATGCGGTCGCCACCTTCTCGTCTCCTGATGCCGCTGGATACATTCATTCTGAATGTGACGGAACAGAGTTCGAGAGGACAGCCAACATCCTTGATTTGAGATATGTTCCGGACGAGATGACTTTCGATGATGAGCCACGGTATGTTTTCCTATGTGTACTCTTTTTTTAAGTCTCGCGCTTGATGGCTGAAACTGATCGTATTATGTTTTGATATTTCTGTTCTACCTCTGCGTCGATTTCGATAGAGACGAGGCCAATGAAGATCCCAAGATCTACAAGGGTTTGGACTTTGTTACTGACGTAGGCTATTAGTTCCATTCACTTCATATAGTCTCCAGGTCCTCCGTTGACTTTTTCTTCTTTTGACCCGTCACTGCCACCATAGGCTCTTCGAAACTCCTCCGTCAAGCTCACTTGGGACGACGACGCGCCGTCGAGAGTGGCGGTGACCAGACGGAAGCTCTCTCGAAAAGAAATTGACGAGCAAGACTTCTCAGCCTTCCTTGCTTCGGATTCTGAATCCGAGGATGAGGACGCTAGGTCGAACCTTCGACAACTCCTGCTTGGTAACATTGGCTCTCTCGATCGAGATACCGCCGATGGATTCGGGGGAGCGAGCGATGATGACGAGGAAGGAAAGGGTGCAGGAGGAATGGAAATAACCTTCGCTCCTGGACTGTCAGAAAGGACAAGCGCGGAGATTGACCCTAACGAGACCTCGCTCGAAGCCTACAAGCGGAAAATGCGAGACCGAAGAAAGGCTGAGAAGGAAAAGCGAGAGAAGGCGCGTGCGGAGAAGAATGGCGGTTCAAAGGAGGATGAGGACAAGGAGTCGGAGGATGAATTCTTCGGAGGATCCAGTGATGAAGAAGAAGCTCCTAAGAAGGCTTCAAAGGGAGACAAGAAGAATGGGAAGAAGCCGTCTACCCGATCGACTGAGGACGATCAGCCGACTGAAACGACTGCTGCTCATCTGGACCTATTGACACTTCCTACGCCCTCAACCAACCCGCTTGCAATCGACGACTCAAAGCACTTCTCCATGACCGATATTATCAAGGAGGAGAAGAACGCTGGGGCCGGCAAGAAGCGTAAGCGTGCACCCCACAAGAAGACAAAGACTGCAGAAATGAGAGAGAAGGACAAGGAGTTGGGAGACACCGGATTCGAGATCAACGTCAAGGATGAGCGATTCAACAAATTGAACGTTGACCACCGATTTGCTATTGACCCTAGCCATCCCCAGTATGTTTTTTTTTCCTTGTCCTCTCTCTTCTTTTGTCTTTTTCATAGCCCTTGTCAAGCCATGTACATTCACTAACAACTCTATATTTTATCCTATTCTCGCTGTTTAGGTTCAAGAAGACTAAGGCAATGTCCAAGCTTCTTGAGGAGCGTAACAACCTTCGAGCCACGCAAGTCCCCTCAGAGACTGTTCCTGGGGCTGCCTCCAAACCGGTCAGCTCATCCAACAAGGATACCGAGCTTGAGAGCCTTGTCGCGTCTGTCAAGCGCAAGGCTGGATCTGCACAGTCCAATGGAAAAGGAGCAGATGCGGAGGGGAAGAAGAAGAGGAGACGACGATAGAAATGTCCTTTCTCTTTCTAATGGCTTCCTTGTGTACCTTTCATCGCTTCCTTCCGATTTATCACTGTGTCGTGTTTACGAAACTTTTCAATTGAGATTGATGACTACGAGTCAGTTCTTCAAGATATAAGCAAAGCTCGTCGGAAAGACGTCATCGTCGTCTCAATGAAATATTCCCTTTCGATCGTCTTTCTAACCGCTTATCTATATCCTACCAAGCTTCAGATTGTCCCACTTGCTGCTGCCATAATCCAGACAGTTCCATTCTTCCTTTCCAATCCCGCCCATCTCTCGAGTGGCGAGTGGTACCAGAGCGTGCGCTGCCAGTTGATCTTCGGGCCGAAGATCAGCGTCCATCTCCCACCACATCAGTCCGCCAAGGTTCTGGTCTCGAACATATCGTGCCTTGATGGCGGCTACATTCGGTGTATCGTACGAGACAAACTCTCTCAAAGATCTATCTCGGTGAAAGAAAAGATGGAGAGAGCACAAGTAACAAATCAAAATTCATTTAGGCGGTCAAAATCAAGTCAGGAGTGACGTTAGAGTGTAGAGAAATACGAACGGGTCGTATGTCCAACTAGCTCCTCTGCTTATGTCTTCACCGACGATAGCGCCTGGTCTAGGTAGAGCTCTGTAATCATACATTCCCTACATATCCATGAAACAAATAAGCTTTTCTGAACCAACGGGGCAAGAAGGAAGACAGAAAACCGAGACAACGATAATGTAGAAGCTATATGGACGTACTGCTTCCCAGGTACCTGGAGCCACTCCTGAAAAGTTGGCTCCTAACCCAGTGGTGTTGGCAAACGATCTTCCATACAGAGGCATACCTATTCATATTCCAAGTTAATAAACGTGTCTTCTGTAGCTTGCGAAAAGCTCAATTATTTCTTATTGTTTGGCTCACCAAGAACAATCTTGTCAGATCTAATTCCCTGAGAGAGATACCAAGATACGCTCCCATGGGCCGAAGCTTCGTTCGAGGGACCGTACAATTGGGACTGATGGCTGACTTCGGGAGACCATGATCCAGAGAAGTCATACGCCTATATACCCGCCATTGAGATCCCAGGGCGACAAGATGACTGAGTATAGGCATGTACGTATTCTGAATAATGCACACACAGTCAGAGGAAGGAGCTTACCATCAGATTCCAGAAGGTAAGGTATTGATCCATCGCGCGTACTTCTAATTGTTTCATTTGTTCCGGACCACAAGGAGCTGCGATCTTTAGATGAAGAACATGTGTATGAGAGGTTCATAGACATTCTTGAACAAATATCAGCACCGTTGGGATAATATGATATTAAATTCAGACTTCGAGGGAAGACTCACACTAAGATCAAAGGTGACTCTAGTTCCGTCCCGTCTAACTTGGTGTCTATCCAGCTCTTCTCGAGTCAGTCGGAGCAAGTCGGTGTAAGCGGAGGCTTGTGTTGCATTCTTTGGGTACTCCCACTACAAACAGCGATCTGATTCAGCTCGTACAAAAGAAGACAACAGTAGATCACGAAAAGCGGTGTATACTCACGTCGATATCAAGACCATCTAATCCATAATCCTCAATTAGCTGAACGGCGGTTCGAGCGAAAGTTTGACGATGAGTCGCGTTGGTCAAGTTGGTAAAATTAGCTGAAAAGCTCCATCCTCCCTGGAATTCGAAAAGTTATGACATGAAACGAATTTTAGATTCTGTAGTACATATAGGGTGAACAAAAAAAACTAGAGAGCGTACGATAGATAGCATCACTCGAAGATGGCTGTTGGGGATTCATGCGCTTAGCTTTGTGTATTCAGGAACGATTAAGAAACGAGCTGTCAAGATTGAGTCGTACCGATATCTCTTTTTGAGGAGATAGAGTTGCTTGAGGCATCCATATAGATTGTTTCCTTGATCATCCCACGAGTCACCTTCCCAATGAATCTTTGGAAGAAAAGAAGTTTGAAACAGCAAGCGAAATTGTGATTGTAAAATCTCTGTTTCATTGATCAAGACGTTGAGTTTAGTCTCACCTGTTCGTCGGCCCATGAATCAGTCAAGTGGACCTCCCCTGTTTCGGGTCGAACGTTGGCAAAGGCATCTGTGTTGAAAAAAGACAGGATTTATAAGAATGAATTATTAGTTGAAGTTCTACCCCCTCCCTTGCATGGTTTGGATCGGATCGAATAAGAGGAACTAACACAGTATATGAGTAAGGTTGTCTGCAGGCAGCTGTTGCGGAAGATCTAGATGGCAGGGTTGATGTCAGCTTTACAGTCGCACCGCAAGGGCAGGAAGGTGAGCAATATTACATTGTCGATCATATATTCCCCTTTAAGTCCACAGAACCGATCAAGTATGGATAGCATGGTTGTAGGTGCTCAACAGGTCAGGGATCGTTGTCAAATCTCTACACTTGCAGAACCGAACTGTCCTTGGAGGTCTTACCAATTCACAAAGTAACCTACACTCCTTCGTCCTGTTACTTGACTTGGGACTACTGATGCCGTCCCACTTTGATAAGGATGAGGAGATAGAGTAGGAGGCGTTGAGAGATTTAGTTGGTTCGGTGAACTGTTGTTCTTCCACGGAAGACGCATGTGACCGTGTTCAAAGAAAGGTTGAATGTAAGACGAGCGGACGATCGCTAAGAGTGCCAAGAGACAGGCTAAAAGTCCAAGTAAAGTAGGCCTTGTAGGGAGACGAGAACGGAGGGAAGTGCGGAGGCGTGATGGGACAGAAGCGTGTGCTGTACGATGGATTGCTTGATAAGGAGCCTCCGATGATGGCATTCGAGATCAAGAGCCCTCTATACAGAAAAGAGTTAAAATTAAGAGAAGAGAGGGAGAATGAGATCAAGAAATGCTTGGAAGTTTTCTGACGTAGTTGAACTGCGCGCTTTCGGACGTGACTGATTTCTCAATCAAGTCGCGTTCATACGCGTCCGAATACAATCCACCTACCTTCACCACCCCATCCAACACATATATCATCCTTCCGATAGTTCAGGCATGAATTGCTTCGCTTCATCCTCTACCCGTTCCCAATTTGCTCCTTGTACATCATCGCCAGTCTGTCTTTCCTTTATCCTCTTGATGAGCTAGACGTATCGGCAAACAGAGTTGGTCAAGCTAACAGACTTTCAATCAACATGTCATTCGAATCTTAGATACATCGAAAGCTGGTCGTTCTCGGAGATGGTTAGTTCCAGAAACAAGGCGTTTGATTTGGCTACCAAAAGACTCATATCAGAAGCTTTCTGTGTTGATTAATATAGGTGCGACGGGCAAGACATCTATGTTGACTGTTAGGAGCAGAGGGTACTTTCCAACCGGATACGAACCTACCGTGTAAGCTTACTCTTTTCAGCTCCTTCTCGCGTCTTTTACGGAGAACAATCATTGTTAAAGTAGGAAGTTGACCTTTTCGTTCTCGATCTTCAATCACAGATTCGAAAATTATGTTTGTGAGGTTCGAGTGGAGGGCAAATTGATGGAATTATCCTTGTGGGACACCGCGGGTGAGCATCCGTTCAAGCATCTCTGCACCTCAGCTTTCTTGCGATGATCTGATCCAGTGCTTGTACGACTGTCTCATTCTATAGGTCAAGAGGAATTCGATAGGCTGAGAAGCCTAAGTTATGCTGATACACATGTGAGTTTGTCTCGCATCTTCTTATCCGCTGCACGAGAACGTAGAATCTGATCACGTAAACCCGGACCTGTTAATATAATACAGATTGTCATGGCATGCTTCGCTGTAAGACTTAGTTCCAATTTCATTCTACTGCTCAACCATTTCAACATCCAGATTCTCAATCATACTGCTCGATGAACATCACTCTTACATAATGCATCCACAGGTCAACTCTAGAGTTTCACTAGAAAACAGTGCGTGAAATGATCTCTACTCTGGATATATTCATATCCGTGTCTTAACTTCGTCTTGTATTATATCTATCACCTACCAGTCGAATCGAAATGGATTCCGGAAGTTGCTGAGCATTGCCCGAATGTCAAGATCGTTCTCGTTGGTGAGCTATACCTTTTGCTGACCCTGTCTTTCAAATGAAGTATGCTCTACGGAAACGAATCCCATCTAATAAATTACCACGGTCTACAACAAACCCGACTAGCCCTCAAGTGTGATCTGCGAGAGGACGAGGCATATCTTCAGAAGACAGATGGAGATGTTATCACGTACGATGAAGGTTTGGAAGTAGCTAAGCGCATCCGCGCGGCTAGGTATCTAGGTAGGTGGTCTTTCTGTCACTTTCTATCGACTTCTCGTTTATTTTTACTCCAGGTAATGTCAGATCCGAGACTTTCTGACTGACATGGTATATCTCCTCTTCTTCTTCTTCTTCTTCTTTTATGTGTTCAACAGAATGCTCGGCGAAACATAACCGAGGTGTGGTAGAAGCATTCGATATGACAGCTTCCGTAGCATTGACCGCAAGACCTAGAGGAGGAGGATCCACGGGCTTGACGGGAGACCATCTTCATCTAGGTGGTGGCGGAGGTGTTGTTGAAAAGCTGAAAGGTGGTGGTTGGGGAAAGAAGAAAAATTCGGGTTGTGTGGTTATGTGACCATTGTGTGCGTGTTGCTGAAAGGGGGTAAGGCTCTGTCTTTCTTTCTCCGTCTCTATATTCTATTCCAATTTCTTTCTTTCTTCCTCCTTTAATTGGACCCTATGGTCAAACGTAGCTATATACACATTATCCTACTTTTCATCCTGCTTCTCTCAGCTTCTGTCTACCCTCGTTCTCTGCGCGCCTTATATCAAGGTTCTTCATATGCGACCGGTGTTCATAGGATTTCTTCATTATTTCTTTCCTCTGTTGTATCTGATAGCACTCTGATTCTTCTTTTTTTGTCTTGTCTTGTCTTGTCTCGTCTCGTCTCGTCTCTCCTCTGCTTTGCTGTCCTTTCGCATCTGCTATTGGCATCGATGTCGTTTCTTACATAGTTCATCTGTTTGTCAAACATCCTTCAGACGCTTCTTCTGGTATTTCCTTCTCAAACTTTCTTTCGTTGCGGCACCCCTACTTTACACAAGATTTCTTTTTGCCCTTCTGACTCGTGTTGGTTCTCAAGCTAACCCAGAATAATACTGATCCATAACCATACAACATACACTGCGTTATTCTGGAAAGAAGTTCAACAACTTTGTGCCCGTGCTAGAATACAAACCTTCTACTCATACTTCCTCCTCGTCATCTCCGTTCGTCCACCCAAGGACATCTGTCAGATCTTTAGGCGGTGGACCTCCACGACCGGTCCCGTTTGGATCGGTAGGTTTTCTCCAGCCCCAGGCCTTCTGCTTTTCAGCCGACATCTATTTATCCAGAGTAAGAAATTGGGTAGAAACAGAGAGGTCATTCATGAGCTCGTTCCTCGTCTTGAGAAACCGAAAGAGACAGGTACAGAAGAAAGAGGAACGAACCTTTCCTTCCAACAAATCTGCCACTTCAGACCCTACGTACGGGATCGTATGAAACGAGTGTCCACTATCTCCTGTAGTCAAAAACAACCCTCGCCACCTTGGATCTTCGGTAAAGAGCCATTCGGCATCAGCCGTATCCGTGCACCAACACATCTTGGCGCCAACGAGAGGACGGTCTTGGAAGTCAGGAAGAAGGGTAGAAATGAGGTATTTAATATCATCCAATCCTTCGGTAGGAATAGTGTCTGTACGAAGAGTACAAGAAGCAGAAGTTCAGACTGAGAGTGTTTAGAAAAGGTGAAAATGAGCAGTGGACAAACCAGTAGGGTGTACGGCATGGGATCGCGGAACGGATATATCTTGAGGATGAGAAGTCCCAAAGGGAGTTTGCGAATGAAGAATCCGAGTCTACACAGAGTCACAACGAGAGAGGAGAACCTGATCTGTAAAAGGAGAGCTGAGGAGGAAAGTGATTATCGGTAGAGGATGACATACATATCCAGAAAACTCATTGCAAAGCTAATCATCGAGAAAGCAAAGGTCTGTCAGTGACTACTCGAAACCTTCAATGACAGGAGGATGCACGTACTTTCAATAGACCAGTCTCCTCGTCAGGCTCGATGAAGAATCCTAGTTGGTCATCGTACAGCACCGGTATGTTCTTAAATGATTTCACTTCCTCTGAAGTTAACTGTATATGAGCTAGCACCCAACACTATGAGCGCGCGAGATGAATATTCGTTCTGATCAGAAAAAAGAGACTGTTTTCAAGCCAAAGATTAAACTGAACGTACTTTACTAATGCATTGTCCTTTAAGATCGATCAGACTTGGAGTCCATGCTCCACAAGCCATGATCACTCTGTCGGCTTTGTGTATGGTCCCATCAGCTGTCTCCACTCCAACGCAGACCTTACCGGAAGCTGAGAGGACGGGTCGTTTGAATTTCCCAGACCTATCTATCAGAGAGACATGTCAGAATAAGAAGAGCGGAAGGGCCTGACTAGATATAAGAGCAGGGAAGAGATGATTTGATGAATAGATATCCTTGCTCACGGTCCAAAGATCATCTGGACACCCAGCCGAGAGAGCTCTCTACCGACGGACGAGATGGTATCTTTAGCTGCTACCCAACCCGAGTCGGGCACCCAAAGTCCTTTCCAATCCTTTAGAATGTAGAGTATGGACGTGAATCACTTAAGGTTTGTGTAGAGCTCATAAATTAAAACCACTCCTGACCTTGAGATTGCCTTTGGCAAGTTGTGGGATCTTGGACACGATCGCCTCTCCCGAGTCAAGCCACTCGTAGTTTTTGCCATACCCATCGGCCTTAGCCGAATCGTATGCCGCTCTCAGCTTTGCGATCTTTTCGGGGAATCTATGCGCACCTGTTACCTATTGGCGTTCAAACAAACAGATCAAAACACAGAGTAGAGTGGTAGGCTTTGTGAAAACAGACTTTACCCTGCCTGTCTCATGGTAGTAGGGACTAAACACTGGGTCCTCTCTCCATCCTTTCATGATCTCGCCGCTGAGCTGACCCCTCCATCCCTCTTTAACGGCTCCTCCGGCAATCTACCTCCGACCGATTCGATGCAGAATGATCAGCAATGATGGCATCAGCGTTAATTATTGTGTGCAAAAACGTCGAAAAGGAACGATAGATATACCTTATTAAGATCAAATCCAGCCGACTGAGCCGAAGGGATCTCGAACTCGTCCAACACGACCACGTTTACGTATCCTCTCCTGGCCAGATGGAGTGCGGTCGAGGACCCGATGGTACCTCCACCTCCAACTACTATGATTCTTGACTGATGCGTCAAAGGAGGATATTTCTCATCCGACATCGACTGCATGGGTAGGGGAGGTGTGGTGTGCAGAGTTGCTGATGGCGATTTCAAATCAGACTGCACAGAGAGATTATGCGGAGAATGCGATTGAGCGAGTCCCAGCGCATCAGAAACCAACGGAAAACAAGACGACGTCGAATACAAAGGGGATCCGTAACAAGACATCTGGGCCAGAAGAATTACGACCAAGACCGAAAGCTACTCTCTCCGATCCGAATGCTCAGAATGGTGTACCAACTGAATCCTCCGACTTCCCCAGAGACCGGGGTTCGAGGCTTTTACCTAGGCGGGTATCCCGCTTACGTAATTTAAATCTGGTACGCGCTCTCGGACCCCTCTGCCCACAAAAGACGCTCCATCTCTTTTCTGTTTGAGTTCTGAGAACTCTTAAAGAGAACGGAAAGTGTTCAAATCCCCATCTCCTTTTCTCCTTCTTACTTCCATCTCCCATCTCATCTCTCATCTCTCCTTTCTCCTTTCTTGTCCTTATTCTCCTTCTCCGTTTTCCAAAGAGACCGCATACAACACATCCAGAAACACATCCATCAGTCTCCCTTCAACCATGTCCAGCAGTGTCGCATCGCGTCCCACGGATGGGTGAGTAACTCTCTTTTCTGTCGTCATCTCCACCCATCGCTGATAACCATCTCCATCTCGTTTGCCGTTCTGACTTTCAGAACCGCCGTCGTCCAGACCGATCCCTAGTAAGGCCCTGGCTCATCTCCCGATCCTCTAGTCGATATCTGAGAAGCGGTTAAGTCTCGAACACTGATCATCACCTATATCGTTCATTCAATCTAACGTTGAAACACCAGCCTGGAACCGTTCGCCCCCTTCTTCAAGAAACGATTCGATACCTATCTTAATTGGGTCAAGACCATCAACGAGAACGAAGGAGGAATCGACAAGTTCTCCAAAGGTTGGGAGGGTCCCAACGGATTGGTGAGTACAAATTGGTCGTTTTGATGGCATCAGATTTTGAATCTCAAACACTCCAATGCGCGCTTGGTATATCTTGGTCGCAGGGTCTGCAAATTCTTCCGGACAACAGTATCCTTTACCGAGAATGGGCTCCTGGAGCTTCTCAGGCTTCATTAATCGGAGACTTCAGTACGTCTTTCATGTCATCTTCTCTATCTGACGGTCACTCATTTACCATGATACTCGATGTTACTCTTCCTTGTCTTCCTTTAGACAATTGGGACAAGACCTCACACCCAATGACGCGAAACCCATTCGGAACGTTCGAGGTTCGAATCCCCGCTACATCTGGCGGACAGCCGGCTATTGCACATGATTCAAAAGTCAAGGTTTGTGGAGCCCCGGATGAATTTGGGAAGACTTTGTTTCAAAATTGACTTTGTTCTTGCGCTTGTCACGGGGCGTTCGTCCGTACAGATTCATCTCAAATTCAAGTCTGGAGGCGAGGGAGATCGGTTGCCTGCTTGGATGTAAGCAATATCTCGACAGTGCTATGAAAGATGCGCTCATAAACACTTTCGGTCTGACGATTTGTACCATCTTTCGTACAGCACTCGCGTTACACAAGATCTCTCTGTTTCACCTGTATACGATGCCCGATTCTGGAACCCTCCCCAGAAATACCAATTCAAAAACCCACGACCTGTCGCCGAGATGAAGCGAATTGCTGAGAATGGAGGAATCAAGATCTATGAGGCTCATGGTAAAATACTCTCTTTCTGGACTGGTGTAACGCACCAGCTTTCCTTACGCCATATTCTAAATCTTTACTCTGTACTGCTCGTCACCCATTCTAGTCGGAATCTCTACTCCCGAGGGTAGAGTTGGAACCTACAAGGAGTTTGAAAGGGACATGCTCCCGAGGATCAAGGCTCTAGGCTACAATACTATCCAAATGTGAGAACCTCTTCGTAGACTGCTGCTTTTCTTTGTGTATAGTCAATGTACCAACATCTTCGGGCTTCTTTGATCAGGATGGCAATTATGGAGCACCCTTACTACGCTTCATTCGGATACCAGGTTACCTCGTTCTTCTCCGTTTCATCCAGATACGGAACTCCCGAAGATCTCAAGAGTCTGATCGATACGGCCCACGGGATGGGGCTCACTGTGCTGTTAGATATGGTGCACAGTCATGCTTGCAAAAATATCTTGGATGGGTCAGTAAATTCAAACCAGTAGCTATAGGCTAGTACGACGTCACTTGATCCATGCTAACGCGCTGAGCACCTTTCGTGTAACGTCCTGCGATTGTCTTCACGCCTTATAGAATCAATGAGTTCGATGGTACAGATCATCAGTACTTTCACTCTGGACCTAAAGGAAAGCATGAGCTTTGGGACTCGTTCGTTCTCGTTTATTCTCCTATAGCAAGACACCTGGCCTAGCTCATGTCTGATCATGCGACTTGCTCTCTGTCAACTATCTCTCTTACCTTTCATGCAGGCGATTATTCAACTACGGTAGCCACGAAGTGCTGAGATTCTTACTCTCAAACCTTCGATTCTACATGGAGGAGTATCAGTTTGATGGGTTCAGGTTTGATGGAGTTACGAGCATGATGTATACCCATCACGGAATCGGAACGGGTTTTTCTGGTCAGTCGCCCTTCATGTCCATCTCATCGTTAAGAACAATAGACCTGATGTTTTATTGCGCTTTTGCTTAACCAGGTGGATACCATGAGTATTTCGGACCCAATGTCGACGACGAAGCCGTTGTCTACATGATGCTAGTGAGTTCAGATCGTATGGCTTAAAAGAAGTATGATGACGCCAACAGCATATCTCATTTTTTCTGTTGAACTAGGCAAACTCAATGATCCGATCTCTTTACCCATCCTCAATTACCATCGCCGAGGATGTGTCAGGCATGCCCGCGCTTTGCGTACCTGTAGCAGATGGAGGAGTCGGGTTTGACTACCGACTTGCTATGGCCGTGCCAGATATGTGGATCAAACTGCTCAAAGAGAAGTCCGACGATCAGTGGGATATTGGAAACATCGTGTTCACGCTGATCAACCGAAGACACGGAGAGAAGAGTATTGCGTACGCGGAGAGTCACGATCAAGCATTGGTCGGTGACAAGACGCTCGCTTTCTGGTTGATGGACAAAGAAATGTGTTAGTAGTTTAAGCAAAAGCAGTCGATTCAATTGACTGCGTTTATCATAGACAATTGGCGATCATCTAACACGTTATGTTGGTTGGACCAGACACCCACATGTCAGACCTGACGGAAATGACTCCTGTTATCGAGCGTGGATTGGGATTCCACAAGCTCATTCGGTTCGTCTCGTTCGTGGACTAGGCGTTTCTACTCAAGCTAATCTGCCATCTTGTCGTTATTCCGAACAGACTCATCGTCCATACTTTGGGAGGAGAGGGATATCTTAACTTTGAAGGAAACGAGTTTGGACACCCAGAGGTTTGTGGCCTGTTACTCCGTATATGAACGTCTACATTTATTAAACTAACTTTTGTCTGCTTTTTTTCATTTGATGGTCTAGTGGCTTGATTTCCCTCGAGAGGGAAACGGAAACTCCTTCCACTATGCTCGTCGACAATTCAATCTCATTGAGGATGATTTGTTGCGATACAAATACTTGTACAACTTTGATGCAGAGATGAACAATGTAGAGCGCAAGTACCGATGGCTTGAAGCTCCTCAAGTATGTATTTCTGTTGTCTCAGCGTCCAGGATTGCAACACTCAATATGCTGATGTCTGAAATGTCTTCTACATTCTTTATAGGCATACGTGTCTCTGAAGAACCAACAGGACAAAGTGATCGTCTTCGAGCGTGCCGGCTTGCTCTTCATCTTCAACTTTGGACCCCAATCCTTCGTGGACTATCGAGTTGGTGTCGAGGAAGCAGGCACATATAATGTTGTGTTGTCCTCAGACGAGAAGCGATTTGGCGGGTTCGATCGAATTGCGTTGGATACCAAGCACTTTACTACACCCATGGAGTGGAACAACAGAAAGAACTGGTCCGTCCATTCATCTATTCTCAAAACCTCACCTGCGCAACCTTAGCATGGTAAATACTAAACCTGGTTACTTTTTGTTCATTCGTTATCTTTCCGGGATCTTCTGATCATCAGGCTTCAGGTGTACGCGCCATCTCGAACGGCTATGATTCTCGCCAAAACTGCTTAAGCGACTGAATACGTCTCTTGTATTTCCCTCCCGGTCGATCCTTTGGCCGGCGTGGCTTTCCCCTCTCTTTCCTATATCGCTTTCTGTCTACCTTCCTGCTTTATTCGTACTTAATACTGTTTATCAGTTGTCGTAATGATCCAATCTCGTTGTGTTTTCATAGTCTACATCTTTCCTCTTATTCAAAATCCTTTGTTTCGATCTCTGCCCTCTCGATTGCTTATTCCGTCACAAAGTCATTTGCTCTATTTGTCTGTTTGTGTACCAAAAAAGATCCACATGGGTGTTTCATCTGTCACTCGTCCACCGGGGTAGACTGTGTACCACATAACTTCTCCTTCCATCAAACCAGATACATCGCGATCGAGAGGATCATATATGAAGGAAGGATACATTCAATCGACTAGATTTGAGACGTTTAATCCTCAGCCTCAGTTCGCTTCCGCTTGTACTTGTCAGCAGCGACAATTCTTTGTTGAGCGGCTGGGTGTCGAGCGAGTTCAGGTTCCATCTTACTCCTCTCCGATTTGGAAATCTCGTTCTTGAGGTCATACCTGTCAAAGAAAGGCGCGAAGTGATTCGAGCCAACACGAGTCATGTCAGTTTGGTTGTTGTCCAACTTTGGTCGTTCTCGAAAGAGAAAAGAAACAAGAAACGGTAGGACTGACATGACTTCTTCATCTTCGTGACCCAAGAACGTGATTGCAAGACCTGTCTTTCCAGCTCGACCGGTTCGTCCTGATAAAAGATGGAATTTAAAAAGAGAAGAGAAAATTCGTTAGGAAAAAACGCTCTCGTCTGGCCGCAGGCTAAATTTAAAAGCAGGTATGAATACGAAAGAAAAGAACGAACCAATTCGATGAACGTAAGCCTCGATCGTATTTGACATCTGCCAGTTGATGACGAGAGAGACATCAGGAACATCGATACCTCGTCCAGCCTATGTGACGAAACCCAGAAAATTAAGCGACAGTGTAAGTCATGAGTCGTGCGGGTCCATTGAACATAAACAAAGAACAAAATACACATACCAAATCGGTCGCGATGAGAATATCGTGCGTTCCATCCCTGAGACTTTGCAAAGCAGCTTCTCGTTGCTCCTGGTTTTTGCCTGAATGAAGTGTCGTAGCCGAAAACTAGAATCAAATAAAGAGAAAAGGTGAGTCAGTAAAGCCTCGTGTGAGAGATGATTTCGATGAGAGAAGAAGACAGGGCTCGGGAAATGAATACGAACCCCTGCTCGCTGAATATCCTTGAGGACCATATCCGCCGTCTTCTTCTGATTGCAGAAGATGATCATAGGTGGCGGCAAGCCGACCGTTCGGAGAATTTGGATCATTCGTTGTCTGATGGTTCAAGCAACAGTGTATAGTAAGCATAATATCACAGGCGCATACCAGAGCAAAGCGCCAGGGAAGCTTGAAAAGTAAAAAAGTGCTGACTTTTTCTTCTCGTCTCCCTGAACAAACTCCACACGTTGTTCGACTGTATCGACAGCCTGTTGAAATTCGTGTTATAAGCACAAAGATGAACCAAGAGTTAGTAAGTTCCTCCGGCGAGAGCTGACAACAATAGAGATGAGGAGAACAAAGCACGGACCTGACCAGCCACACCGATCGTGACAACCGCCGGTTTCCTCAAATATTTCCTCGTCAATCTCTCGACAGGCGGCGGCATGGTAGCTGAGAACAACGTGGTCACCCTCCAGGGCTGACCATCCTCTCTGGTCCCCATTAGATCGGCAACATCGACACCTTCTGGCTTGACGTTCGCCGCCGGTAATCTCTCTAGAATGAACGTCAACTGTTCTTCGAATCCAAGATCGACCATTCTGTCGGCTTCGTCCATTACGACATACGAACACTGGGATAAAACAAGCACGTGAGAGTCGATCACATCTTTCAATCGACCGGGCGTGGCGATGATGATCTCTGCTCCATCTCGAAGGTTATACTGCTGTTCGTCGACCGATCGACCTCCGACAATGGACACACAAGTGTAACCCATTGGGGCAGCAAACTTCTTGGTTTCAACCTCGATCTGTTGGGCCAGTTCTCGCGTGGGCGCAAGGATCATTGCGTATGGTCCCATATGTCGATTCTGGTCAGATAGAGGAGGCAGTCGACCAATATAGGTCAACATAGGAATCACAAACGCCGCTGTCTTTCCGGATCCTGTAGATTAAGAAAAACAGAGAAGAAAGAGTTAGTATGCAAGAGGGAACCCGATATTTTATCAACCTAAGAAAGAAGGTCAACAAACCTGTCTCGGCAATTCCGATTAAATCCCTATTCTGCAAACCGATAGGAATAGCCTGTCTTTGAATTGGACTAGGTTCAACATAGCCAACTTGTTGGATAACGTCCAAAATTTGAGGAGGGATGTTGGATTCGGCCCAGTTTCGCATGGGAAGAGGGATTGATCCACCTTGATAAGGGAAAGAAAGAAAGACGCCGAAGACATGTCAGTAGCTTACGTGCAGCGTCTAGGTGTATTAGAGATGAAACCTATGAACATACCTCTGGCAGCAATGCTGAAGTCTTCTCTAAAGATACGCCAATCTCGATCCTTCATCTCTTCCAACGACTTATCTGTCCAGTGTCTGTCGTCCCCACCAGATTTCAATGCAGATCTTCGCTCCAATGCGTCAGCAAACCTAGAAGTTGAGAAAAACAAAGAACAGAAATTAGCTTGGCGCTTCTTCTTCCTTTGTGTTTGCATCCACAGATGAGAGGATCAACGTACTGATCTGGTCCTTTGCCGGGCTTTCCCTCCGCGGAACCTTCTGGGGCTCGTCCCCAACCTCCACTTGCTATTCCTGCAACTGACCCACCGAGCATGACTCCGCCTCCTCCGAATTCTGCTGTGTCTAACGCGGTATCCTCTTCCTGGTCCCAATCAAACACAAACTTCTTGTCGCTAATCTTTCTAGCCTTTCGCTTCTTGCTCGCCTCAGTCGGGATACCGAGGTAGCGCGCCTTGATTGACTCTAGATCAATTGCCGGGTCGATGTCTTGCACTTGTGAGGGAGTGCTCGATGGAGGAATGGATTTGGAGGATTTGGGACCGGTAGGTGGCGCGTAGGACGAATTGGAACGCGGACCAGAGGGTGCCAAGCCTCTCGGACCGGATGGAACAGGTGGGGGACCCATGAATGAAGACCCTTCTCGGTCCCTGTCCTGGTATCTCTCGTTGTGACCTGTATGCCAACAATGTTTCGCATGAGTCTGGCTACGCAATCTGATAGAAGTATGATAGCTATAGGACTGACCTCCGCTGTAGCTTCCTCTGCTGTTGCCATTGTGCCCGTTTGCTCCTGCTCCTCCCCGTGCTCCATATCTCCCCCCGGCTGATCCATAGTCTGATCCACGGTAGTCAGACGGCGCGTTTCTCCTTCTCTCTTCTTCTATTCTTTGTTCAAGCTCTTCTCTTTCTTTCCTAGCTCGATCGGACACGGATTTTTGATCCTCTATTTCCTTTGCTCGTTTCTCTAGAGCGATCGCCGCTCGTTCTGCTTTCGTCAGAAACTTTGGCTGTAACGGATCACGACAGAAGAAGAGGTCAACGAGATGGTCTGACAGAAGAACGACGTGACTATTTGGACAACTCACTCTGGAAGCTGCTTCCTTTTCTGCCTTCTGTTTTGCCAGCAGATCGGTTACTGACAGTGGCGGCATTGTCGGTGGTCGTGGTCGTGGTCGTGATGGTGTTGGTGGAGGGAATGACGATGAAGGCACAGAACTAGTCTGGCGTTGGCAGGAAAGGTCATTGCCCTGAATGGTTACCAGAATTCGGTGGGTTACGCGTGCAAAGGTTTGTTTAAGTTATCAAAAATAGATATCAAAAACCCCGAGTGTGATCGACCTCATATATGTGAGACCCTAGCACGTGACTAGTTACGTAATTGTTCGACGAACGTGGGTGGCTCACCTTCTCCTCTGCCCGCCGATCGCTATACTTCGCTTCCCTCTCGGCTGGCGGCAGCCTGACGTTTTCGGATTTTTTCAAAGGTAGAGAGAACATAATGAACTGAGCAGACTGGTTTTTTTGCATCTCTCCTCAACCTTCCATCCACCCATATCCCTACTCTCCTATCTCTTAGGTTCTTTCGTCTCTCTTCCTGAACACTATCCGCAGACAGGTATTAGAACAAGATGTCCACCCAGCCTTTACTTCAGCGAACGGCGGCTAAGCGAATCGCTCTTCCCGTCCGACAGGAACCCAAGGTTGGTGTTTCCGTGAACTTTCAGACCAGTTGACCTATTTTCGGTGTTCTTCTTTCTTTTTTCTCACTTTCCCCTCTTTTTTCGTTTCTTTCCTTCGCCTTTGTGCTGATCTCGTCCGCCTCTTTGTTGATCGACTGGATTCGAACGTACTAGGTCTACTTCGCTAACGAGCGAACGTACCTGAGTTGGTACGACCGGTCTTTCTTATCTCGCCGCTCTGTTTCTGGTTCTACAACCTAGAGCGGCTATGGCAGCCTTGTTCTCCTTTCTTTTTCTGAACGTTCTCTTTCAATTCCGACTGTGATTAGGATGCACTTCTCGGTCGTCCTCGGAGGTTTGGCCGTTGGATTGCTCAACTTTGGAGACAAGGTCCGCTTTCTTGATGATTCATGCGTGAACGTTCTTGGGCTTGAAGCTGAACCGCATGCTACTCAAATCTGACGCTTGCAGCTTTCGAAAATCTTTGGAGCTATCTACACCCTTATTGGTAATGCCTCTTCTTTCGTTTAATCAAACGACCAAAATAGACAGCTTCACTTGTAGTCATATACTCAAACTCTTTTTAAACACTTTCTTTCCAAAAGCTATGGCCATGATGACCTACGCTCTCTTCAGGTATCACCAGCGAGCTCAGGCCATCCGAAAGAAGGCTCAGGCCTACGATGACCGGGTCGGACCGGTTCGTGTGGTTTTTTCCTTTGGACCCAGTCAGATCTACAAGACTGATACTAAACTGATCTCTCTTGACTCGACGCGTTTCAACCTCAATTCCACCCATTCAACAGACAATCCTTTGCATCGTGCTCATCCGTATGTCTGTTTGCTGATAGTTATGCCTCTCGGAAGGTTGATCACTTACCTTTCTCCTTTTGCTCGCCTCTTCCACCAATGCTTGTTTCGCGCGCGCTCGTGTTTGCGTTCTACGTACAGTCTCTGTTCTTACCAACGTTGTCTTCAAGCTTATCTACGAGGATTAAAATTCTGGCACGCCCATAAAAGAGACCGAATCCCAGAACTTTTTTATTATTACTTGCATATGTGACCTCTCTTCTGTCTCTCAATACATCCTTATTTCCTCTCCATCTACTTCTTTTTGTCTCTGCTTCTTTGTCTTGTTTAATCTTGTGACGCTCCGTTTGTGATGAACACTTACGTTCGCCGCACTTTCCTTATTCATATTAAATGCACCCCATAGTTGGTTCATCAATTACATCGACATCCTTTACACTATGTCCTGTTGGTTGTTTCTTCTGTTATCGACACAACACATCTACGGAAGATTAGGTCGGGTGAAACTTGAACGTTTGACCGGAAGACCGGACCCATTACGGGCGAAAGCGCAGTAAATTTTCGCGCATCACTCGTTTTCCGAGTTGAACCTATCACCTCCAAACCTTGTTCGTTTGATCATCTTGCCAAGGACAAGTGAGAGTCAACGACAAGTCAAACAAGATGAGAATGATGCCTTCGTTCCTTCAACATCATCCTCCATCATGGAGAAACACTTGCTCACCCCTCTCAACCGAGAGCATGCGTCTACAGATTCCATCTTGGATTCAGCCGACGACCGCCTGTCCCTCCGAACACGTAGGAAACCCGTTCTGACTCGTCGTCGTCTTCTCATTCTGATTGCCATTCTGGTTATCCTCGGCATCTCTGGTGGAGCTATCTGCCTTGTCTTCTCGGTGGCTAGGTATTTCTGGCGTCTGGCCTTTGACCCTCATTGGGAAACTACAACGTCCTACCCTTATGATGCCGTGGCTAGCTACTATGGCGAGAATATTCCTGAGTTTGATGTCGTAGCCAGCGTTTTTATCAGATTTGGAAAAAAAGTTTCCGAGTATCAACGATAGTGACCTCTATGTGGATTTCCCTCCAGAGACATGGAGCTTCGAAGATTGGCAACCACTCTATAGCCAGGCCGTCTTTTCTCGAATTAGCCTCAACTCCACCGACACGATCTTCACAAAGACGATCGACTTGCCCATCCCTTTGGATGTTCTGTCAGTTTGATTGACTCTTGCCCGTATCTCCTTTGTCTTCCTGAGTTCAACTCCTGACCTCCCCTACTCCGTCCTGCTGGAAAGATAGATCTCGATTTTACGAGCCCCATACCTTCTTTCCCGAAATCGTTAACACCTTCGTCATTGTTCCATCTGATCCCGATCCTATCTTGAACTCTCCCAACCCACCTCGAGTGGAGATGGTGGAATTCGTACCATGGCGCCCCTCTTTTTATACGCCGAACCCCGCCTCACTGACTAAAAATGGTATTCAACACCTCGCTCGCCCTATGGATCCTATCCTTGGCCCACCTCAAGATAACTTACGTCTGGAGAATGCTTCACGGTCGCTCAATGCCTTTTATGATTCTGGGGCTGTTAAAGAGTTCGCCTTGCGGCCCGTCATCGATGAACGGGTTGTCTGGGACCGGTCGAACTGGTTTGATGAAGTCGATTCCCAGCCTGGCCAAACCGAAGAGATGGAAAATGCTATGCATGAAAGCCATTTTATAGCTTACAAGCGGGATGCCAACCTCAAGATCAAATCCAGGAGCTGGCTTTCTATGGTTAAGGAAACACCAAAGTATGATCGTGTCGAATATGATAGAAAGCGACGTGATGTGAATTTTAGACATGTTGGTCATCCCTTATTGTGGTTTGCGTCATAAGAGTTCAAAGTGTAAGACATATGGGCGCTCACTATCTTTGACTTTTGGATCCTTTTGTCGGTTTGACTTGTGGTTTCCTTATGAAGACGACATTTCAGACAGACCACCTCAACACGTGGATCGACCTCCGCCACGTTCCTTTCAGGGGCATAGGTCATTATCGGTCTCTAATCATCCAGCACTTTGACAGGAGCAGTTCTCGTGGACCTACTGAAGAACAATGGTCTCACAGGTCTGAAGAAACATCTTTCTACGGACCCTATATGACTCTACGTACGTATTCTTTTCAACGTGTTCTTCTCATTTGGAGGTATAGGTTTGGTCGACACCATGATGACCCTTCTATTCCTTAAACACTCTCGTTCTCTCCCTCGAAATGTAACCTCTTTCATAGGTGACCATGCAGCTGGATCTGAGGATTGGATCCCCTTGCCTCGTATCGATAAGTCCTCCAACACCCAAGCTGGTAAGCAGTAGTCAGGGACAGAAAGAGGACGAATCCACTCTTCTGACTTCTGCGCGCTCATCAACCTCTCATTTATCCTTCGCTCCGACGTCCTTATAGATCCGTTCATCGTTCCCTGGCACATTACCTTTGATCTCTCATCAAAATCGAAGATAATTGCTGTCGATAAGATCAACAAGGACAATTCTAGATGGCTTGATCGTTATATACCATACAACCCATTTGGGGGCGACGGTTATTCGGAGGCCCTCACACTGCAGATGATGGATTTCATAAGTAGGATTTTCTTTCTTCCTTTGATGTCAAAGAATTCGGTTCTCATCTTTCTGGTCTCAGAAGTTCTCTGACCAACTGTCTGTCTATCTGTTATGCGTTCGCATTCACCACCCCTAGATGCTATCTTTGGGAACAGCCATACGTACTCTAAACGACCCGTCCTTCGCTCCGTCTTCTTCATTATCGGCGGCTTGATCCAATACCCCCTCGGGTGCATCCTCCAGATGTATTATCTCTTTCCCGATCATTAAGCACAGGCCTCAGTCTTCGATCGACCATCCTTTACCTGTGTTTCAGTAGTCTGTACGAAGCGATCTCTTATCACCGACATCGGTATCATTATGACAGCTCTGCATGGATGTTGGCCACAGTACAGGTGATCAACATTGTTTCCATCTGGCGATGGGCTTGTCTTTGGTGGGGCATCGGCTTCAGATGGAACGGCCGGAGTGGCTCAATCCCTGTGGGACTTGAAAGATTTGGGCGAACACACTCGGAGAGGACGAGCAGGAGAGCAGACCAAAAGCTTACGTGGGTTCAAAGAAGCGTGGTATGTCCCTTTTTTTATTCTTGCACGGTCATCGGCTCAACACTAGGGATGTCATACGAGAAGATCACTAATTCTGACCTCCGCTTTAGCTTGTAGTCATCCTTACGATCATCCTAACATACCTACCTGGACTCACCTATCACATTAGCCCAAGGTACCTTCAGGTCCCTCCTAGCTATTATGATCGTCACGGATCTTCCGTCTTCTTCCACACGGTCTCTACCTGGTCAACAAAGCTTCGGCTGTTGGAATACGGAGCGTCTCTCAGGACGTCGTTATCGATAATGGCGGTGTCGGCGCAGGCTTTGCTGAATTGGAGGTTGGGAACGTTCGCAGGGTCGTTTCCGGCTCTTGCATGGACTCAAGTAGTGGGCACCGTTCGTACGTTGATATGTCTCTCTTGTTCCCCCTCTCTCTCTCTCTTTCTAATTTGGTTCGCTATTCCTGCTTCCGGTTGTCGTTGTTTCTTATGACGCTCTTGGTCCTCTTCATAGTCTTGTGGACGCCAACGGTCTTCCATTCTGTATTCGGTAAATTCCAAGAGACGAACCCTCTCAGAATGAGCGATGTCCTGAGATTCTTGCTCGATCTGGTCATACTCTGGCAGGCTGTGAATTTGCCGACCGTCAATCAGGAGGAAGAAGAGGATGAGTAGATTTGGATCCTCTTTACTATTTTCTCTTCTCATTTGCTCCTTCTTTTTTTCATGTAAGAGGAAACAGTAAAACGTGATGCGATGCGTGCATACATATAGATTTACGACTGTTTAATAAGAAACGATGTCCATAATAAAAAAAGATACAACATGATAGATCCAGGTGAGAAAAGACAAGATTTCTCTGAGAAGCAACAACCCGTCAAGAAAGATATTTTTTAGAATGAGGAAATGATGGAAGACAGAAGGCAGGAAAGGCAAATTCTTGTTTGAAATTGAGATTAAAAACGAACGGTCATGTTGGTCAAGAACGAAGAAAAAAGAAAAAAGAAAGGCAAAGAGACCAGAAGATTGTAAGAAACAAGAACAAATTCAACATTCATCCTAATGGCACGTCAACCCGTTTTTCATTCTTAGTTGTTCAACAAACTCGAAAGTGAGTATTTTGAAGTTGAGGTTGATAGCGGTCGTCTAGATGGTTCCGTCCCACCAATAGCTTTTTGTCCATCAGGGGACGATTCTAGTTGCCCGTTGGCTTGCACGGGCTGATGTTCGGTCGAGACGGAGGTGGAGGCAGAGGCCGGGACGGCCGATGTAAGAGGAGGCGACATGCTTAGCCTTGATTCGGTCGACATCAGATTTTTCTCGATCAGCTTGAGAGGGGATGAATGAGAAGGGAGATCCTGGGTAACCGATCGAACAAATCCGGTCTCGGCCGTGGTTTCAAGAGATGTAGGGACGGGTATATGCTCGGCTGGCTCCTTTGGATCCGAAGGTGGTTTGGTGATGGAGTTTTCGACGACGGGGGCGGCGGCAGCTGCATCGTCGTTGTTTTTTGGAGAGGGAAGTGATGTAAGGATAGACTGGTTGGGGAGAGGTGATCCGGCCGGCGATGGTTCTCGTACTAGCGTACATTCCTTTAGATGGGCTTTGAGTCGCTCTGGATCCCAAGATACGTATCCGGTCTTCTTCTTTTCTTCTCCTTCCTCTTCCTTGCCCTCCTCTTTTTCCTTTTTGTCCTCCTTGTCTTCCTTATCCTCTCTGTCCTCCTTGCTTTCTTCATCCTCCTTGCTCTCTTTATCCTCCTTGCCTTCCTTGTCCTTCTCGTCATTCTCATCCTTCTCGTCCTTTTCTTCCTTCTCGGTAGTAACTGTGTCTACTTCTACGTCCATCTTGTCCTCGTTCGTATCCTTGCCGACATCATCACTTACGTCCTTATCAACATTCCCATCCGTCTCTGGCGTATGCTGTATCTCCTCTATCGACGGTTCCTCTGTCGGTTCTTCTTCCGGGTTACACACTGGACAAGGGAACCCACCTCGGACGGCGGACCGGACAACCTGGACAGACTCTCCGGTTGGAAGGATGACATCAACAGTGGTCAAGTGGGAGACTCTCCGATGGAATTCCTTTGTGCTTTCAGTCTGGAAGTTGATGTGAGGGATACATTCTGTGCATTCCCATCGACCTTTCTCTTCCTTCTCGCCGTCCTCATCCTGGTCTGTCTGCTTATCTTTATGTAGCTGCTCTTGCTCTCTCTCTTTTTCATCCCGCTCATCGTTCTTCCCGTCAGTCTTGGTCTTGTCCTCGCCCGTTGCTTCGTTTGATTCTTGGTGATTTTTCTCCAGCTGGGAGGCCGCCCACGGCCGGGTGATCCGGACATGGACTAGATCCAAGATCGCTCGCTTCCTCTTTAGAGGCCAGCGATGTAGGCGTTTTTCGTGCTCAGCCTGCTCGTCCGGCGAGTCAAACCGGACGGACGGATAGACGATGCAGAACGGACAGCTTGGTCTGTCATCAGGTGGGGGCGTTGGAAGTTTCGGTGAGGGCTGTCGAGGTGGAATTTTTGGTTGACTAGTTGGACCGGGCGTGGAGGTAGACCGAGAAGGTGGTTGTTGCTGCTGTTGTTGCTGATGTTGTTGTTGCTGTAGCATCTGCTGGTACAACTGCTGCTCTTGGTGTTGCTGATAGTACTGCTGTTGCTGCTGCGCCGGGTACTGGGCACGGAATGCATCAAAAGACGGAATCTGTCCGAACAGCCGATTTGGCTGAGATTGAATGATCGATTGACCTGGGTAAGATGTTGACGTGGCCGAGAGCGAGGGAGAGGTTGAGGTCGAGTGGGGTCCTGCCCCAGGGCGAGGAGGTGGTGGAAGATAGGCTGAGGGCCAGCCGGCGTGTGGATAGAATTGATTCGCCTGATTTGAGCCGGGAGCAGGAGACTGATGGAACATGATGCCTCCTGGACTGAGAAGGCCTTGATCGGGTCCACCAGGACTATCGAATGAAAGACCGGTGGGGTGTGCACCTTCGAGATCAAGATTCTTCGGTTTTGCCCTGCTCTTTCTCGGCTTGATCCTTCTTTTGACGGCTGGCTCTTGTGTCTCTTCTTCCTGTCCATCCGGCTCGCCCTCCGGTTCGTCCTCACCGATCTCGTTCCTGAGTCCGGACCCACCACCGGCAACGCTCCAAGTTTCGGTCGGCCGTCTTTTCTTCTTCTTGACGTCCGGGTGAAGGGCCTGGACGTGAGCCTCTTTTGTATCCGCGTTATCGAATGAGACCTGAGGAGTGCACAGTCTACAGTAGAACCGTTTCTGACGATATTTGATCAATACCGATCCGCCGTTGGCGGAAGCAACCGGGGAACCGTCTGCGGAGAAGGAGCCTATTCTAGGAAGCGGACTAGCGGACACGGGCAGGGTAGCGGCGACGAACGTCGGTTCAGGATCCGATTGGGCGCCTGGAGAGGTAGGTGCGTGTGAGGCGTAGCCTTTGAAGAATGTGGGCGGATAGGCCGAGAGCGGGGGGAAGACCGAGGTACATGAAGTAGTGCAGTGCCAGGTGAGCCTGTCCGGGTCTTTGTGTGAAAATCCTACGCACCGGGGACAAGTGAACGTGTGAGAACCAGGTGACCGGGGGACATCGAGGACTGTTCGTTCGTAAGAGAGTCTACAGGGGTGAGATGATGGTCACAGAGGATGGGCCGAGGAAAGGGAGAGAAAAGAAAGTGACTGACCTTGTCCGGAGGGATGATTGATTGGCGTTGTCTCCTGATGGACGACTCGATGATGGTCCTAAGAAGAGTGACCAGAGCAGGAGCAAACAAAACCAGGTCAACCATTGAATTATGACGAGGGTAAGAGCAACGCAAGATGAGAACAAAAACAAGGATTTACCTTGAGATGAATGATAGTAGGATACTCGATCGAGTCGTCACAATCTTCACAGGTATACGACTTTTCTGGCCATTTACTCAGACAAGAGAGTACGTGTCGTTTCAGTCTGACCGGGTCTCTATCCGCATGGCTTATGCACCGTGGACAACTAAACGTCCCGCTCGTCGGGTCTCGAAAGCATTCGTAGGCTAAGAATACGGAAGAGAGGAAGAAGATGAGCCCAGGTATCTGAGTAACCGTTCCCGTCCAAGAAGACCAGAGATACTTACACTCGCCGGTGACCGGGTGGTTGATCATACTGGAGGCCTGGTGGGTGATTCGATGGTGAACCTGGGAAGAGATGATAGTCAGTCAGTTTTGTGTGTCTGTTCCTGAATGCTTGTGTGCCTGTGTGCCTGGCTGGGCGTTGAGAAAGAGAGGGGGTCCGAGCGCACCTTTCGTTCGCCCTCCTTTGAAAACACGTGCGGAGGCTCACAATAGTGACAGGTAAATATCTTGCCGGTCGGCACGGCGGCCGGAGAAGGCTGGGGAGAGTCCTCCATCGGGTGTGTCGTTTCCAAGAAAGAGAGACAGGAGGAGGAACAATGAACAGATCAGGAGGAAGCACGCTTAGACGGTTCTTAGGTGAATGTGATGAGCGGTGTATCAAGCGGCGTGAGCGATGTGAGCAATGCGATCGATACGTGTGAGTAGACGGGTATGATACGCGAAGAGAGTGTGTGTGTGTTGTGTCGAACGGGAAAAAAAGAGAGGATGATGAAGATGATGAAGACGATGATGAAGAAGAAGGAAAAAGAAAGAACAACACGGGCAAGAGCAAAGGCAAGAAGAAGAGAAATCAGTCAATCAGTCAGAAGAGTCCCTCGATGGAACCAACGGAACAATATTTTTTTCTCTGCTTGCTGTCTCTCGCCAGACACTCAACCCCGGTTACCCATGGTATCCTTCCGACGGTTACCTAAAAGACCCAGTCGTCAGAACTCCAGTGAGAATGTCAAAGCGGAACGACACACCGCCCGGCTTAGCTAAGCTTCCCTCTCTCCTTGTTAGGGTTATGTACTCACCAGCCCTACACCCTGGTTACAACGTTACACTCATCCGCAGTTGATCTTACCGGTTCCTGTCCCTTGCCCTGTTTTTCCATCTCGCCACGTAATCAGTTCCATCAGAAGGAAACTCCGTGTGTGCGTGTGTAGATCTCTGTGTGAGAGAGAAAGCGAGCGTCTGCCTTCTTTCTTGTCAATCCTCTCAGTCTTTCTTCTTCTTCTTCTTCCATCTCTCTTTCGGTCTCCCACTCACTTCTCTCTTCAGAATGAACAAAAGGAAGAGCAGGATCAGACTTGCACTCTGCCTGTGTGTCCTCCTCTCGGTCGCTTGGGCAAATGATCGAGAGATTCCACAGACAGTCATCACGCTCGATACTGATACACCATCAAATGGACACCACCATCAGACAAACACACTTCCATCTTCAGGAACAGAACTCGAACTAGACCATTCGGCCCAACAGTCGATACCGAAAGAACCTCCATCCGAGGTAGACATTGCCAAAGGTAAGATAGACAGGCGCGCGCGCGCGTCTCTCCCTCACACACACACACACACACACACTTCGATTAACACTGGGCACCTCCGTCTTATTTGTCTTCTTCTGCCCACCTATCTATCTGCTTTACTCACACAGCATGTAACCATCTCACACGAGCACTCGAACTGCTGGCCAGTCTACCCACCAATCCACCTCGATCCCTCATCCCGCCACAGACATTCATGATGCTCTCGACCGCCAACCCAGACCCTGCTTCCCGACCCTCTCGCATCCATCAGCTCGTTCACGCCCTCAGACAGCGCTTCTGGAAGGAAGGATATGAGACTAGGCTACCGGCTGGTGGAAAGGAAACCAAGCAGGCAGGTAAACTAGGCAGACTTGAGACGGACATTCTCGAGAAATCAAGAGAGATCCTCACTCAGCTCGATAAAGCCCTCAGCGGAGGCTGTCCCGACGCTTGGGGAACCAGGGGTCATATCGCCATGGTTCGTTCAGTCAAAGACTCTTGTTGGACTGTTTCTCACACTAAGCATGACACTGTCTCCTCTTTCATCTCAGTTTCCTCCAGCCCCTATGAGACAGAACCTCAAGCTCGCGTACCACGCGTTCTCGGTACGTTCGGTTGTCCTTCTCTCTTCTTTTTTCTGATTTCTTGAGAAGATAACACTCGGCGTGTATTCAATCGAAAAAATCTAGGAGCATGCTCGTCTTACTGGAAACTCAACCGCGCAATACATGCTAGGATTCTTCCATTCCACAGGATACGGAGACGTTGTTCCTATTGACCAGGGTAAAGTGCGTCCGGTCTCGTCGTCTTCTTCTAAATCCGCATTATCCTCATCTATCGGCGTACGATGTTTCTAATCCCAAGAGTTTTCTCCTCTTTCGTTTTTATTTCTTCTCTCTCTCGCATTTCCTCAAATGCACATCATTCCCCTCACTTAGGCTTTGCTCTACTACTCTTTCGCAGCACTTCAGAATCACCCAGGTGCAGAACAGTCTTTGGCCTACAAATACTGGGCTGGAATTGGCGTTAAAGAGGACTGCATGATGGCTCTTGGCTGGTACGAGAGTGCTGCCGAACAAAGTTCGTCTTGGTCTTTCTGTTTAAAATTTCTTACCTTCTTTGTGCGCCCTGCTGACATGTAGGCTTTGGCTCTCTCTCAGTGTACAGTCACTTTTTGACCGGCCCCAAAGGTGGTCGCACTCTTCCCATTACGCCTACTCGGCTCTCCGATCTCGCTGGAGGAGCTTATGGCCTGGGGGCGAGCTGGGCTGTACGTTCTCTACATTCTCTCTCATCTGTCCACCTATGCGTTCTCTATATTCTCCTAAAACTCTGTCTAAACGATCTCAAACTTACCCACCCTTCTTCTTGGCCGACACTTAGAGCACCGGAGTTAACATAAAAAAAGCTGCCATCAGGGCTGGTATCGCTCGAAGTGGAGGAGAAACATGGGATGACATCTTGGATTATTACAAAGTGAGTCTCCTAGAGCTACGCATCGTTTCCTCTGTCAAGTGATCCTTTTGCCAACGTTCTTGTGTGCACCTCATCTCAACGACAGTATCACTCTGAGCGTGGCTCGCACTCATATTCTCTGAAGCTAGGGAAGTTTTACTACATGGGTTCCATATAGTATGTCGACCCTTATCCTTCTCGATCATCTCTCTTTCGCGTGCTCACTTCAATTCTGTCTTTTCTGGTTCGCTCACATACATCATTACAGCACGGCTCCCGGAGGTCATGCCTCGGGTGCAGAAGGCGCAGGCCGAATCGCCCAATCGTTCGATCTCGCGACCTCTTACTTTCTCAAAGCAGCCTATCCAATCTGGCCCTCTGAACAGAGCGGGATCATCAAACGACGGGCAAAAAATGGTAAGGAGATGGAATTCGACCATGTCACCATTGAATCGGCTGCGTATGCAGCCGGCTTCCTCGGCAGGATGAATCTCCGAGGAGAAGGCGGGAAGGGCAAGCCTGACTATGTAAAGGCGAAACTCTGGTTTGATCGTGGGGCAAGCTATGTGAGTCTATTTCTCAGACGTTCTCCTCTGTTCGTCGCAAACGCGGATCAGAGTGATTGACCCGGTCATCTCCCTTGCCTCTCTTACAAGGGCGAACGAGAATGCTACAACGGATTAGGAATCATCTACCGCGATGGACTTGGAGTAAAACGAGATTTGGCAAAAGCAAAGGCTCATTTTGAAGCGGCATCAGCCCTAGACCATGCAGAGGCTCAGATCAACCTTGCCAAACTGCTTGCCGGTCGGTACTTTCTTTTCACCTCTCAGAACCTCTATTTCCCTCAATTTAACTCAACTACGTTTGCACTCTTCCCTTTTCACAAACTTTCATCGATGGTTTAAGGAGATCCTAACATGGCCACAAAATACCTCCAATTGGCTCTCCGAGCGGGCTCCCCGTTCGAGGGTTACTACCACCTAGGCTCGATGTACGCTTCTAGTGCTAAAGCGCAGGTTGAAGCAAACCTTCGGCCAGAGACTTGTGGTCCGGCAGTAACCCACCTGAAGCTTGTGGTCGAACGAGGTTGTTGGAAGGATAATGTCGTTGGCACTGCCGATCAGGCCTGGGAAAGAGGAGAGACCGACAAGGCGGTTCGTTGTCGTCTGCTTTCTTCTGGTTTTCTCAGACGCGAAGCCCACACATGTACTTTATTCTCTGACAAGTCTCTATCTCTATCTGCCTTATGTATAGTTCTTGGGATGGTGGATGGCAGCCGAGCGAGGGTATGAGAGCGCTCAGAACAATCTAGCCTATCTACTCGATCAAGGTTCGTTTCGCGTTTTCTTTTCTTTCTCTATCAGATGATCGATCCTGTCTCACTGATCCTGGGCCAACCTTCTGTTCTCATCCGCATTGTTCGTGGCGTCAAAATCAGATCCTCCACTGTACAGTCTCCCCTGGAGGTCCTTCGGAGCGAATAACGTGACAGCAAAACTGGCACTCGACCAATGGACTCGGTCCGCCGCTCAAGGCGAGATTGATTCGCTCATCAAGGTAAGAACGAGAGACTTTCACTCCTTTCGCCTTCCTGTTTGCCGACCTAGCTTAACAAACACGATCGTTTCATTCTCGGGTTGACGTACGTCTTTCAGGTCGGAGATTACTTTTATAAAGGCTTGGATGGCTCGGGCGAGCCTCAATATGAGAAAGCAGCCGGCTACTATCAGGCTGGTTCGTCACTTCTTTCACATGCATTTTGAATCTACTCTTCCAGTTTAATATGATGGTATTGACAGTTGACTCTTGTCCCATTTATGTATACTTCCAATTGGATATCTCCTTGTGTTCGTTCAGCGGCCGAACGGCAAGATTCTGCTCTGGCGTTTTTTAACTTGGGACATATGTACGAGAACGGGTTAGGAGTTCCAAAGGTTCGTTTCCCATCATGTCTTTCAATCGCTCTTCTATCTTTATACTAACGAGTTGTTCTATTTTTGTTTTAAAAAGGATTGGCATCTGGCCAAACGAAACTATGATCTTGCGCTCGAGACAAACGTCGAAGCTTCCTTCCCTGTACACCTCGCTCTCTCTCGTCTGTATGTGAGATCACTTTGGTCACTCTTGAGTGGTGGGCCTGAGAAAGGTATCTTCCCATGGAGTTCGGTCGAATCAAAGAAAGCTTCCTCTACGACGGGCTCTGAAGGAGCAGGAGAAGGAGGAGGAGGAAGTGGAGCAGGGTCTTGGTCGATCAAATCGATAGGGGAAGCGATCGCTCAGAGATGGACAGATCTTGTAGACCAGCTAGACGCCGCTGCTGCCGCCGGTGCGGGTGCCGAAGGGGATGGACCGGGCGGAGCCGAAAGTGAATGGGGTGCGACAGATGAGTATGGTGCCACGGATGAATACTTTGATGAAGGCGACTGGACTGCGATGGGTCATCGACAGAGACGACCCAACGGGGAACATGTCGAAGACGATGAAGAAGTCTGGTTCGAGGTGCGACTGTTTTCTCTTATTCTTCCTCGTCCTCTTTCCTTCTTTCCCTCGTAATAAAGGCCAAGGGAAAGAGAAAACCGAACGTTATCGTATACTAAAGCTTTCAAATAATCTGGGCCAAATGAACAGACAATCCTCCTCGTCGTACTTTGCTTCCTTGTCGGATTCTTTGCCTGGCTCCGGGCGTACGTTCTCTCTCTTATTCTTCATGCCAAGCTCTCTAACTTGTCACAGAGGCCACGAAACATTTCTGACGAGTACTCATCCATCTAATGGCTCTCCTGTGTGATCCCCTTGAACAAATCTCGACGAACAAACAAACAGTCGATGGACAAGGCAGCAAGCACAAGAAAGAGAGGTAGCTCAACAAGCTCAACAAGCAGCCGGTCAAATCCCTCTTGCTCCTGCTGCTGCTGTCCAACAACCACCGTTCGTTCCTAGACAGGACATTCCAGGTCCACCATGGCATCCTCTAGCTTAATTGTCAGGGCCCCATTTGGGCCTTTTCTACCCTTCCTCAAAACGAAATAAGAATAATCAATGAAAAAATTAACATGTCAGGACTAGCTTCTTCTAGTTTCTCTCTCCTTTCAAAGTCTCGTCTTGTGATGTGTATATGTATGAGTGAACCAGTGCACATGTATACATGTCTTTGAGCAAGACGTCAACTGGTCTAGCTACTCAACCAGAACTTCCTCACTTGAGGAAAGCGTCTCACATGAACTCTCAAGCAAGTAAGAAGAGAACAGGAAGACGGATGAACGATGCGAGGACCGGAAGGAGTCTAGACGGGCAACTTCTCATCAGCAAGAACATTAGACGTGGCACGAGTCTTGTTTCACACAATGACGATTAGTTTTCCTCAAGGTTAACAAAGACACTTTTGCACGGGCGATGATCGACAAGATAATTAAGACACCAAGAACGGCGAAAATAATCCATAGAACGGATATAAGGAACATGTGGGGGTGACGAGAAGATGGCAGAGACGTGTTTCTGCAAAACAAGCTCGAAGGGGGTCTTAATCTCATAGGAAGAGTGAAACAGTCATAACTATTTACTTCTTCTTGGGAAGAGCCTTCTTGCCGATCTCCTGGACATCAAGACCTATTGAATGTTCCCAACCACAGACACACACCAAGATGGCCGACCAACACATATACGCATTTCCAACGCGACAGAAGGGGGCAATTATAAAATCAAACAGTGTATGATAAGCATCGCGTGTGCCGAATGAGATTTGTTTGAGATCCAATGGTTCAAAGAAAGACGAAAAGGAGACAAACCCGGGGGAAGGGACTGCTTAAGCTTCTCAGCCTTCTCAGGATCAGCGATGGAGAGAGTGTAGAGGTAGGTAGCGCATCGGATCTTGAACTTGGTGACGGCCTTAGCGTTGGGCGAGGTCGAAACAGTCTTCTTGATCCGGGCGGCTGTGATCACAAATCAAACATGGCAAAACATCCATAGGAGTAGATTAACCTTTGTGCTGACAGAAGAGAATGGTATGAGAAAGAGAACTTACACCGAGCGTCCTTTCGCCTAGCGATGGTGAGGAACTCCTTGATGTCGCTGATCTCCTTAGGCTGTTTATTTTTTCCATCGAGAGTTGAAAAATCAGAGAAGTAGAGAAAAGGTAAGTTTTTGTTTATTCTGAGTAAACAAGACACATTTTCTTCTCTCTGCCCCGTACTGCAAGACAGAGACAGGTTGACTAGCGAATCGGCCTGATCAAAAGTTTCGAGGGTGTTACCGCAAAGACAGAGTCATGTCGTTTGAGAAGGATTATGGGATCTGTATGGGTGATCAACGACCGCTTCCTTCTTGGCTTTGGCTTTGTCTCCGTTTCCCTCGCTCCCTCTAAACCCAAAAATCGAGCCTTTTCGGCTGCTCTTTTCCCCTTTGCTCGCCTTCAAGCTTCCTATCGCATAGGTCATCTCGTTGTTCCTTTTCTTCTTCAAAACATCAGGAGAAAAAAGAAAAAGGTCATGACTTCTCCATCCGCATGTCCCTTTTTCTCCCTTCCATCCAGAATGAAAAAGCATAGTCGAGAGAGCGAATTCGAGAGCGGTCCGTCCAAATTCAAGAGGAGCAGAAGGGAGGGACTGTATGAGCAAAGAAGAACTCGCCATTTTTCTTGAGAGGTGCTGTGAGGTATCCTACGGGGAAGGGAAGATTCTCTCCTAGCAAGGCCCTTCTGTCAAACTGTGGAAAAAAATACACAAGGGTGGGTTTTGGACAAATTTCAGGATAAATTTATGTGCCTTGTGTACTTTACTTGAATATTCAAATATAAAATCTCGATACCTATTAAGCCTTAGGCTTGGTGGGAGTGACCTCAACCGATGGTGGCCGATACATGGCGCTTTTCGACTTGGGTGCCCTCAGACCACATATCACCAAAACCCTATGGATCATGGCCAGGGATGTGACCTGAGTGTTACATGTTGATAACAAACGACTGGTAGATCGTTTCGTCTTCCCATCTTCTCCTGCTCTCCCAATGCATCAGCTTGCAAGCATGTAGTCTTTCAGCGCAAATATTCTCGGCACGTTCTGAGATCTATTCTTCTGTGCAGTATCGTTGGAGTCTGAGGGTCGTATATAAGATGGGCTTCCTCTCCCATCTATAGCATAATCTACCGAGCCTGGATCCTTTGTTAGTTCTCTCGATACTACTCCCTGTTATCTTTGTCCTCTATCCCTGCACTTGAGATCTATCTCTCGTATCACCTCGCGCCTCTGTTCTCATCAGTCTCAGTCTAAGAGCTTGGGCTTTCACTTCTGTGCTCCTCCCTGTGTTGGTTACACATCCTATAACGACATAATTACCTACACAGTTCACGCCCCTAACACAAAACATATACATGACCCATGGGGTCTTGATGGTTTCCGCTCTGAGAACGCCCAAGTCTAAAGGGCCATGTATCGACTGCCATCGGTTGAGGTCACTCTCACCATGCCCTAAGGCACACAACCTATCACTCCTCCCTCTCGTGTTTCTCCGTAGCAGCAGCCAGTAGCTCATCGAACCGACCACTCTTCTCACACATCCCTCGGAAGATCGCGTCCTCGCCTGCAGGCTTCTGCAGTAATTCATACGGAGATGCACTACACATACACAGACAGACACAAACAAATGACGATATTAGGTACAGTCGCGCCGAAGCAGTATAGGCGGGACAGACAAGATAAAACACGTACAACTCCTTTAGGTGACCATGATCGAGAACAAGTCTGTTTGTATGATATGAAGACAATGCTCACTGTCAGTTCAATGGCTTTCTCAACTCGCTGAGAGTTGTCCAAAGCCAGCAAAGAGGCGCAGGCGAGGCGAAAAACAAGTAAAACTCACAATCGATCATAGTCAATAACTGAGGATAGCCGATGGGCAATCTGATAGTGCAGCACGAGACAAGTAGACCAACATCAGGCTGTACGTTAATACTGATCACAAATACAAACACACATAAAAGCACATCAAGTCGACTGACAGTAATGAGACACGAATCTTTGAACTCCTCCCGGATCGTCTTTTGAAGGATAGTATCCGTCTCAAAGTCGACACTAAAGATAGTGAATAGATGAAAGGATAAAAGCGAAGAAACAAAGAAAACACCGATGATCGGTGAGAGGCGTTAGCCGTGGGCCCTTCTGACCCATCCTGTCGAACTTGAAAGAAACTTACCTAGCAGTCGCCTCGTCCATGATGATAATCGACGAGTTTCTCAAGAGCGCCTGAAAAAGTGAAGCGGAAACGAAGCCAACCGGATAAACAACGTAAATGTCAGGAATGACGGGTTGGCACCGTCAACAGCCATCGATCGGGAACTGATCACTTACTCGGCACATAGCCAAGAGCTGCCTTTGGCCCTGGGAGAAGTTTGCGCCGCCCGCACTGAAGCAGCGGCGTCAAAACAGCAGGAGTGGGTAGAATTGGGTCAGCTAGCTGTGCACAGGATGATATTAATATAACATGCGATGAAGTAGTCGCTTACCTGACTTCGGTATCGAGCGTAATTTTGGCTCGAACAGTATTTGACACAATACTGTTGGCTTTCGCTGCCTCTTCATCTCCTTCCTTTCCTTTGCCCTGTCCGAGTTTTACCAAGTTTGAATTAGACGGCACTCGGCTCGGCGCAACCGACTTGGTGTTTCCAAGCTGCACCCGCTCGAGCGCATCAAGCAGAGCTGAGTCGTCATGCTCCTTGAACGGATCCAAGTTTTCTCGGATGGTACCTACATACGTTCAAACACAACATTTTGAAAATACACACATATAGCAAAGGAGGCCATATTAGTCTTTACTATCACCTCAATCGTGGTGCTTGATGAGCTCCGACTAGATCAAATGGACAGGCCCTTACCAGAGAACAGAACAGCATCTTGAGGAATTATCGTGATCCGAGACCGCAGGTCCTCTAGGCCAATCGAGGCAATGTCGATACCATCGATCACGATCTTGCCGCTCGTAGGTTCAGAGAATCTCAAGAGCGACATCCCTAGCGTCGGTTTTCCAGACCCTGTCCGGCCGATCAGACCTACCTTCTCTCTTGGTTTGATGTCAAATGAGATACCATGAATAACAGACGGCAGCTCCGGAGCATAAGAAATAACAAGATCTTCCACGTGGATCAACGTCTCGGATGAATGGCTCGGCCAATATGCAGGAGGTCGGTTGCTCTCAATGACAGCAGGGGACTCCTGAGGCAGGTGAAGATATTCCTCGACTCGTTCAACAGAATTGAGGTCCATCTCCAGTTGACTCCAGAAACGACAAAGCCAGTAAACAGCCTGCACAAATCCTTGAGAGCTCAAGATCGCCATTCCACCCCATCCACCAGAGACTCCCCTTCCCAAAGCCAGCAGAGAAGTCACAAAGACGGACAATCCACCCAGGCAGTCAAATCGAACCAGCAGCCATCGATTCAGCATCCAGATGAAGTAGAAGCACGACTGCGACTTGTCAAACTGGGATTGGAGGCCTTCCATGAATCGAATCTCACTTGAAAACGCTCGAATAGTCACCACACCTTCAAGTGTCTCGGAGAAACCACTGAAGATTGGGGATCGCGCTGTAGCTTCCATCCTTCGAAGGTCGCGACCACAACGGATGTAAGCTACACTGAGTCGCCAGTATGCGTAAGAGAGGAAAGCGGCTGGAAGAAGGAAGGGAGGGACAATGCTCGCAACCAAGAAGAGAGCTCCAACCAAACTCAAGCTGTAACTGGCAACAACTCTGAGAGATTGGGCTAGCTGAGTGTCGATAGTCTCTTGATCTCTGGAGAATCGATTGACAATTCTTCCGGAAGGGGTCGTGTCAAACCATCGGGTGGTCGACCGTACTACGCTCTTCAGCATCTCGTTGTGCAGAATTTTCGATGCCCGATAAGCTCCGTAGTATCCGACAGTCGCCTGGAGAACAGAGAGTGCCGCAGTAGCGAGAGTAATCATTGAGTAGATGCCTAGATAGTAGAGTGGATGGCTGTCGGCCGACGGCCGAGCTAAAGCCGTAAGCGCTCCGTAAGCAATTGATTGGGATGCAGACATATTCAATCCGGCCGGTAGGTAGAATGAAGACTGAGATGTATGGATTTCATAACCATTGCTGAAGGCGGATGGATGATCGACCGCAGAAACATGATGACTGGCGACAAATTCGGAGTGAGGTCGCTTAGGAGAATCAGAGTACGCGTTCGTCCATTCCTTGATCCACCACCTTTCAATGATGGCTGCGTTTGCGGCAACCAGGAGTAGAGCGATGTTGACCGCCCAAATCTTGTAGGAGCTAGCCTCAAAGTAAACCTTGTAGGTCTTCCACTGCACGTTTCCGACCTCCCGTTCCTCATCTTTAACCATTTTCCGCGCATCCTTCTTTGGCTCGGCAGTTTTATTAGTGGTCTCATCGACTTCAGCCGCATCGGTTGGCTTCTCTGCGGTCTCGGCGTCGGATACGACAGCGGCCTCGTCTAGCACTTCCGTCTTCTCGGTCGCAATGATTGCAGCAAGATGTCCTGCTGCCCGGAGCTCATCGATTGTCCCTTGAGCTTCGATCCTACCATCGACAATGCGGACCAGTGAGTTGGCGATCGGAAGTAGTAGCTCGACATGGTGAGACACGATGATCACCGTTCGGTTTGCGCACAATGGTCCTGCAAGACAGTCAGTAACCAGCGAGGCAGCAGTATGGGAGTCGACGGCGGCAAGAGGATCATCGAGTAGGACATGCTTGGCTCGAGAGTAGATAGCACGTGCGAGTGCAACACGAGCTTTCTGCCCACCTGAGAGACTGACACCTTTTGCTCCAATCTCAGTACTGTCTCCGTCCTCTAGCATTTTTAGATCGGGTACTAGGCAGCACGCTTGGACGACGTCGGCGTACCGTTTCTCATCCAGCGGTGAGCCAAAGAGAATGTTGTCCTTAATCGACATATTTTGCAGCCACGCTGTTTGTCCAGCATAGCTGACTGAGTTTGTAAGCCCGTACTTGTCGACGGTCGCAGTATCCTTCGGAAGAAGTACGTTTCCCTTGATGATCTCCATCTCACCCAATAGTGCGTACAACAGCGCACTCTTGCCCGCACCCGTTGATCCAGTGATGACGGTAAGCTGCCCGGTTGGGAAGACGAATGACAGATCCGTCAGCTCGAATCGAACGAGCTCGTTCTCAGCAGCGGTCGACTCGAGAGTAGCTACTACAGTGGAGGAGTCCGATGTAGGAGGTGTAGAGGCAGCAGAAGCGGTGGCAGGCGCGGCACTAGCGGTCTTGGAAGCATCAGATACAGTGGTATCACCGGTAGTCCATCGGAAGGTGCCTCCAATGAAACCAATCTTTTCATCCTTCGGGTCCCGCAAATTCGGATTCTCGGCCATCTTCAGAGAGGACACAAAATCGGGGACCTCTTCTTCCTGAAGGAAATCGTCGATACCTGTCGTATATTTGGACAATTCGTCAGCAACACAAGATGAACTAGAGACATAAATGAGCAGGCCAGAACGAACGTTTGATTGCAACATGGCTAAATTCGATACAGAATGTAAATTTTGGTCAGCAAATGGAAGCATCCTCCATACATAAGCATATTAGGAAATGAATTTACTTACGTCTGTAGGAGAGAAACCACAAACATAGGAATACTAATTCAAAAGAAAGGATACCAGGCATCAATGCTCGATTACTCAATCTCAATTTTCAACAATGTCTCTCCTTCGTACGCTACTAAATGTGACATACATATTCAAAGGGCCCCCTTGTAGTTTTAGTTACATATAACGGCAAGAGAAAGTTGTGTTGAGATTCAGTTTTCACATATTGTCAGCTTTATTGACGATGGAAGACTCAAGAGGCGGAAGACACTTACGGAGCATCGAGAACAAAGAAAGGGAAGTAAAGGCGACTCCGATCGTTAATTCACCCTTCTCGAGTTTGATGAATGACACTGTATCGGATCGTACAAAGCCCAATTTAAGAATCTTTGCAACACTCTTTAGAATGTTCCAGATAGAACGAAAGAGAAGATGAGGAAAACAAGCTTACAGAAGGAGATGATCGTGACCCTGGTTTACCACAAACAAGATCGATCATCCAATCAGCCAATTGATCAGACTCAACTCAAGTTTTGTCCAACTAGATTCAAACAACGACTTACAGCATAGGTGTGACATTCCAGAGGATAGTGAAGTAGATTGAATTTACACGATCCCGGACCATGACATTCAACTCTTCTTGTCGAATATCCGTCACCCGTTTGGTCCATTGTTTCTCCCAAGCAAAGAACTTGATGAACTTGATTGCGCCAATCAACTCACTGGTTTTCATGTACAACCATGACAAGGCGATAGTAAGTCAAAGCTTAGGTTGAACGAAGAGGAAAGAGAAACAAAGCACGTACTTCATTACATTCAGTCGCTTATCTCTAGCCGCAAGAAGTGCTTTGTTAATCTATTCCATATCAACATTGTTATTAGAGTTCTTGTTTTGAATATCCCTAAGCTTCTTAAGAAGAGAACAACAAAGCAGAGAGGACTAACCTCGACGTTCCTCTTGGAAATTATCGTGTTTAAAGGCATGACTGCTACCAAAACGAACATTCCGGCAAAGGCGGACCAGGAGAGCATACTAAGCGACAGATTATATTGAAAACATCAGTGATTAATTTGTAAAGATCAAGGAGATAGTTGTAAATACTAACGAACCTATACAAGAAAGCACAGCATACGACGATCTCGAAAGGTGCTGGGTGAGAAGAATGCAAGCATTCAAGCTATTAGACTAGAGTTCCTCTGAAAAGTAGAAGTTATTAACTAACCTCCGTAAAGCATATAAAGTCCGGAAATAGCATTCCCAATTCTTCGATGAGAAGCGCACGACGATAAAGAAGCACTCAGGTCAGAGGTAGGAAGAGAAGCGAGAATGCGCGAGGTAAACATACCTGTTCGTGTCTCCAGACATGAGATTGACGATCTTTCCAGTTCCAGCCGACCCCTTGCTCTCAGAGACACCAGATTTGTCTTTTCGTTTCAGAGCCTGTCCAATGTGACGTTATTAATATCGATAGAACAGAGCATTGAGGGTTTTAGGCATACGGAACAAAGAGTATGATAGAGAGATATGTGATAACAAACCTTTTCATAGATTGCACTAGCTAGCTGGTTTTTTATCCTGACCGACGCCCTCCTCGAGAACCAGAGATGGTTCAAGTCTGACTGAGCTTTAAGGATGGTGGCTATCAATGCCAGAGTGGCGTACACGTATGCTGAAGAAAGCTTTTTAGGGGTTGGAGCCGCGAGCGCCTCGATGATTCGCTTGATGAAGAACGGTGCCGCGCTTTAAGAGTGAATGTAGATCAACGGAATATTGCATTCAGGACCGGACGATAGCACCCTCGACAAGGCGAAGTTCGAAGAAACAATAACGCAAACCAGAGACCAGACTCACTAGTTGAGCATGATTGACAGGAACGTTAATAAAAGATCTAGCAAGAGATCGAATCCGTGCGCCTTCAAAAGCCGCTGCAACAGGCTGGATCCACGAATCGTCTTGAACTTGGCATACAGAGGTTGAGATCGCTGAGTAGGAGATAGCATGTAAACATCGTCATCTTTCAGATATCCAGACGAGCCTGCATTTCAAAGACGGTCCCAGGTCAAAATTGTATGCGAGAGAAATAGGTGAAAGTATATGCGCTATGTAAGAAAACGTACCTCGCTTGATCAAAGGCTTGACCCAATTGAACGTGATCCAGTCCCATACACTGCACCCGTCCTCTGGACTGCTCCCCATTCCACCCGTTTGGTTGGCCTCTGCTTTTCGCTCTTCCTCGTACGATGCCGGCACTGATTCTACTGGAAGAGAGAGCGATACTGCGACGAGCACAGCCGATAGCGTCGCCGATAGAGCTGTCAAGATCTCCGTCGACCGAGCAATCACCGGCTCGTGAGGTACGGGTGGAAGTATTGATAGTTTGAAGAGCGCCGTTAGCAGAGTGAGCAAGCTAGGATGTCGAAAGAGAGGCAAGTGATCAACATTCATTGATGTGGTCTCCTAGACACACCCACAGAAGAGAAGACCACGAACGACGCGATGAGCTGGAGAGCATGGAAGACGACGATTGTCGGGTAAGGAGTCGGTCTAGGTCGAAGAATAGGATAAGTCGCAGCATATAGCTAAGATTGAATAGTATGGAAACCCAGAGATGAAGGCGACGAGAACGAGAGAAGATCAGTCTTCTGGGCTTTCAGTCCAGCCAATAAGGAGAGAAGGAGCGACTGAAGCCAGACGAAACAGTCCGGCACTGTCCTGAGCGAACTCGACAATCACAAATTCATGTTGAGCTAGACTTACCCAGCAGCACCCCAGCACGATATCTACCCAGAAGGCCCCTCCATCAAGGCCACTCAAGGCTTTCCATCCAGCTCGGCATCCATAAACGAGGGCAAAGGCAAGGCCTCCAGTAGCGAGAATAGCAGCCTTCCAGATGGGAACTCCTCGTTTGTTAGGCTGATCCGGGTAAAGTTCTTGGAGAGTCAGGTCTCGACCGACATATTCAAGCGGCAGAGTGATGAGGTAATGATAAGCGAATCGAGGAAGTATTCGGGGAAACGACAGCAGTAAAGGCACGACGAATAGCACGATGACTGAGGGAATGAGGTGAACGTAGATCGACCTGAACTCGTCAGACAGTATCGGGGATGAATCAGAAGAAACCAAGGCAGGATCCATCTCTGCCATGGTAAAGATAACCTAAGTTTCGATTGTTGGGGATGAGAATGATATTGGAGATGAGAACCAAGACAAGATGGAGATTTAAACAAGGTACGGATGTGCTACTAGATAAGGTTCGATGTAGTTTTCGTCAACGTGGAAAGAATTATCCGCGTGTATATGTTTTTATCGCCTGGCGGATTTGTCCGGTGCACAGTAGAAATGACGAGCCAGAATCTTTCGCCATCAGAGACTCTTTCTGCTCCAGTCACCATGAAGGCTTGTAGCATTGATGATCGTAGGCAGCAACGATGATCTGCCGGTCTAAAAATGGAGGAGAGAAGAACAAGCAGAAAAAAGCACAAGGGCACAAAAGCATGTATTATATCACTTCTTTCCCTTCAGCCCTTTTGATAACTTCTTGCCGCCCATCTGTACAGCAAATCCTTTCCCTCCCCGGGAAAGCCCATATGGGTCCTTTAGATGGCCTTTTCTATGTTTTTTTCCACGTACTGGGTGACCGTTTTCATTTGGTCCTCCAACGAAAGAAGGTCGAGCAGAGGCAGGAAAAGAGCCAGAGTCCGAGGAATGTCGGTTGTGTTTCTTGCCTTGTCCGTGGCCATTTCCGTTTCCGTTTATCAAAACCCCGTTGATCTTCGGAGACGCAGAGATAGGCTTCGGGACCTCTTCGCTTCCATCACTCTGATCCTCATCCTCATCCTCATCAGAACTATCTTTCTCTATTGACTTTTCGGTATCTTCCTTCTCCAATGCTCGCTGACCGAGCTCGACCTTCCTCTTTTTACTGGGACCGCCGGCTGAAGTTGAATTAATCGTCTGGAGCAGAGCGTCCCCCTTCTCTCGAACGTAGAACAACACGTATGCGTCTCGAAGACCAAGCGGTGGTTTTCCGATAGAGCTCACATACGAGTCGTCCATGTTGTGCCAAGAAGATCCATCGGTCGACAACACTCGGGCAGTGTAGTGACCAGAGTGAGGACCGGACCCAGAATGGCACACTACTCCGTACAGTTTGTAACGTGCACCAGACTAAGAATAATAAGCCTAAGTCAGCAAATTGAACGGGAAACCAGTTCAGACAAAGCGAACTAGACGGAAGATGATACGAACTTCTCCTTTGCTCATATATGGACCAAGGTCCAACGATTTATCATACTGGATCATCTCTCCAATCTTGCCTCCCATTGGGGTAAATCGCTTGAGGTGCACGACCAACGCTTTCGGAGTAGACTGAATCGTCAACTGTTTGCTGGCAACCACTAAAGTCTTGCACCTATCGGTCGGACAGAGCAAGAACAGACACGAGCCACAAACCAATCAGACACCATCGTTTGTTGACACTTGGTCTGAAGAATACAAGAGAAGATATAGCGCGGGACCGGACAAACTTTTCGCATTTGTACTTGTTGTTTCCGTCTAATCGATCTGGCTTGATAAATCGTTCAAATGCGTTTCGTACGCTCCCACAGTTCTTTACCTCCACACTCAGATCCAAGAACGCGTCGAACGTATCCGAATTGTGATGGCATTTGTGGCACGTCACTCTGGACCGGAGTCGACCACCAAATAGCTGGTGAACGGACGTCGTGTACTTCAGCTCCGCCGGGATTTTACTGCGAGTCGAAAACGTTATATAGTTTAGAAAGAGGGAGCTAATGACTGACAGCCAACATTTAGCTTACTTTGGTTCTCCATGCGGAGCAAGAGCAGCGTTCTGAAGACCGTCGACCAAGAAACGAAGAAACTCGTGCGAGTCTTCTTGCCTTCCCAATCGAAGATGTCGGGCGATTTCTTTGAATTGGAGGAAAGAGAATTCAAAATGGATAAGAGCAGTGATGAGTTGACACGTTAGCATCATGGAAACCCTCTTCGAACCAGGAGACTAGAGCGATGCACTCTTCTTTAGCAAGTAAACCCTGGAACCTGAGAAGGAATCGCTCACTTTTCAAGTTCTTCGTAATCACAGACGGGTTATACGATCCTTGGTTTGGTCGAAGGAAAGAGTACTGATACACGGCCTTGAGCGAACAGGCTACACAAAATCCGTCACTCTTTGGGTTCCTCTTAACTGGGCCTGCATACCGAACAGTAGCCATGGACACAGGGAAGGAAGAAAATGTTCAACAGTTTAGCTTCGCTGCGACTCTGGCACTATCTGATGCTCAATATAGGGCATACTCTATTCGGGCATACGTATGCTACAGAAGAGAAATTGCGACAGTCAACAAACGTACATTGTGCAGGCTCGTGTTCAAACAACAATGGTCCCAACCCAGGCGTGTGGATGACGCATTGAAGAACGGAGTTTAGATAGCACGTATTCCCAACATTGTTGAACCCAGGGCCAATAGGTCTGCTTCCGGGAACGAATCCGAGCTGGACGATTCCCTGGTAGAGAGATTTAGGATTATGCGGTCGAGTAACCGAAGAGGTGGAAGGGAGAGAAGGTAACTTAGAGGTAGAAGCGGTTGCGTTTCCATTGGACTATAAGACGTTGACCGTCGAGACATAACATCGTCGAACACACTTTCAGTTGAGCCTCTCTACTGATGGCTACTTAAGCTTGGAAACCAAATTACTGATAGAGAGTCCGAAGCAAACGACATACACTGTTTGCAACAGGCAAAGGGTTCACCTCAATCCAACCTTTTCCCTTAGGGTCAATGATAGCAGCATCCGCTCCTGTAGGTTGAGCGAACTCTCTGAACTCGACAGGCTCTGCCAACAGAGCTTTTAGTGCTCCATTGTTCTCTATCGTACCGTTAGACTGACCTCCAAGTAAGAGTACGCTTGGTACATGTTGAGAGGAAGACACGCTGGTAGCCATTGAGTCTAGGAGTATTGGCAATGAAGGAAGGGAAGGGGGAGGCGAGAACCAAGGGAGCAGCCAGCGAAGGAGTAAATGGCGAATCGGGATAAGTTCACTCAACTAACTTTCCTATCTATGGAGGGAAAAAGGAAGATGAGACAGATTGGACGTAGAACGAGCACCGGAAGCCCAACGTGTTAGGATGATGAATAGGTTATGGCGTGTCGACGACGGAGGGAGAGAAAGGTAAGGTGATAAAATTGACATTCGGTCGGCTACGCGCGAAACGTCAACGGCCAGATGAATATTGTATTATTATTTTTGGTCTTTGCTTGTGATATTCTGTGTAACACGTCACTAACTATGGAGACATCACCGCATTATCATAATGTACAATTCTCTCAAACAGATGAACACAGAATGCAGGTAACATGCGATGGAAGAGCGAACTATGTAGATATAAACAGTTTATAGGAAAAAGAGGGAAAGAGAAAAAGAACTCCGTGAGCAAGAAGATGGTCAAATGAACCCTGTTAAAATAATTGTCCTACTTCCCTCCTCCCGCCCCTCCAAATTTAAAACTCTTCAGACTGAACCGGAGCTTGTTCGAAGCCTTACTGGCCTCTTTAGCAAGTGAACCAGCCGTTGTCGAGGCTGGCATTGTCGATTCTACCAAATCAGATCTTGACCCCGAGACCCCTGTCGGCTCCTTCCCATCCCTTGGCTTTTTGGCCGTCACAGCCGAGCTCTCTCCCTTCATAGAAGAAATTCCTCCAACCCGCTTGTGACCCTTACTACCCGAAACATTCCCAGCTAGAAGCCCGCCCAAGCCGTCCAACCCATCATCCTCCTCCTCTTCTCTCCGTCGTTTCTCACTCATTCGCAGAGTAACGCCTTCAATCTTCTCCGGAGAGTCTAGCTGAGGTGTTGAAGACGAGGCATCCCTTGGTTCCAGAGGACCGATTACTTCTTCATCAGAATCATCGTCGCCGTATCCAAGATCGAGACCTTTCCCTTTTGATGTAGTTGATGAGGAAGAAGAATTCGAGGCCGAGTCAGATGCTGAGGTGTCTTCAGATGATGCAGGAGTGAATGTGATAGACGGTTGCGACTCGGTTGTATGGACGCGTTGACGCTTTCGTTTAGGTGCTAGCGAAGACAGTGATCGGGTTAAGGGAGAGGCTGGTAGACCAGGGGAAGTCGAAGAGGGTCCGCTTTCTTCATCAGATTCTCGGAAGTAGTCTTCCTCTTCTCGATCGGTGCGTCGTCTGGTGATTCAGAAGAAGAACGCAGATATTAGCTTGAATGACAGGAAGACATGAATGTGACTCAAGAAACAGACATGTGAGAAACATGTTGAAGACGTACTTTGATTCCTCGGGAGCTGAACGTGAATCCAACAAAACAGGCGGGGGCTCATTATTGGCTTCCCATTTTTGTATCAAACCTTCGAAGCAACCCCTCAACACCCTTCTTGACGACAAAAGTCGAATTCTATCTCCATGTCGGCTCATCAAGTGATCAAGGATGACCTTGATATTTTCCTAGTATATACCAAACAAGCCATCGTTAATTATCTGGGACAATAGTCTTTGAGAGGCTTTCGATAGGTAGAAGATAGTCTTACTTTACGTATGTACTCAAACAGTTCTAAGCAGGCCGAGCTCAACATGTTGTCTCGCGGAGACTCTAATGCTGATAGCTCCAACACGGGTGCAAATACATCCCCTTTGTTGAGATATCGATACATGAAATGTGTGTGGACCTTTAGACAAGCGCGGAAGAACCTGATCGCAGCTGAGACAGGACAGAGAAAATAAAAGTGGAAAGACGATTAACACTCACTCGAATGAAACATGAAACGGTATGAAGCAGAGGAACGAAAATAGGATTAACTTACCATGTCGTAAAGGCTTATCTCTAGCACTCAGTAAGCAGCCCACTTTGAAGTTCATCGTTCCGGAAAGAATGAAGTATTGGCTTCTATGTCCGTGGTTCTCCACCATGAATGACAGCAGGTCACACAGGTGAAGTAACAGTGGTGTCTCTTCTGTCGTCAAGACCAATGATGACTCTATTGAAGACACAGGTATAGTTAGAGATAAGCACTTATAGACAGTTAGTTCTCAACAAATGCAAACCAGATTTTCTTCGAAGAAGAAACACCAACTCACTTTTGAGTGTTTCAAAATCTGGTAGCGAGGATAGAGGCTGCATTAAGGACTCTACACAGCTCTCATAAAAGTATGTCAGGAAAGCCTCCGCCACAGGGCCATCTTTTACAGGCCCTCTGCTTGTCATCTAGTGACAACCAAAAGAGAAGTTACAACGAGAAGAGAGAGTTAGAACGCTTGAGACACGTTACCGAGAACAAGGAATGGACAACAAACTCACCGAGCCTGTATCCGACTCTCCAGTATCTAAAAGTTGCCTCAGTCCATCTGCCAGCTGACTTCTCAAGCCTCCCTTCGGTATTTGGGCCCCATCTTTCCCTAACAAGAGCTTGATGATCTCAAGTACCAGGGTTGTCTGTGCTTCGCCTCTTTCGAACTTATCTGCCTCTTTGAGAATGATATTCCGGACTGAGCCAGGATCGTGATCTAGACAATGAGTCAACATTTCGATTGCCGCGTTCGGAACTGAATCTAAATCTTCGGGCAAGCTAGAAGCAGAAGGTGAAGGAGAACTTGTGGTCTTGTTCGATTCTATATCCGATTTCGTCTGAGGCCGACTGGCTGAAGATCCAAAAGAGAACGCCCATTCTAGGACGGGGACGAGGCCTCTGTCAAGCAATGTTCTCACTAACTGCGTCCGAGCCGGTAGCGGAATGTTTTTCGACATGAGCAACAGCTGATGAAGGAGAAGAACAATCTCGCGCTTATGCGTTCGGACGTCCGGCGCTTCCGGTGGTGTTGGCGATCCTGCAGGCGAGGGCTCTAGCCCGGGCACGATCTCATCGCCTTCCGATCGGAATTCCATCACCTTCCTATCGGCAGGTGTACTTATACTCTGAGCTTTGGTTTTGCCGACGAATGGCATGAAGATCTCTTGGAGCAAGTTATCGTTGCTCTGCATGTGTTGGACGATATCGTTTTGGTTGAAGAATATGAATGAGTTGAGCATGTTGAACGTCGAATCCTCGAGTGACCTAGCGAGGACGACGTCTTTAAGGAAGAGAAGGCGGTAAGTTTGATGGATCTTGATGTGAACGCCTTCGTTTTTGATGGCAACAGGTTCTCGGAATTTGGATGTGGCCGCCAAGAAATCTCGATATGACGCCTTGAGAGTTGGAAACTCAGGATCATCTAGTTTCAGGACCATACACAACGAATATAACCAGTCAATATCAACTTGTCCGAGTTTGCCGCATCATAAGATCCAAACTCACACTCTAGGAGCCCGACTACACCAGGAAACATGTCTTCTTCAAGTATTAATTCTACCACACTAGTATCGTTGATGTACACTATCAATCCAGGAAGGAAAGGGTCCGAAGAGCCTATCAGTGTTCCACAGATTTCAAGCCAGCTCATTTCTTGACTGGAGTACTCACGAATTGTCTGCATCAATGTAAACAGCATGTGCAGATCCTCCAAGACCTCGAGATCTTCAGATTGCTCGAAAGTCTCGATCATTGTTTTGAGATAATCCTGAGAGGGACAAGGTCGAGGTACAGGAAGAGAAAGGATTTAGGTTGATGCGTTAATAGGCATTCATACGCGTCTTGTGTCTTCTGAGGAGGGAAACGAGAGTTTACCTCTTTCAGAACGGCTTCTACAATGGTGTCTCTGCCTGCGGAGCTTTTTGACATGATCTTAACTTGGTCTGAAGCATCCCTGTATAACAGATGGAAACGAAGTGGGAAAATGAGGCTTGTTTTAGTTTATTTCTTGAAACCTCCCTAAAACACATGATAGAAAAGACTCCTACTTCAAATGTCCAATAGTCGGCTTTATTAGACTGGCTCTGAACGATCCTCTACTCTGACCCATTCCAGTTCCGATAGGCGACATGGAGCCAAATGCAAACGAGATATCGTCTGAGGGTGGGTTATTAAAGACATCTTCCTCATCCATACCTAGTTACGCGTGTTAATATCGACGGACACACTTATTATTTGTTCTTGTCCCAACACAAGAAACTTGGTACTTACTACAATCAAGCATCTTGACTACATCTTGGATAAACTCCCACACATTCTCGCAGTCATCCGGATCGGCAAAAGACATAGCGATATCCATCCCATCAGCCTCCGTCCAGCATATGAGAGTATCTGTTGGGTCGGTCCGGTGGATAAGCAAGGCAAACGACAGGGTTGAGACACGAACTCGTCAGTCAAGACACGTCAGACGATAACAGCAGCTCACCTTGCTGTCTGGAGTACGCGTCTCTCCCCTGGATAAAGGTGTGCATGATCAATCTACCCTCTACTCCTTTCATCCGTAGTGACTTGAGCGCGACAGGATCTCCCCACACGTCGTCTGAATCCTCTGTCTCGTCTCCTTCGACCACGAAGCCGCCTGGCTCACCCTCTTGAGCTGAATCTGCGTTTCCACCGACAGAAGCGGCGGTAGCAGCGACCTCTTCCTTCTTTGCCAGCTTGGCTTCCTCTTTCTCCTTTGCCATCCGGACTCTCACTGTCTCATCTAGCACTTCCTCGGCAGTGACGACTAACAACGCCTGATCGGTCCCTTCGTCGTATAACCCATGGACGTGACCGGTCCCTCGATCGAACCACGCATCATTCCGAAGTTCGTATACTTTGACCTTTTTCAACTGACCGGTTGTGGTGATCTGAGTGGGAAGACCGAGAGGGGACTCTCCAGCTGCTATGGTACTATCGGAAGATGACGTGGCTGTGGAGAGAGCGGAGAGGGAGGTTGTAGAAGAGAGGGGATACATCTCGTGGTCTTCTGAAGAAGAGTCGCCTGAAGAAGAAGGATTGGCGTTCTCTGTACGAGTTCCGTCAGCCGGATTCTTGGAGACCGTCCGCTGAGGATCCGAGCCGAGCAGATTTGGATCTAGACCGGAGAGATCAGAATCCTCACCGGCGATCGCTGCAAAGAGAGGGGAAGAAGTGGAAGAAGGTGGTCGAGAAGATCTTGGCTTTTTGACGCGCTGTGGTTGGGATTCGAGATGCTTTGTGTCTGGTGTCGACCTACTAGGATCGACTGAGGTTGACGTGGATTCAAGGGATGGTTTGTCGGTTGATGTATGATTGTTTGATTCAGATAGGTCTACCTCTGTGAGGGCCTCATTCGAAGAGGGACGTGATGGACTGCTAGAGGCGGAAATGATGATGAATGGTTTGAGTAGGTGAAGGGCAGAGTAGAGATAGGGATAGGATCGCGAGAAGAGCGATGCTGATCTTGATCGATATTCCAACGATATTCTTCGACGGACACAGTCAGAGAAACAACTTATCCAAGTATTCCTTGCTACTAAAATCAGTCCTGTGGATCCGAGAGTGGCAGAAGAGCAACGCAAGGAGAGAGACGAAGAAGATGATGTACAAGATGGAGGTCAAAGATTCGTCAACAAGAACCGACTGGATGGCAAGTGTGTGTCTCGTGAGGAGAGGTAAGTAGACGTAAGTAAATTATTCAAAAATCTATTAAACGCGTGTTCACCATCCAACCTTGAGTGAGAGAGAGAGACCGAGAGCAAGGTTGGGTTGACCTAGTTCTGATCGTTGGCTATCATCCTTTCGCTTTCTCTCTATCTATCTCTTTGTTTCGGTTGTTTATCTAGGTCGATATCGGACGGCCTGTTGTATATTCCTAGATATGGCTCCTCCTTATATCCCTTCACCGATAATGAGTTCTTCGGTCTCTGCCAGCTCTCCTTCGCCCTCCTCTGCACTGTACTCTGGAACAAGCTCGATCCTCTCCTTGCCAACCGAGAACAACAACTGCCATCTCTTGTGAGTGTTTTTTGTTATGTACTTGGATGGGTTTGACCTTCTCTCATCATCGTTCATGCTGTCGGTTCAATTTGTTAGAGGTCAAACAGGATTGATTGTTCAAGGCGGGTTCATCCTATCTGCTTTCGCCATCGAGCCAGCAAGCTAGCTAACACCGCCCCCTTTCGCTCTGCTCAACAGGCTTGATGGGTCTGGGAGTGTTGGTCACTCTGGTTGTGAAGCGATGTGCGCATGTTCCCCTTCTTTTCGACTTGTCAAGACCATGTTGTTGATTAGTACATCTCTTTATCTCTCCATAGATCTCGAGAAACCTAAACGACCATGGCAGATCTGGTCGGTTTTCTTACACACATACACACTCTCTCTCATCCGTGGCGCGCGCGCGCGTGTGTAGGCTTGATCGCTCCTTGACTGTAAACTGAACTTTTACTTGCGGGCTGTTTTATCAGGACACTGGATACATCAAGTGAGTGGTATCTATCATATTGTCGAGTCCGATCGCAAAAGCTGATGTCTGCCGGCTCAACTTTGCCTTGAACCAATGGCGATCAGAACAATTTATTGGCCAGGTTCGTATGACTCTCTCTTTTTCTCCTTTCCTCTTTTCTTCAGAACCCAGGTAGACCGATATCTGCACTCTCTCATTTGTCTCTGCTCTCTCTTCGGTTAGGCTATAGTCCATCTATCAAAGTATGCTCTCTCTTGTTCTGTTAGCACTTGATTGCTCTGACTGTTAACCCTAACCACTACCTTTATCTAACCTTAATCCAGTATCCTCATATCGACCTTTCCCTCGCCTTCGCCGACTGCCTTCGATGAAACAGTCAAGTCTTCTTTCGATCGTCCGAATCCATGCTCTTTGTACTTCCTCAATGGTGAAGCTTGGACTGTTCTTCCCTCGGAATCAAGCTCATCAGGTCACTGACATTTTTTTTGCGTATCAACCGGATGGGATTATTTACATTGTAAAAGTCTTGATCGATACGACCCTTGGAATCTTCATCATCTGGGTTCTTCTGAGATTATCAAGATGGATCCTAGTCGACACACTAGGAGGTGTCGGCTGGGAGATGGGGATTTACCGATTACGGGACGGGGATGTTAGGTATTCATTCTGGGTATGTCTAGAAGATCTGCTCCTCTCGCTATCCCACACTCGAGCTGACGTCTAAGGCTATTCGTGGAATAAAAATCATCTTGGGCTTGAATCAGGCAAAGCAATGTTTCGTCTACGTGAGCTGTCTACTAGGAATGAAAGGTGTAGTTGTCATCATTTTCTCGATCTGGCCTGGGATATTTGGATTCGGATCTTGGTTCGTAAACTCTTCTCTTTGGTTTTTTTATCCTGATAAATGCGCCCTTTTTTTTTCCAAGTGAAGATAAGGCCCAATACTGAATTCTTAGACTTGATGCTTCTTCACTCTTAGGATCTTGAGCTGGTATGTGATGTTTGTCTTTATCAGATGATATAGAATCTCCTTTTTATATACGTTTTAACCTTACGTCTTTTCCTCCTTCTTCTTCCCCTTCAAAAACAGGCTTGATCCACACGGCCAAGTCGTGTTTGTGATGGCGATCTTCCCGCTCATCATGAATGTCGTTCAGTTCACTATCATTGATACTATTCTCAAGTACAACGAGTCCTCTTCTCACCATCACCACCACCACCACCATCATCCTCACCGAGATTCCTCGCCATCAGGCGAAACCGGTTCTTCGCATCCACAAGGATCAGGTTACACCCAAATCCCTACCAGCTCCACCCCAGAAGACTCCATCCGATCCAGATCGACAGCTTCGCCCCCTACCATTCAGAGTAGTACCAACGGCAATGCCAACGTCCACTCGGGAGTAGGTCAAGCTACCTCCGGCTCTTTAGCAGGGTCAACATCGATCAGAACGACAGCCGGGATGGTCAGTGAAGGGATGAACGACCTATCTGGAAGTGATGGAGGTATCAGGCGGAGGACGAGCTCATTGAGTGAGTTTGACAAAGTGCATAGCAAGCTCGATGGGCTTGCCGATGGGGATAGTGATAGTGAGAATGATAGTGAGGATGACGATGCGGAAGGTGGGGCCGAGATGGAGAGGGAGAGGAAGGGACTGATGTTGAGCTTTGGAAGCAGCAAATGATCAAGAAAAAGATAATTCGAGGTAGAAATGACCTAAGCGAGTCTATACTTTGACAGGCATTCACTATATATAAATGTTTTGTATAATCTCTAGTTTTCATTGATCTTTCAGCGAGTTTTTTTTTATTTGGTCTTGCGAGCGTTATAGTTTGTACACTGAGAAGACAGTCAGGACCAAATAATTTTTTCATTTATCTTCCAACCCAAAACGAAGCGACTCTGTAAATCCAAAGTAATCTAAAACAGGAGCAGCAGTGCCAACGAACCAGGTTAGTTACATAAACACAAGATAAATATTTCGTTGGCTGAGGAAAGGACTGTAGAAATTGGAGAGCTCAGACGTGACAGATATTGGTGTTTCCACCGAGTTCGATTCCTGTCGGAATGTCGTCGGGGGCTTGCGCCCTTTCGGAAGAGGGAGTACCGTACTTCATCATTGAAATTTTTATAGAATGGGAAGGGGGAAGGGGTGGAGTGTGTTGAAGGTGAAGAGCAGGATTGCTTTTTCGTATACGTAGAAAAACTAACCTTGAAAGTAAAGAGTTGATGTTAAAGCCCAGAAGCATTGTGAAAAACTTATCGGGACTTGAAGTAGTCAAGGAGGACCTGGAGACCCTGGGACTCCTGTCCGTAATCCTTGACGACGACGCAAGAGCATCCGACGACCTTTCGGGGGTTACCCTCTCGGTCGATCTTGGCAAGTCCGGCCCAGGTTCCGAGAACCTTGGGGTCGGTGACCTTGATGAGGTTGACCTTGTGCTCGTTGCAAAGGGCCTCAATGAGCTTGATGTACTCGGCCTCAGTGCAGGTCTCGACGAGAACGCAAAGGTGGGCGACTCCCTTATCGAGGGCCTTAGCACACTCTCGGAGGCCTCGGGCGAGTCCGTCGTGAACGAGGGCGTTCTGTTTGTGTTTGGTCGATAGAATTGGGCAGTTAGTAAGAAGGAAGGCTGTATGCACAGGAAGAAAAAGGTCAACGAACCTTGAGGACCTCCTGGAGGGCCTCCTCAACGGAGAGAGCTCCAGACTTGGGAGCCTCGGCCTCAGCGACCTCGACCTCCTCGACGGTATCAATGGGTTCAGATCCAGCGTCAGCTGTTATTAAAAAGGCAAAGAGAACAAAAAAGGTTCAGGTCAGAATTTTTGGTTCATCTCTTTTGAATCCAGAAGAGAGCGACATACACATTGTTCTTAGTCTTCTTCCGCGGTGTTTTTAGAGGGAAAAAAGGGCTAAGCATCAGGATTGCACACGTAAAGACTTTAGCCTTTTCGCCATGATAGAGAAAAAGAGCAAGACAGGGTATGTGATCGAGAGAAAGAAACTCACAAGAATGTTGGATGTGAGGGAAGAATAGAAGAGACCAACGACAAAAAATGGCCAGGAAAAAAATGCCTGCGAGCCGCACGAGCCCCCTGGGTTAGAAACTGAACCTAAACTTGGCTATCTAAGTCTGTGATTGACGATTTTGATTTTCATATGAATAATTCATCTATCAAACAAGTGACGTTGCCGGTTACCTTTGTCCTTGGTTCTATGTGCAGTCTCAATCCAAGTTAGGGATGTTAATCCTTCTTAACTGATACGTTCCCGTGCTTCCTTACCCCATGTTTATACCATCCTGATGAACATTGTCCCGCAGGTAAACATGGTCTGACTGATATATCATACGATGGCATAGTCAGCAGAGATTTTCAAGGGAGACGAGACGGATGGGCTCTGTGTATTAGAAAAACACAATCAGATTTGATTACAATATGAGGAATGAGAACAAGATCATGAAGATCGGAAGCGCAAGCAGCTAGAGACGCCGACACATGGTGGCATAGAGATGCACTCAGAGATGTGCACACACACACCTCAATCCCTTCCTCCGGCCATCCGAGATTCTACCAGAAAGATTAATGATGATTAACTAGCGTTCCTTAGGACGGTTTGGCATTGTTAGGGTTAGAATTTGAACCCCAAATTGGACCCAAGGAGTCCCCAAGTTGGGGCGATCTCGCTTACCTAATGAACAGGACAAGCGTGGCCACCTACTGTAACCACCTACTGGCGGGAGCCGTCCAGCCTTGCGTCCCAAAGATATCCTGCTGTTTGTGTACCGGATAGAATCCAAAAGTCCAGAGTCAGCTCTTTCTGTACATCCACCTCATTCACTCAGCTGTCTAGCTCATTTCCTCTCTCCTATCTAAAAAAGAACAAGAAAGCTTAATAGAAACAACACCATGGACGAGTTCTCCACCGACGATTTCTTGGCTAGAGAACGAGCCGCTCTCGGTACGTCCATCCTCCATTCGATCTCTTTCTTTCGCATCTCTAACCATCTTTCTTTTACCTTCTCTCGTCCTTTTACCTCCTCTTTCCTTCAATCTCTTTCTCGCTCCTGTCCATGCACACGATTTCACGCGTCGTTCAACAATCAAATATTAAATTTGCGCCAATACCTGTTCAAATCCTACCCGGCAACCAAAAATCTCATTATTCTTTCGACCTCCATCAGGAAACGATGCCGGCTTGTTTTCATCAAACGACGTGCCAACCTCGGGCTCGTTCGATCTTCCAACGACTGACTTCCCGGATCTAGGAGGTACGGTTTCCTCCTTCTCACTTCTTTATTCAGTTTCTGTGTTCATGATCCTGACGGTCTGTCTGACTCTAACTCTATCTTCATCGGGCTATTCGGTTTCATCAAACGACCCATCTCCCTGCTGATGTCGCCAACATGTCCCAAACTCTTATCCTAATCTTTATTGCAACCATATAATCCATTCTTTCCGAATCATGCCGTTCAATCATATACGATAGACGGAACCTCCACCCCTCCTCCTCTCCCCGAACCAACTTCATCGTCTCTTGCTCCTGGGTTCCCTTCTCTCGATTCGCTCACCCCTCAAAAGACCGGATTCGACGTCAACATCACCGGTGCTCACGAGGATGAAGAAATGGAAAAGTTCCAGAACGAGTTTCCAGATGTGCAAGAGCTCCTCCCTGCCGAGCTTCAGGTCGGTTCCAATGGCTCTTTCTGAAACTGACTGGACAATCTCTGAGCTGAACATCATTTGTGGTCCCACCATTTCTTCTCTCACTAGCCGGCCCCTGTTGTAGGCCAGAACTACCAGTATGGTGACTCGCCTTACTCTGCTTCGATTCCTCAGCCGGCTGGATCTCTTTCTGTCCCGGGCAACGCCCAGCAGTCAAGTACGCCAACGGAGGATGTTGAATCCGAGGCGCTTATCGCGTGGAAGGCAAAACAGCAGGAGGACATCAAGCGCCGAGATGAGGCCAGCAGAAAAAAGAGAGAAGAGACCGTGTTGAAAGCGGAAAAGGCAATTGATCAGTTCTACGAAGAATACAACGCCTCTAAAGAAAAGGCCATCAAGGAGAACAAGTGAGAAGCCAACTCTTGTTTCATTCAAGATGAAGCTATATTAGAATCGTCCTTTCTCACTTATCGTTTTATCCTTCCATATGTTTCGCTTTCTTTCTTTCTTTCTTTCTTTCTATCAACCAGGGAGAACGAAGCTGCTTTCTTGGCCGACTTGTCGGATCGGCTCTCTCAGGGTACGACATGGGAGCGTATCACCGACATGATCGCTTTGGAGAACTCTCGTGCGTTTTTCTTCCTCTTCTTCCTTTCTTGTTCTCTTGAAGAGAGCTGATTTGTTGATCTTTCTCTTATGGACCTGTAGAATCGAAAACCTTGGCAAAGTCCACACCGGGAGGATCCGATCTGGCCCGGATGAAGGAGGTGCTGTTGAAGCTTCGAAGGCAGGGAGAGAGCGCGCCGGGAGCTAAGGGCTACTAGAGTGTTTTCGAGTCCTCTCATTCTTCTTCCACCACCAACGATAACATCACCCTTTAGGTCTATGAGCCTCGATGTTCTTTTTTTGTTCTGCTTCGCTCCATTAGAAACAAACAGAGGTGTCTCTTTCCTTTCTTTTTCTTTTTCCTTGCCTATCTTCTTCATTATCTAGTTTCTTGTTTTGTATGTCGCCACTTTGGGGTTTGTGATCTCCCCTTTTTTGAATCACTTTGTGATATCCTCTCTCTTTTCATCTGCTCTGGATACCATCCAAACTATTCCAGTAAAATCGAGTAAGCGAAATGTGCACCTCTTGATAGCCGATCAACTCGGAAGGAATCACAGGGTAACAGACGAAAGCAAGATTAAGACAAAGAACAAGGAAGCTTTCAAGAAGCCTCATCGAGGTCCATACAGATCTCTACACCGTTTCTCAAACGCGTTCACCATCATCTCACTCACGCCACCGAAAAACATGCTGGAAGCCGTAGCATGGGATGGATTGTTGAATGAGTATCGAAGATCCAACGTCACCATCGTCGGACTCATCTGGGAAGACGGTAGAGTCGAGGTAGAAGCTCGTTGATGCGCAAGACGAGCAGGAGGATGGAATGTCCCTTGTTGAAGATTCGAGAATCAAGCATCAGAAGGAAGAGAGACAGTTCAGATCGAGGTTGAAGGAAGACCAGAAGAAGGAGACAGAAGAATAAGAGAAAAAACTCACAAGTCGTCACAAGAGTTTTAAAGAGCGGAGTTTCCGAAGCTATTGCCTACACTCCACCCAAAATCAGAGGGAAGGGAGAGAAAGAGAGAAACATAACCAGTTTAGGATGCTTTGTTGTAGAAAAAGGATAAGAAAGAAGGGGACAAACCTGTACACTCTCGAAGGGGATTCCTTTGACCTTACTAACATACCCTTCTTCGAACCCCATGAAGCCAACTTTGAGCTCGGCCTCGATCTCAAATGGTTCGTCTCCCAGACCTGGCGAGCCAGACACGATCCGAGAGGACGTGCAAAAAGGAATGAAGGATTTGTAGGATGGAATATGAGCGACGACCGTGTAGAGCTGTTCGGGAGTGTAGCTTTAGGTAGAAGGTAAGCAGTAAGAAGACACAGGAGCAGACGGGAGGGGTCAAGTTCAGTCGTTGTACCGAGCTAACGAGTCCTGAGGCTGAGTAAAAAAAGAACAACACAAGAGACAGGAACTCAACGGAAAAACTTTCTCTTCACGATAATGCTGCTCTTGATTCGGATCCGATGGAGACTTGTTTCCCAATAGTGGAGAGAGATCAGGAAGGCTGAAGAACGATCGAGTGTAGTGAGTTGGAGGAAGGCGTGCGCGGGCAGCCGAGGGAAACATCGAAGAGCAGATCGAGAGTGATCTTGGAAGTCTAAAACTCATGCTGTGTAGGGATATCTATCTGAGAAGTAGCGGGAGTCTATATATATGTGTGTGTGAGTGGGACAAGAGAAAGGTGTTTGTGTAAGTATCTGTTGAGAAACACATGAATCCTCGGAGGGCTCGGACTGATGATGAAGGCTAGCAGGCGCGAAAAGGTGTGACCGCTTGAGCGATAAGATATTACCATGCAAGACACGGCAAAATAAACACAGCCTTTATATCGATACGCCACACAACATAGAGCAACCACTCCCATCTCTCCCCCCCAATAGCTGCTCACTGTCTTTCCTTTCTCTACAATCAACTACACAATGTCCTTCTTCTCTCGATCGTCCCAGCCATCAGCACCTCCTACGCCTCCTCGTAGAGATCAGTATCAGCAGCCGCCGTCCGCTTATGACTCTGGTCACTACCGTGGCCCGTCCGCTTCTCAGGGCGCGTATGGATCTTATGGTGGAGGTGGAACCGGAGGCGGTGGTTACTCAGACGAAAAGCAAAGAGGTCTGGTTGGAGGTGGGAAGGGAAGGTACCGGTTGGAGAAGGGAACAGAAGCAACGGCACTCTCAAATTGTTTGGTCGTTAATGAAAGAGATCTAGGAAACCATCAATACGTCAGAGTCAAGAGACAGTTCTACCTGAGTACGAGGTATGTTGAACGTCTACCTTCTGTTTGTTTTATCTTCAAAAACCTCCTACCTTTTAGTTCAAGAAACCATATACTGACTGACAATCACTTCTGAATAAACCGACGTATACTACTATGAAACCTTTGTCATCTCTACAGAATGGATCCTAACGTGCCCTCAGGCTCAGTATGGGCGTCGAATATTCAGAGACAATGGCTAGGAACTTCTATCGGCGAGGAGATTGATGTAGAGCCTGTAGAGCTAGGCGGTCAAGGAGACTGGCTTGGCAGCGTAGAACTTGATGTTGGTTCTATTTCCCACGGATGGCGACATATTTCTGTTCTCCTGCTCGCTATACCCTTGATGAGTGCTCGAGGCTGACAAAATCCTTGTTCGTGTTAGGTGGGATTCTTTTCCCGAACTACAGAGGACCATGAAACTTTCAGTGCGGACGATATCTCTGCTCATGTCGTCCAGGTAAGTTGTGCATTTAGACTTTCCTCTGGAGCGCACATATTGACACCACATCCAACGTCTGGTGGCTTGAATATCTCGTAGCTCTACTCTGGCATCCCTCTCTCTTCGATGCAGCCCATCGTATTTGATTTCAAGGGCAGGCCACTTAAGGCCTTTGTCCGTGCGCTGTCAGTCGTGGATCTTTCAGTTGATGGGACAGGAGCAGGCGCCCAGGCTACGATTGGTATTCTTACTGCTCAGACAGATGTAATTGTTCGAAAGGACGAGGGAAGCAAGATCAAGATCAAAGCGAGTGGTAAAAAGTATATTTATCTTCTCTAGATAGCCAAGAGCTGCCATCTTGTCAACTGTTCTTTTTTGCTGACCCCTAGCTTGTCTTCCTAATCAAATCGCTTCCACCCCGAAGACCCGCGCCCAACGCCATCTTGCAACCCAACTTCAAATTTGAAGACATGGGAATTGGAGGTTTAGATACTGAGTTCAGCGCAATCTTTCGACGAGCATTTGCCTCCCGTATCTTCCCCCCTTCACTGGTCGAGAAACTTGGAATTCAGCATGTCAAAGGTGATCTATCGCTTTTTTCCTTGCAGTAAACTTTTGCATTCACTTCCTGCTAATTCAATGTCCTTCTCCTCTTCTCCTGCAAACAGGTCTGTTGCTATTTGGTCCTCCCGGAACGGGAAAGACGTTGATGGCTCGTCAGATCGGAAAGATGCTTAACGCAAGGGAGCCCAAGATTGTTAACGGACCAGAGATCCTTAACAAATTCGTAGGACAAAGTGAAGAGAACATCCGAAAATTGTTCGCTGATGCCGAGAAGGAGGTACGTAGATTCATCTCCTGAGTTTTCGTGAGATTTCTTTAGACAGATATTAATCGTTTTCGCTTTCCGAAAACACGATCTTTCATTTCTTAATTCGTTCTGTTGGTTGGGGAACATAGTACAAGGAGAAGGGAGACGAATCCGGTCTACACATCATCATCTTTGATGAGCTGGATGCCATCTGCAAGCAGAGAGGTTCTACTGGTGGAGGAACAGGTGTCGGAGATTCAGTCGTCAACCAGTTGCTCTCCAAGGTATGTCTCGATCATTTTTCGTAACTCGTCTTGTCCAAGTGATCTAGTCAAGTTTCATTCTAAACGAATTCTCATTATCTAATACATGGTATGCATCAATTCTAGATGGATGGAGTGGACCAGCTCAACAATATTTTGATTATCGGAATGACCAATCGACTAGATATGATTGACGAGGCTCTCCTTCGACCCGGTCGACTCGAGGTCCACATGGAAATTTCTCTTCCGGATGAGCACGGCCGACTCCAAATCCTGAGAATCCACACAAGTAAAATGAAGATCAACAAGGTTCTGGGTGAGGACGTTGACATAGAAGAACTTGCCCGATTGACAAAGAACTTTAGTGGAGCAGAGTTGGGAGGTTTGATCAAGAGCGCGACCAGTTTCGCAATGAACAGACATATCAAGGTTCGTCTTTGTAAAAAGCGTACCAGAGCCAGTATTCACCGTTCATCTGGATTTGCTTGATATTGATATGCTGGGGGTTCTCTCTTTCTTGGAATCGGAATCTATATTTCAATATTCTTCAGGTCGGAACGCAGGCAGGAATCTCTAACGATCTTGATACGATGCAGGTCATGCGAGGAGACTTCACGCATGCGTTAGATGAAGTCCATGCTGCATTCGGAGTTTCCGAAGCAGAACTTCAACAGGTCGTTCAGAACGGAATCATCCACTTTAACAAGAAGGTCGATGTAAGTGGCTAAATATCTACCTCTCGATTGTCACTCAGGAGGCTAATCCAGAGTTATGCTGTTCTGTCTCGAAACGGATTCTCAGACTATCTTACGAGATGGAAATCTTTATGTTGAGCAGGTTCGAAAGAGTCAGCGAACTCCGCTTGTTAGTGTGCTCGTACATGGTAAGCTCTCCTTTTCCGTTTCTTTGCCTGAAGTCTTTTCATCCACTGAGTTCTTCTGAGTGATTCTGCGTCGCTTGATCGCTTCAATCCTCTTTAGGTCCTGCCTCGTCCGGAAAGACAGCGCTGGCGGCTACAATTGCGATGGCGTCTGACTTCCCGTTCATTAAATTGGTTTCTCCTGAGGACATGGTTGGGTTTGGCGAGCAGCAAAAGATTGCTCATCTGAACAAGATCTTCATGGACAGCTACAAGAGTCCGTTGAGCGTAGTTGTGGTGGATAACATCGAGAGGATATTGGGTAAGTATAGGCTGAACCGTTTGATCCGGTCACTACTCTTCGTCTTGGCCTACCTTCTGTTGACCTCGTTTCTCTTTCTGTCTCTCTTTGATCAATCTTCGAATAAAAAGACTGGGTTCCTTTGGGTCCTCGATTCTCTAACAGCGTGCTCCAAGCGCTGTTGGTCCTCATTGCCAAAAGACCTCCCAAGGTTCGTCTCTTCTTCATTCTAACTTCTGCCTATATAATCTGATCTGGTATGTATCTTTTGGCGTGTGCTTTGTCGACATAGGGGAACCGACTCCTGGTGATCTGCACAACTTCCAACCGACCGATGCTCTCTGAGATGGAGCTTTCTGATGTGTTTGATGCCCAGATCCGGGTTCCTGCCATTGACTCTCTCCAGGCACTCGACAAGGTCCTTCGAGAGGTTGAACTCTTCACTTCTGAGCAGGAACACAGACAATGCTTGGAGTTGTTGGCACAGGCCGGCTTTAATCAGGCAGGAAAGTTAAACGTCGGAATCAAAAAGCTGTTGAATCTGGTGGAGATGGCAAGGCAGGATAAGGACAAGGTTGATACCTTTGTGCAGAACTTGATGGATTTTATGGCCTGAATTTAGATCTAGATCTCTTTCTTCTTTCTTCTCGCCTTAGATACTATTTTTCTCCGTCTTCTTCTATATCCGATCTCTTTCCCGTCACCAGATCCATTCATGTACAAGCAGGTTTCTATCTGTAGCTCTACAGGCACACTCTCTTCTCTCTTAACGCATCATACAATTTCAGCTATTGGATGATTCAATTTGTACCAATCATTACAAAATAGCCTATGATATATCCGGACAAAATTTCAAGTTTCTCTTCGAACTAGTTAGTTGCAGTGGGTAGAGGGTTCACACAATTACAGTCAAGACTGAGATTAAAAGTCGTCAGAGGCAGGTCCCAAGGCCATCAATGAGTACGTGTTTGAATCGGGATAGGTAGACATGAAAAACGTCTCAACAAGTTTGGCTGAATCCTGAGAGATGTTTCGAACTCGAACAAGGTTAGCCTTAAGTAAGATGCTGAGAAGAGGAGGAGAATGGTTTCACGGAATGTAGGCAAGTAAGACGTACGGTTAGCAGGTCGGTGGATACTCCATGGTCAATTGGTCCTTTACGTCTTCCGTCCAATTCAATGAGGTGAGCACGTCCGTCTTGACTGCGCGTTCACAAGGAAGAAATCGCATTATGCGCGCAAACAACTATCAAGATTAGAATTATCTTTCAAGATGAAGTGCTCAGGTAACAGGGAACGAACGCTCTAGCTTGAACGAAACAGGTAAAATGAAGGTTGGTGTCGTTGTCCTCTTCTCGGAGGATCGTTTGCCCGGTTCCTGATGCCACAGAGTGCGCTCGTTCGAGAAGCGTGGACGATGCCAACAAGGCTGTTCTTTCGGTTGGAGGAAGCGCTTCAGAGGAAAGTGGAAGAAGGAGACGTGAGTATACGATATTTGGTCTTGAGATGTACTTGTAAAAGGATGAATTTACTTCTGGACAGGGCGAAGAATGCACCCAGAGGGGAGTCTCTAGGTAAGTCTACCCCAGCGTTGGCTAGACCATGTAGGAGACCCATGGTTCCACATGCGTTCCCAATCTATCATTATAAATGAATATATCGCTGTTCGTTTAGGATAATAACATTGTATAACTAGAAATGACAAGAGTCAACCTGACTTACCGTCTGAGGAATCCAAAGCACTCCACCTGGTCTCTCAGATTCTTCCTTTCCTGCCGGCCAAACCTTGCCTTCGGCCTCCAGTCTCTCACTCTTCCCATCCTGTTCTTTACCGGTTGGGAAGAGGAGGAGCACGGCTTTAACAGGCTGAGGAACCATCGAGAGTAGGTCAGGATCGAGACCGAAGATATCGTAGAACCGGTATGCCTCGGTAGGGAATGAAAGACTTTGAGCGTATGCGGTGAAGACGTCGGGATTGCTCTCGATAGGGACCCATTTGGGCGTCGAAGAAGCTGGAACGGACATACTCGGTATGTTTATACAAATATGTTTGAGTTGGTTGTGACGAGTGCAAGCTACGGGATAAGGATTGTTGGTCTTCAAGAGATGGAAAGTGAGATGAGATGAGATGAGATGAGATGAGAATTATGAAGAGTTGTCCCGACTCGTCATTACCGCAGCGTGCCTTTAGGAATTTCGTCCTTTGCGCTTCGAAGAGTTCTCCAAGCAGATTGACAAACATAGAAGACAACATTGGATGTACTGTTACAGATCACTATATCACTTTTCAACAAGCTACGAAAATGATAGAATCAACTTTGAGAGACTATCCAAGCAGCGATCCCACCGCCTTGCAACACCCCCTTGAGCCTGAGAGCACCCCCGTCGTGTTTCTCTCCCCTGATCAGTCGTACATCACTCTTCGCATCAAATACATCCCTGATCCCCCATTCCTTGTTATTATGCCCTCTCATAGCCTTCTCATTCACGAAGACTTCCACGTGTTCCATCTTGTTCCCGAGATGGGCCAACAAGACGATAGTCTCGTTCTCGTTTGACCAGCCAGCAAGATGGATGTCCGATGAGCCAACGAAGTATCTATGGGAGAATCAACATGTTCCGGGGAGAGAATAACACGAGACAAAGTGTTGGTGATATGGTTTGATAAAGTGGAAAATGCCGAGGTGAGAGAATCGGAGGTGGGAGCCACCCAAGGGATGATCCCCTTGGTTCCGTGGATAAGACCCAAGATAGAACTAAGAAGAAGCTCTTGAGTAGTCGGCTCGGATGTCCTGTAGTTGTATCGGTTGCCCGCCCGATAGATACACATCTCTGTCTAGTCAGAACGAAGCACAATGATAAAATATCAGATTACACACTAACCAGTATTCACTCCCTCCAAAAGCTTGGGGGACGCCCCAAAACGTGATCCTTCTCTCCCATCCTAACCATGTTCTAAACTTGTTCATTTGATCCAGGCGCTCGCTGACATCTCGCGCGCCTCCATAATAGCAGTTGTCACACCCACAACATCCATACGTCTCGTTGCATGGAGTATGCCATGTGGAAGAGAAGGTGAGGTTCACGTTGAATGAGTAAGTGTCTATCAGGACAATATCGGCTCCAGAGACATGGTCGGCGAAAAAGTCTGGAGAGGATGTAAGAGATTATTAGTTATGTTAGCAAGTTCGACAGATATTGAAACAAAGACACTTGCAGTCGGCGCAGTTCAGCACGAGAGAAACGGGATGATAGCCTTTATCTAGGTCGTAGATCAAGTCATAGGCAGTCCTTGTAGAAGATAAAGAATCTTCATTTCCATCTGGCCTATAATTCCGTTTGGATAGAGTTCAGTCTCATGATGATAACTCCTAAAATATACGATTGACTTTTCAACGAGGTTCTCACTCATCTGCTGTATACCAAACAAGCAAGTTCTTGTAGCTCTGTATCATCTTGACTTGATCTTTGACTTTGACAGAATCGGTGTATGTATGACGCATGTCGTACATCAGCCAGAGCTAGGGAAAAAGATTGTGCCACGCATAAGGAAAGATACTCTTGGTCAAGGAAACAAACCACTGGGACAGAGCAAAGAGTTCTGGCACATACTCCGATCTTTTCAGCGTGGTCAAGGACCTTCTTAAGGATGTCAATATCATCAAACGTCGGCACTGGGTGGACGGTGTTGAACCTGCCAGGTATGGGCCGCGTCTATCAGCTGCACAGTTTAGTCCGCCATTAGTTAAAAGCAACTGGTCGTCTGACAAACCCTAGTTTCTTCATCTCGTCTAGATGGCTCAAATCTTTGGCCAAATAATCTCCATAGTTAGTGTAGAAGCCTACAGGCAGTATCGGTTCCCAGCCTCCATTGACTGGAACTAGGATGGATCCCTTCCTACGATCTATCCTAGTCGTGCTACCACCCCATGGATTCGTTTCCGGTAAGATCCTTAACAAACTCGTCGTCTCGATAAGTCTGTTTTCGCTGATGAGTCCTTGAGGCAGTGGAAGAAGAGAACAGGTGATTGTGTAAGGCTCAACTGCAGGGGGGAGAAGAGAGATGTCGAAGAATGCCTCAGTGGTAGAGTTTAGAGATATGCTGGAAGCCAAGAGGGGATATGTCTCCGAGTGAGAAGAGGCAGTCTTGGCGCTGACGAAGACTTGATAGGAAGAACCATCAGTTTGTATCCAGTTAATTCCTGATTCTTGGTCAAGAACCATGTCTGTTGAGGTGAGTGGCACACCATGGGTCCAAGAAGTGTAGAGATCGAGTAAAATCGAGGCCGATAGGTCAGTAGAGAGGTATGGTTGGATTGTAGGAGCTGGCGTTCAGTCCGAAGGGTAGCCAAAGCATTGTGGTCAACACATCAGAGAAACAGTCAAAGCCAGCCTACACGTCAAACAAAAGAGAGGAGAGAAAATAACAACAAGCAAGACTAGAGAGATATTTTATCCTCACTGCATCTAAAGTCAAGAAGAGGAATGCTTGATCGCTCAGGCGGGTTCATCTTTCCTAACGGAGGAACTGCCGGCGAACCGGGCTGGTAATGTTTCCCGCACCAGGAAAGCCATTTACTGTCCAGAGCCAGAGAAGAGCTAGTGACCAAAGGAAACATGACTATCAGTCTTAGCCGGTACATACTACCAAGGTAATAGCTCCAGAGATGGATAAACGATTCAACAGCTCGATGGTTAGCAGCATGTTCAAAGAGACGGAGACTGCCGATGGGCGTGGTGGTCGAACTAGAATTCGGACTGTCGTCTTCTAATGGATTTCCTCTAATTTTGTAGTCTCTTTTTGTAGTCTTTCCGCTCACCCCGCCATACAGGTAAACATGTCAACAATCGTCCACTCAGTATCCATCTAGAATCCATCAGATTCGCCTCCTTTGCTTCTTCTGTGTGTTATCCTCCCCGGCTGATGGTCCCCGTCTATAGAAATCAGGCCCATCTGAAGGAGGACGATGACTTTTTGTCGCATGTGTTACTTGTAAGTGCTTTTTGTGGTTGGTAATGGGAATATAATCACGATGACCCATGGGCTGTTCTGCTAGTCGTCCGATATACCTACCCTAACGTTCTTCTGTTTTCAAATCTGTTTGACGATACAGGACGTGTTTGGGACAGCTCCTGGTACTAAACGTACGTGTAGTTTTAGTGAGAAGTGTGCATATGTCCAAAGATAAGCGGACAGGAACCTCAAACGGAAGAAGCTCATCCGCTCGCCATCTTGCTCACGTTCACTTCGTATATCGCGTCGGTTTGTTGGTCTTCTTAGTCGGGGTCCACAAATGCGATCAGCTCGGATTCGTTCCTCCTAAGGTCAACATGAGGACTGTGCTTGCAATCGTCAAGGAGGCATGTCTCGTTTCAGTTTTGGAGTTAACATTCGGCTCACAAAATCGACAGCTGATTTGTTGGTTGCATGGTTTCAGCATATCATAGGTCATCAGGATATTCCTAGCGCCATCGGCGCTTTCCTAAGGTAAGTACATTTCTTCTACCAAAAGTGTTTTGGTTGCTCATTCTTGACTCTCATTCTTTGTTTCATCTGTATAGAATTCCCGGAGTCAGACAGTACCTGGAGCCGAAAGTAGCGCAGGATAGAAAAAGGCTTACAGAGTTTCAGACGTTCGTCAACTTGTGTTCTATATGTTTTCCTTTTACAAGACGCGCAAAGTCACTGATACTTCCTTCTACCTACACTAACCGTAGCCATCTGGAGCACTATCTTTTGATATATTGTTTCGAAACGTATGTTCCATGTCACCTCAAAGATGTCACTCGATACTCACAAGATGTAGTCACTCCGTCTCATACTCTCCTTCATGCTGTTTGTCGACAGGGCGATCGATATCGGACGAACACCTCGTTACTCACATGTCTCTGGCAAGACCGAATTGGCCATCTATGCTACCAAAGAGATCTCCAAACGAACAAAGCTCACATACCACATTCGGGGATCGCTTGCGCCTCTCTCTCGGAGAGAAGAAGACGAGATGTCAGGGTTTGATTCAAACCTTTACCATCACCTTACAGACCTACCTGCTACAGTCAACGGTCAAGCAACGGATAGACCAGAGTCGAGTCCTGTTAAGGGTTCGGGCAAGAAACTCATCAAGTTGAAAGAGAGAGCCGGCAAGGGCTCTCAGAAAGCATCTGGAAGCTCGTTGGCGTCCGGAAGAGCGATGCGAGATTTCTCAGTCGTTTGGTCAACCGCTTTGAAGAGGAATGAGTTGTTTTTGGGGTATGTGAAGCATGACTAAACTCGCCAATTGAATCAAAAGCTTGACCATGTGCTAATTCCTCAAATATTTTGATTTTTGTTGTGTTTGACATTCTTTGTTCGAACTGTCTCTCAGGCCCGCTCGATTCTTGAACGTGAGTCTCTTTACGAATGCTCAGATATTATGTCAGACGGAAGAACACTGTACTGACGGGTCACGCAACTCTCTGTAACGTTCTTCATAGCACGATTGTCGACCCAACACAATCCTGTGTAAGACGGAACACGGAATTTCGTTCGAAACCGTACGAAACATTCTGCCAGGAGAGGAGCTTACAGCATACTAGTTCGTGCCCTGCCTTCCGTCTTGACAGTTCATGAGACAGTTGACTTTAATGCTAATCGTGTATACACGTCCACCGTCTATTCAGTGGAGATGATTACTTCGGCCCGAAGAACGATGAGTGTTTATGTGCATCTTGCGAATATGACTCGAAAGGCTGGTACAGCAAACAATCTAGCACTCGATCCCTTTCGTCAGCATTTACCTCTCGACCCCCAGCGGACGATCAGGACTTCTTCACCCACACTCGAACGACCCGGTCGACACACAGCCGGGAGCAAAACTCGTTTCCCAATGTTCGATTCTCTGTATCTCGTAAAGGAAAAGAGAGAGAGGATGCCGTGAGTTTTTTGGTTGAAGAAGACAATGATGAGGCGTGGTTCTGCAGGAGGTGTAAGGGCGCTTTAGAGGAAGTTGATCCAGAGTCGAGCATTTTGAATCTACACTGCGTAAGGTTAGATTTCGTTCTTCTTCTGTTCTGCCTTCTTCTGAGGTCCTCGTATGTGCCATTGAATAACGACTCACTTGATTGCGTTCTCAACCTCCATTATAGATGTATCCGGCATAGAAAAATCTTTGGACTAAATTGGCCTTACCGACCAATCCCTGTAAAACGACCAAAAGACAAAAAGAGAACAACCCAGGAGGAGCTATCCAAAGCAAACACTACAACGGAAGAGGATTCTTCTTTAGATTGTATTCTACCGGCCGTGAGCTCTGAAGACCTTGTTCAGTGGGCAGGGGAGATTGACTCGGATACAGATGAGATTGATCCATGTCTACCACTCATCTTGTAAGCCTCTCCTTCTTCTTTCATCGTAATCGGTGGTTTTACAATTTTTGCAATTTCCAGATTTATTGATCGCTGACTCAATATTGATGATTTTCTCAAACCATCTTCGATTAGTGCGCTGGATGAGCGAATAATCGAGGTTCCCCCCAAACCGGATCCAAATGCTCCTCGACGTCCGGTTCCTCCCGATAGGCCTGTACAATTACCATACGATTGTGATCCTCCTCCAATACGAGAAGTGATCGTAGATCATAACGTGAGTCCTTGAGATGTCCACACTAACTCTAGCCTTTTCCTTGGTCGACATATATTCACACTGCCGCGGTGTTTGTAGAGAAAATTACACCAAACAGAGGTAACGATACAAGACCGTACAGCTGTTGTATCAAGAGATTTTTGCTCTAGGTATGCCATCCAATGCCTGCCGGCAACCGTTCAGACATTTCTGTATCCAAACATTGACCTGGGCTTTGCAATCTTTGCTTCAACAGCTGGATTCAGTTGGATTCCATTCTGTTTCTAGCCGGGCTCACCAAAAGAAACATAAATAAAGTATTCGCTTCTCTGCACAGTGGCAAAAAGCATCCTTACAGTGCTCGACCTGGAGAATATTCTAAACCCCCTACGTGGCAGGGTGTCTGGTAAGTCAGATTCAAATCGCTCTTTGACCGGACCTCTTCTAGCTTAGTCTAAATCATTTCCTCCCATAACTTTCCATGGTTTCTTAGGGTTTCTCTACCAACCGCCACTCAATTCAGCCAACGCTATGGTCCGTAGTTCAAGAATTTGGACTTCATCTGAGGAAAGCAAACACTTACCCAAAGAGCTTCTTACGACAGGTGTACAATATCCTCTTTCACAGATTCTTCTTCCATACAGTGAATTTAAACGACTGTGTCAATCTTTATTCCCAGAAGTTACTCTTAACGAAGACACCAAAGAAGCTTCGATGGAGCAACAGACCAGCCGCTCCGTGCTACCGAGAGAGGCGAAGGCGCCGGTTGTTACAGATGTCGATGTGATTGAGATGTCAGATTCTTCAGATTTAGATAGATCCGATCAACATTTACCGATAGTAAGTCCTTTTCTTCTTTTCGCGCGAAGGACCCATTTGAGTTATTTCTTCGATCGGCATAGCTGCATGACTGACCTGTATGATTCCTATGATATTGTAGTGGCTAGAAAAGCACTTTCCTCTGATAGGAAAGACCACGGGAGGAAGAAAGATCAAATCTTCAAGACCGGCCGCTCTAGCACCTTCATCATCTGACCCGAATTTCCCGTCGAAACGTAAAGCATTGGACAGCCCAAATGGCAAGGTAAAATATGTCCCTTGACGAATTGTGCCGTCTTCAAGTCATGTTCTTTCCAATACTGACATGATTTCCATAATTGGACAACCATCTGATTGTCAGGCCCTCTCACACTCTACATCGGTACCCCGACGTCGACGAGAACTTGATCGGTCGCGATCGCAATCTCCCCTTTCACGCCGTGATGACTTCTCTAATCCTGGATTGTTTCACGCGTCCGAATCTCCACCCGTTAACAACGATATTGCCGTTGAACCGTTCTTGTTTGCACTTCCAACAATCAACAACGAGACCACTCATCAAGCTGTCGCTTCAGTGGCGATGTCATCCTCGAATAGATCCGGATCCGAGTCGGATTCGGACGTCCCTATTTGGGAAGCTTTCGAGTTTGAACGTCCCGCTCATTCTGAATCTCTGACGAAGTCCGCATCTCGACCTCGATCCGGTTGGAGGCCTGTTCCTAGACCGACCAAAGACCTGAACAACGGATCGGACCTCAACGATTTCCCACCGCTTCCCGATCCTCGACACAAACCGACCGGAAGGAAGGCTTCATCAAAAGTGAGATTCACGAGACATCCCACGGCTTCTTCTCTGGGCGCCTCTGCCTTGCGGCTTCGAGACAAACGTGGGATGTTTCGAGATAACCCATTCAACAACGGTGATTCTCGCGCCTCGCCTCAGAAGGACCGTATCTCCGATAGAGCCAATCCTACTCTTCCTTCTACAAACTCTCGGCCTCGATCAACAAGGGACCTATGGGCGGCGTTCCGGACGACTCGACCTGCTGACAAGGAACTCATGACCGCATGTCTTGATGATTCCGTGGAAGGAACAGCTTCTGTAAGCAGAGATGGAGACGAGGAAGATGGTGGTGAGGACGAGGACGAGAGAACAAGCGACCTGTTTGGAGATGAGCCAGGAGGAGAAGGAGATGATGAGAAAGACGGTGACGAAGACAAGGACGACAACGATATTAGTGATCATGGCGATGCCTGGACGGTCAAGGGAGAGGAAAAGCGAGAGAGTAAGAAGGAAGAACACGAGGAAGGTCCGGCGATTGAGGATGTCTACCCGGCTATCCGACCGGTAGCACCCGATCCAGATTACTTTGTCGTATCAGACACCTCGGACAGCGATGATCTAGAGGTTACGTCAATCTATCGAGAGGTGGAGTGCATTTTTCATGGTGGGACGATGAACGACCCATTGGTGTTGTCCGATTGACACCGTCCCCGTCCCCGTCCTCATTCCTTATTTTCTCTGGCTCTGCTTTAGTTTTTAGTTTTTGCATCATTTTGTCTTGATACCCCCCACCCCTTTTTTCCATTCCAGCGTCTATTTTCTCTTGTTTATAGAGTACGCTCGAGTTGTATAATTTACATTCATTCCCATCGGGGCAAACAGTAGATAACAAAAAGAAACACAGTTTGCAAGGACAAAGATACATCAGAAGAACAGGTTATCTTTTACAACACGAAACATCAGCTTTCTTGTTTTACGAGCTGTACTTTCGCCTGATAGCTTTAGCGATCGTCTCCAGCTGAATGTTGGACGTTCCCTCGTAGATAGCGCCGATCTTGGAATCTCTACAGGTAGAGAAAGGAAAACCAGACTCTAATCAGATCAAACAGAATCTGGCTGTGATAGGCGAGAGCTCAGAAATTTGACGAACCGCCAGTACTTCTCAATTCCGGTCTGCATTCGAGAGATTAAGATTTCAAAGATTGAGCCAAGGTTTGATTGTATATACGACTCTATATAGCTTATGATATTCTAGACTAACCTCTCGAGTGAAACCGACTCCTCCAGCCCATTCAATTGCGCTTCCAGCTGCCTTCTGAGCAACGACGGATCTGTATAGGAAACGTTTTGTTGCATAGTGAGCTTGGTAGCTGCATTGCGGCTAAGAAGAACATATACTCACGAGTACCATTTGGCCATCTACGAATTAATACCAATGATGATATATACATTCACAATCAATTCATTAGACTATACATATGATGAGGCGATAGAAGAACACTGTAACGTACAGCTGCCTCTTTCGAGAAGGACTATATTGGAATACGAAGAGGATCCCAAAGAATATGAGACAACACGTCGCAAGCACAGAGCAAAGTAGAAGTAAGAACGTACCTTGCCCTCTTCTTTCAGTCGGGCAGCGTTGTATGTTAGGAGCCGAGCAGCCTCGATCTCTGTGGCGACCTATGATCCAAGAAGATGTAATTGAAGAACACACGTTCAAACCCCAACATATGATCAAAATGCTCATCTGTACAAGATGTTTAATGTAAACGGACTAACCTCAGCAAATTGGAAACCCATTCCTTGGAATTCTCCGACTGGCTTGCCAAACTGCTTTCTCTGTAAAGCGTAAGAAACGGACTTGTCGAATGCACCTAAGAGAGAGTGTGAAAAGATCATTTGAGATAAGCATAGGACACATAGATGCACGTTTAAGATAAATCAAGCATACCTTGAGCCAAGCCTACCATCTGAGCTGCGATCCCAATTCGGCCTTCGTTCAAAATTTCGATGGCAATCTGTTCACGAAAATAGGACGATTAGATGTTCGATCCGAGTTTCTCACTCGATCACATACTCTGAAGGAGAACAACATGCCTTATAACCCTTTCCTACCTCTCCAATGACGGCGCTAGCGGGAACGTAGACATCATCGAAGTCCAAGGTGCTGTACGATCCATGATACAAACGTCCAGGCATGTCAGAGGGAAAAAAATGTCCTTTGTGTGAAACAGAACTAGATTCTTGTCTAAGATCTCCGATGAAAACCACGAACCAAGTGCTGCTGGCTCTGATTCCCAGCTTGATCTCTTTCTTAGCCACCTTCACGCCCTGATCCTTCTCCACGACAAAGCAGGTAATGCCCTTGTATCCTAAGGATGGATCTACCGTAGCGAACACAAGGAAGATCTCTGCTTCATAAGAGTTGGTGATCCACATCTTTGACCCGTTTAAAACATAACCATCTCCTTGTTTCTTGGCCGTCGTTTTGAGAGCAAAGGCGTCCGATCCGGACGCTGGCTCAGAGAGAGCGAAAGAACCAAGCTACGATCAAGAAATGCAACAGAGCGGAACAATTTAAAGATGGTTTAGAGGCAGAACCAAATCAGAAGATTTCTTTATACCGATTGCTTGTTTAGGCTATAACGACTATAGATGAAGGAAGGTGCTGACCTTGGATTCTGACAATTGAGGTAGATATTTATCCTGGTTCTCTTTCGAGGCATACGTTCTGAAGATTGTGTTGCACAGAGTTGTGTGGACGTCTAGCAGAACAGACACGCTTGGATCCACTTTGGCAAGCTCTGTTTACGACAGTGGGAGGGAGATAACAAGTTTGATCGATCAGTGCCTAGGCCAAGGAACCGTTGATGTGAAAATATGCTCAATGGACAAACCTTCGATGGCTATGATTGCACTCACGAAGGAGCAACCCGAACCTCCGTGATCAGGACTGGTCTCAATTCCCATCAGCTGAGATAGTATCGAATAACAGACCGACTATCGTCAGGAAGAAACTTCGGACGCCTGAGTTAGGAAAAAAAAAGAAGAATACCTACGCCTTGCTCATATAGACCTTTGATGATCTCTGGATCCATCATCTCCTTTTCATCCATCTCGAGTACCTTAGGAGCGACAACGTCCTCTGCAAACTTCCTCACTACACCAATTATATCAGAACAGAGAGGGAGAAGGACGATGAGAATCACGATGAGAGAGGCCCTTGATGCACGTTGGTCAAAAATTTTGAAGGAAGGAGAACAGACCAGAGTCTCGGAGCATCTCCTCCTCTTCGGTGAAGGTGAAGAGAGAGGCCGGAGTATAAGGTTGCTCAGCATTTTGCTTATACTGACTGATAGCGAACTGTCGAGTCCTATGGTTGAGTTGCAGATTTAAAAAAAAACGCAATAAAAAAAGACATGAGCCCTGAACGGTTGGCAACAATGTGGAAAAGAAACTGTCCCATGGCACTACTGACAAGATAGGAAGAGCTCTAGGAAGAGATCGGCTGACGGTCGACCTGAGAACCGGGCGAGTGATTGAAGTAAACATCGAGTGTGTATATAGATGTACAAGTGTGTGATTGGAGAAGTGCAAGAGCCAACGAAGAAACGATAGAGTAGATGAACGGCTGAGTGGATGTTTCGTGTGTAGAAGGTTTATGGATGAATGCAAGTTAAGATGGAAGGAACTCGGAAAACAAGGAACCACCGGAGAGTTCCTGCTTGAGCTCGGCTGTGACGAGAAGCCGGGAGCCGGGGGTTATTACCGAGACTAACCTGCTTCGACCACGGGCTCAAGTCACGTGACCGAACCTAGCCTGCCGCCGATGATCTCATCTTCTAGTGGTCAAGCCGGTTGATCGATCGATTCCCTTCAGATCATCCTGGCCACCATACATCCTGGGTTCCCAACCTCGAACGATCATACAGTCACTCACTCACACACTCGTATACTCGTAGCCGCACTGATATACATACGCCCGTACAGAGAACATATCTACTAAACATGCCTATCTCTAGAGTTATCCTTCATCTCGTCAGTCCGGCTTCTAGTCTGTCCTCTGCTGCTCGATCCGAACAGTCTTCCCTCCGATTCTACCGCACATGGTTGTTCCAACGACCAGTCATTATCTAAACATTCTTTTTGGTCTGTAGGCAGCGCTTAGTTACACCAGCTGGGGATACCAGAAGCTGTCCACGCTAGTGTTTGCAAAATACTTCGGCACCCAATACGGTGGCATGACTCAGTTCCTTACGATCCTAGGCTTGTATGCCAGCCAGATCTGTATGGGAACCTCAATCCTGGCTGATTTGACGGGAGCAAAGGGTAATATCATCCCTTACAGGATCGGAACCAGTTCGAGAGTCGGTCGAAGTGAATGTTTGATGGATCGTTCTCGCTGACCAGCCTGAATACCTTATTCCGGGCTCAACAACAACACAGTTCTTAAGAAAGCGAAGCGTGTTTTGCTACTTATATCTTTGCCCGTAAGTATTGTGATGTCCACCTTGTGCAACTTACTCCAATTTTCATGCATCGGTTTTTTTTGACTCTCTGTTCTCTCATTCTCTTTTCGCGGTTCTCAAATCAATCAGGTAGAAACTGTGGTGTCTGCGGTCTACGTATGCTCACTTCATGCATGATATGTGATTTGCGTTGGGTTTGCCAAACTGACTTGTTTTCCTCGATTTTTTTCCTATCACATGGGTTACTTTAGTGGCCTCTGGTTCTCATTGCACCCTTCCTGTTGGTTCCAGAGCTCAATGAGGATGTCTCCTCGTTCGATCCGACTGTGCCAACGTTCATCAAGATTCCAATTTACATAGACTTGGCACGTGAGTATCGCATTGTTCTGTACATGGTATGATTGGACACGGTGTATGTGTCTCAAAACCTGAACATCTGCTTCTCTTCTCTTTTCTTCTCTTTCTCTCTTTCTTTTTCTTCTTCTTCAAAATGCCTTCTATCGAGAAACAGTTCATGCCGCCCCAGGCGCTACTCTTCTTACCGATTTCTTCTTCTTTGAGAAGCCGTACCTTCCTCCTCAGTCAACCACTGGTGCGCTCTACGCTACCATCCTTCTCGCTACCGGGTATGCGTCTTGGGCGGAATGGTGTGCCCTTCAAAACAACGGTGTTTTCCCTTATCCTTTCCTCACCGTTAGTTTTGTTGTATTCGTAACCCTTCTTACTTTTGACGTATCAACCAGTTTGCTCAAACGCGCGCCTATCTCCTGTTTACCATCCATGTTGAAACCTATCTAGATTTCGCCTCTTCCCGTACGAGGAGCGATCTATGCTGGAGCAGCCTGGGCAGCTCTCGCGTTCTTTAGATTTGTCAACCGTCAAAAAATCAATTATTCTGGAGGTATCGCCAATGGTCACGCCGACGGGAACGCCAAGATTAAGTAGAATGTGACGTTCTCTCCGAGAATGCCAACGAGCATATCGCGTTCTATTCGATGTATACATACAGTCGCGACGGATAGATGTTGTATGAATCTATATATGTATGGCTTGTCTGTAGATCACATTGTTGTCGACGAATCAATCAAGAATGAAAATGTACAATAATGTAAATACGATTTTGGAGTTCTCACGACGCGTCTGAAAATTGATTTCTTTGTTTCCATCCGACGCGTCGGATTTGACTACTCGCCAATCACTCATCCATCATCGCCGCTCGATCGATATATACTTACCCACCTCTTCTAGTTGTATACTTAATCTGCTAGCAGAGCTCTCGCTACCAAGAACCATAAGCGTGGCCATGTCGAATCCAAACCGGATGTCCCTTGCTGGACCTCCACAACGAATGCAATCCAATCCATCATCCTCCAATCCATCATCCCAACAAATGAGCTCTCAATCAAATTCACAAGGTAACCGAAGACGTACAACCACCCAGCTCATGGCTAGTTCCAACGGAGGGAGCGGCATGGGGGGTCAGATGGGAAATTCTGGTTTCAGAGGAAGTCTAGCCGGCGGAGGAAGGATGGATGCTGGATTTGGAACCGGTCAAACTCCTAGAAAAGGAAATAGGTTCGTTTCCTCTCTCTTTTCGTATCTCGGAAACGTCCTTCAGGCATGATTGCTCCAGAATGCATATACTATCTGACACAATTGCTAATCCACTGTTCATTTTATTGCTTTCAACTGTCTATGAATGGATAAAACGTGTCTGTACAGCTCATTGAAGCGATCTTCTATCTACGGCGGGGCTGGAGGATCAAACAACGGCGGTGGTGGTGGTGGAGGCGGAGGAGGAGGCGGTCGACAATCCATCATCAATACACTCACACCGAATACCGCTCGTCTTCACACATCGTCACTCTCTCATCCACCACCGCTAACTACCCGAGACACTCGTCCGCTCAAAGATAAGACGTACCAACAAACTTGCAGAGACCTCATCCTATCCTATTTTCATCGAAACCCCCGAGCGCCCCAGATAACAACTAAATCATTAACTTCCCCTACTCAAGTAGAGTTCCAACAAATGTTCAAATTCCTCGTTCAAAACGTGTTGGACGAAGACTATGTGTTCGGAAGAGGAGGCAAGAAGTTTGAGGAAGAGTGTATCTTGATTTTGAAGGATCATCGGTACCCAAGTTTAGATGGATTGAGTAGAACGGGTATCACCGCGCCGGGTGGTCCCCAGTGGCCTACGTTGTTGGCGATGCTAGCTTGGTTGGTTGATATTTCACAGGTGCGTGAAACCTCCGAGAATACCACCAATCCTTTTCTCTTTCCTTCTTTGTAATCAAAACATGCAACGCCAGGCTGACGAAGGAGAAGAAAATGATTCACAGGTCAAAGAAAGCTGGGTCGAATGCTCATTATATGAAGATCCAGATCTATTACCATCGGACCGCATCCCACTGGACGCAGAGAATCTGGAACTTTTATGGAGCTACGAGTATGCTAGTGCAAAATATGCTCGATGGATCGAAGGAGGAGAAGATTTTGAAGAAGAGGATGCGATCATGAGCGAAAACTTTGGTGAGTTCTCCCTGAGCTCAATATTCCCTGGGTTCGGTCTATGGATCGATCTCAAGAAGGTAGATTGGAGGAAAACTAAACTGGATACAATTTGGGGTAATTCAGCGAGAAAACACCAGGCATGGCAGGACGAGGTGAACCGATTAGAAGGCGAGCTTCCGAGATTAATAGAAGAGCGCGACATCTTGAACTCCACGCCGGTGAGTGTCTCCTTCCCGGTACCTCCTTACGTCGGAGACGAATACTAATCATTCTCATCTGCACCCACTAAACATTTTGCTCATGACTCCCGTGCTATCTTCAGAGCCCACTGGTCAAGCTGGAACAAGATTATCTGCTGTACGAGTCAGACAAGAAAAAGTTTATCCAGTGTATTCAACACCATTCGAAACGAAAGGAAAAACGAGAAGAAGATAACGTTGCGCTTTTAGACCGGATAACGGCTGCTCGTAAGTTCTGATCCAAACGAAAGCTACCTCAAAGCCGTAGAGACGTTCTGACCCACGACATGCGACTTTCTTCCTCCCGACATCAATAGAGAATGAACTGGCTGATCTTCGAGCTCGGAAAGCCAATGTGGACGCTCGGGTAAGAGCGCAAGGACTCTCGATGGAAGAAGTCCAACAGATGAATACTGAGCACCGAACGCTCACCGCGTCCTTGGAAGATCTTCGTGAGAAGTCAACTCACGCTCGGAACGAAGCTGGCTCCAAAGAGATGGCTGTCGCTCGTCATTTTGATATGCTCGAAGCTCTCTGTCAAGAATACAGTTCTACAAATTTCAGACTGGGCCTCTTACCAGAGACTCCGTTCGAGTTCAACGAGTTTGATTTCACGCTTGAGGTTGACGTTGCAGGGACAACACCGGAGTCTATCCTGAGCGTCAACCCGAAGACCTCCAGACAGGGATTGTATGTCTTTTTGAAAGCGATGAGGGACGAGACTGCTTTGTTGGAAGGCAAGATCATTCAAACGGACGATGAGCTGGATAGAGTCAATCAGGCGGTCGTTCAATTGAAAGAGGAGGTCGACCTACAGACCAGGCAGTTAAAAAACACGTCTGATCAAACTGAAATCGCCAGAAATGTTAGTCCCCATCTTTGCCTCTCTTTATTCTTTCCAACTTTCCTAACAATTTGTCTCAACTGTGACATTTGCGGGATGAAAAAAACAAACAAACAAACAACAACAATACCGATACAAAAAGACGATGGCAGGCGAATCGGCTGAATTTTCAAGACAACAACAAGCAATCAATGAAGAGATTGCTCAAGCGCAAGCTACGAACCGTCAAGCGCTCCTCTTGGCCGAATCCAACGTTGAATCACTCAAGATTGAGTACGTTCCGCTTTCCTTTTAGACCTTGCCACATATTCAGCAAACTGACCGACAAAAACACCGTGATTTCCTTCATCTTGAAAAAAAGGCATAGCAGATTGGTTCATCGAACGAACAAACTTAAAGATGACACACTAGAAGCAATCATTGAACAAACGGACTTTATCATCAAATTCAAAGAGCTGACGGGTGAGGCACTCGAAGGTCTTAAAAAGTTTGCAGAACTCAATTGAAGAAGGCACTCTTCCCTCTCTCTCTCTTTCTCGCGCGCTTCGATCGGGTTGGCCGACCGGAACTTCTGTTTGCTTTTCTCCACGTTTTCTTACATTACTTCATCCATCTTCTCGAGGGCGCTCTTTGGTCCATCTGTCCGCTCGTTCGACAGCGACTTTTCTTCAAACATATCATTTTCTCTTGATAATGAATTCTTTTCAAACTTTTTTTTTCTCTTTCCCCTTTCTACTTTTTCGCTTTTTCGCTTTTTCGCTTTTTCGCTTTACATCTTTACATAGCTCGCAATCATCGATTTCTTGATACGAATAATGGCATATATGCACCTTCTACCCATTGCCTCACTCTATGTGTCGTTCATTCAACTCAAATGCAACCGCCTCCCAGAAGCAGTCGACCGATCGGTCAGTCGAAGAGAAAAGAACCAGAGTCATGAAAAATCAAACTTTACAAACTCAAGACCAAGCGTGCAAGACCGAGTTGTAAGTATAAACGAGTGAAAAAACAAAAGAAAACAACGAAGAATATGATGAGAGCGGAGAGAAAATGAAGATGATAGAGAACTGTATAAGTGGACGAGATATATGAACTGATTACGATAGCGCAGAAGGCTCCGAGAAAGGATAGAACAAAGAAAAAGAGAAGAAGAAACCCCATAAAAGCCACCACAAGCACAAAAAAGTATAGGAAACGATGAAGATAAAGGACAACACATGATCAAAACGAAGGAGAAAAAAGACAACCAACGGACACCTTAAGCGGTCAACGCCGGTGCTGTAAGCTCGTCGTCTGCCACCGATCCCGCTTGGAGGACAAGGAAAGACGCCTTGGGAACGCTGACCATCAATGCCGTCGCTACGTCACCTACTGTCTTTCTCAATTCCACACCGGCATCTAATCGATCAGAAAGAACAAACAAAAACCAAGAAAAAAAAAGCATAGACCTCAGTACCACACCGATAAAATGGCAGACAAGGAAAACAGTCAGAACAACATTTAAAAAGACACACCAGGCTGTTGACCATTCTGGGACAGGATCGAAGCAACCTCTCTACCCGTTTTGTCAGTCTTCAAATTTGAATGTCGACTTCTACCAGTGACAACCACTAGTTGAGACTGGGCCGGACCGGCATGATCGGCACGCTCAATGATCGATTGAAGCGGAGTAGATGAGCTGATGGTCTCGAACGTCATTCGAGCGCTGGAAGACGTCGAGAAGTAGCTCCAGGCTTTTTCGTCCGCGTCGTCTGATCCATCAGATTTCAATCCGCTCGGGTGAGACTGCATCAAGTGAAGAGAAACCCAAACTCAATTAAGATAGAAGAAATCTATACAACTATTCTTACACAACCAAGAACATACCTTTCGAGAGAACGTTTGACAACTGTCAAGCATAGCCGCCTCATGCTTCTCCACTTCCATCGGATTGGCTGCGTTCGAAGACGTGGTGGTCGTAAACTTTGAAAGCAACGCTCCACCAAGGTGGAAAGAGGACGAGACAAGTCTGATGACGGTTGCCCTCGTTCCTATGTTATTACTACAAAGCTGGCACGCGAGGGAGAGCGCCAGTCGGTCGTCCGGTCCACCGGTGAATACGACAAGTAGATGTTGTTTGACCAGCGAGTTAGACTCGCCTCTTTGGGCATAGATGGCGATCTAAGCAAGGAGCATCAACCCAGACGACAGAAACGTCAGTACAAGGATCAAGACTGTCTCGACCATGATCACAAGACTTTAAACTGCCTTACATCCTTGGGTGACTCAGCCAATGTTTTTCTCAAAAATTGACACCACACTGAGTCGCTCGACCCGAGGAGAGCCTCAACGTGACTGGCCGAGGTGGACGCATGAATGTTGTCCTGCCCTTCTTCAGCCGTAGAGCCAGAGAATGGAGGATGTCCAGACCAAGGGATCACCACGAGTCTCGATCGGGCCGAGTGAGACACGATACTATCGGTGAACGACTCGAATGGAACGATCGACATTGATGGAATCACTGGGATATTGTTCAGTTGGCCGTACTATCATGATCACCAAGTTAGATCCCCACCAACACCAAACGCTGTCAATATTGAGCATTCGAACAATCACTGTGCGGTTACAATCTACTGGATGTTGAGTAAAGGAAGAAGACCGACTGTTTTGAAGACCTGCATGGCCATGTCTCTGTGTAGGATATCATCCTGCTCGGTCACCTGCATGACCGCACTCATTCGATGAGTGAGTTCTACAAGACGGAACGCTTCGACCGACACCGGCGACGGCGAGTCAAACAACGGGGCTTTTTCAGTCGGAATGGACTCGCTCTTGAAAAGCTGCATCAGGGCCATCAAGGAAGCTGTGTTTAAATACCAGAGTGGGAAAAAAATGGTGAATGAACGCACGTCTGCGAGTTCAGCAGGGTTTGATCCCAGAGTGATCACTTACGGATTTGCTCCATCTTGGCCAACACGACGAACAGATGTGATGTGTGAAGCCGAACCCCGGCGATAGAGAGATCTGTAGAAGATGACGTGGTCGTGGTGGTTCCAGTAGACTTGCCTGAGGCATTTCCGCTGCGCTGAGCTCTGTAGATGAAGAAACATAAAGCTAGTCAGATAGAGAAACAACCTCGACAGAAGAAGACAAGCTCCCTGGACATACGCAAGAGATTTTCGGACACGGGCAGGATAAACCCAGAGAGTCAACGGGGTCGTCTGATTGCGGATACAAGAAGGGGGAAGGGGGGTTTAACACCTTCGAGCATTAAAATCTATGATCGATTAAAGTTCTCCTTGAGAAGAAAAAGACCTACCATGATGGTCAAGACGATGGCCATGAAAACAAACATCGAGAACGCTCTGGCCGAAAGGATTCCGGCGGAGAGACCTGAGAGAATGCCGCAGAAAAAGAGAGACCAAATCGGTTCGTTAGAAGCAGAGGTGACGTTTGGAAAACAAACAGAACACGAGACTGACCGACGTTGAGGACGATGAGCTCGACGAGACCTTTACATGACATGAGTGTCCCAACAGCAAGAGCTTCTCTGTTGTCAAACTTGTTCAGCAGGGCGGCGGAATAACATCCTAAAGTTCAACCAACCATACGACGGACCAGAAACCAGCCATCAGTCTCTGTTATTTGTCCGAGACATATCCGACATTGGTCATCTACACATACCTGCGAACTTTCCGACAAAGGCGACAACGCAGAGCAAGATGCTTTCTCGATCGGAACCAAAGGGCTTGAAATTGATTAACGCATGATACGAGAGATCTATAAACACTAAGACTCACGTGTATCCCCAAGCTATTATGATATCAAAGGATAGAAGAATGACATTAATGTTTTGAATCTGATCGATGCCTCTCACGCACAGAGAGGAAACTTACTGATTCCGTTGTCGAGTAATCCCAGATTAGTCTTCAATCCCGAAACTGCGACAAAGCGTTTGATTGTGATTCAGTTTTGGCCACACATTTGTTCGCCCACATGATGATGATAATTGTCAGGCGGCTTACGGGTGAAATACTGTTCGAATTACATATTGTGAGAGAAAAACTTCGATGAGCTTCAAGAAACGCTTTGCTCTGGTTCTGCGGAGTTAGTCACTTACCAAAGGCAAAAAGATGATTGTGATTAGATCCTCGATCTTTTCGACCAAGACAATGGCAATCTCCCTCGGGACGGCAAACGCGCATAGGAAACCACCAAAGATCACATGGACACCGATAATGTCGGTCATGAATCCAGAAACAAAGACCAGTAAGAGGATGACCGTCCTGAAAAAGAATAGACATGTTTCGTTAGCAACGAGCCAGCCACGAATTACATGCACGAGAAAGACGTACATCATCAAGGGTGTTGGATGACCGGATTCAAGACTTCCCGTCTTTCGGGCGAGCCATCTGACAGCCCATCGAACAGGATATAGCAAGAACTGTAATGGAGATATGGCTGGTCAGTCACACAGAACACAAACTCGTTTGAAAGGCTCGACTAGGAAACGGCAAAGACTCACAAGGGTCCAACCGATGGCGGTGAGAAGCACATAAACGGCTTTGACTCCAGAGCTACCGCCCCCGGTACCGGAGCTCGAGTTCACCAAGGCCACCGTAAGTGCGAGAAGAACCCAACCGACGACATCGTTTCCGACTCCGGCCGAGAGCACGACGACACCGATGGTGGTATCAAGGAGCTTTAGCTCGGTCAAGATACCTAGAGAAAGGAAGATTGGTAAGATGAACTTGGGTGAGACTCTGAAACATTTATGGAAAGAGTTGAGACAAGTTCTGGTTGACGCACGACACAAAACAGGGAAGGCGGTGATGGACATGGCTGAAAGGGTCCAAAAGATTGATTCGAATCAACTACAAGGTTAGTCTGAGCTGAAATAAGGGCCGTAACCAAGGGAACAACTGACCGGTTCCGACAAAGAGGATGAAATGGCTAAAGTTGACCGATGGGTCGATAAAGTTGTGGTAGATAGGGACCGCGATCTGTTGTTCGAACCAGAAATAGATACAAATAGATCAGTCAAGAGTATGCTGGGATGGGATGAGATGAGATGAGCTGCCCGTCTATAGGAACTCACCGCTGCGCCGAGACCTAGTTATATCATCGATGAACGCGAAGGAATCTAACGATCAGCACAGTACATCGTTTGTATTCAAAAACACGATGAGAAGACATGCCGAATGGGATGATCATTCCTGCAAGAGAGATAGATATCGCAGCTCGAGCATTCTTTCTGATGATCTGAACATCAACCTTTTGAAGAATCACAAACACAGACGAGGCGCTTGAGATGAGCGAGAAAGAGAGATCAAGCGGGAATCTGAGACAAGCACGGCAAGTCAAGCAGTCGGACGTACCTCCAGGCCCACGAGGAAAAGGAAGAGTACCAAACCTGAAGAAAGAAAGAAGAACTCGGAGGTCAGACCATGAAACCCTGCAAAAATGAGTAGGGAAAGAATACACAGAGGACCAACCGATGGTAGACACAAGGTTCAGGTAGCTTAAACTGGCCGAGGGAAAGATGCTCTTTGTGAAACCGGGAATTCTGCCAAGCACGGTTGGACCGAGGACGATGCCAGCCAAGACTTCAGCGATAACCCTGGGCTGCCTGAACGGAGTGAGTAATATGGAGAGAATCTGGGTGAAAGCGAGGACCATGAAGAGCTGGATGCCATCAAGGACGAGATGTTCCCACAGGGTGGGTCCGCAACATCAAGAGGGTGTCAGTTCAGAAGAAGCACGAGGAAATCGAGAAGATAAACCAGAACCGCTCGATGTGAAGATTCGTCATAGACAGACCTGGATGATAAAGAGAACGATAGGATCATCTACATCGAACGATGCAGGATTCCGTCCAAAGAGGACACCTAGAACAAGAGGCATGAGAGGAAAGCCAGAACAGAATCAAGAGTCAGCTCCAACAGAACCCAAAGCAATAACACGACACGGTTTAAGATACATCGGACGAGCCGAGAGGACTAACCCGTCGAGCTAGGAGTCGATCCAGCCATGACGAATAAGAAAGCTAAGTTCTCAAGACTTCCAGAAGGATATACTGCTTCGATGTGCTGCCTTGATGGTCAGACGGGGGGTGGTGGTGGTTGTGATCGTGATCGTACGGGTGCTGCTCGACTGTGTGGGTCTCTGGAGTGTTCGGGATCTTGGCTTGGGAATGCGCAGTCGGATTAATCCTCAGTCAACTCTGATGGGTGGAGTAACAGATGGGAGTGCAGATTTGAGGACACTGGATGGATGGGTTGATCTAGGTTGAGTGTACATGTATGATGTGTGCTTTGGTTGTGAATATCTGCAGCAGACGATCTTGGTTCTAGTGGTCATAGCGGTCATGGCGGTCTATGGGTGTCTTATGGGATGGTGTATGCACTGGGCGTGTCTTTGTTTCTTCTTTCTCTTGTTCTCGAGTCGGTTCCGGCAAGAACGTTTCCTGTGGGACTATTAAGATAGGAGAGAATAAACCATCATGAGAGACATACATCGGCCATATGGACATGTGTGTGTGTGTGTGTGTGTGTGTGTGTGCGCTCTACATACTACAACGTGATATACAACTAGTAAATTTACAAACGATCGAACAACAGAAAGAAGAAACTGGCCAAGAAAGAACGAGCCGCCCTACGGCTCATTAGTTGAATCTACACACCCGCATATACACCCTACTCTTCCAACGATGTGTTTGATTCGATACGATGAGGGGTTTCAGAAAGAGAAAGATAGAAAGAAAATTGACCTCAACCAGCCCAAGGCATCCACGGGCTTCGAAACATTCGTTCTTGTCCCGTTGAGTTGGAGCTTTCAAACTGCCAATCGTCGTGATCGTTCAGGCCGTCTTCCAGCGATGCCTCGAGGACCGCTTCACCCTCTGCTTCCTTGACTCCATCCTCATTCGCTTTGTCGGCTTCAAGCGGACCGATCGCGGGTGCAGATATCGGTTTGAGGAACAACTCATGAAACACCGGCTGCTCGACCGGTCGAGGTAAGGGAGGGGGAAACATCAGCATTAATGAGTCCTCGTCGATATTCCAGACCGATCGGATCACTCGAAGCGGGATCGAATGCTTGTACGACAATTCTGTCGGCGGAAGAAACGAAAGAATCGAGGATGAGGCCAGTTGGAAGAGCGAGCCGAGCGAAGTCGTCAGCAACTCCGTCATCGCTTTCCCGGCCGGAGACGAAGAAGGAGTAGCAGAAGATTCAGTAAGTATTCCTGCCAGGGTAATGGAGGAGAGTGACGAGTGCCGTCGGTACAAAGTTGATGCTAGGTCGGTTGGAGAGATCCGTCGGGAGGATGACTGTTGATGGTGATGAACCCCTCCTTGCTCCCGTTCACGCCCTTGGTCCTCTTCTTCCTCAGAGAGAGCGGTCGAGACAGAGACCGCAGTGTACGGACTACTATCCCTCCTCCTCTTTTCTCCGCTCAGTCTCCATCTGTCGGTGAACCCTGTTGTCTGTCCCGTTCCTATCCCTATTTCAGCCGCGACGCCTCCCCCAAAGCTTCCTCCTTCGGACCGGTTCCGAACGCTCTCCATGCCATCCCAGCCATAGTCTGATCCATCGTTGAGATCCAAGGCGGAAAGACCGTCGTCTACGCTGTCGATCGTACTGTATGTATCGGCCGTTCGGTTACTGAGAGACCGATGAAACGTCTCTGGTCGGTGAAAGCCGAGGTGGCCGTCGATCGAGGCCCGTGGGGTGATCCCCGGACTCGGAAAGTTGCCATGGCCGTCGTGGGCGGGTAGACCGAGGTCATGCCAATAAGAGGCAGGAAGAGGAACGGCTGATTCCGATGGCGAGAGTTCACGGTTCTCCACACGAGGAGACTCTGCGAAAGACGAGGTGTCCGATGTGGTGGTGGTAGTGGAGGAGAACGAGGTGGCAACCGACCGTTGTCTCTGAGGATAGACCAAGGACCAAGCGAGTTCTGCCGAGGCAGCCGACGGAAAGAGGAGATCAGTGTTCTGATGAGAAGAAGAAGCAGAAGACGTAGGCGGAGGTGAACGCGGGCGAGGAGGGACCTTCCTAGGATGATAGGCCGCCATCAAGAACAAAGTGAGGGTGAGAGCGAGAGTGGGAGTCAACGGGATTCACTTGGCTTGATGATGGTAAATGTGCTAAAGAATGTTTCTCGAGAAGGTTCATCCAATTTACATCCCACCTTCATCCTTCCACCCAACTTGGCCTTCCATTCGTGATGTCGACACAACAGCCGTCATCGATGACTCAGACCGGTGGGCAGACGTTAGTGGATAATTCATCCATCGATCTCCCAAGCATACCATCCACCGAGGTTGGCACACTCCGACTCCGAGGGAATCATTCAGAAAAGGCAGTCAAGAAGGTCATGAAGGGTAAAGTCAGCTGGGTAGAGGGAACGGTCGACAATGAACATCTCAACCGAAAGAAAAGCAAGAGTATGTGTGACAAGTGTCGAGAACCTTTCGGTGGCCAGGGCTGTAGTACCATTGCTGATGGCTTGAGCTCTTTGTTGTCATCTTCGTCACCTTGGTAGTGTGCTGTATCTATCACAAACCCCGACCGTTCGATGAGTCGTCTTCAGATGAATCTTCGTCATGTCCCTCATCCGGTGAATCAGACCATGGGATTCCGAGTGCGATCAAGAAGAAGAAGACGAAACGACCACACCATCATCAGCCTGGGGAATGCCCAGATCATCATGGCTCGGCAGGTTCATCAGAGCTCAACAAACTCGACGGAGGAGGTAGGAAAGCATAGAGTGGTCTCTCTCCTTCTTCTCGTCGTAGAATCTTCGGTTTCAGTCGCTCTTCCTCCTCGCCTGTATGTGACTGCCAACATCCCCGGCTCTCGCCTCAGTTCTCTACCTCGCTCCTTCATCCTGACTAGGTAGCTTGAGATAGAGCTGGTCCTTATACGTCTAACCCACACCTAGCACCTTTACAGATAAACATACACAGTCCACACATACATATATGTATACATGTTCGATAGTAGATCATTCGCGATCTTCCTTTTCGGTTGGCTTCCTATTACTTCTGCTCCACTACTCAAGTTTCTTCCCTGGCCCACCAGATTTCCCTGCTTTCTTCTCATTCAACTCGGCCTGCTCCTCTCGGAAGGCGACGGTAACATAGCCTACCAACACACAGTTTGCGACCACGACAGCGCTGATGGCTGCGTATGTAGCGTTTCCTGTGTTATCACCCAAGCATGGGAAGAAAGCCAGAAAATCGAGCAAGAAAAGAAAGACAGAAAGAAGCCAAGAGAGGGTACATGTGAGAACAAGACGAAAGACGGCCCCAAGAACGAGCAAGAAAAGACGTACCAGGAAAGAATCTCCGGATGGATAAAAAGTAGGTGGCTATCGGTGCGAAAGCAAGGGCGACCGCAAAGATTACCAGCTTGATCAACGTCCTCCGTTGGCTGGTCGACCGATGAGGTGGCAGATGACGGTAGCACATGATAAGACCAATTCAGTTTGACTCGAAAGGGTGTCTCTAGATCGGATAGATAGCATACTCACACATCAGCGTCGTATGTTGACATCTTGCCCACTCCTATTGAACTCATCTGTGTGTGTGTATCTGTTCTACCTGAGAAAGAGGGATGAAAAGGATGTATCTATGGTATGTGAACTTTGAGGATGATGGTCGATGGAAGGGATGAACGTTGGCGGTTGAATCGCTTTCTTCTCGTCATCATCGACAGCAGCAACAGGTATCATCTTGATCATCGCCATCACCATCATCACCGTCATCACCGTCAACACTCTCTGTTCATCCCTTGTCCGCCTCTATCACATCCCTCAGACCGATGAGCTCATCTTTCACAAGATCCCACGCAAGATCTTGTCTGAATTCTATTCTCCATCCTACAAATCCGGCGAATTTCGAACTCGTCTTTGCATCCCATCCTCAATGGCCTCTTCCAAATCCAACCTCTAAGCCTTCTATCTCCACAACCTCCTCTTCTTCTCCATCACTGTCTTCGTCGCAGACCTCACGGAAACTAACGATCTCATGCCTAGACTCATCGTTCAATCCACCGACCAGCGCTCATCTTGATATGGCTCTTGCTGGACTTCCTCCGGTTGCTAGGAGGAATGATAAGGATCTCGGCAACGTCAACGGTGAGGCGGAAGATGGTGCGGAAGAATACGACGCATTGCTCCTGTTGCTCTCGGCGAGGAATGTAGACAAGGTATTGAAATCTGGGGATGCTTCGTTTGAGTAAGTCTTCTTCTTACAGTGTGCTTCTGGTCATCTTTCCTCCCGCGCTCATGTCTTTTTTGGGAGGTCACTTTGATTCTTGTCGATATTCCTAGACAACGGCTAGAAATGATCCATCTGATGGCTCAACACATTCTAAAACTGGGATCTTCCGGCTTCAAATCGAATCCAACCTGTACTTCCCCGGTTGCTCCTCCTCGAGCATGGTCCAACGTCGCGATTGGTCTTCTCCACGAGCCAGCGTTCGTCAACAAAGATAAAGTCGTTCGTGAATTCCTGAGAAACCGGCAGGAACCAGCAAAGCCGATACATGATGTCCGGTTGGCCTGGCTCTTAGGAACAGACACAGTCGTCAGGTTCTTCGATCAAAAGTGTCCGTCTTCTCCGTCTTCAATTGTTCAACTTAGTATGCGCATGTGCGCGTGCATGCGACCCGTTCTGTTGATTAGCTTTCGTTTCCTGAACAAGGTCCTACCTCTTTTCTCTGGAATATACTCTCAAATACAGACTATCCGGCCCCCCTCCGAGAAGCTCTTGATCCCTTTTTCAACTCATCTACTCCTTCGATCCTTGTCCACTTTCCTCGCCCGGTCTCTACAGAAGAACCGATCATGTCGTCCCCACACGTTCATCTTTCGGACGGCTCACTCAGACAGGCTGTCATCAGAGGCGGACAAGATAGGTCGGATGTCAGCTCGAGTCTGGTTCGATCGTTGATCGCTCGAAAGACGGAGACCGAGAGAGAACCCCGTGATTGGAAGGATATCGTGCCGGATGGAGTGGCCGAGTTTGTGAACACTGAAGGATTGTATGTCTAAATGCGCGATGTATACGCGCATTTTTGTGTGTGCGCAGGGATTAGATTTACTTTGTCTTAGAGTTCTTGATAGATCTGATCTTCTAGATCGATGAGAATGAGGTTGATGAACGATTGTAAGAACGACAAAGAGAAAACGGAAGAAAGTAGAAAATGGACGCGAGTGATTTTTGTTGGGGGGTTTTATTTAATTTTTAATTCTTTTTATCTCGTTCATGTTAAACCATCAACATCAGAGGAGAGAACACCAACAAGCAAGGAGAAGAACACTGCACAACACAACAGATCTCTTCCAAACAGTCGCCCATGTCGATCCCGACGCCTTCTCGGATCCTGGAGCCAGGACATAGTCAGAGGAATCAACCCGGCTCGCCGGCGGGTGTAACCCGGATTCGTCAACCTACCAGTACATCTTCGTTAAGAAAACAAACGTCATCTCCTTCCTTCTCATCCGGATCTTCTTCCACTTCTTCATCTTCTTTATCAAGCGCGACAAACCGCCTCAGTCAGAGCCGACCGGGTACGCCTAGGATGACCTCGAAGACCGCTGTCGGTGGGACGCCGAAGCGACACGAAAACATCCCGGCTACCCCCGATTCTACCCCCGCTATAGCGGGATCGGGAGGAGGAATGGCAATGACACCCAAGAACAGACCGTCGATTAAAGACCAAATCAGATTGCTCAGAGCCTCACAGGCAACACCTGCTGCCGAAAGGTCGGGAACGCCAAGAACAGTCGCTCAGGCAGATCGGATAAGATCGTTGGTCAAGCGAGCCGCAGAGACGGGTTCGTTCGTTCGTTCTTTCATTCACTCTTCATCTTTATATTATTTGCTCGCTCATCTGCGATAGTAAACACGTCTCTATGTCGACAGGAAAACTGGTGATCCCAACGACTCTGGAAAAGCCAATAGACCAGCTCCCTCTTTCGCTCTACACTCTCCTTCTTGGGATTCCCGTCGACGAGTTGTCCCGTAAGGTCCCTGCTGTGACTTCTTCCAGACCTCTTTGGCCGTCGACCGGAGCGGAAACAGGAACAAGGACGATCGAAGAGATGTCTGATCGTTTGGCTAGCTTGGGATTAGAAGGATCGAAGGAAGATGTGTTTGGCACGAGCACAAAGGAGCCGGCGGAGAGAGAAGTCGGAGGGTTCATCGGAGGAACAGATCTGGAAGTGCTTAAGGTGACGAACCAGGAGTTGAGCTCGTTGGATCCAGAGTTGGGCTTGTTTGGCGGATTGAAACATCTAGATGTAAGTGTTTCTCTTTTGCTCTTCCTTCTGCTCTCCTTGCTCTTGTTCTCGGACCACTTGTCGTCTTGCTGTCATGCCGGAGTGAACGCGCGCGCGCTTACGATTGGTAAACTTGTTATGGATGGCATACTTTGACGAACGATAGCTTCGAGATAACAAGCTTTATAAAGTTCCTTTCAGTGCCTCCAATCTCCTTCAATTGAACACGCTCATTCTTTCGTAAGCTCAGAGTTTCAATGTATCTTCCATCTGGCTTTTCGATCTCTAATCAGAGACGTTTTCTACATTTTTGCTCAATGGAAAAGATACAACGCGTTCACTCAGTTTCCGTCGGTGTTGACACTACTTCCGAACCTACAACATCTCGATTTGTCCCATAACGAACTTACCATCCTCAACCTATCGATCCCGTCGACCGTTCAGCCTTTGTTCCCAGGAACTCCTCCTTCTTCGTTACTGAACTCCCCTCCTCCATCGAGGGACCCGCCCTCGAGGCCTTGTCCGCGTCTGAGGACGCTCGTGTTGAATGACAATAAGATCACGAGTGAAGGCCTCCCGGTATCTTGGCCGCCTTGTTTGGAAACCCTACAACTGGGAAGTAATCCGATCTGCGGTTCTTCTCCCAAGGGTGACAATACCAAGCTTGATCCGAGGTTGTTCGAAGGTCTAGACAGGCTGAGATTCCTTGGCCTATCGGACACCGGACTGGTCTCGATCGAGAATGACGGAAGGGATGTGCTTCATGAGCTAAGAGTACTGGAACTGAAAGGCAATCAATCATTAATCAGAGTAGAAGAATTTCGAACCGGGTGGGGCCCAGGAAGGGAAGTCGAGTTCAAGAGTACTGAGTCGGGAGATCATCTCCGAGATCGAGGATCTACCTCAAGTTCCAACTCGGGCTCGAGCAATAAGTCAGCAAGCTGGAAATTGGAGATCTTGGTGGATCCACACATGGTTCCCAAGACGCCTGGAAGAAAAAAGACACATATATATGTGGGTGTTTCACCGGAGGCGCCTCCGCCTGTCTTGCAAGTTCCCAGAACAGTCGGGCGAGCGGGAACCCAATCGGTTGGACAGAAGGTCTCGGTGAAAAGCCCTCCTGTGCTAGGTCCTAGGGTACCATCCCCGCCGAGGCCCAGGACGGATGAAAACTTGTGCTCAGAGTCCAAGTCAGGACCCGCAGAAGATCCATTTTGGCTTCCGTTGTCGTCCACGACGGCAAAACACACGACACTTCCAACAAAAACGATAACCAAGAAGGCTTCAACTAAGCCCAATGTGTTTGACGATTGGGATGAATCGCCGCCTATGATGAAACCATCGGCACCGCCGCCGGCGCCAGCGCCTTTACCTCCTTCTCTTCCCGTCCCTGGCTCGTCTTCTCCGTCTGGTTCCCAACAAGCTGTAAGCGCGTCTCTGAGTCCGTCCACAGATTCATTATACAGCCAATTCTACTCGCCTGCTCTCAACCGATTCACCCTGACTCTCCAGGGAAGATCGACAGATCCAATCTTGCCTGGCGGATCGTTCGACTTTGGGCTTCTTGCCTTGGAGCCTTTTAGTCCCTCTCTTCAGACCGTCATTTTGGGAGGTAAGAACCTCAGGTCGTTCCTAAATATGACTGAGAACGTGATATTCCGATCGGTCAAGATCTTATCGATCACCTCCAGCTCGGTACCGCTGTCCAGTCTGGTGGAGTGGATCCCGTCAATGTTCCCCGGGTTGGAAGAGCTCGACCTGTCGGAAACGATCGTGGGGGACGCGTTGTTTGGAAACAAACAGGTACTGGAAAGGTTGTTGATCGGCCAAGGCCTAAAGGTGTTGAAGGCGCGAGAGGCGGGCGTCAGATCATTGGCCGGATTGGAGCACGTGGGAATGATGTTGAGGAACGGGCAGACCGATAGGTGGGCTTGTAGAGAGGTTGATGTGAGAGATAACAGTATCGAAAAGGTGAGCTGCCATTCGATGGTTTGCGAGTGAACACTCTGTTAGCTGCTGTTCAAACGACTGATCGATAACCTGCTCTGGTTTATGCCTCATCAGTTGGATCCAGTCTTAGGTTTCCTCTCGGTAGAGACATTCATGGTCGACCGAAACTTATTTCGGTCGCCCAACAGACGGACCTGGGAGAGAGACGGAACCGAAGGCTTACTCCGATGGTTACGAGACCGGGCCTAAGAGGCAGATGTATATATGTGTATCCTATCTCTCTTGTTGCATACATTATCCTTTGCTCGTCTGAACGAAACGGAAGCGCAAGAAGATTGGAAACGATGCTCGTAAGAATCTGATAGCATAAGATGGAACGAGTGCCCGGCGACCTCCGAAGGGACAATCGGACATGTGCGACCAAAACTGAGATCTCTCTATCGTTCAACCGTCAACCTATCAACATCCACCATCCATTCATCCTCGCCACATTCATCCACAGACATCAACTCCCATACAACTCACACAGTCACTAATAGAACCATGGACACTCACTCTGCAGCACTCGAGTCACATGCAGCTTCGTTGGAGAACGCGGTGGACATGTCCCATCATCTGTCGACGCTTGCAAAAGAGCGAAGGTCTTCTCCTTTGAAGAGCTTTGCTAAATACATGGTATTTTTCTTATCTCTTTCCTCTTTCGATCTCTTTTCTCTTCTTCAACAACAGTCTCGTCCTGATCTTCTGTTTTGTTACAGTTCGATCCTACGGTCCGGTCCTTGGCCGGTGGTCTACCAAATGAAGCCTACTTCCCATTCGAGACCCTTTCCGCCACGACTATGCATCCAGATATCTATGCTCCGATGGGCATCGAACCCGGAAAGGCTAAGAGCTGGCTGGCATCTCTGCTCGGCAAGAGCTTGGACTTTATCGAGGTACCCAAGTATGCGAAGAAACAGGGTGGTCTTCAGCTAAAGAACGGACTCCAATATGGAGCTGCCTCTGGTAGGTTGGATTTTTTTTCCCTCTTTTCCGGGATGCCGTTTGTCAGCATGTTTCAGTGATAGGCCGATAAGAGATCGAGTGTGTTGAGTTCAGTCTCTTTTCTTTATTTTCTTATGGATGGATGGATACGTGTAATTCCTATTTGATCAACAGGTTTCCAGATCGTGAGTCTCTCTTCTTGGTTCAACTACTTTCCAAATATATCGACTGACGACCTTTGCAATCGTCGTTCCCGTTGATGCCGCCGCAGCTAAGCGATTTCCTTACAGAGTGGACAAAGGTAAAATACCTTTCTCCCTCCTCCCTTCTTTTCCATCTGTTTCTCTGTCGATCACTAACTTGATTACCTGCCACACTCGCTCTCACACTAGCTGGCTGTTCCTCCGGCTTATGCCAACTGGGAAGTTCTTCTCTGTGACGGATCTACCGATGCTTTCCACAAAGTCGTCGAGCTTCTCTGTGAGAAAGGAGACGGTATACTCGTCGAGTCGTCTACCTACCCTTCCGCCCTCGAGACCGGGTGGCCTATGGGTGTCCGACCTGTGACCACTCCTATTGACGATTACGGTCTGGTCCCAGAAGCGCTTGAGGCTCTCCTCAAAGGATGGTGCGATGAAGAAAGGAAGATGAGGAGGCCTAGAGTGTTGTATACCGTTCCTATTGGTCAGAATCCCACTGGATCGACAATCAATGACGAGAGACGAGCTGCCGTGTACGCCCTTGCCGTCAAATATGATTTCATTATCGTGCGTAACGTTATCGCTTCGCTCTTCCTTGATTTGAATCGGACAACAGGCCGCTGACAGTTGTCATTGTTATTCTGGGACGTAGGTCGAGGACGATCCGTACTGGGCCTTGAACTTTGGGCCTTACGGCATCAGCCCTCCTGGATCCGAGATCGAGAAGGACAAGTCCAAGTCTGAGGAAGAGAAGAACAAGGCGTTCCTGGGACTTATCGGAAAGAGTTACCTCAAGAACGATACCCAAGGCGTAAGCTTGCCTCTTGTCTTTTCCAACTTCTCAGCCCACATACCAAGGGATGTGCACGCTAATCTCCGGCCAATACTCTTTGAAATCATCTTTCGTTTAGCGTGTCATCCGAATCGATACCTTCTCCAAGGTATATCTCACCCTAACGACGTCAAATATTGAATCAAGTCAAGATGCTGACGAGACTGTGGTTTTCTTCTGTTGAATGTGAACAAAAACAGACCATCGCTCCTGGATGTCGACTCGGATGGACGACGTCTAACCCTCAGTTTGCTGAAAGGCTCCTTCGAGCGTCCGAGACATCTACTCAGCAGCCCTCCGGACCTGTCCAACTCTTGGTCGCCGAGCTTGTTGTTTTGAACTGTTCGTCTAAACTGATTCGACCGTCTACGTTTATTGGCTTGCCTTGGTTTTGATGATAAAAGATGCCGATGGCTAATCTGCTTGCATAAACGTGTACAGGGGGAATGGGTGGCTGGATCCGGTGGCTTCGAGGTCTTCGAGGAGAGTACGGTCGACGACGAAGTAAGCGTTTTTCTTCTGGCTAAATCAAATCAACCCAAGTCGTTGTCTCTTGTTTTTCTCTTGCTCACAAAACACTTTCCTCTTTCGCTCCATAGACTGGATGATTGATGAGCTTGTGAAAGGGTTTGACATCAAAGTCCCCAAACTCCAAGCCATCACCTCAGCATCGACCGGGGAGGACCAAATGATGCCCGTCCGACTCGAGGCGTTCGTCAAGCAGGCTCCTTCGATCACCTCTACAGGAGACAATGCGTGGAACGAGAAGATGGCTGGATTATCGATCGGATCGACCAAGACCTCGAAGGGAATCAAAATCTTGTCGTTTATTCCACCTTCCGCCGGAATGTTCTGCTGGGTAGCCATTCACTTAGAGAACCATGGTTCTCTTCGAGGTCGATCGGACTTCTCCTCGGTTTCTTACCAGGAAGAATCCAAGGAGCTCATGCAAAAGATCTGGGTCTCGCTGGCTGATAAAAAAGTATTGGTCGCTCCTGGTTGGATGTTCTCAGGCGACGGACTCCGGACTGGCGCGCCTGATGATGATTCCTTGACTTCTTCGTCGAGCAAGAGTAACGGGGATGAAAATGTCGACCCGAGAGTCGGACACTTTAGGTTGGCGTTTGCCACGTTGGAGGAAACCCCTATGCGACAGGTGTGTCCTCTTGTTTGCTTTCCCCTCTCTTCTCGTTCTCTTCTCTCTGTTCAAGAGACGCTGAGGTTGACTTTTCCGTGGTTGGTTAATTTGATTGATTTAACGACATAGACGATGATCGATTTCTGCAAAGTCGTCAACAAATTCTTCGAATAGACCTTTGGCATAATCGCTCCTTCCCGTCCTTTTTTCCTCTCTTTTCTGTATATCCTCACCCTTGTTTTGGTTTTGGTATTCTACTTAGTCATTTGCAAATGTATTTATTCTCTCTTGCCTTATCGTCGATCGTTTCTCTCTCTCTCTCTCTCGACTTGATGTTTATATTAATGAACTTTTCTTCGATATCTCTGCAAATCGACTGAAAGATTGTTTTCTTGTTTCCTTGATCGTTTGAAACCAAGCGATGGACGTGTAACATCCTAGAATCAAATGAAGAAACATTCCTAATTTTATATCCGGGCGGCCTCCCTCCCTTTTTTTTGGTTTTTTGTTAATGTATTAATTCTAAACTAAAGTTTCGGTTCCTCTGAAGGAAAGATGGATGAAAGGATGGAGAGGAACAAAAATATTGACGGAGTAAAGACGACAGGAAAGACTTGGGGACCTCCTTCCCCTTATTGAGGTGTACATGCACTTCTGATGCCCTTACATAGTGTGAAGATCGATGATAGATTACGAATGTGGTTTGGAAAATGATAGGACGGAAAAGCGAAGGAAGAGGAAGAGGAAAGCAAGAACGAAGCGAAAGAAGCAGCGGATATGAAGGGAAATCGAAGAAAGAGAGTGGAACCATTTATTCCCATTTTTTATTTATACTTTTATTTTAAAAGAAAGAAAAGAAAGGTTTTTCTAGGTGGCTTAGAACATCCAGTCCCAAACGACGGCAACGATACCCTTTGGTTCGGGATGTAACTCTCGCTCGATGATGTCCATCTCGTCGAGCTCTCTTCGTCCAGTCTCAAAGTCCATTTCCCTATTTGACCATCAAAAATGCGCAATCCGATCGGTTAGAATATTCAATAACGGAGAAGGAACAACATAGACAAAGAAGAGGTAAGGGGTATGAAGAATATACTGACTCAAGAGACACCATCCTGGTAGGCTGGAACCACTTGGTAGCGTCCTTTCGCTCACCTCCCCAGAGTTTCCAAGGAGCCCAGAAAACGAAGAACACTAAACACAAAAAGGCAGAACAGACAGGACGAAAGGTTAAGGAAAGATTAATGTACGTATTCATTGGAGGAGATATAAAGATACAAAGGCTAACCTCCGAAGCACACTGTTTTCACCAAGATCGAGACAACAAGAGTAAGAACGAAGATCGAACTCAATTACACCATATGCTCAAAAGAAGAACAATGAAAGAAATGCACCGTAAGCAGCAAAGAAGTCGTTGGCATTAAAGTTTCCTTTCAAGAATACGCCAAAGCCGTTGAAGATACAGATCAAGAATGTCAAAGCTCCGCCTGCCCAACTGGCTGTGGAAGTCCAAGAATAATAGTAGCAAGAGCGATCAACAAACGTGGCTTTTATAACGGATAGGGTAGAATGCATGTGAAGAAAGACGAACCGTAAGGTTGGAAAGGAGCCTTGTAAGGAAGATCATCTCGAGAAAGACCCTGCTTCTTCATACCTGCCAAACAAGTGTACAGAATGAATAATCAATCGATTAGGAAGGTCAAGTGATGAAACGAGACGAGAATGTTGACGAGATCGATCAACTTACCGTAGAAGAATCTGAGGTATGTGCAGAACAGGATGAACCAAACGATCAAACCACTCAATGCGGAAAGTGTGTAAAGCTGCAAGGACAGAAAATATTCAAAGTAGGTAAATAAACACGATCAATCTCTATCAGACACAAATAAAGCAGATGGAGCTGACCCAGTTGAAAGCCTTGGTGACACCTCCGCTACCCAAGCTCATGTAAGCCAAAGGCCCGAACAGACAGGTGACCAAGATGGACCAGATAGGCACTCCGTTCTTCAGACATTTCCTGTATGAATATAACCAAGGGAGAGAGAGTATGCTGTCAATCTCTCGGTGATGCACGTTCAAGAGAATTAAAGAAGTATCACGAACCTGAAGATCTTGGGGGCCTTACCCTCCAAGGCCAAGGCGTAGATTGTTCGACTGGAAGCGTACACGTCCGAGTTTCCGGCAGACCAAGCAGCGATGAGCAACACAGCGTTCACGACCGAGGGAAGACCCTTGATCCCGGCATTCTCAATGGCGATGACCTAAAGATTCGAGATCGATGCTCAAGTTGAATAAGCTCTGAACGGATCTTGATGCGCAAAAGATGGTATCCAAAGCGGACGAAAACTTACGAAAGGAGAAGTAGAGACCGTGCTGGCTCCATTAAGGAGACGATCATCGTTGTAGGGCACGAGAAGACCGATGACGAGCTGTGAGTGAAAGAGGGGAAGAAATAAGATCAGCTGTCATTCGACATCTGTCAGAGAGGATAATCAAGGGTGTCTACTCACGATGGCAAGGACGTAGAAGATAGTAATTCGCCAGAACACTCGCTTAACAGCCTTAGGAACCTATCGAGAGATGAGAACGAATTCAAGTTATCGATCAGTGAAATTCACATGGGCATGGACAAACGATGGTAGGAGGCATGGAGAAAGAGTTCAACTAACATTCTTTCGAGGGTTCTGAGTTTCTCCAACAGCAACGACAACAATCTCGGTTCCGATGAAAGAGAAAGCGGCTGGTGAATGTGAAGATTTCAAAGTAAGATCTTTGAAATTCTTCAAGCCGAAAGTTGATCGTCTAGATCGGACTGATACGAACCTTGGATGAAGACATTCCAGAAAGCTAAGAATTGACCCCAAGCGCCAGACACAGTAACGTTTCCGTGAGAGTACTGGGCGAATGCTCCAGGATTCTTCCAATATCTGCGATGACAACAAAAGAAAAGCCGAATGAGTGTCTGTTGAAGAACAGATTGTCAAAAAGAAAGCAAAGGAAAAAAGAAAGATTTTCTCTTCATACCTGAAACCAATGTATCCATCCGAAGCAGGCCCAGCACCACAGTCGAGAGCAATACCCATGATGATCAAACCGACGATAGCGAAGACTTTCATAGCTGAGAACCAGAACTCCATCTCTCCGTAGGCGGCAACACCGAATAGATTGATGGTGACGATAGCAACCATGAGAATCGAAATCCAGACGGCAATGTTTATTTTATCATTCCAATACTGAATAACGATAGCAGAGGCGACGAGCTCGGTGGGCACAGTGATTCCGTACTCGAACCTATTCATTCAGCCGAGCAGGAGGGAAAATAAGCTGACGATTTCATACATGTGCTTAAGGAGGTTAGAACGCGACTTTACCAGTAGTTCCATCCTAAATTTGGGATTTCGCGTGAAAGTCGGCGCGCGTGGTCAGTGTTATCAAGACCAATCTGTTAATGGCTTATGGATATGACAAGAGACAGACCAAGGGCGAAACCCATAGCAGGATCAAGGAACCGACTGCAAAGAAGAAATGAATTATTAGTAACCAGGTAGGTGGGTTCGCATTCTCACCAATGAAGAACAGACGGACTTACGTAGTGTAGTGAGTGAATCCTCCCGAGTCAGGGAATAAGGTAGCCATTTCTGATTGTGTAAACGTCGCGTGTAAGCATCTGAAGTTGTAGTGTGGATAGTAAATATCGATGTTGATCACGAACCTCCTGTGGAATGTTTAGAATGACAGACGGGTTAAGACGCGAGTCAGTAGGTCATTCTAAGGCCTAAGTGGTTGGTGGTAACGTACCAAGTGCAACCATCATCGAGTCTGGATGACGTCAAGAATCGATCAGAAAGATGATCCGGTTCTCCTATGAATAAACTCATGCCCCAAGCAAAGACAGTCTACTTACAAGCGACAAGACCCATAATAGAGTAACCAAGCAGACAACCAACCTAGGCGTACGGAGCAACAACAAGAGTCAGCTAATAGCCTGATACTCTTGAAAATATCCGGAACTAACGGGTCCTCCGGCCGCAAGAGCACCACCAGCTCCGACAAAGAGACCTATCATAACATGACGAGGTTTTCAAACTCGATGAATCAGTCTAAATTGGCAGTTAACCTGCGGAAGAGAAGAAAGGAATTTCGAACCTGTTCCAATCGTTCCACCTGAAAGACGGCCATAGTGACCAACAGGTAGAGATTAGCTTTCTTCCATAGCACATAGAAATTTAAACATGAGTGAAATTAGGAGAAAAGTCGACATACCGAGCGCGATCATGCTCCTGAATAATACCGAAACGGATTTCCAATAAGCAGCGCCCCATGAAAATGCGTCAAGAACAGCCCGGCCAAGAAAAGAGAAGGGAGACAAGGAAGAAAAAACGGCAACTCGATCGAAAGACAGACGATACTCACAAATGTCTAGCCTTCAGCTTTCGCTGAACAGTTTGCTCGTTCTTGATAGACGATCCCGCCTGCTGTGCGGCTTCGTTGCCAAAGTGTTCGGAGAATTAGAAAGAGGAAAGGGCAAGGAAATTCGGGGGAAGATCTCCGATTAGTTAAGAATTTCTGTGTGTATACATGATCTAACCCCCCTCCTCTCTTTCCATAACCTCAGACACGGTAACAGACCAAACTGTATCACCCAAAGAGCCAAAGAAAAACAAGAGAAGACAACAAGACTTACTGGCAATGACAACAGTATCCTCATATGTGGGAAGGCTGTCTCCCTTCTTCTCGACGGAACCTCCGTCCGAAAGCGTAAGATTCTTCTTCTTGAGCTCGACCTCTGTCACTCGTTCGTCACCTGCTTCTCTGCTCCAGGGAGGCATGTTTAATATGGGATCTGGATGGGTTGCCTGTGTTGTGTGTCTCGAGTATGTATAATGGAGAGAGAACAAGATTGTCGTGTGTGTGTGTGTGTCTGAGTGAAACTCGGAGGGCTCGAAAAGATTCAAATAAATTTATGAAAATTGTATATGCAATATAAAGTTTCATCCTTGTTTTAAAATAGAACCAGCTAATGATCGGGTAAATCCTAGACTGCGGATGGATCCAACGGACAAGCCGGTGGTAGTCGTACAACGTCCCAATACGTTCTTCTACTATTCTTTGTCAACCTGGCCAGACTCAATCGACGCTTGTGTGTCCCACAGACCCTTGTAGATCGCACCGTTCTCGGGAGACCGGGCTAGAAGTTCCTCGTGGGTTCCCTCCTCAGCCACGACTCCTTGGTGAAGAACAATGATATGGTCTGCCAGGGAGGAGAAAAGAAGAGAAAGAAAAAAGGAACTTGTCAGTTCAATAGTCTTTCGCCTTCCGACGAAGCAGAAGAAGACAGAAGATAGACATACCCGCATCGGATATCGTTCTCAATCTTTTCGTCAGATAGAACATCCAAATGAACGTGACATATGTATTAGCATCTTCCACTGTGCACTCGTTAAAAAACAAGCGTGTTTGCTTACCGGTGGGCAATAAACACAGACGTCCGTCGGTTGTCGACCAACATCGAGTTGATATCGGCCATCAACGCACGTTCAGTCTCGCTGTCCAACGCGGACGTCTAGATACGAGTAGTATGGACATGAAAACAGAACATCAGAAACTTGGGATCGACGCAATATAAGACGTTTTCAAAATTTGAGATTTCCTTACAGCTTCGTCAAAGAACAAGATAGGAGGATCCTTGAGGAGCACTCGAGCGACAGCCAGTCTGTTTTACGCGCGAACCCAAATAATCATTCACAATGAGCGACAATACGCGCAATATGAGCACCGCTGAACTGAAGAAGACGGGAACCCTCACCTCTGCTTCTCTCCTCCCGAAATCATCAACCCTCTCTCTCCTACCTTGGTTAGATATTTTTCCGGCAGACTCTCTATCGTCTGTTCCACATGAGCCTTCCGGCAGGCTTCCTTAACTTCCTCATCCGTCGCATCAAGACGCCCATACCTGACATTGTGCAGAATGTCCGCATGGAACAACGGCGTGTCTTGAGGCACCACACCAATTGCCCGTCGTAGGGAGTCCAACTCAATAGAATCGATTGGTTGACCGTCAATCGAGATTTCTCCGGACGAAGGTTCGTAGAACCGGTAGATGAGCCGGAACAGTGTCGATTTTCCAGAACCCGACGTTCCTACTATTGCCACCTTTTTACCGGCGGGAATAGTGAATGAGAGATCCTTGAAGATCGGTCGATCAGGGTGGTAGCTGAACGAGACGTTCTTGAACGAGATCGAACCCCCCTTTAGATCCAACGGCTTCGCCAACGTCGTGTCCTTCGTATGTACAATAATCGAGATCCAGATTGTCGTATCAGGAACAATGACTATGTTGTTTGCTTAAGACGATGAGCCAAAACTCACCTTGATGGGCACACTAAGCTTCTGGATCCCGAACAAGACGTCCATGTCGATCAAGCTCTGTCTGAGCTCTCGGTACACGGTTCCCAAAAAGTTTAACGGAAGCGACAGCTGGAATACCAGCTGATTGATCATCACCAAATCGCCTACCGTCATCGTACCTATACAGCACATTCCGCTGTCAGCCTATCGTTCACTTTTCGGACGATCCTGCTCCATTCTATTGAACGAATGCGAGTTACCTTTAGAGATACCTTGCGCGGCGAGTCCCATCATGATGGTCAATGCGCTAGTAAAGATGATATTTTGTCCAGAGTTCAAGTATGCTAGACTGGTAGCTATCTTTGTAGAGGCGGCCTCGTAGTTTCCCAATGTTTTATCGTATTGAGCGATCTCAAACTTTTCATTATTAAAATGCTGTTCATAGGCAATTACGTTCAAAGATCAGCCAACTGTTCGCGCGAGGGACAAAGGGCAAGAAAGACAGATAAGAGTCCCACCTTGACAGCTTCAAAGTTGATAAGCGAGTCAACAGCAAGCGTGGCACCCTTGTTGTCTGCCTCGTTTGCCTTCTTTCGGAATTGAGTCCTCCAAGCAGTTGTTGAGACGGTGAACCAGGTGTATGCGCCCATAGTAGCAGCCGTGACCGCAGCAAAATCCCATCCGTACCGCCAAGTCAAGATCCCACACACCATCGAGATCTCTAGCGCTGTAGGAATCACATGGAACAATACGGACGACAGGACGAAAGATATGCCCCTTTGGTTTCGTTCCAATTTTCAGATGGTCAGTTCAAGGAGTCAACTCTTGAGAATGAAGAGATGAGATCCCGAAGAGCAAAGAAAAGATAAGTACTTTGTACCGCGATCGATAGCTCGAGTAAGACCACCAGTTTGCCTCGTCAGATGAAACTTCAGGTCCATCGCAAGGAGATGTTGGAAGGTTTCCCTCGCGACTTTTCTGATGGCCCCCTGAGCGACGGAAGCAAAGACAGCATTCCGTAATTCTGAAAAGAGTGTGGAGAGAACCCTGGCCACTCCGTCTATAGAAGGAAGAGTAATCCGTAGACTTTGTTAGGTAAGGGATCGGGAGTCGTATGACAAAGACACGAGAAGCTCACATCCAACAATACTCCAGCCAGCGACCATCCACACAGTTCCACTTTCAGTCATCGGCAAGTTCAACCCATCAACAATCTCCTTGAAGAAGAACGGGACTTGAACGTTCATGACCTTACCACCGATCAAAAGACCTAAGGCCAGAACAACTCTGACTTTCACTCCATTGTTACTCTTCGGCCAGATGTTCTTGACAAGCGTCCGGATGATGGACCAATCCGTCGAGTTTTGCGTCTTTTTAGGCGACACCGGTGGTAATGGTGTCGGAGGCGCAGGTGACACCGGACTAGCCGGCTTGGACGAAGACTCGGGGGATGTGAATGAGAAAGAAGCAGGCGTTTGAGGAGGAGATTGGCTTCGGACAAGATGAGATTGCGAGAACGACCGATGTGAAGAGGACAGTAGACTGCTTATGGGTGAAGACCGGATCGGACGACGGCTCGCCTGGTTGAGCGTCGGGTAGAGAAGTCTGCTCGCCCGACCACAGACCAGGTACATGTTGAAAATTTGATAGGGATAACTGATGTGTTTCTAACAGTCCGAGCTTTTTGGATGGGAATGATGAACAGAAACAGAGATGAGCTGGGTTGAGGACGATGGGATGAGAGTTAGGATGATGATTGTGAGTACTGGCAAGTGATAACTTGTGTCGAAAGATCTCGTCATCTTGAGCCCATCAGTATGCTTAAGTAAGCCGATAGCTACGGGCCGGCAACTATCTATTCTGCCCACTCAAGCTTTCCCATGTTGACATTATGCATTTATCTGAGAAAGCGTTGGGCTGATCAGACTAAGATGAGTTTTTATCTGAGCAACGACCGATTTTGTTTGGACAAGAGAGTGTACCGAGTCAAGATTTTTAAAAGCGAAATGTACATAACATCCAGCTCTCGACAAAAAGAAAAATTGCAGCAGTCCGTTCACTTCTTGTAGATGGTGATGATACTATTTCACCGAGATAGCAAATAGGCAACATCAGTGTGTGGAAGAAACTTTGGTCGGCAGCAAAAGTGAACAGCAAGACTTACTCTTCATCCTCCAATACGTGATCCAATCCAACCTTCTGTCCTCGTGAGTGCTTCGCGGATGTTCCATGGACGAGTGCCGACTTAAAATTCTTGACAATCTCCTCTGTTATGCGTTTGGACAGAGGGAGCAGCGATCAGTTAGATACCCTACAATGAGCAGAGACAGATGATGAAAGCAGTCCATACTATGAATAGCGTTACAGAAGTCCTAGAGACCAGTATATCCCATGGGATGTGCGTCAGTCTTCGCGTTCATGCTTCTAAAACAGGCTGGAGATAGAAGAATGAAGGAGATACTCACCTCGACGGTACACTTGCTCCTCTTAAGCACGACAGGAGAAGCTGATGGAAATGGTTTCACCAAAGCAATCAGCACGGTACGCATTGAGAGAGCAGGAAAGCTTCACATACAGTAGTCGGGCATCTTTCCCTTCGGCTTAGTGTAAACTCTGACAAGATCGAGCGCGGTCCACATAGACTTTAATATGAAAACAGAGATGAAAACACCCAAACAAGGACGTCTACATCAGTTGAATGTTCTTCTCTCTTTCTATCAGACAAATCAGACAATACACTAACTTCTATCAGTTCGTCGAAGTTCCACTCCTTAGAAGAACTGATCGGGACTGAATTCGGGATCTTGTAGAGCAAATCAAGCTCTGAGAGAAGAGAAGAAGAGAAAAATCACACAACAGGTTAATTCTAACCGATGTTTGCGCAACTTCGAGACTACAAGCTCACTGACCTTCGATGGAGATGGAATCAATCTTGTTCAAAACGTATAGCGCCGGCACATAAACTCTGTGTGTTCACAAGATGTCACGAAACGCATCAATAATAGCTCCAAGAGAGTTGACCTGAATATGGATGAGGAAGAAAAGACAAACCGGTTGCCTTCGATGACATCAATGAGATCCTCCAAGGTGGCTTCAGGTTCTCTGATGGAGACATCACAAGAGTTCATCTTGTACTCCAACAGCACGGCTCGCATTTCGTCCGGGTCAATATGGGTCAGAGGGACGGTGTTGGTGATAGAGATCTATGGTTGAGTAAGGAAACGAAAAGATGGACGCGCTCAGCTCAACTAGAACTCGCATGGTGTGCAGAAGTCGAGAAAAGGAACCTTGACTTACACCACCCTTATCCTTCCTCTTGACAGTGATCTGCGGCGGCTTCTTGTTGGGACGAATACCGAAACCTTCCAACTCTGATAGAATGATCTTGAGATCTCCTAGCGGCTTGAGCACATCGAGCACGATGAAAATTAACTATAAGCCCACGCAAGGATAGAAGTCAGCTTGCTTGAATGTTCTCGCGGTCGACCTGTTTAAGCTTGTGAGTCATTGACGCACGTTACAGGTTCGAGCAACTATGATTCGATCAAGAGAGATGTTGTCAGGAGAGAACAGTGATAGTGATACGAGTAAATAACAATATGGTGTACACACCTGCAATAACTTGTCTACCTCGACCTTTACCATCCTATATGACACAATTCACGAGGAAAGAGTAAGAACGAATGCGTTTGTTGCATGTGTAATATCTCATAGATACGCACCTTGGCTCCCTCAATGATACCAGCTAATTCGAAGAGGTCAAACACATCAATGATAACAGACAGTTAGCTGGACGGTCAGTCATGTTGACCACGGCTGAAACGTATACGAACGAAGATCCAAAACCTCTGTTAAAACAAGAAGCGCATGAGAAAGTCAGTTTCAGCGCATTCAAAGCATAGATACTATACCAGCGAGAATACTCACGAATTCGGGCACCGTGGCATGTCATGGTACCAGGAACTAACATATCGAAACAAAAACTCAGCTGTTGAATTTATAGATTGAGCTAGTCAGAAGAACATCATTATTACATACCAGTCGTAAGAGTTGTGAATTCGTAAGAAGCAGCCTCGGAGTGGGTTCCTGTCAAACTGGACATAAGAGTAGATTTTCCAACCGACGGGAACTACAGATGGAGAAAGACAATTCGAGTGGGATAATTTAGATACGTTCGATTTATAGGGTATGAGCTGAGAACCATCAACAGCAATCCTCTTCTCGTACACTCTCGATTACAATCAAGAAATCAAGACTTGACTTACACCAATAAATCCTACACTAGCCACTCCTGTTCGGGCAACGTCGAACCCTGCACCTCCTCCTCCTCCTCCCGACGAAGGAGGAGCCATAAGCTCTCGCTTCAGCTTCGCCAACTTGGCTATCGTTTCCGTTCAGAAATATCGAGATTGAATCAATTACAGTTAGTTTAAACAGACTCAGTCATCAAGAGCATCGGCAGCCAGCTAAGAAGACTAACCCTTAAGTTGACCCCTTGATGGTTTGATGGCAATCGGTAAGACCAACTAATCAGCTTGTAATCGTCCACTGTAGGTCCTACCTATCCTACGCCATGCCTTACGAAAACTTACAGATGGTAGGACGTAGCCTAGTTTCCACAAAAGATGACCCGTAGCAGGATGAACAATCAGCAAACCACGTCTCGATCAAGCACACAAAAAGGTGGGAGAGAAACAGACCTTATTCTTCTGAGTCCTACTCATCTCCTCCTCAATCTCCTTGATCCTATTCGAAAAAAGAACCAAGCGAGAAAAAAAAATGACGTTGAGTTTCTGATTCAACCAAAACCAAACAAGACTGCATAACGACCAAGAACATACTTCTGAACAGTCGTAGACATCTTTTCTGTTTATTAGAACGTCTATGGATCAGTGGTTGTCTGGGTTTCTTCTCTCTTTCTGGAACCGATCAGGCTAGTTGTTCGTTCTGTCGGTCAGGTTGACTTCCGAAGTTGAGGGTGAAAATGGGACGGTCTCTCAAATCGTCCATGACGCTCTCTGAGCTAACCCTAACCGGAGTTTGAAAATCATGAACTTTTTCTAAATCACCAGCGTACGACTACCACAACGAAGGATGGAAATTGTTCTTGAAGAATGGTTTGAAACGAAAAGAGAAGGAGAAGATACGGAAAATAAATGTTAGGCAATGCCAGGTTGTACATGCGTGCTGATTGTAGTATGGCAAAAGGGGGCAAAGATTGAAGAACTACATATCAGAAAATGGTCGAAGGCTGATATTCTGGTCACAGAAAGAACGGAAACAGGGAAATAAAACGGGACAGCTCAGGGAAAGGCAGCAGATGAATTTTGATCTCAACGGTCGGGTTTAGGAGGAAGCAGCAAAAAGAGAGACGACATAGATAACAAGAGGATGAACGAGCACAAAGAAAGAGCAGCGCAGGATGAAGACTACCATCTGTAGTACCATCCAAGGACGACGAGACCCACTATCGGTTTCGATCGGCATATGGCAATTCAGAGCTAGTCGGTCTGCGCTGTGGTGGGGGTTGCTGAGATGGGGGGTGGTTGTAATAAGCCCTCTGCTGTCCACCGGGTGGCGGAGGACCTTGCTGCTGTAAATGAGGACGAGGAGAATTCTGACCAGGCGGATAAGATCGTAGCTGTTGGGGACCGGGTGGTCCTCCTTGAGGATACGCCAACTGAGGCAAGGCCCCCTGTTGTTCCGGAGGCGGAGGTTTCTGCATAGAGCCCATTGGTCGTCCCAGCCCAGTTGGATAGCCTGGTCCATTCGGCATATGCGGCGGCCCTCCTTGTCCTCCCGGATATCCAGGTCTATTTGGAGGAGGATAATACTGTCCTGGTGGGCCTTGCTGTCCAGGCGGCGGAAGAGGGCCTCGAGGTCCAGGCGGAGGGGGGCCATTCGGTCGGTAGGGAGCTGGTCGGTATCCCGGATGATTGAACACCTGACCAATCTGAGGAAGTCCGCTGGCAGGCTCGCCAGGACGGGGTCCACCTCCTGGATGGTGGAACAGTTGACCGGGCTGAGGACCTGGTGGGCCCCTGTTGATGGGTGGACCGGGTCGAAGAGTCTGCTGAGGATGTGGTTGATGTAGCTGTTGCTGCTGTGTATGCTGTTGTGGGCCAGGTGGCAGATGTTGGGTATGAGACACATGGTGAGTAGGTGAAGTTGGACCAAGTTGGTTTGCAGATGTCGATCGAACAGGATGAGGGCCGGGTGCAGGGCCTCTAGATTCATGATGTGGAGGGGCTGTATTCGACAACCGTTGTTGTTGTTGTTGTTGTTGTTGTTGTTGTTGTTGTTGTTGTTGTTGTTGTTGTTGTTGTTGTTGTTGTTGTTGCTGTTGCTGTTGTGAATTTGGTAGAGGACGTTGGACTTGAACGGGATTACCGTTTGGTCCCATCCCAGCTAGAGGCGCCGCATAAGATGGAGGAGGGGGTCCCCGCTCGGATCGTTCACGATCTCGCACCTCTCCATTTCCGGAAGGTCCTCCTCGAGATGGCCCACTAGGAGCCGGCTGTTGGATAGGAGACGGAGGTGCTCTGTCCCGATGTTGCATGGTATCCGCCGGGATCGATATCGGTCGGTGTTCCTTTTCGAGCTGAGCCTTCTGAGCACCATACTGAGGTGTCTTGACCGGTGTCTCGGCCGAGCGCAAAGCAGGTCGATTCGGATTCTTCAGGTCCTCCTTCTTAGTTAGACTCGTTCGCTTCACAGCTGGCGAAGCAGATGTGCTGTTTGTCATCAAGCTCTTTGCCAAGTTTCCTGCTGGTGTTCCTTTCGAAACAGGCGCATTCGCTTTTTCGGCCGCCGCGGCAGAGGCAGTCTCGACCCTCCCCTTCTCTCCAGATTCACCTCCTGCTGCCATTCCTGCTTTGTCACTCTCTCTCTCCTTCGGGGTTATCGGGTTAGTTGGCTTGTTAATGATGCTGAGGTACCAGAACATGAGATTCGAGATGAGGACTTGTTCGTAGAGGGGCCGTCGAGGATTTGCAAGTTTAATGTGACTCAGTCGGTAAACCGCTCGCTCGACGTTGATGGGATACCGAGAAAAGTTGGTCTGTGGAGGGAATGAGCCAGGTGAGCTTGGCGAAGCAGGTACTTTGGTTTTGAGGAGAGCGGCGGCAGCAAGACGGCCATCCCCTGCGTTCACAGAAGAAGGAGGTTCCTCGTGGTTCTTTTTCTTACTTCCAAACAACGAAAGGAAACCTTTTTCCTTCTCGTTCGAACCCTGTTGTTTTGTTGTTACAACCCATCTAGATTGTTAGTACGAGAAAAAGTGAGAACGAGACTAACAAACGGGGTATTTACCTTGGACTTGTCCTTCTTTTTGTCTCCTTTCTTTGAGAAAAATCCACCTTTCTTTTCCTTCTCTTTTTCTTTCGAGCCCAAGCTGTTGACGGATGTGGTTGAGCTGTTCACGCTCAGGTAACTGTCTCTGCTGTCAACCCTCTCTACCTCGATGGGCTTGCGCGGCTCAGGCTCGGATTTTTCGGATAGGACTGTAGTTACAGGCGCAAACATGGGCGCAGTTTGCGAGGCTGGACCAAGTTCGGAGTAAGGGTTTGCGACTATAGGCGACGTTGGTGAGATTTGAGAGGGTTCTGGGGAGTGAGCTCCGGTTCCCGATTCGGCGCTGGGCTCGGAATTGATAGATGATTGTGAAGAGGAGTGGTGAGTGTATATGGCCGGGATATTGGGAGGCGACGGACTTAGAGATCTATCATGGTGAGAATCGGATGTCGTCTCGGGAGATACTGATCGGTCGGCGATCAGGATAGAGTCTCGTTCGTAAGAGTTATAGATAGCATATGGGTCCGAAGACGAGGTCGAGATCGGGCGTTCTTGAGGAGACGTGCTGTCTTCACCAAGAGGTCTTGATATGCTCTCATCCGTTCGGTGATCGCCCTCTGAAGAGGGCGGTGATGTAGAATCCGACTGGTTCAGAGCGTTCTCGCCCACCAAATGTGCCGTCCGTCCTCGTCTGGAAGGACCGAATCGATGAGCGGCGTCACCTTCCATGCCCGCTTTACGAATCTTTGTTCGAGCCGTTCGGCGAATCAACGAAGGACCTGTTCGAACAGCTAGAACAGGAGCGTCACCTTCGTCGAAGTTGGCATCATTGATACCATCGACGTCGGCTAGATAGGGAATCACGCGAAAACAAGCGGCAGAATCAATACAATATCAGCAAGAGCGGCCTGACAGGAAGAGATCGAGGCGCGTATGTGTCTCTTCGAAAAGAAAGAGCTGGACAAAATCAATACGCACGTCCATGACCAGAATTGATACTCCAGCTTCGCCTAAGCATACTTCTCAGTTTTGAAGGATCATCGCTCTTGGCGGCCTCATCGGCCATTTCTTCCAGCATCTGTAGATCCATCAATGAAACCTCCTGTTCTTGTTCTGTCCCAGATGGCGAACTATAGATTGACGAGCGTTTTCTGAGGTGATCCTGGATGACCGGTACCTTCTCGTTCTCGACTCCGTCGTTCGGCCGGGGAGTATATTGTCTGGAAAGCATCGACTTCTTTCTCGCCAAGCTGGACCGATGAGAAGCCTGTCGGTTAAAAGGAGAGCTTGGCGAGTGCTCAGTGGACTGGGGAACAACAGAATCCGATTCTTTGGTCGCCGCGGCTTCTTGAGCGTGGGCATGGGCATGCTCTTTGAGGAACGCTCGGAACTCTCCAGGAGCAAGCTCAGGATGTAGATGGGCAGGCACCCAGAACAAGTGAGACGTATCTTCCTCCTCGTCATCTTCTTCAGGAAAGGCAGAGCTGGTAGAACTGGCGATGGTCCGATGGGCCAAGGGAGGACTGGTAGCAAGGATTTGTTCACTGCTCCCATGGCCACCAATGCCCATTCCCATCCTTAGTGCCGCCGCGTTTTCCAGGTCGTTCTGTGTCGGCGGCAGATCCGGATCGAACCCTGCCATCTGTCCGGCCTGGGAGCCAGACCTCCGTCGCATAGACCGAACGGAGGTCATTTCACGTTCAATCTCTGAGCTGGTCGTTGGGGATGGAGGGAGCACCCTGGTAGGACTCCTTGGCTGAGGAGGAGGGCTAGTAGGAATCGTGATCGAGAGCGACATGACAGATTTTGTACGGATGCCGAAAGGAAGGGCAAGAAGGCTCTTGGGCGAGAAAGAAGATTGCTAAATCTAGATGAAGAAAGCGAAGAGAAAGAGTCAGTTTGGTATGATGGCGAGTGAAAGTGAGGAAGAAATGTCGTTGGTTGTTGAGCAGTTTTGCATTGGAACGGAAACTTGGTGTTGAATCCAGAACGGAAAAGAGAATGAGTTGGATGAAAAGAGATTGCATATCGGTCTTGGCTTTCGGTAGCATACACCTCTGATTATTCCTTTTCAAATATCCATGCTGGCCTTATCCCAACCATATCCTTTCCTTCTTTCTCAGTGCTTCTTCCTTTAGGTGTTCTGACAATGCAGAAGAAAAGAGACAGAGAAGACGAAAGAAACCCCCAAAAAGCACGACATAGAACAAAGAGATCTATGGCAAAACAGCCTGGAGACTGACCTTGAAGCAAGCTTTCTCTTCTTTTTCTTCTTATTTTCTCTCCCAAACAATCCCACTATTCTACTAGATTTGGAGAAGAAAAGGATTGATAGAGAAAACCCGAAAGAGGACTCTATAGATAAGCTGAGCTGAAGAGAAAGGATGAGAAGAAGACAAACGAGATCCCTCTTGGGATTATCGATTGTAAACGGCAGCCGACCAGCCGGAGAAAGGCATTGTGGGTTGGTTACGGAATTACCAAATAAGTGGTTACACGGCTTGGCGCACAGTCCCACAGCTGTGCTTTCATGGTTACTTTCCGCTTGAGAACACCTATCAACGCCAGACGGACCATCAAAACAAACTGCAGACCTGAGCGGGCTGGTTTAGGATGACCAAGAGGATCTGACGATATGAAGAGAAGATCTTCTGCGAGAGTTTGAAATGATTCATATACATATGAGCGTGGCTAGCAAGCTGGCGCTCTTGATTTTCTCTCGCTTCCTTCCCTTGCTTCTTTTTCTTTTTTTCTTTCTCTCTCCTGGCTACTCATCCCTAACCTGCTGCTCTTGTCTGAGCCTCTCTTCTGTTCTCTGCAGTGATAATGATGTCCTTACTGACTTTCATCATGCCGTTGAGTCCGAATATATGCACTGAAAGATAACGTTACCTAGCGACGGACTTCCGAGTGAATATGAGATAACACAGAGTCAAAGAAGGCTGCTTGTCGAACGCAGAGGTAATCAATACCTGAATCGAGCTAGACTAACCGATGCTGACTCTTTCGATGGGCTTCACATCTTGCTGGAGATCGTCCTCATGTGTTGGTTTCCCCTCTGACGATATCGGGTTTCTTTTTCTCCTTCTCCATCGTCAGGTTGTCTGCGTATAGTCTTTACATTCGATCACCTTTGTGTTCCACGTTCGCAATGCGTTCTACGTGTTTACTTGCCAGTCTTTCTGCTGTCGCGCCCTCTTTTGCTCTGCTTGTCTGCGAGCCTATTCGTTTGTCTGCTTGAACTACTGTCACATAGCTCTTCTCCTCGTATCAATCCGTTATCTACAAGATGCCTTGAAGGATGGTGGCATTCAGCATTACCGGATGCAGAGCCGGCCTTCAGAAGCGCACATACATATCTATGTTATACATGGCGATGTCGCTTGAATGCACTCTCTTCCTCATTGGATCGCAAGCAATCTAGAAGCAGACGTTGTTCCTTCTTCCCGAGCATGTATATGTGAATAAGACGACCATCAACTATCGGCAAAGTATTTCAAGACATGTCCGTCATCTGCCCGTCAAATCAGTGCCGAAACCGATCAAGCAGCACCCATACTTCTCAACATCTGCTCGATGAGAGCTCATAACCGGGGTCCAAACGCTCGTTATTCATCGACCCGGTGAGTAGGCGACCATCTCTTCACTGTTCAAGTCAGATATGAGCGGACGGGTCAATCAAATGAGGATGCGCAGCAGGAACACGCCCGCTACAGTCTCCTTGCTTTCCCGCCCTCATCTATTCGCTCTCACAATCGTTCTTCGTTCGCCTCCCATCTTTCTCGCCTTCACATCCTCTCATCCATCCATTGTCAAGCTCTTCGTCACACATTCCATCCTCCTAGGGTATCCCCTGACTTTCTCTTTTGTGTAGAACGAGTACACCACTTTTTTCTTTTCTGAAACTTAGAGATCATCCTCAAAATGTCCTCTGGTCTGTCCCGAAGGAGAGGTGCCCCCCAGTCGTCTACATACGACGATGAGGATTCGACCGCTGGATCGCCCACGGACGCTTCCAGGTCTTCGTCAACCGGGCCTTCGTCTAACCTACACGAGCGTGGAGGCAACCGAGTGAACCAATCCTCTAGACTCGTCCCGTCAACCGCCGGAGGTTCAATGGAAGGCAGAGGAAAGATTGCGTTTGATCCAAGGGACTTTGAAGATGGCGGAGAAAGCAAGGAGGTTCCCAAGTTGACATTGCTGGAGGAAGTTTTGCTGCTCGGGTTGAAGGACAATCAGGTTAGCATCTTTGTTTCTTTGATATCTGACTCTCTTCTCGTCACACGGGAATGCTTTTTTTTCCTTCTCCTCTTCCTTCTTCATATAGGACTACCTATAGATCTTTTCTCTTGTCCTTGAGGACACGATGAAAAGTTGACATGACAAGCTGACATTTAAACTTTCTTCTTTCGCCTTCTTGCATCTTGACTGTCGTGATGTTCCATAAACAAAGGGGTATACATCTTGGTTTAATGGTATGTATATAACTGTTTCCGGCATGCTTCCTGTGCATTCCGTTCTTTCTCTCTACTCCATAACACTCCTATTGTCTATCTGAGGACATTTCTGACAAGCCATTTTCACGATTTTCTCCCCTCAGATAACATTTCGTATGCCCTCCGAGGGTGTATCATCCTTGAACTCGCTCTTCGTCGTAGGATCGCTATGGTCAAAGACCCAAGCCGAAGGCGACTCCCACTGGGGGACAGGTTGATCGAGGTCATCGATGACAGGCAAACCGGTGAGACCATCCTGGATGAAGCGTTGAAGATGATGAAATCTAGTGAAAAGTATGGAGTGGCTGCCTGGGTGGACTTGATGAGTGGTAGGTCTTCCGGATTTTCTTTTCATTTGTTTGTTCACAGAAAGAGAGAACAATATATTCTGACGACACTTTATTCTTCTGTTCTTCAGGCGAGACTTGGAACGTCATGAAGATTGGATACCAGCTTAAGCAGGTTAGAGAACGATTGGCCAAAGGATTGGTCGACAAGGGAGTCCTTCGAACGGAGAAGCGAAACTTTTTGTTGTTTGACATGGCAACCCATCCAGTGGCGGATGCTAAAGTCAAGGAGGATGTCATGCGACGGACGCTCTATTTCCTCACGACGAAGACCTCTGCCTTGCCGAGAGAATCCCGGTTACCAGCGGATGTGAAGTACCGAACAACCCGAGCGGTGTGCCTGTGCTGTGCTGCTTATGCTGCGAACGTGCTTGAGAACGCTCTCCTCAGACTTGACTATGACGCTAGGGAGGCTGCGTTCGCCCGGTGTGACGATGTCCTTGCCGAATTTTGCACTTGGCCGTTTGGAGTGATGGGTGTCACCGGTGGAGGGCTTGGTTCGAACGGATCAGGAGTCCCGGTCGGTGGCGTGGCTGGTGGAGGAGGAAGGAGGAAACAGAGCAGCCAGTCCGGGGCAAACCAAAAGGAGATCATCTCTGAGATGGTCAGAGAGGTGAAAAGGGAGATGTCTACTGGCGCTCAGGTTTCGGACGGACCGGGCGGCGGTGAAGGGGCTGCCATTGAGGATCTTTCGTTCGAGGTCGTTGCTACTGTGCTCGAGGTTTTCTCGCGCATGGACTCTCTTCTTTAGAACATTCATCCCTCTCATTCGAAATATGGATTGACTTTCTGCTCTCAGCCATGCCTCTATGTCTGCCCGCGTTGAATCCTCCATCATTCCTGTTTCTCCTCCCTACTGGACATCGTCTCTCTGTTCGGCCTCTCTTCCTTTCTCCTTCGATACCACCCCTCACTTGGCTTCATCCCTCCAGAACTTACAACATGGTCATCATCCGAGCTCCTTCTCGCCTGGTTTTCTGGCCATGAGATTTAATTGGCGGATGTCGTATTAGAAGCCCGACTTCCTTGCTCACTACGTGCTCACTTCCGTAGATACCCTCGTTCAGACCTCTTCCCCCTTCCCCTTCCCATCTACCTTTCCTTCTCTTCTCCACACCCCTTTCAGACCTTGGTTCTTCATAAAATGATCATTCGCTTCTCTATTACTCTGTGAAAGTCTATAATTATCTTCAGCTGCAAGGTTTCCTACATACATGAAGCTTTTGACTGCTTTTTTCTTCTTCTTTCTCCCTTACTCTTTCCTTGCTACTTCCGGTACTTCTTCATTATAAACTTTGTGTTTGAACCAACGTTCAGTTATTGTAATCGGCGTGATCAATGCTTTGTTTTCACCTTCCATCATTTGGGTCTCTCGGCCAGGTGAGATTCTTCTTGATCATAGTATCTTACAATGGAACAAGCCATCGGTCCGTGAAAAGTCGACCGAAACAAAGAAGCTAGATCCATACAAGGAAAGAATCAAGTAAACAGACCAAACAGAGAATGAATGATAAACAAATCGAAGCATCTTGTCGCCTATACTTTTTCAGTTATCCCGATTTGAACGACCCTTCATGGATTTCACTTAGCTCGGGTCTCTTCCGTTCCACATGGGTGTTCCGCCACGTCGCGACTGACCATCTTGAGCCATCTGTTCGATACAGAACCTCCTTTCCTTCTATCCGACTGAAGGAAACGTACGAATGCTAGTGCTGATACTTTCAATCTGACCGCCGCTGCTGAGATGTATATCCTATACCAATCCATCATCAGCAAGATCATCATCCCATTAGCATTCGTCCTTGGTCTGTCGTATTTGATTCATCTGGCGACCTCCTCAATCCCATGGTCTACTATCGCCTGGACTGTTCTCTCCATCGTTGTGGTCTTCTCTTGGTTGAAAAAACGGAAAGCAGAAGATTCAAACGAATCTATCGCCCGACCAGTTCCAAGGGTTGAATACGGATCTTGGCTCAATTGGAGTCTGGTCAATGAGTTGGTTAATTCGGATGACACCATTTTTGGAAGCTTGGCCGTGTTTCAAGACGTAATGGACAAATGGGGCAAGACCTGTAATCTGAGGCTACTAGGAGAGAACTCGGTAGGAACAATCTTGGAGTCTGAAAGCCATTCAAATGGCGTAAGAAGGGTTCGAGACGAGCGCTGATTTATTTTTGAGTTGCATTGCTCGCTCTTGGTCCGACGGTAGATTCTTACAGCTGACCCGATGTTGGCCAAGTTCATCATGGTCGATAGATTCGATAATTTTCACAAGGGTAACTTTGGGAGACTGTTCTGATCGTGCTACTCCGCTGATATACATGGCTGATGAGATATGATACGATACGATATGATTCTGCGCATAATATTCCCAGGTCCTAAATTATTCGAGCGCCTTGAATCGTTCCTCGGTAGCGGGATCTTCAATTCTGATGGAGAAAACTGGACCAAAGTGAGGCGCTTGGGTTTCTTCAATATGGAAAGCATATGCTAGACTGATGGCCCTTGTTTCATCCTTCGAAACCCATCTTATAAAGTTTCGAGTGAGTCTTTACTCGCTCCATATGCACGCATATCAGCATACATCACCAACCACCTTCTTTACATAAAAGCATTTGATGCGGCCTCACTTTACGAGAGCGAAGATAGGCGACTTATCATTGTTTGAACCTCAAGTTGATCTCGCGGTGAAACGAATTATCGCTCATCGTGATTCCAGAGAACCATTCAATATCCAGGTGTGATATCCGGGCCTTACCCAAATCGTTTCCATACAAGTAGATATCTTTCCAATAGCTGATCAGTTGCTCTTGATTTTTTGTCATCCTGGCATCTCTTTTGGAATTTCATTGAACAGGGCATATTTCAGAAGCTGACGTTTGAGAGCTCAACCGTTTTCCTGATGGGGTGGCAGTCTGATCAACCAGATGAAGAGAGAGAAATCATGCTGGATGCTTTCAGCCAAGGTACGTCTCTGCACTTCGCGCTCTTCTCTTTTCCGTGTTTGCTCAATCTAGCCATTCGAACTGATGGTCAGCATCAACCCATCTTTCTTTTGCATTTGGTCATCAGCTTTTGACGAGGCTCAAGTAAGTTGCTCTTGTATCAACCTTTGGATAGGTTAGCCGGCTGAATTGAATCATACGACATTCGAACGATCACCTCCAGGCCACCATACTCCGACGGATCCGAGTTGGAACCCTTTGGCCACTCTTGGAGCTTCCATTTTCTCATACCAACAAGCCAATGACAACAATTCGATCATATTTGATGCCTCCGATCATGAGATCAATTCGACGGAGGCAGGAGCGAGAAAGAAGAAATCAAACAATGTCGCCAGCGGAAATGAGTGAAGATGATCATTCGGAGCGAACATCGTTATTGGATCAATTGGTAGAGATCTACGACGGTCAGTAGAGTCATATGCTCGGATCGACATCCTTTAGTATTCCTATCGTCGCGCCTTGTGGGTTTGTGTACTTACCAACTGCTCTTCTTGCTTTGGGATATGCCAGATGGGCATGTGATCATGTGCCATTTGTTGAATGTTCTACTAGCCGCTCGAGACACTGTATGCTCATTACCTTCTCAAAAATCCTTGTCTTTGAGACATTCGTTGACCCGTTTTCCGATGCTTGATTTGTTTTCTGGTAGACATCATCCCTTCTCACATCTTCGATCTATGTTCTGTCCCAAAATCCCAAAATTCTAAAGAGACTTAGAGATGAAATCAAAGATTTACCATCCTGCGAAGCCGATGGGTTGACGCGGAACCATATAGGAGACATCAAATATCGTAAGGAGCTTTTTCAATCTTAACGCTCGCCTGATCTGTTTGTCTTGATTCCTGATGATTTCTTTGATATCTTAGTTCGCGCCTTTTTGGACGAAGTCTTACGCTTATATCCACCTGCACCCATTAAGTACGTTCATAGAAACTTTTCTCGGACATCTGCAATATAGTTTACCCATATTTTTTCTTACCTCTCGGTCGACAAATCTAGTATCCGGAGATCGATCGGTTCATGTATCTTGCCAGCGACGTCGATCAGCCCAGAACCTTTGTATATGCCGTACGTCATTTCTTGTTTCATTCTACTTTGTCTTAACCCTACTTGCTGCGCTACAGAGACTCTTCCTGAAGATGTATTCGCTCTCTCTTCGCTGGCTTCTCGAAGTCCAAAGACATCCATCATTTCAGCTCCTTTCTCGTTTCATCGATCTACGGAACTCTGGGGTCCTACAGCGCTTGACTTTGATCCTGATCGATGGTTGAGGAGTGATCCGAGGCTCGCAGAATATTATCTCAAGAGCCCTTTCATCTTCCAACCATTTAACGTCGTTCGTTCCTTGTCACTTTGTCTTTATCAAGCGTTGGGTGATCTTCTTTCGAAGCTGAAATACGTTGGACTGATCTGTTCTAACTGCTGTACCGCATCGATGCTGGACTGAAACCGATATTTGCTGCATTTAAATACAGGGACCGAGGATTTGTTTGGGTCAACAATACGCTTACACACTATCCTCTTTAACTCTCGTCCGGTTTCTTCAATCCCTTCCCTCCTCTTCAGCCGATGTATCGTTCTCGATAAATCTTGATAGGTCGGAAGATCATCATCCGGTTGGTTTCATGCAGACGAAAAAAGTCAACGAGACGTTAAAAGAAGAGGTCTTGTTCTCGACAGAGTTTGTGCTTTTCGTCAAGGGCGGACTTTGGGTAACGTTAAACGATGAGCCGAATATAGGTGATATTATAAACGATACGTTCTGATGTCTTGTCCTATTTCTACAAGTCGATGACGGATTTCTATGCAAAACAAAGGAGCTGAAGATTGCCAACCTTAGAGTCGTATAGAACAACACACTTGAAAAAAAATTGCAACGGCAGAGACTAAAACATAGATATAGTGACTGTGAGATATGTTACAAAAATGATGTACGTATCGAACACATTCAAGAGGAAGGGCGCGGAACACATGATCGGAAGATATTTCAAGACACCACAAGTAGTAAGGAACAAAGTACAGAACGAACAATGATGAGAGGTGACGATGGAACTTGGATAGAGGTTGCAAAGCCATGAGTTAAGCCCTTTCTTTGCGTACCATTAGCCAAGACTTCTTAGAAAGCCAATGAGGAATTTATAATTTAGGGAAAGAATAGAACGAGAGGTTCCAAGGACATGACATCAAGTAGAACTTTCTAGCCACCGAATTTCTTTCTGTCTTCAAGATTTATCAGAACATATATGTCAGATCATATTGGCGAGCAAACAATGTCACGATCGCAGCGAAAGCTCGACGTCCGAGAGATAAGATCAATGGAGTTATAATGGAGTTGAAATGGTGAATTGGGGCAGTCTCGGTGAGCGTATGACGAGGGCGCAAGAAACATGTGGCGGCTCGAATCACGTGCGCTGGAACAGGTAAACGCGTCTGTTTGTCCAAATGACGCGTCTTGAAAACGCGTGTTCGCGACGCGTCTATATGACGATTATCAATAAACTAATCGTTTCCTATTTTATCTCCCTCCCAACAAGTCCGACCGTTTCTTTCATCAAAGAAGAAGAAAAGATGGCAGAGCTACATCATCGCACTGGAGCTGAAGAGGAGGTGAAGGTTCTGAAGGAGATCCATATCAATAAATCACCTAGCGGTTCTGGAGCAGAGGAAGATCTTGACCTAACTCCTAAAGCAAAGCGATCAGTATCTCCTCGCCCGAACCAACTACCCGAAGGATCAAAGAGCAATGCACCAAATCTGACTGAAGCTGAGGAAGAGGTGTTCGAGTTGATGGAAGACCTGATACCGTCTTCTCCTACAAAGCCTTCTAGACTACCAACCCTTGTGAACTCATCTAGATTGGCCTTTCCAACACTGTCTCACTCGACTCCTCCAAGATCTCGTCCTTCCTTCAATGAAGAAGACCGGGACGAGTTCGAGCTGAACGGGATTCTCTCCTATGATTTGGAGAGCAAGCTCAAAGGTCCGCCCGGCGCTCGTCAAAAGCTCGTTGATATGGACGATGACTATCAGTCGAATGGACTTCTCTCCCTTGTGTCTCCAAGCAAGTTGATTCCATCGGACGATCTTGATGATCTCCCTCCAATTCCCGCTGCTCTTATAACAAAGAGGACTGGCGGAGTTTGGGACGAAGAAGAGGTTGATATTAGTGACATCTTGAACGAGCCAGCTTCTCAGCAACCTAAACACTCCCGTCACCACATCCCGAGTAAAATGGCAGTTTCTAACTTCGAGGTCGGGTCTGGGTCTGTTGCAGGTGCTTCGAAAGGTCTGTCCTCCTTTTCGACCTTCTCTCGATCCTCTCGCAATATACTCACATGTATTTCGCATCACCACATGTATCTTGTTGCATTTTTTCCGCTCAGATCATGCCGAGATCATACCAAACTACCTTCCGCCTCAAGAAACCTTAACATTACCTCCCTATCGACCTAACTCTGCCGATCGTCCACCATCTTCATGGCTACCTAGTGTTCATGCTACTACCTTCAGTGGTTCACGTCTTATTCTCCGAAGATACCGGAAGAACCCTCTATTCGGTTCATCGTCTGCTGCATCGACTGATCCAGCAGACCTTCCCCGAAACTCCCTAGGATCACTAGCACTTCTTGACACTCCAATTCATAGACTGAAAGACCAGATTGAAGAGCTAAGGAGGGAGGACGATTTGTTGAAAAGAAGAAAAACAAGAGAGGCTGAGACGGGAGTGCCGATGGAGATCTTGGAGGAGAGTTCTATCTCGAGCAATGCGAAGGGGAAAGAGAGAGCAAAGGGAGATGAGAAGGAAGAGAAGAGGATGTGGGTCGATCGATACAGACCTGTCAAGTTTAGCGATCTGTTGGGAGACGAGGTAAACTTTTTCTCTGATGATATTTGTCACATGAAGATGCTAGATGTTGACAACTTCTGTACTTTTATTTATGCTTATAGAGAGTCAATAGAGAGACTATGAGTTGGCTAAAAGAGTGGGATCAATGTGTGTTTCAAAGGAAACCACCTCATTTGAAACAACGAAAATCCAAATTCGATAATCCTTTGAACATAGACGAGGCAAAAAAGGACTTCGCCGATGCGTTCGGAAGGCCCAAAGAACGAGTAAGTTATACTATCGAATCTCGACTATTCCCATCTTGCCACACTCGTCTCTGATCATCGTTTCTTGCGTCTGCTTTCTTCACGCGCGCGCTTCGCAGATCCTCCTTCTCTCTGGTCCGCCAGGTCTGGGGAAAACAACGCTAGCCCAGATTGTTGCTCAACAGGCTGGCTACTCTGTTCTCGAGATCAATGCCTCAGATGACCGGACGGCCTCAACAGCGTCTGTTCGGATTCAGAGCGCACTAGATGTAGGGACATCAATCATGGGAAAGGGAAAACCGACGTGCGTAGTGATCGATGAGATCGATGGAGCTACCGGTGGAGACACAGTTTGTTCCTTCTTTTCTGTCCTTTTCCTTGACCCTCTCTGTTATCAATTTGCTGACTGACTTTATCCGCAATCCGTTTCTCTGAATTGTGCTCAGAGCTTTGTGAGAAGTCTGATTAGATTGATCCAAGATATTCCCGCTAAGAAGAAAGCAGGCAAGAATATTCCTGCCAAACTTCTCAAGAGACCTATCATCTGTATCTGCAACGACCTGTACGTTATCTTGATCCAATACATAATTTTTAGTTTGTATCTGAAGGAAGGAACGATTTTCGCTCAACATGTCTTCCCACAGATATGCGCCTTCCCTCCGAGCATTACGACCGTTCGCGCGAATCGTCCGGTTCAACAAACCTCCTATGGCCGTGCTCGTCAAACGACTTCGAGGGATCTGCGAAGCTGAAGGACTACAGGCTGATGCTCGAAGTTTGAACAAATTGACCGAAGTTACTGGAGGCGATATCCGAAGTTGTCTGAATACGCTTCAGGTCCGTTTTCGTTTATCCTCTCTGCCTAAGCTCTGATTGACACCGAATGCAAAAAAAAACTTTCCTCTTATCCCATCAATCGAGCAGTTTATCAAAACGAAGACTGTTTATCTGACGGAACCAATGATTCGACAAGCGACCGTTGGGCTAAAAGATTCTGGCACGACCCCTCGAATGGTCTGGGACACGCTGTTTGTTCCAATCTCAATCAAGAAACAGAAAGCAGGTCTAGGGGAGAAAGAAGGAAAGTTTATAAATAGACTAGTTGAAGCAGTATCCTCTTGTGGAGAGTTTGAACGAGTCATGCAGGGTCCGTAAATTGGTTCGCTATCTTCTCTAGCAATTCTTTTGAAAATTGATCTGGAACCCTGTTTTCTTCTACCTTCAGGCTGTTTCGAGCATTATCCGAACCTCAAATGGCAAGACACCGAATTTACTAAAGTCAATGCGATGCACGATTGGGTCCACTTCTTCGATCGATTATCGAACGACATTGGCTCAAACCAGAATTGGGAACTAATGGGGTATCTCCCATACAGTTTAGTTCCCTGGTTCACAAACTTCGCGTCGCACGCGAATGCTTCTAGTCAGTCCTTCCTGAAATATCTGAATGCCCTCTTTCGACTGTGTGCTGATGCCATTCGCTAAATTCATGACCGTAATCTACAGATCCAGTGAGGAAACCATTCCGTTCGTTTCGTTTCTCAAAGCGCGACCATTAACATTCCTTGTCGTTTTTCTTTCTCTTTATTTATTCGACCTAAGACGGAATTTCCTAAGCAAGACTACGAGGTAAGCTCGTTCTGCCGTACTATGAAGGGAAATTGCGGACCTTACACTGACCTTTTCTTTCTTCGAATATAGTCTTTTACACATCGACAAGCTAATATGGAGGTCATCACGACTCTTTCCCAGTCGATCCCTCCCTCGATCAGGAGCATATACAATACGACCTCGCTTGTCACCGAGTTTGCGCCCCTCTTGATGAGAGTCATCTCTCCGAATCTCAAGCCCGTTGGTCTTTCGATTTTTTTTCACAATATCTATATTAGATGGCCAACAAATAGAGAGCTAACAAGATGAACATTGAATCCGTAGATCAATGCACAAGTCATCAAACCGGATGAACGGCTCAAACTTGCGAGATTGGTTGATCTGATGATCACTCACAATCTCAAGTTTCACCAGGAGAAAGGAGAGGATGGGAAACTCTCTTGTCGGCTCGATCCGTAAGTGATTTTTTTTACTTTGCAAGTGTCTTCTTCATTTGTTGCTGATTTACAAGACACCTATTTTTATGTTATTTTGTCTTTCTTGATTTTTCGAGGGGAAACCAGACCGATAGATGTGTTTGTTAACTATGAAGGCAAACGGGCGGGAGACATCGTTCAATCGAGATATGCAGTCCGAAGTCTAATTACTCGAGAGGTCTGTCCTTCACTATCTCATTCAGGAGTCCTTCCGTTCTTGTTGCACATTGATTCATGGCCTAAGCTGATCTCTATCGTCTACTTCCTTTGTTTTTCTTTCCTGGGATGATAGATGGAGGCGGAATTACTCAAGAGACATCAGGCAGCGTATCCTGTAAATGACACGCTATCAATATTTGGACCGTACGTTTTTCTTCTCTCTTCCTGTACTCGATGTTGTATCTTCGAGAACTGATCTAAACATGAGTCCAATTGTAGAAAACCACCTCCGGTCGAACAGGATCTTTCAGAAAAAGTTCGTCCTTTGCCTTTCTCCTTCGTTTCCACTCATTGATCTCTCGGCGTGCCTCAACGTTCTTCTTCCTGACTATTCATCTTTCCAAGCTGATATTCTCAACTATCTTTGTCCTCACGTCCTTTTTTTAATTTTTAATTATTCTCTTGACCTTGATTTATCTCAATCTGATTCATCTCGCGCCATTCAATCAAACACCAACTTTTCAACAAAACCGGAAACGATGATGAAATAGGCCGCAACAGACTTTTTCGGTAGACCGCTCGGACTCATATCTGATGGATGTGAGCCTATCGTTGATCCTACTGGTCCGTCTCTTTTTTTCTTTTTGCTTCTGCCTACTTGTTCCCTTGAATTATTGTTCTGATCAACGATTCGGTCTTTTTTCTTGGTACATGTCGCACAAATGCAGGTGCAGGAGGGAAGTCAAAGAAGGCGTTCAGGATTGTGTATAAATATCACGAAGGATCCTCCGCTGCCGTCCGAAAGGGACTGTCGATGTCTTCGTTGTTCTGATCCCTTCCGTGGCTTTGTTTGACTCTTCCCAGTTTCTTTGTTCTCCCTTGTTTGCCTTGCTTTGTATTATTTGAAGAGTCTTTTCTCAATCGAAAATCATAAGTGTAACAAATTTGACCTGTCAGAGAAAGGTCGAGTCAAGCAAGAGAATAGGACAGAACAACATTATTCATATGACATCTACAACAGAAACGGGGTGATATGTGATACAACAAGATGAACCATAGAGGTTACAACAATGATTTTTTTAATTATCTTTTTGATGGATTTTGACAATCTTGAGTGTTTACAAACATAAGAGTCGAAGGGAATCGAAAGAAGAAGAAGAAGAAGAAGAAGAAGAAGAAACAGCCCAAGATCTCCAAAAAGATAAGAAAGAGGGAAAAAAGAAAAGAAAGTGCAAAAGCGACTTAAACTCGCTCGTGGTGGTAGGTCTCTCCTTTGGCACCACCCTTCTCGCCGTCGAACGAACGATCGTCAGAGTCGAGGTGGGCAGAGGCGAGCTCGCCTGCACCAGCTCCCTGTTGGAAACCGACCTTGGCCGACTCGAAATGAGATCCGTGGTTCTCTCCGTTAAGGATGGTAAAGATGATGGTCCAGGCGGCCACGACACCGATGAGAATACCTTGGATCTTGGCGTAATCCGGTACGGTCTTTCCCTCGACAACCGTTTTGAGGCTCTCACCGGCCGTGGTCTCGATCTGAGCAGCAGCAGAGGAGATCATGTTACCGAGCTGGTAAGCCACACCGGGGAATGTTCCTCGGAACGCTGGGGGCGAAAGCTCGTTGAGGTAGACCGGAATGACACCCCAGGCACCCTGAACACCGAACTGGACAAGGAAGGCGCCAGCGGCGAGACCTCCGAATGAGGTTGGGATGATCCAGACCGGGATCATGCAACCGATGAAGCAGATGAACAAGATGATGGTCAATCGTCGGCCAAGGAACTGGGAGATGTAACCGGCGAGCATGCCACCAGTGATGGCTCCACAGTTGCCGACAATGGTGGCAAGAGTGGCCGAGTGTGGGGTAAATCCTTTGGAAACCTGAAGGTAGGTCGGGTAGAGATCCTGGGATCCGTGTGACAAGAAGTTGAAGCCAGCCATGAGCATGACGGCGAGGATGCAGTTGATCCACTTCGCCTTCAGCATCTGTCCAAGCTCGTGGAAGAACACCTTAGTCTTGTTGACGGGGACGTAGTCGGGAGCAGCCTCGGCAGCCCTCTGTTCGGCCCTCGCCTGAAGGAAGATGGCGGATTCGGGAAGGACAGCTCGGAAGATGGCGGCAAGCAGAGAGAGACCGGATCCGATCCAGAACAACACTCGCCAGTGGTGGGGGCTAGTCTGAACGACGGTCAAGTTGACGCAGCATGCAAAGAGGTAACCAGCGGCGTAACCTTTTGTTTAAAGAGAAGGAAAGTGGAGAAAATACAAAAATGGAGGAGAGAAATAAGACACGGGCCATCCAAAGGTCGAGAAGAAGAAAGATGGAAAGATGACCTACCTTGCTGAAGGATACCTGACATCAATCCTCTGGTTTGGACGGGCAAGCCCTCAAGCGCGGTGGCGGCCGAGGTACCCCAAATACCACCCATGGCAACTCCAAAGAGCGACCTGACGGCGAGGAAGGTTTTGAAGCCACCGTTAGGGATGAAACCGGATCCAAGTTGAAGTGCGGCGATGATGCACAAGTTTGTGACCAAGGTCCATTTTCGACCGTATCGATCCTATAGTCCAGGAGGAGACAGTGGGGAAGGACGTCAGTGGGAGAGGTCATCCGAGACACATACAAAACGGTTACTCACGGCAATGATTCCAAAGAGAACGGCACCGAGTGATCGGAAGAGCAACGTCAGAGTAATTGAAGTAGTCTGGTGGAGCGAATAGATAGAACAAGAACGGGAAAGAGTCAGCAGGTGCTTCGGTCATATCATCATTACAATATATACTTACCAGGGCATGTGTGCTCTTGTCAAACGCTTCACTTAATCTTGTGAGTGAGAGGGAGACAGCGAAGAAGTCGAAGGCGTCCATGGTCCAGGCGAACCAACCGGAGGCGTAGAGCGCCCAACTGATCGGAGAGATCATCGCGAAGATCTTGAACGGGTTGTAGACCACCTGCTCTTCGTCATCTCCGGTCTGCCTGTCGGCCTTTGAGGGGATTGTCGGGATCAGGTTCTTGAAGTATCCCATGATGGGTAGTTAGGTGGATGAGTGAATGAGAATGTGAAAGTGAATGAGAATGAGAATGAACAAGACGAGTGAGAGTGCGTATGCTCCAACAACAAGCGCCAGTGAGAGGTTAGTGGGAATGTTGGGAAGAAAGAGTGAGACCAAAAGGAAATGAAGGCGACTCTTATAGAATAAATCAGCACCTCATCCAAACGCAGATATACACATATCCTCAAACAGCCGGTGATATCGGTCCGGTCATTGAAACTTTCCTAAGAAGAGGGTCAGGACCGATCAGTGTACAGAGTCCTCAGAAACAGAGACCGATAGAGGCCAGACCATGAAATAAGAAACGAAAAGAGACGAAGAAAGCCGATGAGACGGAGATGGAAGGAGGTGAGAAGGTTAACGAGAGTACGGTTAAGTGCGGGTCCGTGGGAGGGAGGAAGGCTACGGGCGAGGCCAGGAACGCTATATTTCCGGTCGATCGGTCAATCAATTTGTCTCGGTTCCCTTCCGCTTGCTTTCTGCCCCAGCCGCACGCCCGACGGGGGGGTTTGATCTCTGTGGGTTTGGTGCCTGGTGCCTGGTGCCTGGTGCCTGGTGCCTGGTGCCTGGTGCCTGGTGCCTGGTGCCTGAGCCAACTTTGCTTTCTTCTCTCTGGGCGAGACAGCGGCAGCGCATCGCGACTCCAAGGAACAGGAACGAATTCTATTTTTGGAAAACTCTTTGCGCCTCGACTTGCGCCTCAAAAGATTATCGAGCCGGTGATCATATGTGTGTGCGGTTTTTGGTTGCCTCGTGTTCTTTGTGCTGCTGTCGGTTGTCTGTGGTCGCGACACTCTCATACACCTACCCACCAACTCGACGTAGTAACTCTAACCGATATGTCCGATCGGATATTGACACGGATCCTTGATTGACATCTAGAAGTTACTTTCTTGCTTTATTTTTAGTATCACTTCGTCAGTTCCGTTCGTATGAGCCTGAGTTCATCATGCTTTCATCATCCTCTGCTTCATCTTATCCCGAGAGAAACACGCGAGCCGAGGAAATGCGCAAGAGTAGAAGGAAAGAGCGAAATGACAATAAGGATATCGGTACTTGTTCCCTGTGCTTTTGCCGACTGTTGGTCAAGTCCGAACAAAGCGGGCGAGTAGGCGAGCAGAGGTCTCTCAGTCTTTTCGTCAAACCCCTCCCGAACCCAATGATGGGTTTCGTCGTGTCCCTTCCGTCTCTCCCTCGGTCTGTTGTCTGTTTTCTGGCTTGCCGCTATAGATCTTGAGAATTAGCACAACACCTTGCGTTATAAATAAGAAATAATAAGTAGCGACACTCACAAGGCTACCCGTAGTTCTAGAATCGCATATCCTCTCCCTCCATTTCGATCCCTCCACAAGGGTGAAAGTCGCGCAAAACAGAGAATAGATCTGCCTCCGAGAAGAGAAAAAGTAAAGAGAAGAGGGAGAGGGAGAAAAGAAGAGAAGGAGGAGGAGGAAGAAAAAATGACAGCGACCGAAACCCCCATTGACAAACCCTGACGAAGTCCTCTTATTCCTCATCATCCTCCGACACTTCATCGTCCGTGTATTCATCATCATTCGTGAACCCGTAATACTCTCCTCCGGGGATCCCACCACCCAAAAGATCAACCGATGAGAATTTCATCGGTCGATCTTCATCATCCTTATCTTCATCTTCTTCTTCCTTCTTCATCACCACATCAAGTCCCGTAGATGGATCAGTTGTGGTCATCAAACCGGAACCTGTCGTCGGTCGTCTAGGCTTTTCGCTCTGCGCCTACAAGTCGTGCAATAAAAAGAAGAGGAATAAATCGTAACAAAATCATTATCGTATGCCATGGCCGTCAGTGCATTCACAAGAAAGGAGAAGGCCTTACAATTCGGTACTTTGCCAGGTAGATCCTTAATGATTCTACATAATTGTCAAATCCTGTCAAGTTTCATAATCAAATTCAAATTCAGCCCAAATTCAAAAATCAGATTATGAATTCAAAAAAGATCAAATATGTTGACTCTTTTTTCCGTCCTTATATTTTACATATCTGATTAAGAAAAAAAAGAAAAAAAGAAAAAAAGAAGAAAAAAAAAAGACTTGCCCAATGCACTCATCGCTTCCAGGATATCTGAAGAGATTACTCGCATCAGTACACCGATTTAGACAGGCTGCATCAAATACAAATCAAAGATATATTGGAAACACTTACCCTCGCCGTTCATCGTCTTTCGTTTGTTTTGCAAACATCGTTCCGAAGCTTCTGATGTCTTTTGTTTTGTTTGTTCGCGTTCGAAGAGCCGTTAAGAGCGATCGATCGTTAGGTTGATGACGAAAGAATATCATCACTTAACAAAACTCGAAAACGAGACATACGATGAAAGAAATAAACTCAGAAACGCCTGGTTAATCGTCCGTATTCATCCGTTTTGGATCGACAAATCAATCAAACCAAAACAAATCAGATCTTGGCGTCAGCGCCGTTCAGGTCGGATATCGGTTTCCTTCAAGCGAAGGGAACCAAAGATGAAGAGACGGACATTCCTGGTAGTGAGGAGATGTTATGAAGAATATCAGTTAGCAGACAACCGAGGAAAAAGAAGACATCAAGAAACTTACTTGAAGGCATTCTTTGGATTCTTTCGCAATCTTGGCGGACGGAGGTAAGCATTCTCTCATTAATCTGCTCACGTTCGCGATCTGATTTTGAAAATTCAGATAGAGAGAAACGAAAACAAAACATTTCAGTTCGACGTTCAGATGGATATTGAAAACTAGCAGGATAGAAACTGACAGGTAGCAACCGATCCTGCTCCCTAAACTCTTCCAGCTGGGACTCGGTGAATTCGTGGGTGTCGGGAATATGGCTCTGCCTTCTAGGTTGAAGAAGGACTCGCTCGGTCACTCGGCCTGATGATGCTGGTTTTGGTGCCGACACTCTTCCCGAATGAAGATACTCATTTGAACGACTAGCCATGGGTGGAAAAGAGATGTGTACGTGTACGTATCCTTGTATGTGTGTGATGTGTGCGTGTGTTAAGGGGAAAAAAATGGGGACGGAGTAAAAATCAGATAAGACAAGGAAAAGAACAAACCTGTTTAGGTAAGCATAAAGTGTATTTGAATCCACGCCCCTTGGCTCTTACCTAAGTATCTCGACTTAGTCCTTCGTTCATTCTCTCTTCCTCACCATCATCAATCCAACATTCCTCACCAACACGAGCGATCCCGGCCTATCGATCAGCCAGGTCAGTACATCTTTTGCTTGTTGAGCTCGATATAGGCTCAATTTAGCTCACTTATATCCTTGGCTTTTCGTGTCGTTGTATTTTAAACACTCTCTTCTCCTTTCACTTGTCTTTTTCCTTTGATTTCTCGTTGATTCCATGGCTCCTCAAACTAACACAAAGATTCACTCATTCTCCGTCTGTCTTTGTCTTGTATCAAAGAAGAGCTGTCACCAGCACGAAGACTCTTAAATATATCATAATCACCACCTCCTCTCGTCAAACAAACACTCTGGTCAACTCTTTCTTGAAGGTCTTCAATATCCACCATGTCTAAATTAGTATCCGCGGCCACCGTTGTACATCCTTGTCTATTTCTTGTCTTTCGTTTCACCTTTTCGAAGACTGCCTGCCTCTTGATTCCTTTCCCTTCGTCCTACTACAGTGTTTGGCCTGATTTTTTTTTTTTCATTTTCTTTCGTTTGAATAATCAGAGAATCACTGTTCAGGCGGGTAAAGCTGCCCCAACTCCTCCTGTCGGACCAGCCCTCGGAGCGAAAGGAGTGAAATCAATGGATTTCTGTAAAGAATTTAACGCTCGTACGGCTGATTACGTCGTTGGTACTCCTCTGCCGACCGTCATCAAGATCAACCCTGACAAGTCTTTCACATTCAAGATCAAGACACCCAATGCTTCGTACCTCATCAAGAAGGCGGCAGGCGTCGAGAAGGGTACGAGAGGTGCAGGCGTGAAAGGAGCAAAGCCGATCGTGGGCAAGATCGGGTTGAAGATGATCTACGAGATTGCAAAATTGAAGAGTAGGGATGATAACTTGCAGGGCGTGCCGTTGTATGGAATCGTCTCTGGATTGGTGGAGTCGGCCAGAACACTAGGAATCGAAGTCGTAGCATGATCCTTTTTTCTTTGGGTGTCTCTCTGTCTTTCTCTTCGCTTTTGTTTTTTGCTTTTGCATCGCTCTGCTGCCTTGCTTGGATCTTTTTCTGATATCAAACTAAAAGAGAGAGGTGCACTCGGATGATGACCCGAAAGGAATAAATATAGTAAAATCGGTATTTAGGGGAACAATATCAACTTTTTCGGTGAAACAGGAAGTAAATAGGAGAGGGAGGGGATCTCATACGATCGCACTTATTAAATCGGGCTGTAGGATACAATCGGGGAGAGGGACAAAGCGATAAGAAGAGAAGAGAGTTCTGTAGTTCTGCGGGAAAAAAAGTTAGGCACGTGCTCCTTTCAGAATAGAGCTGAAAAGCACAAAGTAAAGTATATACAAGAGGAGGAATCCAAAACTAAAAGGGAGAGGATAAAAGCAAAAAATGAGGTCAAGAAGGAAGAACAATCCTCAAACAGTGGCTCGATTCAAGGGTGAAGTCGACGGTTGGAAATCCACAAGAGGGGAAGAAAGGAAGAAAGATAATTTGGAGCATACATCAGCCGGAAGTTTAGCTATCGACGCAGAGATTGCTCTAGCCTTGGTCTCTAGTGAAGGTTCAATCGATAGCGAGAGCAATATTGGGTCTGACTGATCAGGTGGTGTATCTACAATGCAAACAAATAGATACATCGGTCAATCAGTTCGGAGTCTCTAATTTCGAACGCTTGTCTTTGATCGACAGAAGATGCCGTCCTACGAGAAGAGACAAACCTTCAGCCAAACCACCTTCCATGGATTCTAAAGCTTCCAAAACTTGGCTCAGGTTTCGTCCGATAGCGCTATTGTACAAAAGGTTCCTCAATGCGACCTTGATCACTTCCGTCACCAAAGTCTCACAATCACCCTCCGAGTCTCCTGACAACAAGTTCTCTCCCGCTGCCACCGTCGGTGCCGTTGTCGAGAATGACTTTGAAGGGTTCGGGTAGTGGTACACAACAGGAGGAAGGGATTGGATAAACTCAGTGAATCGACAGAGTTGAGTGAGTATCGATAAGAGAAGAGATCGGAGGGTCGGATGAAGGAACATCAAGATCGATCGGGATGGAGGATCTAAACGTCGCGTTTTTTTATTTTCAACGAGTGTCAGTCAACTCCGCGAAGGACTTGAGCGCATCCAAACACAGAAAAAGGAAACTCACTCTGGACGTCGGCAGTTCGATTCCACTCAGTCCAACTATGATCGACGACGTGATCAAAGTAAACCTGATCAACCAATTCTAACGCGCTCTTCACCCGTCCAACCATCGCCCAAGTATGTTCTATACAGGATGTGCACACCGGCAGGAAAGAGATTCGATAAGCATAGATGTCGAGATGGTTTAACAGACCTAGCGATAAAAAAAAGTTAAAAAACGAACGGATAGGCCATGAGTCTTTCGACCCGTCTGTCCCTGTTATGAGCTCGCGGATGAATTCGGCATTACACTCGGCGAGGTCTAAAACCTGTTGCGCCAGCATATAACGATCATCCGCTGCAGCTCTTTAAAGAAGAAACCGAGGAGAGAACGCGACGTAAGATTTAGATCCGCGAAAAGCTAATCATAATGAACAACCGGGTCAAGACAAACCTGTACAGCTCGACTTGAACTTCAATAAGTGGCAAGAGCCAAGTTGAATCACCAAGTTTTCCGGCTGGGCCACCACCTCTCTCGGATAGTTCGTCTAAAGACAAAAGGACCCATACGCGCACCAAGACATCCAGAACGAATTCTGACCGATCACCTATAAATCTCATGCCCCGTCAGGATATGAAAGTCAACGTCTGTACTTTCAACGGTCTAAAGGACGAAAAGATAACTTACCGGATGCGGAGTCTTCCCTAAATCGCTTTTTACCCTTCGGAGTGATAGACGAACCTAAACCGACGATTAGCCTGACGAGATCTTCCGGTCCTGAACGTCTATAGTGATAAGGCTAATCTCGAAGCAAGCGAATCTATTAATTCGTCTTTCATTTGACCTACAAACATAGAGAAATATCAGTACTGGAGAACTAGCTGAAAACCGATTCGATTCGAGCAAGACGAAAGATGCGCACTAGATTTTTCTGGGTCAGGTGATAAAGCAGGCGGATGTGAGCCTGTACATAGATGGAAAGATAGACTTGGCTGAGCCTCTAGGAAAGAGGTTTGAGGAAGTGTGACAAGGAGAGCTCGGTTGGCTGTGTATGCGACCGAGACGGGGACTAGGAGCCAGCGACCATCATAGATGTCAAACACTGCGTACACAAAAGGAAGAGCAAAGAGAAGAACTCACAGGCCAACCGTCCAGCTTTTGACCTGATTTGGATAGGACTCCATCCCGGATGGTCCGACAAATCACGACTTTATACAGACGTATATCGAAAATTTGAATATTTAGCGTCACTCGCTTCACAAAAGAGACATGATAAACATGGTTTGTAAGACCTACAGATTGATGCCTCGTGATAATCCAACGGTCTCTGTCGAATGTGAATCGCCAGAGTCTGTATCAATGACAGTCATCAACGCAACAGGCTCATTTAAACCGATGATTGGCTCGAATGCAATGATGGTCGCTCCCTGAAAAGATCGAGACATTGAATATACTGCGGTCTGAAAGATTGCCAAAATAACACATTTCAAGAAACAGAATTAGCAACAATCAGTTTAGGTGTGGAGAGAAGTGTCTGTGAGCGCATCAGACTTACAGCTCCTGACTGATCACCAGATCCTGGTCCCTTGGAGGATGCATTTGAGAACGACAAGAACGTATCAGAGGATTCAATCTCTTTCTTTTCGATATCCCATATGTGGATACTCGACCCGTCTTCTGATGGAAATCCTTCGTGCATATCTGTCTCTGTTGGGTCAAGAAAGACCGAGAGAAGCTTGAAAGCTCGGTTCGGATTTAACTCAGGGGTCTCATATGGAATGGGCGAACTGCCTGATTCGGGATCAGTGAAGGCAATGTGGGTGAGAATAAAGGAAGAGGAGAGGATGAGGCCTGAGTCGTTTGATTGGACATTAGTCGAGGATGAGGAAGTCGGAGGTTGGGATGGGTCGGACGCATCAAATAGAACGCGTGGTAGTAGTTTACTTGTCACACCTTATCGTGCCCAGTCATCAGCGCGAGTACAATGAAATCATATAGGAGACTCAGCTGGGTTGTACTACAATTCAATCTTATATCAAGAGACAAGAGAAAAGACAACACTTACTGGCTTCCTCGCCTAATAAGTCCACCCTGATCTCCACTAAATCAATCCATCTCTCATCGGTGGGTTTTTGATCGGCCTCCCCGATTGATCCTTTATGTTCTAAGGGAGCATCCAAAGGCGGAATAGGATTAGGTATCGATCCATCGCCCATCTCGTCAACCGCTCCTCTAGTTGATGGGTTCTCTAGACCAGGGATTGATAAATCGAGACCCAGCCCAGATAGCAAGTTTGCGGTCGACGGCTGGGTAGAGAGAGAGGTGGATTCTTGATGAGAAGGGAGAAGTGTCGAGTGAGTGGCGAGGTAGATTGAGGTATCTTTGATATCAGATATGTAAATCAAGCCGAGAGCGTCAACTGCATCAGATGATACTCAGGTAACACGGGTAGGTGTTGATACGGAATGGAAAAAAGCTAGCGCGCGTACCTTCTCCTCTAATCCAAAGTCGACCTCTTCTCACCCGTCGTCTTCTTCCTTCTGCAGTCCCGGAGTTTGAAGCCGATCCAGCGCCATCGAGACCCGAAAAGTTTCCATCATCCGCTGCCCCCCATACGCTCACTGTGTGTGCGTCAATCTTGCACTTTAAAAACCTGAGTTGACTTTGCTGTTGATGCGGATGATAGAGAACGATAGAGTGAGTGCATGTGAGGATGAGAAATGTCGGAGGCGGCGGAAGTGAGGAGGAAGATGCGAGGTGAGACGTCATCGGGAAGGTTGGCGGCCCGGCGTATGGTAGACGGTAGAATGAGGATGAGGAGATATTTGTAGTTGATAGGTGCGGATGGTTGATTGTCGATGACGATCCAACTGATTCATTCTCTTTCTTGATAGAATTCATACTCGACGGGGAAGCAACAGTCCATTGCCGATCTCCTCCCAACCAGAGAAAGTCAACTACCTCTTCTCCTGATCCAAGCGCCCACCATTCTCGAACCGACCAATCTTCCTTCTTTCGTCCTCTTCCTTTGACATCCCAAAGCGCCAAGGTTCCTCCAGTGTCCTCGCATAGTGTTTGACCTGAGGGAACAAGAGGGAAGTCGATGGATTTGGAGCTGGAATCAGGAGAAGGGAGTAGAGGGAAGAACGCTAAAAGATGTCGAGAGTTTGGAGAGAACGATATGTTTGTCGGCGAAGAGTGAGGAAGAGGAAAGGGAGGGAGAGGAAGATCAAAGATTCCATTTGTCCGAGAAGACCCTTTAGAGCAGGAAGATGAGGAGCTCGGCCCGGAAGAAAGCGGATACGCTTTCAGTGAAGGTAAATGAGCTGTCGATGGGAACACTGAGACATTCTGAGAGGACACAGCTAATGTACTGTAGGTGTTGTCCAAAAACAACATAGTTGATGATGGCGAGCGAATCAGAAGCAAAGAAGGAATCATCAAAAGAAAAAAGAAGCAGGTGTTGTCAAGAAGACTTCGGAGATCCCGGAAACATCAGACGCGTCGATCGAGACAAAAGCTTACCTGTGTTGACGAGGGATCCCATATGGACTGGCATGAAAGGAATTGACTGTCTCGTTGACTACCATCTGTCAAGATGCGAGAGAGTACAGAGAAACAGATGGAAGACAGAATGTAAGAATACTGGATGAATGCTACAAAGATGAGCCGTTAGGAATGATGGGGGAAGATGGGGAAACAAGAAATCACTCACGTGACCGGGATGACACGGCCGCTTCGCCATTTTACCTTCACCCTTGTCCTCGTCCTCGTCCTCATCCGACCATCGACCATCTCCTTTATATTGACGGCCCATTCACTCTTGTACAACACACACATCATGCTTGCCTCACAGACAGCTCAATCAGTCTTCCGATCGGCCAGGCTATCTTCATCTAGGTCGGCTGTCATGAAGCCGGTCAAGAGATCGTACGCTCAGTACGACAACCGAACGTTTTCTGAGAAGTACTCTGTCTTCATCGTTCGTTCCGTTCTCTCGATCTTGGCCTCGCTCGTCCTTATCGTCGAACTGCATACTTGATCATCTACTGTTGAGAGATTATGTTTGTCAGAGGAAGCTTATGTTCGTTTTTATGTAACTTCCTCATGGTTTCTTTCTCGAACGCATGGCCATCTAGCTCGCTGGAGCTGCCGCTGCTTCCTTAGTGGTTCGTCCTGTCTGGATTTGGTTTACTCTTTGTGTTTCATTATCTGATAATCTTCTTGCTTTCCTATTGTATTTGGATCTCCAACAGGCTATTATCTTCACTAGACCTGCAAGCCCTTCCTCCGGAGCGGGCACTCAACCCGCTGGTTCGGCTGCCGATACCATGGGAGCCTCACCCGCCGGGGTCCAGACGCCCCCTCCTGAGTACAAGGCCAAGTGAGATTGATAAAAAGTGTGCGTTGAGCTTTATTATATTTCTCATGAAACCTCTTAGTTCCTCTCCACCCATCAGCTTACAACCTCTCTGAATTTTATCCTGGGTATATGCATGCGTTTTGAGCTGTTCTTTAGATACAAAAGTCGTTGACGTCACTTTCAAACCCAATCTGCCCACTGCACTGTATCCAGTTTATCAAGCCAAAAGTTCTCCGATCATCGACGTTTATCTGTCTCTGATAAGACAAAACATCACCCAAGAGAGAGGCAAAGCACTTGATAGAATAGACAATGCCCGGAAATTTGAAACGTCGTTCAAGGGTAACATAAAGTAAGGGGTATGACGTAATTGGCAAGAAGTATGTCTACAGAGGACTATCTAAACTTGAGAGAGAGAGAAAGGCAAGGTTGTCGATCTCTGAACAAAGAGAGGATGATGGCGTATAAGGAACGATCTAGAGGGTCGTGAAAGTCGTAAGAGGAGATATCTAAAGAAAGGGTTTACAGTAAAAGAGAGAAAAAGACACCCGACGTTCAGTATTTCCTTTCCAATGTCGACCTCCAGCTCTGCTTGTCCTTCTCGCTTCCGGCCTGGAGGACGTATGAGTTTGAGCTTGTGAACAGTGTGAACGCAAATTTCCGACCCAGCAGATCTTCGACCTCCGGACTCGACACCACGCTTGGTCCTTCTTCAGCAGTCTGGGAAGCGAGACTGATTACTGAAGCCTCATCGCCTGCAGCCGCCGTCTCGTATAGATGCAAGTAAGATCTGAGGGTAAATAAAAACAGGTCGCACCATTCGGATTCAGAGATGTGTACTCAGACTCTAACAAGATATTTGACCGGACACACTTACCCTCGGAGAATGCAGTATCTTTTCGCCCAGATGTTGTTTGGCGCGTCGGTGAGGATCTACGTTGAAAGACGATAGATTTAAGAAGGTCAGTCAACGAGTCAGCTCTGCTAAGGTTGGAATATGAAACACAAGACAGCGCACATTGAGCCAGCCCTTCTTAGCGACTTTGTCTCTGTACAAGATCCAAACGTAAAGTTGCCATCGATGAGATGTACACCGAATGTATCGGATAGAGTCAGAATAAAGCCTATAGATGATAGCAAAAGATGATATCACATACGATCGTGGAAGTAAAGTCACTTGAGGAACAAGCTTGGGCACCAGATCGTTGATGTCCATATACTTGGCCAAGATCGATAGGCTGGGATCGGATGCATGATGATTCAGCATGCGCTATAGAAGAACAACCAGGTGTGTTAAGGTCTCGTCAGCACTTATCACGAGGCTATCTATGAATGAGCATAGAACCTCACTCTTTGTTTCGATCCAAACTTGTTCCAAAGACCAAGTGACCGACGCAAAAGATCGACCTCTTGCGCGGAGTCTAATGTTCTCGAGATTGGCTCCTCCTCATAGGCAGTGAGTAACGCCTTAATGACTCTCACGTCCGCCGCATTCTTCTCTGTTTCCATCAGCCGGAATCGCCCCTGGACTATACTAACCCCTCTAGGTTTCCAATCAGATGGAAGGATCTCTTCCCCTCGAACGTAGGCTTCCGAGGTATCTAGCCGCCAAAGGTCGTTTGCAGAGCGCGTTGTGGGCGGAGTGAGAGAAAGGTTGAAGATCGAGCTGGATCGGGAAAGAAGGCGCGCTGAGCTAAAGAAACCGACATCGAAAAACCCCGGGCCGGATGCTCCTCGTCTTAGTATTCGAACGGCTATATCTTGAGTAAACGTCGCAGGCTCTTCACATGTCGATATCTCAATTGAGAACGTGAAACGGAGAACGACCCGTTGGTTAGAGGCTGTAGGTCGATTGAGCGAAGATGAATTATGCAGAGAGGAATTCCAAAAGCCTTCTACAGAAAGAGAGCTAGAACCATCGGGCAAACACTCCACCGAATCAGTCCCATCGGAATCAAGTTTCAGTTCGATGGAAGATCCTTGATGAAACTCTATAGTTTGGCCCTTGTCATCGAGCAACCGAACATGCCCTAACGACATACTGGACACTTTTACCCACGGAAGCTTACGGCCAGAGTTGTAACTCAGGCGAAGCTTCACCCGTCGTTGCAGACCTTGTTGAAGGTAGAACGCACCCAGATCGAGGAAAGACTGGGAGAGCACGGACACAGGAGAATAGTCTCCAAGAGAGTCCATCTCGCAGATAGTTAGGTAAGCCGAGATGTCGTACGATTGAGTATGAATCGACTCGGCTTTTGGTCGTCGCACTGATTCATCTTTGGATAATAGACCAAGATTTATCTGCGATGTTTTTCTTGTATCATCTTGTTCCTCTCGCTCTCGAGCTCTGTCCCAGTTGAAGAGTCGCTCCAGGTAGCCCGGCTTCACTATAGCAAAGAACTCGATAGGTGCATAACCTTCGCGCCAATGCTGTAGGATCTCTGAGGTAATCATTAAAGAAAACTGACGCCGGAAAGAGAGATGGGAAGGAGAACGGTTGTTTAAGTCGATAGCCGATGAAGGATATTTGTCCTCAACAGGGATGGAAGGGCCGGTAAATGAGGTGAGGCGACATTGGGAGTGAAGTGAGGAAAAGTCAAGGGATGAGGGTCCTTTGACATCGTCGATGCAAAGCACAAAGCTGACCTGATTGCCGACGGCAATTGGTGGAGGCAGAGCAGGTGAATGATGTGAAGAGGCCGAAGAAGAGAGCGCGGAGCTGACTATGGATTGATCTTGAACGGATGATATGTTGAGAGAGATACGGCAGGAGCCAATTGCTTCACTGAAATTTCGGCCAAACAATCAGCGACGAGTAATAAGCACATAAAACAAGTGTGGATGAGCACCTACGAGGTGTATTGACAGAATATGGGATGTATGTTCGAAGCAGATATTCCTCGGTACAGTGAAGCCAAGGAAATCAACGACGATCCGATAAAAGAATGTTCTATCGGGGACATTTCATGAAATGGATTTTTGAGAGAAAAATGTTGGGAATATGTCCTGAGAGGTGAAGAGACAGTGACAGTGAAAAATACCCTTTTCAGCTTATGCTAGATATAGGACCAGACATAAAAATACTTGACTTACGGATTTTCGCGCAACTCAGCCACGTTTTTCATCTGTGCGTATTGCTGCAGAAATTTGTCGTATGGCCAGATATAGACGCCTGCAGTCGACCGAGCATGGTATCAGCAAACCCAAAGACTTCCATCTGCAACGAGATTCAGCGGTAACCCAGAATAAGACATACAATTATGCTCACTATCTAGTACCTTGACCCCTACTCTCGGACGAGGAGACCGAGAGATTTCACCGGAAGGATCATCATCTATACCAGCTATACCTACCTCGGCATCTAAAGCCGACCTTGAAGCAGATAGGGCGCCCTCGTCTGTAATAAACCAGTTGTATGAAACTTGATAAAACACAAAGTTGAGTATGTGAATGAGTACGGTTCAGTAAAAACCATGAAAGACAAACCTAGATGACCTAGGCTCCGACTCATGATGTTAGCCTCTTTGATTTTGATAGTATCAGACAAGATCTGAGAAAATCGAAAGAAACGATCACAGGAAATGAGTCGAATGAATGAAGCAGACATCGCTAAGCAAGTTCAATAGGAACCTAAGTCACGAACCGTTTCAGCCATCTGTAGTGTTTGTAGGTTCCTCCACCTTTTCAGCACCTTAGTAACTAGCCGCAACTCTCTAGCAGAGAAGGTTTGAGGCTCAAACTCGATGGTCGCGTCTACCTCTCCTCGGCTCCGAAGCTGCTTCAGTCGCTTCATCTCCTGATTCATCAGATGGATTGCCTTTTTCATGTGGACTCTCTCCATCTCGAAGTCCTCTCTATCTGCCTCAGAAGGCGTTTCTCCCAGCGTAGATAATTGACTCTGGTAGCCGTCCCAAGGCCGGTCTTCTTTGTTGCTACCATGACTAGTATTGAGACGAAAATTACCGGAACTCGAATGGGTAACGCTTGGTGGATCTATTGAAGTGTCTTCGGTAAAATTGCTAGAGAGATGTCGAGTGACCGATCCCTTATCACTCCAGAAATCCTCATTGGTGCTCATTCGACTATCAGGCCGGGACTTATCCCGACGAAGCGTTCGTACTTTTTGAAGCTTGAAAACAACCGAACCAAACGCATCTTAACAACACATGGAGTGGAAAAAAACACAGAAGCATGGCACGTACATCATCGAACAGTTTATCAAGGTCCTCGTCGTTAAGCTTGTTCAGGCCTGGGTCTTGGCCATTGAGATGAGCCAAGGCTAACTCTCGCTTGGCGAACGTCCAATCGACCACGGCATCTTGGTCTGCCAACGAATCAGGTGAATCAGGGCGGGTCACTAGAGGACAGCTATTAGCTTCCGCATGTAATCATTATTCTGCGATAGTATGCCACTAACCTGGTGACCCAAAACCTAGTCCGGAAAGGTCTGAAGCGGATATGCTATCTCTCATTGAGGTGTTGAAACGATCTCGCTGCTGTCGGACTTCCTCTGGATTATTGAAACGGAACACATGGTGGTCGCCTAATATAACTCTGTATCCTGATCGTAATTGTTGGGGCTGATTTGAGAAATCAATGGCAGATGTGTCAATAACGCAACGACACAAGCGATACTCTATGTCGATGTTCTTCAACAAGATTTACCTCGTTAAACAATACTCGTTTTCCGTTAACGATCTGAGAAGAAGAGTTGAGCGAGATTAATAGACCGTTGTCTATAAGCTTTGGTTTGATTTCACAAAGACACTGACAGTTAATGAGTTTGGTGAGGCTTCAAGCGTCACTACGCCGTTCTCGTTCGAGAAGGCGCAGTGGTCATCTAATATCTGAGAGCCGGACAAACGGATGGCAGGTGATGTCAAACTTGTAACATTTCCTACGGTTGTCCTCCCAGGCTTGAGCTGATACACTAGACACTCTGACATCAGAGGGTCTTCACTCAGGTTGACCAAATGCGAGAACTTCGGAGTATGTACCTAGACAAAAAGACAAAACCCCGATGAACGGAATGACTAAGTGCATGTTACTAGGTTTACGACGGATAGTAGAAAGGTGAAGAGTGGTGTTACCCCAACTCCTGCTTTATCCACAGTAATTCCTAGTTCCTCCAAAGCCCGCTCTCGTTCTTTCCTTGCTTCCTCAGTCTTCTGAATTTTTTGCTCCCAGGTCTCGTTGACCGACTTGAGCAGCTTCTCAGATTCTTGCATCTGATCCTGCAGGGCCGCTTTAGAGACCGTCCGGATTCCACCCTCTTTCGTTTGATAAGTCACCATCTGTTGTTCCGGTCTGTATGTGTTTCGCACTATCAATCAGTCTGGCGTGAAAATATAAATCGATAAATTTCATGGGGAGCAGCTTACGGAATTGATGGATCGAAGAGCGATTCGGTAGCTCCTCCTCCAGTAACACGAGCTGCAAGAATGATTGAGATGCTTCAGCAAACATGGAAGGCAGCACGTTAGTATCTACATAAACAGTTGACCTACTTCGTAGCATCTCCAATTCCTCTTTCAGTTCTCGGATCATCTTTGCGTTCGGATCTGAGCAACCAGAACATTGTAGAAAAGAGAGTTATCAATGAGTTGTATCAAAATATCAGGCCTTTTCAGACAGTTTTTTTCTAACCCTCGTTGACTACAGCACGGGTCTTGATCTTCTTCGCTTGATCCGCGTAACCTAGATGGCCGAAGGTGATGTTTGGATCTGATGAATACGATATTCTGATACAAAATCAGCGTCACTGGGATGATACAAGCTCACGTAAGGTGCTGAGAGTTTCTTCATATGATGCCGACGAAGGTGCCTGTGAATAGTTGAAACTATCTAAATAACCAAGTGACATAAAGAAGCAGATAGGTATTCATTCACTCACGATGGCTGCTATCATAGTCGTCCGAGAGTTTCCCCCCAAACAGTCCTTCAGAAGCCATGTTAAGACCTATGAGCGGCTTTGTGTTAATTGATTGCTTCTTTTAAATGAAACCTTCCATTCGTATTCAACTAATGAAACTCACAGAATCTCTGAACGGGATGTGTTCATCCGCCTTCTTCTTCTTCTTTCCTTTTTCTGGCTCTGCGCTAGCGCTTGCCAAAGCGGCTATCACCTTTCCCAGTGTTGTCAAGGATTTGTTGATGTTGGCCCCTTCTTTGAGACGTGCCCCTGTAGCTCCTGTCGAATTGGCTCGCTCAGAGCCAGCTAGATCAACTAGACTACGTTTATTGATGTATTTGATGAATTAGACAAGCGGAAAGAAAACGAGAAATAGTGGTGATGATGTGAATGAGGACGAACGATATACGCGATACTTTTTCCATGTTCATATCCGTCATTTTATCGTACGTCTTTTGTGTGAGCTTTTAAATACCGAAAGAAATGTGTGAGCACGATCATACATAGATTATGGCTGTTGAAGCAAGCAGGAAACCTTCTCGCTTACCACTAAAGTGAAGACAGCGTGCGATCGCGAACTTGTCTCGTTCATCTGGGTAGCCGCTACTGTTCTTGCCTATACTCGGTCAATGTATATTCGAATAGCATAAACTGCTTCTCAGAACCCGTGAGTACATGCAAGAAACAAATTTGAGATATGCTTTACCTTGTTGCCTTCGTCCATCAGATTCATGATGTCGTCGTAACTACTCACGACCAACTTGCTGAGATCTTCCACGTATGGTCCTAAAGAAGGATGCTCTCGGACTTTTAAGTTTCTATGTATCGAAGAAGTAGAAGGGAGGAAAGATCACCCGCTGATTAGGAAGATATAATATCATGCAATTGCGCACGCATAGGACTGACGGACCCTTTGTTTTTCGGATTGAGTAAATCTCGAACCTTTTCATTATAGATCTCAACATCTGGTCCGAGCGAGATATCATATCATTAATCAAGATCATCTCAATACTCACAAGCATGCAAAGAGCAAGAGCATACTTACAAGATACTTCCACCGAGTAACCATAATGATCATCCTCTTTAATCTTTGACTTGGCTTGCTCGGCTCTTTTGAAAAGTTCTTCGCAGACCAACGGTATGATCCCTTTCTCGACACCATATCCCATCATCGAGTAGGATTTTCCAGAACCAGTTTGTCCGTCTGAAACCAAAAGTGGCATGGATGATATGAGTGCCATGACTAGCCCAAGTAACAAGCACTAAGCATTTGAACAAAAACGATAGTTGGTACGTACATGCAAAGATACAAGTATTAAAACCTTGAAAGGAGTGGTCAAGCAGTCCTATTCCTAGGTCTTGATAGAGCGTATCTTGAGAAGCATATTCCGGATCAGATTTCTTGCCGGCCGACCAATCTGTCAATTCCAAAGATGCGCATGTATGCGTTCCTATTAGTCCAGACTTACAAGACGGTGGTGCATATGTCAAGTACGTACAAGAGTGGTCGAATCTAAATGTTTCGAGTAGAGTATCATTATCCGGATTTATAAGTTCAGAGATTGACAAGAAAGGGGTAGGGCGCCAAAGAAGGATGAAAGCGCGAATCTACGAACGAGAAGGACAATGGTTTTCTTTCGGTCCCTCTGGAGGAAGCGCCAAGCTCCACCGCTGGAGGCTCTATAGTGGTAGAGACGCCAGACATGGATACAATTGAGGTATCCCCTCGCGCAATTTCTATCGTAGGATTGAATCGTTAAACCGAAGGGTCATCAGCGACGCGACTATACACCTCCAAGGGCAAGGTCCGAGCTTCCAGTCCTTCTTCCTCTGTGCCAGTTTCTTCATGGTTCATCGTGTAGTTCAAGAGAAAAAGACCTGACATAAGGGTGACTTGCCTCTCGAATTTAGTGGCCGACATCTGTTGTTCGAAGCAGAAGGAACCATTTGTGATTTATATCTTTGATGAGGATGATATGACAGATCATGAAGGCTCACTTACCTGACTACCACTTTGATATTTCCACCTGTAGACATGGTATATGCTCCTCGATTGATCTCTGCTCCCTGTGGAGAGCTGTCTAGCTTACTGATCTGCTATGACTCTAAATTATGACTTCACAGACGAATGAGAACTGATGCAAGTCAGTGGGAAAGTGAGATTCCAGAGTGATCAGGTCGTCTAGTAGGGATGCTCCAGTTTCTGGATGACACTCTGGAGTCCGAGATGGACACGCAACAGCCCCAGTTGGTGAGCCATGCTGTGTACAACACGTGATCTTCTACTCAGATATATCACGTGCCTCATTTAGCCCTATCTCGCCGCGGGCAGACCGATATTTCAATTAGGCCGGCTGGGATCTTATCAGTTTGTCCTAATTTTCGTTTTCGCTCAAGAGTCATCTCATATTTCTTTCCCTCTTCTTTCCTTTTCGTTTGAGTTCTGTTTCTTCTATTAACATTGACCCACTGCCAAACTCTACAAGCACAGAGAAAGATCTTTTTCCACTATTCTAATATGACTGTAAGTTGTTGGGTAAAGAGAGTTGAGCCCGGGCTGTTCTCGCAGATCTCTTATCTTGATATACCTCTGTTGGTTTTTCAGGATTTTACCAAGCAAAAACTATGGGGAGGACGATTCACTGGTTAGTTTCTGTGCATTGGGTTGACGTTCGTACTATGAGTGCTGAAGACGAAACCGAATTTTATCGGGTTTATAGGCGAGACCGATCCTTTGATGCACGAGTTTAACGTAAGCCTTCTCTCTATCTGTAATCAACGCGGAAGTTGGACTAAACTGGACGAGCGTTCTCTTAAATGATATAGCAATGCCTCAAATACGATCAGCGAATGTACGCTGTGGATGTCAAGGGATCCATCGCCTACTCCAAAGCTCTTCTCAAAGTGGGAATTCTTAATGAGCACGAGCAGAGTGAAATTGAGAGAGGTCTCTTGGAGGTCAAGAAGGAGTGGGCTGAGAAAAGGGTATGATCTGTTTTTTTTCTTGTCGCTACTCACAACACGATATTGTATCTGACAAACTAAACGGAAACATACTATGTGACTTACACGGACAGTTCACCCCTGCCCCTGATGATGAGGATATTCACACTGCTAATGAGCGAAGGCTTTCCGAGATCATTGGTAAGGATATCGGTGGAAAGCTTCACACCGGTCGATCCCGAAACGATCAAGTCTCGACAGATCTTCGACTTTGGCTTGTGAGTTTTCATTTCCTCTTCTGTCTTGGTTATTTATGGCTACTTGTAAATCTTCTAAAGCTAATATCGTGATGTTGCCGTCGTACGCGATGATGACTCGTAGATGGAGGAGGCCCGGGTGATCAAGGGCTATCTCAAGGACCTCATCGCCGTCATGGTCGACCGATCCGAGAAAGAGGTTGACGTCCTCATGCCTGGATACACCCATCTTCAGGTAAATCTATCTTCATCGTTCCTTCTCTCGGCACTCTTGATCTGATACACCCACTATGCTCAACTTCTTGTATCAGCGAGCTCAACCCATTCGATGGTCGCACTTGCTCCTCTCTCACGCATTCTCTTTCTCGACCGACCTCGCCCGACTTTCTTCGCTTCTTCCCCGAGTCTCGTCGCTTTCTCTCGGATGTGGAGCACTCGCCGGAAACCCGTTCGATGTTGATCGAGATTTCCTTGCCAAGGAGCTCGGATTCACCTCTGTCGTGGAGAACTCGCTCTTTGGTACGGGAGACCGAGACTTTATCGTCGAGTTCCTTCAGTGGGCCGCTATGACCATGGGTCACGTTTCGAGGATGGCTGAGGATTTGATCATCTATTCTACCGCCGAGTTTGGCTTTGTTCAACTTAGCGATGCTTACAGCACCGGATCGTCAATCATGCCTCAAAAGAAAAACCCCGAGTGAGCGATTTCTCTTTATCATCTGAAAATGTCGTTTTCGGCGCTCGGCCTACTAATGTTCTTATCTGTATGGTTTCAGTTCTTTGGAGCTCCTTCGAGGAAAGTCCGGCCGAGTGTTCGGTCAGATGTCTGGATTCATGATGACTCTCAAGGGACTTCCCTCGACGTATAACAAGGATCTCCAGGAGTGCCAGGAGCCTTTGTTCGATTCTGTCGATACTATCAGTGCTAGCTTGAGGATTTGCGAGGGTGTCATCGGAACGATGGCAGTGAGTCTTCTTCGTAGAAAAGGTATCGAGCTGTATAAACGGCCATGTTTCTGATGCGACGTTGGTTCGCCTGCTTCCTTCTTCATCAATTAAAACTCGCAGATCAACCAGGAGAAGATGGAAGCTGCTTTGACCATGGATATGCTAGCCACCGATTTGGCTGACTACCGTGAGCATATACCTCTCCTTTCTCGGCGCATGCCGTCCGTATGCGTACAATGCGCTCAACGGCTTCTCTCCTCTTTTGTATACATTGACAGTTGTCCGAAAAGGGGTCAGTATTTCCTTGTCCAGATGACATCATGTCCATCGAAATTTCCGCTGACAACAACGTATCACTTGGTCTTTTTTTTCATACAGGTTCCTTTCCGAGAGACTCATCACATCTCTGGTCGAGCCGTCGCGTTGGCCGAGGCTGAGAAGTGCTCGATCGCAGACCTAACGTACGAGCAGTACCAGGAGCTCTCGCCCAAGTTCGAAAAGGACTTCTTCGCCGACGTCTTCGACTTTGAGAAGAGTGTAGAGAAGAGGAACGCGATCGGTGGGCCGAGCAGGGAGATGATCAAGCGACAGATTGAGGTTCTCAGGAAAGCTCTGAAGGAGTGATCGGGCTGTATGAATTACTGTAGATCTCTTCCCCTTCTTTCTTTCTCTCTCCTCGCCTTTTTTCTATCTTTTCTTTCTTTTCTTAAACGTTTTACCAAAAATGAATGAGATGATGTTTGAATTGTCGTGAGTTAGGATTCGTATGCCATCTGTTCATCCATTCCGAGTTCTCGACGTATGTATATCCTGTTTTTTGTTCTTGCGCATGCGGACAAACGTACGGAAACAATATTAAATCGGTAGGTCGATATAGTCAAGATTGAAGTCAACTACGAAAATTACGTAATCAGTTGCCCCAATCAGAGATGGCATCCACCTATGAGCGTGCGCTCTGACAGATGGAAAGGCTGTGAACCTGAAGATCCTTAGATGTATGTCCATGCGATGATGTATAGATCAAATCTAGAGGACATAGAACGGACAAAGGAGCAAAGGGAGAAAAAGAAAGAGAGTGCTAAGAATCGATTGAGGCCACAGGCTGGAGGAGAAAATACATGAAATTTCCGCCTTTATTTGGTCAAAAACAAAAAACGGAGCGCCGTTTTCTCCCCCACGCTGTTTCCGATTTTACTGCCATTTTCTCCAACACACACCACATCCCATCCTCATCTTCAACCGTCTCCCTCTCCGTCTCTCTCCTTCCGTTTCTCATCGCCCTTCATGGTCTTCCCTACTATCGCCCGACTTGCTCCCTCATTCGTTCGACCAGCAGCTTTCAAGGCCGTTGTTTCTCCTGCCGCCCGGTTCGCTGCAGCTCCCGCTCTTGTGGGGGCTTCTAAGCGATTTGCCTCGTCTGGTGGACACGAGGTTCGTCGTTTGCTTTCTCTCTCCGGTTTATCTATTTGTTCGATCTGTCGTATCCATCGGACGATCTGCTTCTATGACCGAGAGTTATGCTTTGCTACTGGAGGTCAGAGACGTTGATCGAAGCTTGATTCGCTGATATCCTTTTTTTTCTCCTCGCTTCTTTTTTAATATGTGATTATCGACATGTTGGGGTTACCTTTTTTTTCCTTTTCTGATGTTGCCTCATTAAGATGACCGTCCGAGACGCTCTTAACGTTGCTATGGAGGAGGTTGGTCTATTTGTCTCCTCGTTTCTCTGTTTTTTCGTTTCTTTATTGAGCCGATCGTTAACCACCAAGCTCATCTTTCTCCGACCTTGTAATCGACTTGTGATGCTTGGCTTTTTTCCCATTCTTTACCTTTCATGTTCCCTTTCTGGTTTCGTCTCGTTTTATAGGAGATGATCCGAGATGACAAGGTTTTCATCATCGGAGAGGAGGTCGCCCGATACAACGGTGCCTACAAGGTTTGTTCCTTTCTCATTTAGTGTACCCAACGCTCAAGACGGCCGATTGGGAAAAGACAAGTGATATATCTAGATACCTAGCTGATGTATCTTCTCTTTCTTTTCTTAATCCCTATACTTTAGGTCACCAAGGGACTTATGGACAAGTTCGGAGAGGAGCGAGTTGTTGACGTGAGTATCTCCTGCTGACCTCCAGATTGAAGAGGCATAAGCTTATATATTTTCTTCTACTGTTCCTTCCAGACTCCTATCACTGGTACGACGCGTATGCCTAAAGTTTGAAATAACTCTCTGGTTACTCATATCACAAATCTGTCTTTCTTTTCTGTAGAGTCTGGATTCGGTGGTCTCGTTGTTGGAGCCGCTCTTGCTGGATTGAGGCCCGTCTGCGAGTTCATGACTTTGTAAGTCGGCCTAGTTCTTGTACATTTTTTCTTTCGTACATTGTACCGACATTCACGATTTCTTTGATTCTTGAAGCAACTTTGCCATGCAGGTACAGAATCTTTAGCTTTATCCTACAATCGTGTCATGAATGTAAAGCTCAGCGTTCCTCCTTTGATTATTATCCCAACAGGCTATCGATCAGATTGTCAACTCTGCTGGAAAGACCTACTACATGTCTGGTGGAAACGTTCCCTGCCCTGTGGTATTCCGAGGACCCAATGGAGCTGCCGCCGGTGTCGCCGCGCAGCACAGTCAGTGCTACGCTGCTTGGTACGGATCCGTCCCTGGATTGAAGGTCGTCAGTCCCTACTCTGCCGAAGACTGCAAGGGTTTGATGAAGGCCGCTATCCGAGACCAGAACCCTGTTGTGTTTTTGGAGAACGAATTGATGTACGGAGTGACCTTCCCTATGAGCGAGGCTGCCATGAAGGACGACTTTGTCTTGCCCATCGGTAAGGCCAAGATTGAGCGAGAGGGTACCGACGTCACCATCGTCGGACACTCCAAGATGGTCGGACACGCCATCGAGGCCGCTGACATCCTTGCTAAGGAGGGCATCAAGGTTGAGGTTGTTAACCTTCGATCTATCCGACCTCTTGACATCGAGACCATCATTGAGTCTGTCAAGAAGACCGGTCGATTGATCACCGTTGAGGGTGGTTTCCCCGCGTTCGGTGTTGGATCCGAGATCATTGCCCAGATCTGTGAGAGTGAGGCTTGGGACTACCTTGATGCTCCTGCTGAGCGAATCACCGGTGCCGACGTTCCCACTCCTTACGCCGAGAACCTTGAGACCCTCTCTTTCCCTGACACCAACTTGCTTGTCAAGGTCATCAAGCGAAACCTTTGTTAGTGACTCTTCTGCTTTTGATGTCTAGAGCGTATTCTCTGTATCTGTTACTGATACATCGATCGATTTTTGGATTTATTCCACAAACACAGACAAGTCATAGATGATGTCGGAGATTTCTTTTTGAAGAGATGACGACTTTCTAGACGGATATCCAGTGTTTAAGCATAACCAGCGTCTCACGTTTTCTCCTTCCATCCTTTTTCTTCTCACTTCTTTATCTTGTGGCTTTCTTTCTTATCCTCTATCGCTTCCCCTTGTTACTTATTCTTTTTCTCTACGTTCCCTCTCCCTCTCTTTTTTTTTTGGTACTTGTGTTTTGATCTACACGTAGCCCAGTCTCTCTGGCTGAAAGGCAGCTCTTTCTCTCCAACTTTTTTTTTGGTTTCATCCTGTGTTGAGACGAATTGATCCATGAATCCAGTGATTTTGGCATGAGACTTTGTGCATGAGGGAAAACAGCTTGGATGGAGTGTGACCTCTGGGTTAGATAAAGTCTATAGGACTGTTTCGGTATCCTGAGTTCCTCTTGTCTCGATGTTTTGTTCGCTACTTCTCTTGTCACTTCAAGATGGACTCTGCAGTTTTGTAAGGGTTCTTGTTTCCGATGGCCTCTGGAACATCAATGTACCACTGGTTGAATCGATCTTGACATGTCTCTCTCTCCTCTATTCCTTGTGGTTATCGGTTGGTTTTCCAATCGCTCAGCTCCGTGCTTCCTAAGAACTATAGCTATGTGACTCTGGTGGTCACATCAACCTGTAAATCTTGTGTTTCTCTTCTCACCTCGTCAATTAAGAAGAGGGGGCTTTCTATGTCTGATTAGACTCTCTCGGGGGCATGCGCGCTTCCTCCTCTTGTCTTTCCTCTCTTTGTTGTCCTTCAATCAGATCAAGTCTTCCTAAATGTATACCAATCCATCAGAGTGAACAAGTTTCGAGCGGCAGCAAAGATTCCGTACCCACAGTATATGGCAGAAAAGGCCCAGATGGATGCCAGCCCAGAGGCTGTTAGGTTTAATTGCGCTCAACGAGCACAGGCAAACACGATGGAGGTTTGTCTACCTTCTTTTTCATTCTCTTTCTTCTTCGATACGCGCATCGCGCTTGGTTGCGATATGCTTTCTGCTGATCTGACGATGTCACTTTGCTAAACCCATAAAGAACTTTCCACACATGATATTTGGGATCTTGTTCAACGGACTAGAGTACCCACTCTTGTCTGCTTCCCTGGGCGCAATCTGGGTGCTGGGTAGGGTGTTGTACACGTACGGATATCACACTGGTGATCCCGAAGCTCGGTACGCTTATGGTGGATGTGAGCGTCACTTTCTTTCTGTATCTCTTTTCTTCTGGCGGACGTCGTCCTCATCGTCGTCTCTATTTCCTCTGATGTCTTGACTTTTCTTCTCCTTCCATTCTATCCTGTCTTGAGAAACAAACCTACAAGTGCTTCACGTGGCCGCAACATTTGGAACGATCATACTTTCCTCATTTGTTAGCTGCAAATATGTTTACACCACCATTTCAGTTCTAGCACGGCCAAAGTTTATGATCATGGACACCGGTCAGGATCATCCGATGTTAATAGGTCGCCGTGATGGTTGAGTGGTTCTCCTTGTCTCTTGTTTTTCTTCGTCTTATGGGGTACGCATGTTTCGACGGAATGTGCCATGCTTTGCTACTGGTCTATCTCCGATGCGGTACTTGCTTGCACACGATGACAGGTATTGTATCGCTGCAGCTATCTTCATCAAGAAGCATACATCTATCTTCGAATACTCTCTCTGTCTCATCCAGAGAAACCGATAGAGAAAAGGGCGAAACACGATGTTTCTGAACAACAAAGGCTATGGCATAGATCATCAAGCCTAAGAATGGCAGGATGTTTGTCGAATGTATACACGCTGTCTTATTTGGAGGAGGATGAATGCATCCACGTCTGAACCGCGAATGTGCGGCCGGACACCAGCTCAAGTTTCGGTACAAGATTCGTCTGATCACTTCATCTCTCAGTCAGTCAGTTACACACATGAACGTACGCGTACTCGCTCACGAAGTCTGTTACCATGATGTAAGGTCACGCCTCTTTGTTCTTCATCACTTTCTATGTTTCTTTTCTCGGTGTATCTGGGCTGAATCTTGACCAAATCGGAACCGGAACCTTTAATCAGATCACTCGTTCCCAAGGAGCATGATCTCGTCGCCCTAGCCGCTCTCTCGACCTGTATGTCTCTCTCTCTCTCTCTCTTTCTCCTGTTTTCCCGGACTCCAGAATGGTGTGGGCTGGGAGGTCTACGCGCGCACTCCTTTTCGTGCTCGGTCATCTCGAACCCCAACGGGTAACGGTAAAACGTGATGTGTAAAGTCCTGCTTCATCTCTATCGGGCCAGCAGAGTCAACGAACACCGAGCGGCAGTACCGATTGTTCGCCCACAGCATATTGCGGAGAAAGCTCGGAAGCAGATCTTCGTTTAGTTGGTCTATTGAAACTAAGCGCGCTTGCGTCGTTCACTAGTGTGAAGTATGCTTTGACTGTCTTCTAGCAGCACTGGGGCTTGTTGTTCTCGTCGTTGTTGTTTTTGTTGTTTATTTTTCTCTCTGCAAACGATAGATGAGCTTTGTATATTCAAATCAGGCGTGTAGTCTGGGATCAACGCATGTGTCCTGGAAACAGAGGAGAGAGCCAATACGATGATGGGGAGGGATAAGCATTTGATAGGGACCGATAAGTGATCATGTACATGATCGAGAGGATAAGTAGTTAGGGATACATGTGTAGAGATGTAGTAGAAGATTCAGACATTGTATGTCTGGAAATATAGATTAAAGTGTAGAAGATCAAGGTGGAGATTATCAAGGAGGGGGAGAGGAGGGGAGAGAGAAAGAGAAGTATGGAATACTACAAAGATGTTGAAGAAGTGTAGTTGGGAAGAAAGAGAAAGAGAAAAAAACAAAAAAGAGACTGCCCTGTTTACCACGGGAAGGGGATTTCAAAAGGCTCAGCGTTCCCTATCCAAGAGATCCTTTCCCTTTTATTTCCGTGAGACGTTCTTCCTCTCTACTGAGCGCCGGCCTGCTCCTCCAACGCAGCTCGCCTCTCAGAAGTTCTTCGTCGAGCGTTGTCCGGTCGAACGGGAGCGGCCAGACCGGTGCCAGCTCCGACGGAGCTTACAGACGTAGTCGGACCTCCGTTAAGCTCGTACGATCGCTTCTGATCGTAGTGTCCACCGACACCGTCGGATACCTTACCAGACTGGAGGTGGAGAACGGTGAGATCTTCGGATCGGAGTTGGTACAGGTGGAAAAGGCAGAACACCGGCTTAGCCAAAACGTCCACTTTGAGGGAGGGAGGACGAAGAAAATAAACGCGAGAAAGTGTGGTTAGTCACCGAGTTCACAGGCAAGTAGACAAACAAATACTCAGACAAGAATATAGAAAGACACTAGACTCACAAATCCCGTAGAAAACCATCTCTGAATCAGTCGCAATGTAGTTAATTCCGTCTGCAAGAATCCAGGCGACCGGGTACAAAGTCCAGAGGAAGACGAGAATGGAAGCCGAGGTGGTATAGGATTTTCCAACTCCGGGGGAGAGCCTCTTTGCCGAGACTCTGCCTTCCCAGAGGAGGATGTAAAAGACGTAGAACATGGCGAAGCACGCGCCGACAAAATAACCAAACTTGTATCGGCTAGTGATTAGAGCACCGACGAGGCCGCCGATGATCATGACAAGATCGAAAAAGACGGTGGTAACAATGTCCGAAAGAGGCAAGCCAGTGCAAAGGAGGATCTCGAGGAGGAGAAGCGGAGTGGTGACGGTCCAGTCGATGTATCGGACGTACCAGATCGATCGGGTAATCTGACCGTCTGCAGTTCTGGGGGATGATCGGGCCGCTCCCCGGATGAACGTAGGAACAATAGGGGTGGACTAAAACAGTAGGGAGAGCAAATCCATCAGCACATGAAGTTAGTAGGCGAAGGACAAGAAAGAGGACGTACTCCTAGATCACTGGCCATAGTAAAGTACGCGATCGAGGCAGTGGTAAGGATGAGGGCGGATATCTGGTGGAACACTCTGGTTCCCTTTGGCAGCGTCATCATCCAGAAGATGACGATGAGATCAGTGAGCAGCATCAGTGCGCATACCGCCCAGAGGAAGTCTGATCCATGGGTGGTAAGATCCAAAGTGGATGTGTTTGGCTGGGAGAAAGAAAACCGAGGAGAGAAGGGTAAGTGGGTTTGTTCATGCGTTTTGCCTGATAGATGTGGATATGTGAATGTGTAGATGTGTGTGTGTGTGTGTATGTGCGCATAAAACTCGAGGAACTGACGTTATCAATAATAGCGTTCTAGGGGGGAGAATAGTTAGAAGATAGGAAAGGTTAAAACAAGAGGTGAGCGGATAAGAGTCAGCATTCAGGGCAAGAGAAAGGATGGATGATCTAGAAAGGTCAGACTGGACTAGAAGACCAAGAGGATACTCACGTTGCCCATGATTGCTGTTTAGTGGTTCTGTGTATAGATGATAGTAGAAAAGAGGAAGAAGACAAGTCTGTTGAAAGGTTTCACCCTCTTGGTTTATATATCCCCACGAAAATAAAGAGGAACACGACGAACGACGCTCGATCGTGATCAGTAAGCCATCCTCCTTTGCTGCAGAGACCTACGTAAGCGTTGAGGAGGAGAAGGAGGACATGATGAGCTCAAGAGAGTTTGTTAGCGTACATCCGCTTGATGGCTCTCCCGCCTGCGTACTCACCCGCTCAGTCACTCAGTCATTCACTCGATCTTCACATGTACATACGTATCTCTCAGACTACGGTCTAGCGAGGATGAAGATCGATGCCGGATGACGATATGACGTCATATAAATCACTTGTGCCTGAGACGTTTCTATTTTCGTAAATCCCGTAGCCAAAAATAAGCATGCGTATTCAATTGAGGAACAGAGCAGAACCACCGCTCGTTCGATGGCCAGCCTGCAGAGTGATCCGTTCGATCGACCGACCGACCGGCCTGCCACTTGGGCTGGGTGGGCTGGGTGGGCTTCCGTCGAACAACGGTTAGTAAGCTGCGGGATTGATGCGCTGCTGGGTTACTTTTGAGATAACTCTTATTTTTGGATGTCACGTGGGCATGTTAATCGGGCTTGCACACCGCTTTTGACCGTAACCATGAACTAACCCTAACCCAACCGGCGCCATCTCACCCAAGTCGGTCACTCATTCATTCTGTACTCGCCCGTTGCTCCTGTGGGTGCTCCGTTTGTACCTCTACTCTAGACGCATCAAGCTCATCCAATCGACATCATGTTGCCTCGTTCACGTCTCTACCGGCAGGTCTGCCTGTTGAGTCAATCTCTCATATATCCTAGGTTGAGTATCAGAACGTACGCACTCCCACCACCACCATCACCACCGTCATCATCCCAACATCAAAGAATCCCTCGGTTTCCTCGAGCTCCTCCTCCACCGGCCGAGCTGCCGGACGGCAGGTTCAAGCTCTTTCACAAGCTTCAATCCCACCCCGCATTGCAGACCCCGGAAGGCAGGAAAAAAGTGTTTGATAGGTCTCTCAACGCGGTCTCCCTCTTCCTTGGCACGTTCTGCGTGATATTCTTGATCAGATGGGAACTCGACCGAGAACACAGAGAAGAAAGTCAGGTCTATACCGCTCACAAGTTTGACACCAAGTTCTCGTCAGTCTTCTTCCTTTCCTCCTAGTTCATTCTCTTGTCTGGGTATATTCGAGCTAAGGTTACCACTCGCTGCTTTCTGAACACTTGAACGACAGACTACCAACGAAATCTGGTAGGTCCATTCTACATCGCGCCCTTTTCTCGTCTACTAGCATATGTCCTTCTACGCGTATATCTGTAATCGCCCAGTTCCGATCACTCACATACGCACACTCTAATCTATCTATGCACCTTGTCTCATCATAGATCCTTCGAATGTCCGGGTCGACACCTGGAAACTCATCGGACTAGCAGAGGCTGAACGAGTGCTGAAAGCAGACGAAAAGATTGTCACTCTAGACAGACCAGGAAATCCGGTTGTCAGGTCGGACACTAGCTCGCTCAAAGCGAATGAGTTTATCGAAGATCGGAGCGCCCAAGCCATTCTTAAGGGCGCAGATGGAGAGTCAGTATAAAGTTTCGAGTGTTTTCTCTCCCCTCCTCCTATTTTTCTCCTTCTCTTTGGGTATATGCTGATACCCTCTTCTCCTTCTCTCCTTTTCGCAGCCTCTGTTTCTTTGCCGTTTTCGAGTGAGTCTCGAATCATATCCTTACACTCAGGTTCAGCTGGCTGATATCTCCTTTCATGTCGCTCGATCCCACTTCAGTGGTCACTCTGGCTTTCAAACCTCTCACCTCCTCTCCCAAACGCTCATCCCGACAACGTCCCTCTCGGTCCAATCCACTCTGTCCAGATCTCCTTCGCCTTTCAGCTCGGATTCAGAGCTACGCACGACCACAGACCAGCCGTCTCCCTCTTCATTCTCAACTTTGGGCTTGAGCAGACTCAGGGATATCTTTTCCTCGTCCTCCAAACAGAGTAGAGAGCTAGAGGGGGCCTCTATGGACGAGATCAAGGAGAGCATTAAGCATGCCTGGCAGACTCTCGACAAGAGCATTGTCTGGGATCGTTCGTTCCCTATTTTTCTATTGACAAGATGGAAGAAGATATCAAGTACGTGTCTCTGATCGAAGAAAGATTCATCTTTTACCTTTTAGCTGTGGATCTTCTGTCAAGTCTTCCTTCAAAGTGAGTATCGCGTGCTGTGCTATCAAGCGCGCGGGGTTCCCATACTTGAGACATCCGTCTTTTAGATTTAAACTCGTCCCGTTCCGATTTATTCCTTATCTTGTCTCTTTCCCTGTTCTTTTCCACTAATAGTCCGGACCTGAGCTTGATCTCGTACCCCACGATTCTTCCTGCGCTCTCCGGTTCGTGCGCCCTACTGTCCGTGATCGATACCGCCCGGAAAGACATCTATATCGCCCTTGCTGGTGATTGTCGGGCTGTCGCCGGGTATTGGGTCCCGAATCCTGCGTCGACCCAGCTCAATCCAGACGGACAGACAGATCAAACCTCACAGGCACCAGCCGGAAGGTGGAGAGTTGAAGTATTAACGGAGGACCAAACTGGAAGGAATCCAAAGGCATGTCGGGTCTGTGTTGACTGTTCGGATGAAGAAACAGGGGTTGTATCTAAACTCACTTCTTTTCATCTCTCATCCCTTGTTATCTTAAACCTCTTTTACTGCGTGTGTTGGATTGTTAGGAACTCGAACGGTAGGTCTGGTTTCTCCTTCTTCTGATTTCTTCCTTTCAAGATGACTCGTGCCATCATCGCTGATGTTCGAAATTTCTTTCGGGCCCTCTCACGTATATAGAATCCAAGGTGAACACCCACAAGGGGAGAGAGATTCAGTCATCATGCGCGGTCGGGTTCTTGGTGGACTTGAACCTTCCAGAGCTGTGCGTTACTGTTTTCATTCTACGTATAGACCTGGATCCCAGGTTGAGTTCTTCTTCTAGCTAACTCTTCTTTCTAATTTTCTTTTCAAATGTCCAATTGGATCAGTTTGGAGATGCGAGATATAAATGGTCCAAGGAGATCCAACCGGAGTTAGTCTTTCTCTTACATCTGTTCTCCTTCTCCCTTTCACTTTGTCTGGCCTAAGACCCGTCCACTGAGCGCTTCTCTGTGTGATTGTCAAAAAAAAATCAGACTCATAGACAGCCTCGTTCCAGCTGGCTCGAAACGACCAAGGCCTGCCCCATCATTGAGTAAGACGCCACCCTATGTGACGGCCACACCGGAGGTGATCCATCTCAAGTCAGACGGGTCAGACAGAGAGGGTGAATTGAGGTTCTTGGTTTTGGGAACCGATGGTTGTACGTCTTCGTTTCCGCCTTTGTCGAGGCTTCATCTCCTTGTTGTTACATTTCTTTTGCTTGGGGCGCTGATCATTTTTGTTCTTGGCGTGCACGGACGGGGGAACGCAACTTGCAGTGTACGATAGGTTGTCGAACGAGGCTATTGTCGGTCTAGTAGGAGCGTTCATTGACCAACCTGATCTTCACGGTGGTATGTCCTCTTCTTTCCTTTCCTCTCCACTCTGCCTTTTTCTGAACAAACATATTCATCGGAAGCAATATCGTCGTGTTTTCTTTCTTTTCTTTCTTTCTTTCTTTGTTATCCCTCTCTTTTATTTCTGTTTCTTAGAAATTCCACGGGCGGATATATTGTCCACCGTGGACTCTCTGTCGACCGGGTTTGATGGAAAGAACGCCAAAGTACAAGCTAAGAAGGCAGAATCGACCGAGGGAACGTTCATGTTTGGGAAGGATCTCAACGCGGCAACGCTACTCATCCGAAACTCTCTGGCTGGCGGAGACGATCGAAAGATGAGAGAGTTGTTGAGTGTAGGACCCCCGGTCAGTAGGTTCCAGAGGGATGATACGACTGTGAAGGTGATCTTTTTCGAGAAGCCACCCCGGACGGATACGATCTATAAAGCTCCGTTCTCTTGGAAAGAATGGGCTCAAAAGGTGTAGAGATTGAATTCGGAAAAGAGTATGTAAAGAGCGCGTAGTACGAAATGTAGAGATTGTATGGTCATAAAACTCTGAAGGAATCCTCATACATGTGCTTGTACTCCCACTTCTGCTTGTCCATTCTGTCGATCGACGTGTACGATGGGATGAGTAACTTTATTTCCAAGGCTTGCGTAACTAGGAGAGAACGTGATGTAACTGATGACGTAGGTTCGCCCGGTCTGGACCTTTTCTTCGTGTGCCTGTTTGCCTTCGTGCCTGTTTGCCTTCGTGCCTTACCCGCTTTGTTTCCCTTGCCTCTCTTTTTTTACCTTCTTTCGTCTCGTTCGACACCCAGCTGGTTCCCTTTACCATCGACATCTCACAAGAAGACAAGCAGAGTAAGACAGACAGATCCTTCTGCGTTTCCGTCTCCCGTTGAGAGTGTAGTCTGATCCCTTGTTGTGACTCCGTTTGGGTCTTGGCAAAAGAAAGAAAGAAAACATCAGGCTAGTTCTCAGCCTTCGATCACCGTCGACCGGTCGCCGTTTCAGCCGTCTTCTCTTCTGCATCACCTCTTCCTTGAATCGTTTCCTCTCTCTCTCTCTTCGTTCTTTCCCTTCATCCGCTTCACTCACTCACCAGTCATGCCCTCGAAACAAGGAAGCTCCAGAGGGAAACCTTCGTTCTGGCAATCGGTCACACACGCGCCTTCGAAATCGTATTCTCAAGCTGCTCCTATCCATCCATCCAAATTACCTCGCGGTAGTCGTCGTTCAGAAGAACCTTATCCCCCAACGATGGGCATGGGGGAGTCTGGCCGGTATCGGTATATGGATCGTGAGGACAGGTATCGATATAGAGGGGATAGTGACGACGATGACGAAGACCATGGTGATGGCGGGAATCATTACGGTCGATATCAGAGGCGTTCAGCTTCATCAGGAGGCGACCGAACGCGCCCCAGAGAGTGGTCGGCACAGGATGAGGTCGAGGCAGAGGATGACGACAAGGACAGTTCGGACGGATATAGGGAAGAAGAAGGTCGGAACACTACCCGTTGGATAGATCCTCGGTTAAGGAAAGCAGGAAGATCCTCGGCCGCTTACGGAGGCAGTGACGGAGGTTATCGAACCACACAGTCTTCCGACTGGTTCGACCACCAGTCGTTCAAGGAGGAATATATGAGTACCGGTGGGAGGAGGAAAACTAGGTCGAGTTCGATGGTGGACGATCGACCGAACGGTTGGAAAGAGCGACGTGAGCGTGAGCGTGATCGATATGAGGATGAGGATGAGCTCTCAGACCCCTCTTTCTATCGAGCGGAAGCATCAAGCCGACGCCGAAGACAACGAGAGCGAGAAGGCCGAGGACGAGAACCATCACCCGGAGCTTCTGACCTATCCGATGATTCGTACAGACAAAAACTCTCGAGGAGTTATCTACCTTCAACCACGACCAAACGTGAAGCCATCCAGCGAGCCGGTATTGTCCCGTCACTCGTCCAAACCGACCAAAAGTTGATGTCTTCTTCAGCGAATTTTCAAGAGATCTCTCCCAGTAGATCCATCGACTCTGTCGGTCAGAGCGACTCTGAATCGGATGCGTTCTACACACCGGTCTCTTCCCCTCGCTTGACTTCTGTCTTGACTGATCCATCATTCCTAAGCACACAACCTCTGGGTGTTCAACTCCGGTCGAACGGCGTGGCCGATGATGTGGTCATTGATAGCAACCATCTCTCACCACCTCGGGAAACCAGCCGGCCGAATCACCAACCCGGATCTGATACATTCACCCCGTTCTTGACACTCCAGCCGCCCACACCCACAGCTTTCTCAACCGGTCCTCTCGCCTCACCCTCATCTTCAGCATCCACCCCTACCGGATCAGGCTTGACCTACTTTGGGACAGATGGCCTCACTCAGACAGATATCACTAGGCGAACCGAGGTCCCCCCGCCGTTGATTAGAGAGGTCATCCCACCTCCGTTGATACATCCTATACGGAGAGAGACCTACGAATCCGCTTACGGCGGAATCTCTTCAGAGTCCAATTCCCCCAGAGCGGTTTCTCCCGCGAACGAAGATGTCGACCAAGTGTACGGCCGACAGCCCGCGATGAATATGTTGGCTGGTACCGGCGCCAGTGCCAGTACCGGAGACTCAAGAACAGACGAGGCTTACATCGGAGCGATGCTTTCACCAGTTGGCGAAGAGGAGGAAGATACTCCTTATTTCTCAACCGCAAGGCTCATGGCAGGAGATCAATCTGGAGTGATCGGTACTCAGTCTCAACTGGTCCATCGGAACTTGAGAAATACCGGAAACGGTTCTCCCAGTAGAGCAAGCTCTGCGCTCTCTTTGGCTTCGTCTGTTTCTAGGTATTCTCAGAACTCGTACCGGCCCGACGTGGACGTACCCCCGCCCGTCATCCTGAGCAGTACGTTAGAAGCGTTGACGATCTCGAATTCAGTCGTCAATGATCGTAGTGGAAGCGGTGGCAGTGGAAACTCTTCACCTATGGAACTCAGTCAATCAAGATACTATCATCGGAACAGACGAGGGAGCGAATCTTCCGTCGGTATTAGTTCAAGAGATGATTCAGAATGGACACCACCATCCCTTTATCCATCCGCGTTTCCACCCGCTCCTTCCCCTATCTCGGGTTCACCTCTCGGGCATTCGTCAAACCCGTCGTCTGTCCATCCGTCGCCGATTACTATCGGTGGACCTTCATTCCGGTCACCTTCTCCTAGCCCTTCATCAGCCACTTCGGCCGGCAGACAACAGTTTTTCCTTCCTAGACCGACGTCGACACTGATGAACACGTTCGAGATGACTGGTTCCTACCCATCCGCTGTGTCTTCTCCCGTTCCGCTCTATCCGTCTGCACCGTCTAGTGTGATCTCGGATGGAGGAGGAGCCGCATGGTCTAGAGCTCGATCTATCTATGGAGCAACGAAGAAAGCGAGCTCGGCCATCGATGATAGGTCCGAGGCGGACGTGAGGAGCTTGAACTCATTTGCTGGCGATCGATCAGGAGAAGTCAGAGCTTACACGACCGCTCAACGAAGAGCTAGTACGAGTGAGGTCGGATTCCATCAGATGGATAAAAAGGGATCCAGGGCGATGAGTGATGCCGGGTTGGAGAGCATCAGTCGGTACAGACAGCCCCAAGTGATGAGTGGGTCTATATACGGGGATTCTGGTAGCAGCTTGAGCGGAGGTGCAGGATATTCGTGAGTATTTTTTATCTCTCCCTTGTTTCATTATCATACTCTGTCACAGATCCGCTTCTGAACTCGATTCTTTCCCCATGACCATTGCTATTCCTAGTACGTTGACGTTGCCTTCTGGAGCTTATCGACCATCCAAATCACCCTCGAGGTACGTCTCCAAGGTGGCTTACGATACCCTTGGAATTCCTCAAACAACGATGGCCACGATCACAATCACCTCCACCGCCCGGCCTGCGCCGTCTCCAACGTCCACTTCGTCTCCTTCATCCCTTCTTCATCGATCATCCTCGTTATCATTATCATCCCCATCGTCCACTGCCTCAGCTGCCAGCTTGCTTGTCCATACACCAGTGATCTCTGCATCGTTCACTTCTCATATACCGCCCCCAAAGAAACTGTCAAGCACGAGTTTATTGGTTAGAGTATGGGCCGTTGCTTTGGACGCGTACGATGCGTTTGCGGCGAGAGATGCTTCCAAGGGGTTCATCCCCGGAAGAAGTTTTGTAGGAAAAGTAGTCGAGTGGGGAGATGGTGTGAATGAATTCAGTAAAGGAGACTGGGTGTTTGGACTATGTAAGTTATTTGGTCGAATATTAGATTGTCAAATCTCGTGTGCACTGCCGAGTAAGCATACTAATATCCTATCTGATGCTTTGGATACGAATCCGAACAGTGAGCGTGAAACGATCCGGGGCGCTTTCAGAATTCATCGAAATCGAAAGACGGTACCTCGCTAAAGCCCCTTCTGTTGGGGCCCTTGCTTCCGAGCTTGATTCTGGGCTGAGCCTTGAAGATATCGCCTCTTTGCCGCTCCTCGGTGTGTCCGCCCACCGCGCTGTCGGTGGGATCAACAAAGGATCCCGAGCACTCGTCCTTCTTGGTGAAAGCCCGACGGCATCGGAAAATACGGTTCCTGCAATCGCGGATTGGAGCGTCGGAATCCTAGCAGCTCAAGAACTCGTCTCGAGAGGCGTTGTGGTCATTATCCAGGTCTCGGCTGATCTAGGAGAGAGCTGGGTCAGGTCACTCGTACCGAACGTGAGGGAAGGTCATGTGAGAACGGGTGAACCGGTAGAGGTCGTCCATGAGGAACATGAAGGATCATTCGACTTTATCTTGGATTGTGGAGGTGGAAGAAGGACGTATGACGCCAGTCGAAGAATCATGATTACCGGTGGCAGGTTCGTTTTCTGTCTCCTTCTTTCTCTGTGTAGGGGTTTCTATATATCAAACAAATCGTCTGACTTTTTTAAATTTATTCTTAAATTGGGGTTCTTCTCCTTCCCCTCCTTTGGTTAACAACCACCTCTAATTCACAAAAAAAAGATTCACCTCGCTCAAAGGAGATTTAAACGAACCTTTATCTTCCGAAGGAGCACCCACCAAGAACTCTATGCGATCCCTCCGTCGAACGTTTGTTAAGAAAGACAAGAAACACATCGACTATAACGTGATCTCTCCTTCCGGTTCCGGACCAATGGTCGACCATATGGGTGAAGACATCAGAGACGTTCTGGAGTGGATCGCTGGAACACGGATTTATAGGCCACCTAGGGTGGAGAAAGCCGTTCCTTTCGAACAAGGCGCCGAGCCGTTCGGTGTGATCAGAAGAGAAAAAGGAAAGGGGCTGAGTAGATACAGGTGTGAGGAGGAAGTCTGGGCGGTTAGATTGGTTTCGTGATTGTGTAATGAAGGGGGAAGTTTCTTTCTTCTTCTTCCCTTTCTCTCTAAAGGACCTTATCCCTTTTCATGCACTTTCCTCTTTTTTGGTCGTCCGCGTTGTTTATCCACAAGACCACTACCGTTCACAGTCTATTTCGCATGGCTGTGAATCACTGTCTATTCTTCATATTTGTAGAGGAGGCTCGCTTTATGTCCTTTTATTTTATTTTATCTTATTTTAATACAAATAGAATCAACATGTATGTACTTATCAGGCTTAATGCAAGAAAAGCGCATCAATCGTGTCAATATACATCAGGATGAGGAGCAAGCGAGATCGAAAAGGAACGAAAAGAAAGAGAGGGTAGAACGAAAATATGGAGGACGGATAGCGCGTTTAACTGATCAGCGTCCTCCCTTCCCTTTCCCTTTCCCCTTCTTGTTACTCTTTTTCTTCTTCTTCGCTCCGATGGCCTCTGAAACAGGGGCCGCTCCTTCTTCTGTTGGTTCACCTTCGCCTCCTTCTTCGTCCTCTCCCTCTCCCTCTCCATCATCCTCATCGTTTCCTTCCTCTGTACCCTCCTCATCAATCGTTTCATCTGCGTTCGCATCCGCATCGGCGCCGACATCGACATCGACGAATCTAGCTTCGTCATCATCGACCAGAGGCGAAGCTGGTAGATTGGAGTCCATATCTTGAATCATGATCGAAGGTGACCTCAACGGGACAGAAAGCTTCCTTTTCCCCTCCACCTCCACCTCCTCCCCTTCTCCTTCCTCCACCTCTTCTGGTTGAGTATCGTTTAAATCTTCTTCATTTTCAGGAACGTCATTGATACTCTGAGGTTCCTCTACGTCGGTTGGTTCTTGGGGTTCAGGAGAAGGATGCTCGATAGGTGTAGGTAACGATACAGGCTCGCTTTCTGTCGCCGATGCCGGTTCGGGAACGACGATAGATGCCGTGGGTTCCGGTTCCGGTTCTGGTTCTGTTTCCGTCTCGGTTTGTGCGACATGATCTATGGGACCTTGGTCGGCAAACTCTTCAGCCGGGATAGCCGTCTTGGGTTCTGATTCTGGTTCTGGTTCTGGTTCTGGTTCTGGTTCGGGTTCGGGTTCGGGTTCGGCGTCGGGATGGGAAGCCTCCAAGATCACGCTCTCGAACTCTGTTTCAGCCTCTTTACGATTCTCTATCCCCGTAGTCGCTGTCGGAACCTGTGTGTGTTCTTCATCCTCGTGCAAAGGCAGTCGGGCGTCTTCCTTGGGAGGCAACGGCGCTGTCGCCTGCCTGATATCGGGTTGTTCAGTGGACGAAGAGGGTGGTTGTGATTCTAAAGGGAGTGATGTGGATGAGCCGGTAGATTCATTTAATGGGAATCTAATATGGGCGGAAACCGAAAAGAGAGAATATGTTCAGCCACGGATCACCAAGAAGAGATAAGATGTCGTAAGAGAAAACTATCGAGACATACTTGAATGCTCTATTCAAAACCCCTCCATTTCTACTTGCTGGCCGCTTGAACTCTTGTCTCTCATCAAGCCCGTTCGCTTCGGAGGCATCAGACTGACCTGCAACCAGGCCAACGATCGATTCAGACTCCCTCAAAGATTCGTCGGGACCAGCAGACGTCGAAGCTGCGCCTGCTCCTTCGTCGTCAGCTTCAACATTAGCGTCAGCAGGAAGGGACGCTCGGTTGGTGAACGGAGAGCTGGGCAGAGACGCTCGGTTGAAGGCCGTTGGATTAAATGTGGTTGGATGAGTGCCGAGAAGGTGCTGAGAAACTGATTGTCGAAGAGTGTGTAACATTTCAAACGGGAACCATCGAGATCAGATAGGCTGTCTGAATTAGTATCAGCTATCTGAGGTAGGATAGGAAATCTTACTTGGAACCATCCGTTTCTCGCTTAGGCAGGCCAAGATCCATCCAGGCTCGACTACGGGTAAACTCAACTGCAGAGCTTTCTGGTACTCTACCGAGGGTCCGCTGCATGATCCGGCCGATTCAAATAAGAACATTAAAATTCGCGCAGTGTATTCAGTATACAGAAAAGCATCCCATGGTAGAGAAGGAAGACGGCTAAGATCTCACCTGCCACTATTGGATCCTACTGGGGTGGTACACACAAAGTGAGTGGTGTCGATCTGAATGTGGTCACTGTATTTTGCGCCCATCTGATCGAGTGCGGCCTTGCACTGATTCAACAGATTTGGGTCTTGGACATTCCCGAACGAGACTGAAATACCAGATGTGTCACTAAAAGAAACGAAAGATGCGTTAGCTTACCAGGGCAAGGATGAAGAGGATGAATGGTGCAGAGTATGAAGACGTACTTGATAGTGTGCGTTCGAATTCTAATCACGTTGGACGGATAAGTTCCTGCCGACGTTTTCCTAAAGGATCAGGAATATGCAAGAGAACAAAGAGCAAGTATAAGACAACTGGAGAAGAACAGGCTAAACAACGCGGAAGAGACAGATTTAACTGACATGACTAGTTGGAAGGTGTAGTCCGTGTCGAGTGCCAAGCTTGACAACTTGGTTGACGTGTTGACGGTAGGATTCGGGATGCCCGCGAGCCGTGTGCCGTTTCTGTAGATGTCGACTCCTTTGAGTTGAGCGGTGGCGAATTCTAGTTTACCCCACTCAAGAGTGACACTAGTCTGTGTCGTGTTCCGAAGAACAAGCCGAGGAGGCGACGGGGAAGTCTGTCCGAAGGTGGATAGGATGAGCGACTGAAGCTGAGTGAAGGCCTTTTGGTGAGAATGCTCGGCAGGAAGATCGCGCTGGACAGAGATGGATACGATCGATCCTGATTGTGTGCCAGGCGGAAGGAGAAGTGAGGGGAACTCGATTAGATGGGCTCGTTCTCCAATGAGGATCTGTTGAGGTGGAGAGAACCAAGGAAGAAATCGTTCAGAGTGGCTACCATATGAATAGTATATCGCAGGCACTTACCGCCTGCACAAGTATACAATCGGGTAAAGGCCAAGATCAGATCCAAAAGAGGTTGAGCGGTCAACAGGTCGAATCCTTATGATACGTTGGCGTTCCAAAACGTGAGACTTACCATTCCAGCATCAAGCTAGAGAGCGATAGTTGGTATGCACAAAAGCTCAGCCAAAGGTCTGTGTGACGGCATAAGAGAGATGGCCCGGAGGCTATGAGCAAACTAACCTTGCCGACGGTGAAGGATTGCTACAGCGAAGGGCAAACAACGTCTGGCATCAATGACAACGAGCACAATCAGACACACAGATGCGCTCACGCCAGCGAAGCATACTCACAAAGTGCTTCTTTGCGTCGTCCATGTTGTTTGATGTTGATGGTGACGGTGGCCGAAGCCCAAGAGGGCGAGATGGGCAGGAGGATATCTGATGGAGCGCCACACGCTCAGATACACGTGCGCTTTACACGTGAACGGTCACGTGTAAAGCTGTACACGGCCAGCCCATAAGTAATATCCCCTAGACCTTCAATCTCTCGGATGGATCATCAAACAAACGTTCAAGCAACATGCCTGTCCTCAAGTGGGTTCTTCTTCTCTCTCGTTCGCTCTGTCTGCAGAGGAGGAGGTAGAAATAAGCCAAGACTAACGCCTTTGATGTTTTGGTGAGACCCACAGGTTCGGTGTGTGTTGTGGTGGGGTCTACGCGATGTTCTTGGTACGTTCTTAGCTCTTGTCGTTCTTACCTTTTTCAACCGAAAGCTTAACCATGTTTCTCTTGCTCACAACATGACTTGGCTGGTATAGATATGGGCTATCGCTCAAGAAAGACGTAGGTGTGTTTCGTCTTGATTCTGTTCTGAAACTCGCTGATCGCTCCTCTGGTCTCCATGCATTCTCCCTCAGTATCCGTTCCTTTCCCCTCAACTCTCCCACATGAACCGCCGGCCCGGTTCAAGTCCATCTTGGTCCTCAACACTACCCAGGCGCTTGCATCTCTCTTGTTCTCCTTTATCTACATATCCATCAGACGGCCGTCCTCTCCGTCATCTACATCCTTGCTAGGCCTCAACCAGCCTAATGGCGACACGAGAGGTCTCCTTGGTGCGTTCGCCAAGGTTGCCATGCTCAATACCTCGGCCGGTCCTTTTGGATTTGCCAGTCTAAGGCATATAAGCTATCCGACCATGGTCCTGGGCAAAAGCTGCAAGCTAGTGCCTGTTCTGTTCATGAACGTATGTTTAACCTTTACCCTTGAGATCAGAATCGTGCAACCAGACTATCGTCGCTCGCGCGTCTGAACAAAGCACTATCTCCATTGCTTATTCTAACTCGCTTTCTTTCGCCCATCTAGTTCATCCTGTACCGTCGAAAGTTCCCACCTCACAAGTACCTTGTTGTTACACTCGTGACGCTCGGAATCTCCCTCTTTATGCTTCTCGGAGCCGAAGGTGCCTCCAACAAACATTCCTCCCACAAGGGGTCGTCCGCAGTCAAGACCAGCGGGGAAAGCTTGGTCGGACTGGGACTATTAGTGATAAACTTGCTGATCGACGGAGCAACAAACTCGGGACAGGATGAAATATTTAGGAGATGGAAGGTCACTGGTATGTAGGATTCTTCTCATGCATACGTGCGCGCGGTTTTGTGATATGTACGTGCTGAGCTGATTCCCATTTCCTTATGATCTACAGGCCAGCAAATGATGTTCTTTATGTCGTTCTTCACTTTACTTATCTCTCTCCCGTTGATTCTACTCCCTCTCCCTCCGTAAGTTTCTTCTTTAATCTCCCTCCCCTCCCACCAATCTGATCATTGACCTGTTCCCTGACCTTTTTCAATCACGACCCCAAGTATTCCGCTCATTCACCCGACGCCCTCTTCTCAATCTGAGCTATCCTCCTTCCTGTCCTTCCTGTCCACCCATCCAGACTTGTTGAAACCTTTGGTTGGATACTCAGTCACCGGTGCTCTTGGCCAGTTGTTCATCTTTGAGACTCTGGGGGAATTCGGAAGTTTGACCCTGGTAATGGTCACTGTGACCCGAAAGTTGTTCACTATGATGGTTCGTAGAGATTGCTTCCCCCTTCCTTTCTCTTATCAATATCTGAATAGGCACGGGAGAGCTAACATAAGGTTGGTTTTTCTATCCATTGAATTGCGCCAGCTGAGTGTGGTATTGTTCGATCATCAACTCACTCTCGGCCAATGGCTAGGAGCAGCAGTCGTCTTCCTTGGAATCGGGGTCGAGGTGAGTCCTCTTCACGTCCCTCTGTCATCCTTTCTTGGCTCTTCTAAAGCTTGACTCTTTCTGTCGTATACAGGCGTGGGCTAAGATTACCGAAAGCAAATCCAAAAAAGGAAAGAAAGCCACTGTTGGGGTCTCTCAGACTAATGGTCACACCATACCTGCGCCTCCGGCTGGTTCCGGAAAAGTTAACGGAAAAAAGAACCTATAGATTTTTTTTCTTTGGGAAGTGAAACACTGAAAGGAACGTTTCGCTGTTATTGATAGAAGAACGTTTTTCCGGGTTGTTGTTTTTGCTGTTGTTGACTTATACAATGTTTATATGAGGAGAGTCGAAAGATAAAAATTAAAGAGGCTTAAAAATAAAAATCGACAAAACCTTTCATCTTCGCATTCGTCACCTCTCACTTCCATCCGTCTTTTCATCCAAGAAAGACCACACATTCAATATGGGAGTCCTCGGTCTCGCAACGTATCTCAATGAAAATGCAAGTCTCGTTTCTAGACCTCTCAAATTTGACTCTGTTCTCGGCGTAGAAGAGGAGGAACGAACAAAGGTCGCACTTGTAGTCGACGCTTGGGGGTGAGTTCTCCTTTTACAGCGTTTCATCATCACTATCCCTATCTTTTCTCTCTTCCTCGCCTCGATTTCGTCGTTTCTTTCAGATCGATCAAGTTTTGTGGAGGAGAAAAAGAAACATCTGTATCTGTATCGTAGTGTTCTCTTTGATGTCTGACGACAATCGATTGAATTCCATCTTCATTCTCTCAAACCAGACTCATATACGAGCTTCTGTCCCATACTCCATGGCCCTATGGAGGTGAACACCTTGAGTTTGCAGACCTCCTTCGACGGACGGTCACAGGTTGGAGGGCTGTAGGTATCGAGCCTGTGTTTGTTTACGATGGTGTGTCCTTTCCTTCTCTTTAGAAGAGATCATCTTCCGTCAGACTGAGAAAGGTGTTTGTCTCGATACTCATTCGTCTAGTTATCTCTTCCTTTGCATACATGAAGGTCCGACGCCTCCGATCAAATTCTCAACTGAGCTCCAACGTCAACAGTCCTTAATCCTTCCCATCTCATTGTTTCACCATACGTCACCTGCATCACGTCTTTCCCGATCGTCATGGTCGTCTCAAACGATCCTCCCGCCATTGTTTTACTCGACAGCTGTCGATGTCGGCCTCGCTCTTGGCGTTGAGAGTATCTGGGCTGAATCTGAGGCTGACTTGAGGTGCGCATACGAGGCAAGCAAGAGGAACGGATACATTACTGGACTCGATTCAGATTTCACGATCTACGGCGCTCAGGGCAGAGGAGCCGGGAGAGGGTACATCCCCTTGAACCAAATGAAGTGGGACTGGGTTGAACTCGAACAAGAGGAAGAAGAGGAGCCGGAGCAAGAGAAGAAAGCGGATGAAGACTCGGTAGTCATCCCGGATGAGGATGATGATGATGGAGCTGGTGAATTCTTCCAGGTCGTCAAGTCAAAAACACATAAAAAGAATGAGCGGAATCGAAACAACACTTATAACACCACCACCGGTGGTCGATTCGATCGAAAAGGTCGTTGGAACAATCGAAAACCATCAGCCCTCCCACCCTCTGTCCCGGCCGTATCGTTTTTGACGTCCCTCTCCGTTATCATCTATACACCAGAGCTCCTTGCTGCTGAGCTCGACCTTCCGTTAAACATCCTTCCTTTATTCGCTGCGCTGGTAGGAAACGATTACTTCAAATATGGTCAAGCGTTCCACCACCGATCCGCTACATCCACTCAAAAAGTAGACAGAGTCTCGACCGTCCTCCGGGACTGCCTAAGCCCCAAGGCAAAGAGACCTTCATCGTCAAACGTTAGGTCTGGAACGGCCACACCTATAGAAACCTCAGGGGATGAAGCTCTTCTTCTCTTGTCAAACGCGACAAGCGCGCTCCTTCTTCATCCCAGGACGGAACAAGAGATGGAAGCCATCCTTCATGCCCTCATTGATTCAGCTCTTTCATACACAATCCCTTTGGAATTGACAGACCTTCCGCTCTCTCCTTCATCTTTTCCACCGACAGTCTCTTCTCCATCCGAGGACGACGTGTTTGGTCTCTACGTAGACGCTGTCCGAGCTGGTCGGTTTGCTCCAAAATTAGCAGGCGTCGTCAGGGACGGAAGATATCTCGGCAGGTTGTTCATAGAGGATACGACCAGAGCGTCCATTGGAAAACGTGCCGGAGAAGGGATCAGGGAAGCCTGTTGGGCCGTACTGAATCAAGGACTAGGTATTGGCTTTAGAGAGGAGGAGGAGGAGGAGGAGGAGAAGGAGGAGGAGAAGGATGAAGATGAGAAAATGGACGAAGACAAGGTCGACACCGCTTTAGAAGAGGGAGACGAGGAAGATGATCCTACGGCCGAAGCTCAGCGAGAAGAACTCGACGCTATCCTAGAAGCCAACGCCGCTGCTGGTGAATCCAACGCCGAAGATCCTTCTCCAGCAGAACAAGATCCGGTCGAAGAACAAGACCACCCCTCCGATACTAGGTACATTCAAACCTACCTCCGTTCAGGCACAATCTTTCATCCTACGCTCATCCCCATCACCCCAATAACCGATCTTCTTGATTCGAGCGTTTTCGAACCAAAATTGGATTTAAGCACAACTCTACTTGTGCTCCAACCCCTCTCCGTTCGGATCCAAGCTTATATGCACCTACTTGGATCTCCATCCATCACGATCAGAGATGAACTGAAACCGATGGTGTTGGTTATCCGATGGATCGCTCGTCGTTTAGCTGAAGAACCTTCGAAGCCTGGAGTGAATTACCATTCAAGACGGGCAGAGATCAAGGCGATCATCTTTACTGCTGTCCGTTCGTTCCATGCTTGGTCGAAATGGCAGCGCCAATTCAACCCTGAACAGGATTCAAACTCTACAACCACCGATAATGAGACTCCTGCTGCCGAAGGAGTCTCCCTTCTGGAAGAATACTCGGTTGGGGAACTGACAAATCGGGCAATTCACGTAACCTCTTACTATCTTCACGCTTTACACGACAGCGATCTTCTCGCCCAAGCGTTACTCCTCCCACGAACGGTCTTCCCTGGTCCTCACGTGTTCTACAACGGAAAACTAGCCCACAAGTCTTTATCCGATTGGTCGACCGACAGAGCTTATCGACCGTCGTTCAAATCAGATGAAGAGGAGAAAGATTATGAAAGTTGCGTGGAGGATGTGTTAGGAAGTGAAGTAAAAGAGAATGCGTCGATTGAGCCAGAAGGTCAAGTGGATGATAGGACAAGCAGGAAACGGGACAAAAAGAAGGCGAAGCGGGAAAAGGCGGCAGCGGCTGCTTCTGGGGGAGGAGGAGATTCGCAAGGGAAGAAGACTACAAAGCAGACCGGAGGACTAGGAGGGATGTTTGACCTCTTGGGTGAGATGGATTGTTAAGTATCACAAACCCAACGTACGAACCAAGAGCAAAGAAACATCACCTTTCTCTCTCGGTGTATCCTATAGATAAAATGTATATGTATAGAAGTTCTCAATGAAAGGAAAGCCTTCCGAAAAGATCACATTCATACAATTATTATCGATATTTGAAAGGGATAAGAGACTGATATCTTCATCCACCAACGACATCTCCACCAGACTTGAGCCACCGAAACGTCATACTCACTCGAACACCTCTAACTCTCCAGCTGGGACCCGTCCCATCCGACGACTCTACGAGGTCCATCTCATGTGACTTCAAAATAGAGCACAGATCACAAATTCCCAGACGAGTAGACATACATATAGTGATCAACATCTGATTCTTGCGCACTACGAAGAGAAGATGAAGAGTATAGACAAACCTCGATCCCATGCTCCCATTCCCAACGAGATTCCCCGTCGAGTATCAGAACGCTTCTCTCCGGTAACCAAAACCTATGGGTTTCCCACTCTTCCTCCTCCTCTTTCTCCTCTAACACCGGCGCTGCACCCAAACTTGATGACGACAGCGAAGAAGATATACGACGATGACGACGACGTAAGAGAAAAGAGATTCCAGAGAGTAAAGAGACAGCTACTATAGGTGAATCATATCTGTTCGGGAGGTCCACATGAGGTGTGATACCTTGCTATATACATTCACCAGAAAATCGAGGAAACATCAGGTGCAAGAAGAGAAGGACGAGGTCATGATATTAAAGACGAGAGAGAAGACGAACACCCGGTTTATATAAGTTTAGAATGACTAAAAAGTCGTAGCAAGTTCACGAAATGTTAGACCTTCGAACCCAGAAACAATAAGCTGAGAGAAATAAAGATGAAGAAAAGAAGATGAACAAACCCTGACGCTTAAGATCTTTCCGGTTGAATGACTCTTCCCAAATTTCGTCTTCCAACACCCCTCTTAACTCATTTTCTATACTCTCTAGCGCCTGGTCTAACCATGACGGTAAACCTCTGAACCTTGTTCTTTGTTCGAGTTCTAAGTTCTCTTCTGTTGCTAAATCTTTATCAACATCATTCAAGGTTGATGCCGAGCTTGGGACCGGAAGAGAATTTGGTCGACATTCAAGTCGGCCACCGAACAACATGACTTGATCCCTGCTTCCTCCTAGGAACACATCAGATGCAGCCATACATTTGACCAGATCTGAGCATAACGGTGGAGAGAGAATCGAAGGTATGAACGTGAGGCCTGAGATCTGAGGTGGTTCAATTGATGTTATCAGATTTGATGCTTCTTTGAAAACTGGACCTGATACTGGCTTCGGTCTCTGTCTCGATGTGGACGAAGGCGAGGTCTCTTGGGCTGTTGAGAGTGCTGAGCAAAGAGCTGAAGATCCAGAGGAAGGGTCTACATCATCTCTCTCGTCTTCAGATGAGGAAAAGGAGTGGGCAGAAAAAAGTGAGTTGGTAGATGATGGTGATGAAGCGATCATTGGTCTGGGATTGTTGACGAGAAAATCAACTTTCTCGAATATCTTTTCTCCGATTCAACACGTAATCGAATCTTGCGCCTGAGAAGAACACGTAGGAACAGCAATAAACGATAGTGTACGACCGTTCTTGGCCTTTTCTCAAACCATTCCATTCACATCAAATATATAGATTCTCAGAGAAAGATATAGCAAGCAGCACCATTTTCACCTTCGCAATCACCATCTCTTAAGGACAGACGGTTTCAATCGCTGTCAGAATCACTGCTACTATCGTCATTTCCCTTCTTTCCTCTCGGACCGTCCTCATCACTTGACGAATCCTCTTCACTTGAGTCATCATCTTCTCCGGCAAGCTTGCTCGATTTAACCCGTTGTCCTTTCATCTGAGCGAGTTGACCGGCAAGGGAATCCTCTTCGGGGTCAGAGATATCGTCGTCTTCGGACTCTGCCTCTGCAACTGGCTCGTCTACAATGAGCTGAAGAACAGAACATGTCGAGTATACAGGCGTTAGCTCGTCATTCAAACCAGAAGATAAAGAGGAGAACAGAAAAGAACAGAGCAAGAGACGAACAAGCATTCCCTTTCGAACTTCACTTCCCACTACCGAGTTGCTTAAGAACGTTGCTTGGAAAGTATAGTGTCCCGCGTTGGGCGGTGCCTGGAACTGGAGCGAGAACGACAAGGTTTCCCCCAGATAGATTGTTGGGATAAACACCGGTTGGACGATGACCCTATCGGATTTAATATCTCCGATCATTGCCCAAAACTTGAGTGGTCGATTCTGTAGGGTAATCACAAAGATAAGAATGAGTGAGGAAACCTGAAATGTCAATCGAAAAAGAAGATTTTCTTACCTCCGGCCAATAAGGAGTGTAAGCTGTGAGAGGTGTTTTCTTCTTGAGCGCCTCGTCCTTAGCTTTTTTAACGGCTTCAGACTCGTCTTCATCATCACTGTCCTCCTCGACTTTCTTGGCATCAGGCTCGACGGCCGAGGTGGTTTGGTTTGACAGTCGTAGCTTAAACGCACATTGAACGATCGATGATGGGGCGATGTTCTTCTCTCCAATGACTATCGGGAAACAAGATTAAAGATAAAAATGGTGAGCAGCCAATCTTGTCCTTTCTATGCCCTCATCTGAGGAAGAATCTTACCTTTGAACTTTGCGCTGACAATCTCCAATTTGGGCCAACTCTTTGCCACGCTATCCATCTCGTTCCTCTCCGTTTCATTGTCTGTAACTTTCACTTCATCTAGTAGTGCCTTTTTCTTCTCCTTCTCAATCCTGTTGAACGCTCTGACCCACCGATCACCATTGCCAGCCCCAACGACCGAGCGGAAGCTTCGAACCTTGGATTCAAGCGCTTGAGCCTGCTCGAAAGTGATATGAGGCAACTGAAGCAGGTTAGGTAATGTAGGCAGGGTCGCTTGGGCAAGGTATGCCTGAAGATGCATGATCTGGAGGGAGGTAGAGAACCAGTGGTGGGACAAGGATATGTTCAACAAAGAAGCCAACAGAGGTGGAAGAGAAAGTAACAATTCGGCGGTTTCTATTGTTCCATTTTTAAAAAGAATGATCATCAGTGGATGGTGCCAACAGCTATAGTCTGCATAAGGGAACGGACCTTCTCGAACAGATGGAGAATCCCACTGGATTCGCAGTAGGTGTCCCCAGATCAACACGCCAGCTCGCTTGTTTCCTAGACTGTCAAACCTTCCGCCCATCACCTCACCCAAACCAGTCTCTTCCCAATCTACGTTTTGACCTTCCAGCCCCAGCTCAGTCGCTCGTTTTCGAACGGCCTCCTCGAGCGCTCCAAGCTCGGCCTTGATAGTTTTCTTGTCCTTGGCCACCTTTTTAGAGGCCTCGGATGCCGGAGAAGTAAATTCGGAAGCGGAGGCCAGGATGGAGATGAGGTCGGATACACTTGTCATCTCGTCCAGTCGACGGAAGAACGTCGCGGCTGTAGAGTTGGTCGTTCCGTCTTTGGTATACTGCCTGGTTCCGAACCACCATTTTCCCTATAAGCAAATGTGAGGTCAGGAAGAGTAAAGCTAGAAACGAGAGAGATGAAAAGGACATATTGCTGAGGAAAGATACTCACTACAAGCCATGGAAGGATTCCTCCGATCACCAGACCGTACACGGCCAAAACCCAGGATCCATTCTTTCCTTCGATCACCCATTTCGGGATCGCCACCACATCTTCCCTCTGCTGGGGTCCGTCGGGGTTTCCATATAATTGCCAGTTTTCACGTGTTACATCATCTGTCAATCTATTCGTCACGCAGAAGATAGCTGAGGTGAGTGTTGAAGCAGAAGTAAGAAAGAGAAAGAGCACTTGAAGACAGGAACGAACGCTTTGTAGGCCTTTGTGATCTCGACAAACTTGGCGTCGGCATCCTCTTGAGTTTCATTCTCTTGAAGTTTGTACTTGTCGGGGTGGCTGAAAGGAAAGCAAGAAGCAGAGAAGGCACGTATAAGGTTGGATGCCTGGGCAGAGATCAGAACAATTAGACAACTCATACAATTTTAACGAGAGTTTTTTGTAGGACCGTTTAATCTCCTTCTCGGTCAACGACTGTATATTTTGTTAGAGAGAGCAGAGAGGTGAATGTGTGTCGAGAAGAAGAAGGAAAGAGAACAAGTACGAAGCTGGGGTGCTGGACGTACGTCGGTGATTCCAAGGATCTCGAACGGGTTATAGATGACGTTCTCGATTGCCTCGGAATTGTGGATCCGATGGGCAAGGAACGCAAATGCGGACCAGCCGAGGATGAGAAAGATGGCTCTACGAGGAAGTAAAGATGGAGGTGAATGAGCGGTGTGTTCGACCGATTGTCTCTTGTGCTCAAAAAGCCAGGAAGTAAAGGGAACGCAGAGTACTCACTTTTTAGAGATGCCCTTCTTTTTAGACTTTTGTTTGCCAAAGATCTTTTCCCTAGATGCTCGCTGTCTACTCTCTGGCACAGCGAGTCCGTCGGTAAGGGCCTTGACGTTCGCTAGAGGAGTTATATTTTCCGGGAAAAGATATTGCACAATAATCACAATCAAAAGGCGAAGAGAGACAGGTCAGGAGCTAAATGACACGACCGGAGAGGGAGAGAAAGGAAAACAGACCTGGCTGAAGTTGTGATTTGAAGGTGAAAAAGGTGGTGGGAACGAGGGCGATGGTTATAAAGGTGATGAGGAAATAGTTGGCTAGAGATCCCTGCTCATCATATCCCAGTCCTGGAGCCATCTCGAGGGGGGAAGGGACAAAGAGTGAAAGATGTCGACAAAGGTGATGGACAGAAGAGAAGAGAGGGGACGAGGGTATGAGGATGAAGGGAATCGGTTGCGCTGGCCGTCGATTACGTAAGACAGTTCCACCCAGAACCCAGGCACCCAAATGTACCCACGTACTAAGACACTCTGTCTATCACACCATGTTTCTCCAGAAACAGAATATTCGGCAAAGAGTCAGAAAGCTGTATGTTTATGTGGGTTTATGGGTGTATATTACTGAGCCAGGTTGCAGATAGAATGATATGAAGAGCAAAAGAAAAGCTCAGTCTCGACAGATTGCAGCGGCAGTCAGCTCGTTCGATAGTAGCATACATTTCTCTATGTACTTATGATCTCTCTTGTCTCTGTATATCAAGCGTGTTTTCTGGACGGCGAGTTTATGAAACTCTGAAACTGACCTGAACGAGTGTTGAATTGGACTGTTCTTCGTCAGATGAGATGCAAGAGTAAGCGCAAGAAGACCACAAAATCGACCGTTAACCTTCTCGTTCTCTTCAAATTACAGAGTGTGATGGAAAGTTCCTCTCTCCCTATCTTTCCTTCAGTCATATGCACACGCGCACACACATACACACGCACACACATACAACACACACTATATCTCTCTACTTTTCCCTAATCTGTTCTGATATGCAGTCACTCACCTACACTTTTTCCTCAATCCAACCTTGTCTCGTTGTCGCCCAGAGTCTGGCACTGATGGCAGGGGCTGTGTGGAAATCTGCTTAGTCATTATCCGGGCTTATCCGAGCCCAAAAGCAGCTAGGGAAACAAGAAAAATAATTGTTGGGTACAACAGTCTGCACACCATCAACACTCCCACCTACTTTTGAATCATAGCAGCCCGTCATGTCTGTTACAAAGACCAGTCTCCACGAGACATCCAATCCGATAGAGCTGGGCACTACGTTTGAACTTAGAAACCTCGCCCGAGCGACAGATCCGGAACACACTGGCACATCCAGGTCCATCAGGTCCATCGGCGGCGAGGGGACTACCCCGATAGATCCACTGTCTCTTCAATCAAAAATCCAACCTGATGAGCAAATCAATACGCTTTTGAAGAGGAAGGGAAAGGGTATGTCGAAGAAGCGGAACAAAGCGTTGGCTAAGTATTACGAGAACCAGAACGAAGTTTGTTCAAGCTTTTCCTCTTGCGTGTTGATGTGCTGATATACTGATGTCATGGCTTGTCGTTTTTCTTCTCTCTCGATGTATCTCCTCTCAGCACATCAAAAATCTGCTCAAACCGATGTCTGTCCACACATCAGAAGCAACAGAAGAGGAAGATGCTTCAGCCCTCAAAGTAAAGATCGCGATCAGAGCGTCCTTTATTTGTAACTGTCTTTTGGCAATCCTTCAGCTCTATGCCGCGCTTTCTTCATTGAGTCTTTCTTTATTCGCCACTGCCATCGATTCAGTCAGTTCGAGTGCTTTCATGCTTGTTTTCCAACCTGTTTCCCCTGTTCACATCAATCTGACCTCTGATACGTATGTTTCACGCCGTATTCCCATAAAGGTTTTTGACCCTTTCGCAGTATGTCTACGCCCATCTCTCACGCCCAACACAACTAGGTTTCACGCTAATCATCTTTTTCTATCTCGATTCTCACATCTATCAAAAAAAACCTAGAATCTGATCCTCAACTATCTTCACAAGAAAGGTATCTCAGCAGACCCGAAGAAATGGCCGCAGGGAGGAGCAAAATTCCAGACGATCGGAAACGTCGTTTACGGTTTCCTCGTTCGTGCACCGCCTCTTTTCACTGTTTGGTGTTTTGTTTGAAAATTGATGCATACAACTGACATATGTTTGATCCTCTCGAAATACTCAATCCTCAAAGATGGGAGGTGTCAACCTGGTGAGTCTGTACCTCGTCCTAGCCGCGCGCAAACCCACAGACCCGGTACTAACAACCACCATCTTCTCCGGTTTTTCAAGGTTCTGATTGTTGAATCTATTCGATCACTCGCCACTCATGGAGATGGAGACGACGATAACAAACTTCATATTGCTTCTCTAGTTGCAGTCGGAGTCGCTCTTGGTATGTCTCTCCTCGATCAATTTACCCTCTTGTTAAACAACGAGTGAAGACTAATGTGACAAAAAATTGATTTAACGATGGTAGGAACGAAATTCGCGCTTTTCCTCTATTGTTATGCTATCAAGAGTCAGAGCTCTCAGGTCCAGTCAGTCTTCGTTTTTGTGTCTTATATGTTCCTCTGTCTCTTCATTTCTTGTTTTCCCTACACTATCAGATCAGTTCCGTTTCTGTAATTATCAAAACGTCCAACCTCACTGACCAAAACTACTTTTCTCTTCATTGACAGGGTGCTCTGGGAGGATCACCGAAATGATCTCGTAAGCCTTTCATCCTTAGCAAAAATTCTCAACACAACATATGCAGGGAATGTTAAATAGATGGATCTTTCATTAAACAAACAAAAACAGCCGGTAAACGCTATGGGTATCTTTACGAGTGCAGCTGGAGCAAAGATTGCTTGGTGGATCGACCCAATGGGAGCCGTATGTCACCTTTTCTTTCTCTATATTTCCTCTTTGTCTTTATCCCGATACAATATCTGTTAGTGATTCAATCTGATGGAACGGTTCCTTCACAGATTCTTATCGCATGTGCAGTCATCACGTCGTGGACGATCACCGTTGCAGAACATTTCACATTATTGGCAGGAAAGAGCGCCGAGCCAGAGATGCTCAACTTTGTGACCTACAAAGTAAGGTTCCATTTTTGAAGTTCTTCACCAAACAGCTCTGATACTGATTGAAATGACTGCTCACTGCTTCTTGATTTTGGGTCGAACCAGTGCATGACGTTCTCGCCTTTGATCACTCAATTGGACAGCGTCAAAATCTATGCCAATGGAGAAGGTTCGTCTATTCTCTTTATCTGCTCTCATTCGGACTAACTTTCGAGCTACCTGCCAAGACTCACGTTTCATGTTGTTCTGTATTCTGCGTCTGGGATAATGGCGATGAATATAGATTACATTGCAGAGGTAGACATCGGTTCGTTCTTGATTCTTGACGTCCTTTTTCCACTCAAACTTCATTGCACATTTACCAAGACATCTCTCTGTGTATCTCTGAACTCTCTTCAATCATTCTTACACACAGTTATGGAACCAGAGACGACCCTGAGAACGTCACATGATCTCGCTCAATCTCTCCAGGATACACTCGAACGATTGCCAGGGATCGATCGAGCGTTGTAAGTCACTCATCTTTCTTTTTCATTCTATATCTCTCCTTCTCTTTTTAGCGTCGGAAAGGAGCTTTCTTTCTCTTTCTCTTTTTCTTTTTCCTTTTCTTTTTCTTTTTCTTTCTCTCTTTTAGTTTGTTTGACAGTTTCCTGACTTTGAAACATCTTGTAATTTTCTTTCTTTCCCTTGTTTCGTCTTCTTCGACGATGATTTTACCTTTACAGCGTCCACGTCGATCATGAAACCGATCACGCCCCAGAACACGCCAAGAACCGATAAAACAACAAGAGATACGACTAATTCCGTTTGGTTAGAGAAAGGGAGGGGAAGAACAAAGAAAGGGAGAAGTAGACAAAAAAGTTAGGAAGTCAGAGGATGTTGAGAGAACGGAAAGCAAGTCGGAGAGGCTAGTCTATGTGGATAGGAAATGTATATTTTGGTGATCGTAGTCTGCTCGTATCGTTCTCGTATCGTTTCTTCTTTCTTTTTCTCTTCTCCTTGATAGATCGTCTTTGTCTCCATCATATCTATACACGAAACTTGTCACGATCAACAAACTGCAACACCACTTTGTCGAAAAGATGCTCGTCGTTTGGAGGCCATCACGATACACGATACAAGATAGCAAGAAAGAGAGCGGAGTCCCCACAAATCCCTTTTCTTGAATTTCCGCCTGTTTCCTACCCAATTTCCCTTCATTCCCTTCTCGTGCTTTCCTCCAACCCTCCAACTTCTCGTGTACTTACAACCAAGGAAGGGACAAAACATGTTTAAGAAACGCACAAGACCAGCAAATGTCCGTACGAAGGACACTCCATCTGTCAATCAAACCCCGACATCAACCGGGGAACCTTTGGATCCGTCGGAGGCGGTGGCTAGTCCGGCGGTTGAAGAAAATGATGAGCCCAATGTGGAGTAAGTTCTTGACGCGTCTCTTTGAGGTTCATCTCTCTCTGGCATAGTGGTGTCGGCGTAGGGGAAGATGTGATCGCTTGTACTGATGTATGTCTTATCAATTACTGTCTGGCACGTATGAAACGAAACACACAATAGGGCAACTATTCAGGATTTGATGTCACTTCGCCGATTTAGGAAACAAGCCGAAGGACTCTCGCTCGAGAAACTAAACCGGGGTGAAATCAGACGGAGAAAGAAGAAGACGACGGGCACAGCTGAAGAAGGAGAAGAGGAAGGAGAAGACGATGGGGAGGAGGAAATCCAAGTCGGACTTAGACCTGGAAAGGGGAGTGGTGGAAAGGAGATGTACGTGTTCTTCTCAGCTTTGTTTGTGTGGTTTCAAGAAGAGAGTCTGACTATACTTGGCTCTCCCGTACTGTACATCTTGGGGGATTGTAGTGATCCGTCAGACGAATCGGCAAAGATGAAACGACTCATTAGTGCTTCTAACTTTACCCAACAAACGAACGCATTAGACGTCGATAAGCACATGTGCGTCCTTTCTCGTCTCTTTATTTCTTCTCCTCTTCATTTCTCAACATTGTTGACGCCTCTTCGATTCTCTCTTCTCATTCCGGGCTCATGGAAAATTTAGGATGGCATATATCGAGACAGAACTTCAAAAACGACGTGGAATTGACACAGAGAACACATCCGACGCAGCTGCTTCCTCATCTGTCAAACCTTTCGATCCTCACGAGGCCTTATACGAGATTGCAGAACAGTACAGAATTGAAAAGAAGAAGGATGGAAAGAATGGAGGAGAGGATGATGAAGAAGGTGGAAACGTTATGAACTCGATGGCTATGCTTACAGCTAGTGTGTCCTCTCTTCGTTTTCTTCCGTCTACCTACAATATATTCAGTGCTGACTTGATGTGCTGATTCGTAACGAACAAAACAGTTCCGGAGGTTGATCTTGGGATGGAGTAGGCCCTTTTCTTTCTTCTTGATCGACAGTTCCATTGAATCGATAGTTGTTAACCTCTTCGCTCTCGTTTGAACAGTAATCGACTGAAGAACATCGAAGACACTGAGAAAGCTAAACGCGCTATGTTGGAAGCAAGGAAGAAAGCCGCTCCTCGTCCTAGTCAAGCTGATAACGATTTTGCCGCTGCTCGTTGTACGTCCTTCTCCATTCGTTGCACGTTCAGTCTTTGGGGGTCTTGTCTCTGTTTCTCAATTACTTGTCGATAGTGTGAAGAAAAAGAATTTGACGATGCGGTTTTTTTTAATAGTCTACCGACCGGTCAGCAACGTCCAATCAGACAAAGACGCATTGGAAGACGCTAGAAGAGAAGCGATGGGTCTTCCGGCTATCGATAGAAAAAACCGAAACAGCAAGAACTACAGAAATAAGTCGCAAGTTAGTAATGATGAGATCACGATGGAACGATTCAAGAAGAGAATCAAAAAATACTAGGTCTTTCCTTTCCTTTGCCTTGATCCTTCTTGCTCTGTGTATTATTTGGGTTGGGTTGGACGATATCATGTCTAGTATTACTTTCTCTTCAACGGTTCTACATCATCGAGAACCGATCGTCCTGACACTGCTTCTCGATAAGTAAAAAAGATATAACAAAAAGAACATGGATCTCTCGAAAACCAATAGAAAGAGAGTGAAATCTACAGAAAACAACATTCGAACTATCACTTTCCAGCCCGTTTCTTGTCCCGAGCCTTCTCTCTTTCCATCTGTTTTTCCTCGGATCGCTCGACTTGGATTGCTCCGTGGGCAGAACGCATACGTTGTTCGTCTGTTCACATCCGAGAGGAAGATTGAAACGTAATGAGCTTGGATTACATGATAGAAAGAAACAAAACGAAGAGGAAGAGGTGAACTGACAAGCTTTGTCCTTTTCGTCCTTGACTCTGTTCCTCTCTGCCGACAAGAACTTTGCGTCCTTCCTGAGTTCTCGGATCGCGCCCTTCTTCTCTTGCTTGTACTGACTGCGAAGTTTGCTTGCCGCATTCCTCTCTGCATCCGGATCGTATCGCTTGCCGGGGGTATAGAACGAACCCTCGAATTTGGGAATGTACGACGGAATAGGGATTGGCTTATGGTTCTGTAATCGAAGAGGTCGTCGAGCTTGAAGGGAGAATTTGAGAGTGTTGGAAAGAGTGGAGAGCGTCGTCTTGTGCAGAGCCTTTGAGAATGCATAGACAAGAGAGTATGAGCTTTGAAGCTAGAAGGCGAACAGAGAGAAATATAAAAACAGAGAAAGACACAAACCTGAAGACCAGCAGGAAGCTTTTTGACCTTCAAACCTTTCAAAACATCTTCCACCGGTCTGAACATCTCTACGTACGCGTCCGACCCAGCCCACAATTCTCTACTCTTACTGATCAACCTAAGCGCAACACCCATCAGGTCCACTTTGACCTGCTCCTCGATGACTTTAGAACCGTTCTCTAATGAGAGTAGATCCGTTATACTCGGTGTTGGCGCAGGGTCTACAGGCAGTTCGTTTTCAGTAGATTTGACAGATCGAATCTTAAGTGGTTTGTATCGATCGTCAAAGACGTCGGGGAAAGGGAACGTTCCAGGCAGGGGAGTAGATGGGTTGAAAGTAGAAGGAGAGAGGATGAGGAGAGCGAAGGATAGGAAGTTGAGAACCTCGGGCATGAATCGTTTGGAAAGTGCTTCATACTACAAGTGATCATACATGTCAAATTTAAGTTTTCAGTCGGTTCGGTATTTCGAGTGATAAGCGCGAAAGATAGACAAGGATGTATGATAAAGTGGATGGACGAACCTGCAAGAATAAGCTGCACAAGAACAGACCCTTAGAAAGATCCAAGATTCCTCGAACTTTACTCTGACTGAGCCACCTTCCAATCAACAGCACCGCCGGGGCTGAGACCGGATGACTGAAATCACTTGTACTCCAAGTGATACCGATGATTCGAAGTAATCCAAGCTCAGGCGAGCTGGGCCAGGTCTGTGATTCGAGTGCCAACGGGCCTCGAGAGAGCGCAAGGGAGAGATTTCGGTTGATGAGGCTGAGCTTGGAAATTGTGTGTTGAGCGGAGATGAGCGGGTATGCGGTCGTTAGGGAAGATAGATGAGGAAGGAGGAGTGATAGAAGGGCGAAATTCGGAGTTGGAGAGGAGAGAACGTATAGGGCATGGTCGAGAAGGATGGTAGAGAAGATCTATGAAGAGAAGTCCGATTGATATCAACATCAAATTTTGAGCTAGTCTTAGAAATATAACACAAACAAACGAACCTGCATCCTCTCTTTGTTTCCCTCTCCAAGTTTCGGATGCCAGACCGCTCGGATACGCTTAATGACCAATTCGACATCCTCATCTCGGACAACATCATGTTCTTCAAGCATGTCGAGCAGGTCCTCATGGGTGGTAGGGCAAGGGAAAGTGAATGGAAGTTCCTTGGCTTTGCCAGCCGTGGACTTCTTCTTTGACGACTTTCTAGTAGCTTTCTGGGCTGAAACGGCAGGAGTAGGCTCTTCGAGTTCGTCGGCGTCATCTTCGTCGTCTGGCAGAGCCTCGTTCGTCTGCGATCCCTCCAGATCAGAGAACCCGTCGTCCTCTTCATCATCTTCGCTTTCGTCATCCTCATCAGACCCCTCCTCGTCTTCATCATCCGATCCTTCCTCGTCATCATCCTCGCCCTCGCTCTCGCTGCCACTGAGCATGACCATTGGGCCCCCGCTCTTTTCCAAACCACCTCCCAAGCCAAACTCCCCGTCCTCCACTCCTTCCATTCCATCCTCTCCGGCGAAATCATCATCCAAATCATCCGCACCTCGGTTCCTCTTTTCTCGCTCCCGCTTGGCCTTCATAGACTTTGCCGCACCTTCGTCCTCAGAATCCGATGCCAATCCTTGCTGTCTTCGCAATCGCTTTCGTTCGGCTTCCTCTAGACGCTCTTTCTCCTCCAGGAGGAGCTCGTCCTCTGTCTTTGTTCGGTCGGTAGGCTTGGCTCGTCGGTCGAAAGCAAGAGATCGAACGAAGGTATCATAGTCCAAAGACTCGGCTGAAGGTTCGGCTTTCGCATCACCTTCTATAGTCGCGTCGGTAGTAGTAGTGGTGGAAGTGGGTACTGGACCTCCAGCTCGGACACCAAGAGGGATCTGATTAGCCTTTGTACCAGGGAAAGCATCCTCCTCGGGATCTTCATCTGGAAGAGTAGCCATGCCCATAAGCATATCTCGGATATCAGCGAACTCGTTATCGATCTCGAGTCGAGTTGCCTCGTCTTTTTCTTTCTCCATCTGTCGAGCATACTGAGATGTGGAAGGGACAAAAGGGTTAGATATCTGTCTACATTGTTGAAAGAGGCAAGGTTTGAGAGCGAACTTTGTGGTCTTTCGATTTCGCAATGACTTCAGCCATAATCTCGGCTTTAGACCTCTTGCGCTCAGGCTACGGTGAAGAAAGGTTGTAAGGATACCGATTAGCTTTGCAAAATACATGGAAAGTGAAAGGTAGCTTGAACCCTAACCTTATCATCTTCAGAATCGTTGTCTTCCTCTTCGAAACCACCGAAATGGCTCTTTTGAACGGTTCGTCGGTCGATTTGGCCTGATTGAAGAGACGGGCAATACAATCAGTTGAGGAATCATATCGCTTGATACTTATTCGAAACAATAAGAAGAACATTTACTAACCTCGATCCTCATCATCCTCTCCAGCTCCAAACCCACCGAGCTCGAAGTCATCTTCTAAGCTTCGGCCGCCATGCGTTAGTCCCCACTCCTCTCCACCTGCTCCAGCTCCTCCACCCCAGCCGACCTCGTCTTCTCCAAATCCTTCCATGCCGGCTTCATCATCTCCGAGGTTGAATAACTCTTTGCCCTTCCCTCGGCCAGACGCGCCGCCGAGAGCCGATCGCTGCGCCTGTTTCTCTCTAGTGAAACGTTCGAGCATCTTTTCTTCTGGCGTAAGTGTCGGGTTGGATTCTCCGAATCGACGATCTTGGAAAGTTGTTGTGTGGTTCCTGTTCTGAAGAGCGGGAAGAAGCGTTCGTTGACGCTATAGATTATGCAAATCGCGAGTTGATTGGTTTGTGCAAAGAGCGGAAGGTTTAGACAAAGTGTGGGAGAATGAGAATCAAGACATAGAACGTTCGAAAAGTAATCAAGAGATAAAAAAAATGCAGACGTACCTCTTCGAGTCCAGTCTGTTTGCTGAGACCTGGTCGTCCTGAGGATCCCTTGAGCTTTCGACCTCCGATATCATGTTTGAGCTGTGTGGAGACCAGGCGTCCGTTAGTTATGTGCATAGCTCTTGCGTGATATCTGATAGATCAGATGATCTGAAGAACCTATAAACAGATGAATACGAACCCTCATCGTCCTCTCTTCGAAAGGGTTCATCTCCTTTCGAATCTTCTCGAGCTTCTTCTCATCGTCCGGTCCTCTCTTTCTTTTGGTTCCTGCATTGTTAGACTTTGCTTTGATCTGCTGCTGTTTCTTTCGATCCAGACCTGCAGATGTCAAAGCCGACTTGAGCTGTGTAAGCTGGGATCCCTTGGCCATTCTTCAGGATGTAAGCGCTAGCTGTTGTTTCCTTCCTGATAGCTGTACAGACGAAGGAAAAGGTCAGAGATAGAGGAGAGCGGAAGGTCGACGGTCGTCAAATGTTGAGTTCCCAAAGTGTTCAAAGAATTTTGGAATTGCCCATGTTACCATGGTTACGATGTCAGTCACGTGCCCTTGTAGCCATCATCCCTCCAACGTCATTCTCACACACGCCCATACTCGATTACCTCTGACGACGATCAGCCTTCAACCATCGAGAGAATGTCCAAGAGACTGAACAAACGACAGCAAAGGTTGCAACAGCTAGAGGAGCCTGTTCCCGAGGTGACATCCGTTGGACCATCGGAAGACAACCAGGAGGAACCAATTGGGCATGGGGACGATCAGGAGGAAAAGAGTCAGCCTGTGAACGCATTTGCTGCAGTGAGTAGTTTGATTCCTTTTCTCTTGCTCTTCTCATATCTGTTTTGTACCAGATTGAAATTCTCACAGCTCCGATACTTCTATCAAAAAGCTCAACATCGGGGACGATGATGCTCCGGAAGACGAGGAAGAAGACAACGAGGTGGAAGAGGTGATCAAGAAAAAGGTGTGATCTCTCTTTTCATTCCCGCTCGACCAGGCTTTTCTGATCGCTTCTGCACCCTCGATGTCTTGAATAAAAAATCAGAAAACCAATAAGAAGAAAAAGAAAAAGAAGAACGCCTCTTCTATGGCTCAAGGAGATGAGGCTGAAGAGATCACTACTTCTGGCCTCGCTTCTACTGCTCCCATGAGCCATTCCAAGAAGAGCACCAAGCCGTCTCAGACCGACTACTCTGGCATGGATGAGGTTGATCGAGCTTTGGCCGAGATCAAAGCTCAATATGGTGAACCTTCAACCACCGGACCTTCCGACCCATCCTCTTCTTCACAGACCAATCAGACCACAGCTTCATCTCTTGCTCTTCGAACTCTCTTGACAATCGACCCCAAAAATCTCGATCCCGATCTGGAGCTTCGAAAATTCTTCGGGTCCAAAGTCATTGCCGCGCCCTCCGGCTCAACGCCTACTCGAGGCGGGCCTGGGGGTGGCGCCCGTCGGAATCTTATCAAGACACACCTCTCTAAACCTAGGCCGAACTGGCCTCCGCCGACGTCCTTGTTGGGCTTGGGGATGAGAGAGTTGACGGACGATGAGGTTCAAGAAAAGAGAGCAAGACTTGGCTTGAGCCCGAAGGGTGGAAAAGGAGAAAAGTGGTTCACCTTTGAGCACGGAGGCATGTGGAAGGAGGCTCAGCGACAGTTCTTGGGCGCAATCGGAAGTCATGACCCGAATCAGCTGTTCGCGCTTCTGCAAGTCTATCCGTACCATACCGATACCATTCTACAGAGTGAGTGATATGTTTCCTTGGCTGTGCTTCTTGCTACTCATAAGACATAATCTTAACATCTTTAAAAACTGCGCTGTGTCTATATTTCAGTGGGAGAAGTATACCGACAACAAGCAGGTAAATTCCTTCCATTGATCTTCACAACATGTCATACATGCACTTATCCCTCACGCGTTCGCGCTTCCTCACTCAATCTAGATCTTGGTCAAGCTTCCGAATTCATCGACCGTGCCTTGTTTGCATTTGAGAGAGCTTTCATGCCCGGCTTTGGTGTTGCTCACGGGAACGTTCGATTAGACTTTGATAGAGTTGAGAATCGAGGATTCTATCTTGGTGTTGTAAGAAACTTACAGTCAGTATCGTGTTGCCTGTTTAAACTTTTTCTTATTGAATCCTTGGCATTTGATGTAGGGGACTCACACGAGCAATCTGTATTGGTTTCTAATAGGTTCTTGGGACGAAGAGGATGCTGGAACACATCCTTCAACTTTGCAAAATTCCTCCTCAGTTTAGACCCTCATACAGACGTATGTCTTGCCCTAGTCTCATTTTCACTCATTTTCATTTTAATTACCCCTCTTTTCCTAATCTATATTGACCGCTTCGCCTCCTCATGATATTCGATATGCAGCCCCAAGGAGCTCTCCTGCACCTCGACTTCCTAGCACTCAAGTCGAATAACCAGACTTGGCTTCTGGAGATCTTGGCTGCTTGGAGCGAGGCTTTGGATGACCTGGAAGGCGGCCAAACTAAAAGACGAAGGGTAGAGCTAGATATGCTGCCTGGTATGGCTTGGGCAAAAGCACTCGGCTTGAGAATGGAGGAGACCAAGAAAGGAAGCAAGGTCCGTGTCTATGTTCCTTCAATATTTCAGCTTGATCGTCCTTGTCACTAATGTTCCAACTTCTCATCTCCATCGAATATGTTTGAGATATATAGATAGAGAAAGGAAAGGCCGATGTGGCTTTGAGAGAAGCCGTTTTGACCTTCCCAGAGGTCTTGCCCTTGCTTGCAGACAAAGGTCAGAATTTTGGCGTGTTTTTTCTATCTCTATCAGGCATCTCAACTAACGATACCTGTCGTCTGCTCTCGAAATCTATAGTGGGATTCAACGTTCCTTCTGAGATCCGGTCTCACCCTTCAGTAGAGATCCGACTAGGTTACGAGTAAGGATCTTATCGCTCCTTTCCTAGTTTCTCTTGTCTATATCGATCATCAATCTAATCTCTTTACGACGTGATTTCTTTGAACCAGACCTGGACCTCTCACTCCGCTTCACCTTTTGTCACAAATTTACGTCTCCCGATCTCACTCTCTTTTCAAGGAAGCGTCCCACCTCTCCTGGATCCAAGCTCAACTCCCTCAAATTTACCCCGACCTGCTTTCTTCCTCCCCATCTTCACCCTCCCCATCCAGAGCTAGAGTCCTTTCGTATTGGAAGTCAGGATCCGGCGAAAGTCTGACCAGGCACGTACTGGTCAGCGAGGATAATTCAAGTTGGCTCGGCTTCCTGGAAGCCGGCGTTAAGGAAGGAATGGGTATGAGCTTCGATCCGGCTCCTCCTCGGACAGCTATCACTGCTTACAACGTAAGATGCTCTTCTTTCGCTCCTTTTCTTGTGCTGCAGCCCTTCTCACAACGTCAGCATCCGCCTCCACTAACATGTCCTCCTCTGGGGTTGGTTCTCTCCACCTTGCTTCTCTTTTCGACTTATACTGTATAGAACGCATACTTTTCACAAATGACAACTCGCAGACGTCCTCATCAACGTCGAATGTCTAACGACGAAGGAGAAGATGAAGGAGAAGACGATGGTTTCATGCAGGCTATGATCAACTCGATCTTACAGTTCACCGCTGGAGCCGGAGGTGAAGGAGAGAACGCGGGAGGAGGGGCACATGGGATGGACGATCAAGGTGTTTTGGCTAACCTAGGTGGGAGGTTACGAAGGTTGTTGGGTCAGGCAGGCGATGGAGAAGGCGGAGGTGAGATGTCGGAAGAGGAAAGGGATTTGATGATGGCCCAGGTAAACTTCCCATCTTCTTTCTTTCCCTCTTGCCTGCTGTGTCTCTCTTTTAGCTGTGTTGCACTGACGATCTGGTTTGGTATGTTGGAAATTAAAGATCATGGCTCTCGCAGAAGAGAACCGGGCGGTACCAGGTGGTTTCCCGGGAGAGGGAAACATCGAAGACTAAACCTCGAATAGAGTTTTCCTTTCAAAAATCCCCCTCAGTCCTCCTGAACGCAGCAAATAGCGTCCATTATAGATTGAATTTGGTAGGTTTGTTGTGTCTTGTCATTTAGTCGATCGTGTAGGGTTGAGAAGAAAATCCAAAAGATATGCGTCTATCTTCTATTTGGAGATTCTCTGTTTCGAAAAATCGATACAATGACGAAGAAAGAATGAAACAGTCGATGAAAAGCGGGAGGGTACAAGAAAAGACACAGTGGGAATGAAGAAGATTCAAGGATCACAGTCATGAGATTGAGCTGGGGCTACCGAGATCAGCGCTGAGATCCCGTGTGGATATGTCTGAGTTAAATCTTCGTCCTCTTCACGACGATTGGGATCAACTCGGCGGTCTCGATCGGGCATAACGGGTGGTTGATTACTACCGATCAGTAGCGAAGGAGGCTAAGATGGTTAGACCATGAGAGGAAGGACGAAAGATAGACCCAGAAAGGATAGAAAGGATACAAGATGACGTACCTTCAAAGGTTGCCCTCATGATATCACCGTGGGCCGTACAGGACACGACTTGTATTCCATAACACAAAAATTGAACAGAATGAGGAAAGAACATGAGTCCAGTTAGCAAGTCCATTTCGATTCCTTTCTTAACGTCGAGAGAAAACCACACATAAATGAAGAGAGTGACGAACAGGTATCGTCATATTCCCATACAGTTCCTAACCAACTCTTCGCTCGATCTCTCACATGTTCATCCTCTTCGCTCACTTTTGGATGCCACAGCATGTCTTCTTCCGGAATCGATTCAGGGAAGATTACTGTTGGATAGTCTCTCGAGACCTCGGATTTTGTTCGGCGCTATCAGGCAACGAAAGTGAGATCCGTCAGCATATATGCTATTGGTACGAAAACGAACCTCAAGATCTCACATGGTTGGCGGCTGTTGATCAATCGCAAGACAAAGATGTCAGAATATATGTATACTGGACCAGAATCCTCCCTCGTCGAAGATAAGACTTACTGTCAGCCCATGCTTTCTCTCTCAAATCCTTATTATTGCACCAGACAACGTCCAAGAAGAGTGTCAGCGTGACGGCAATGTACTCTCGAGAAGGAAATGAGAAAGCTTGAACCAACCTCGATCGCTCGGACACCGACGCCTGCTCCGTCCCGACCTTTACTCAACACTTTCTCCCAGACGTCTCCCCAAGTGATCTGACAAGTCTGGATTGTCCTCTGCAGCGGACTAACGAACCACCTGGTCGGTAACGGAATTCCATTCTTCGATGCGTTCAACCAGGCCTTGGAGAGCGCTCTTGCTTGGGATTCACCTAAGGGCGTCAACACAGGGTCTGGGCCCTAAAGGAAGAGATACAACAAGAAGATTGAAATTAAAATTAAGAAACGACCTTTCTAGAGGCATCGAGACGTTTGGCGCACCCAAGTGATCTCCCCATCAGTCGTCTCGAAAGACCATTTGTTCTCCCAAGTCCCGAGAGCTTGATATTTGGCAGCAGCGACGTTGTGAAACCCCTGTATTTCCGTTGAATGATCCCAGATTGATCAAGTCAGATTTCTGCTTGTCGTAACGTCTACGAAAAGCATCATCATGAGAATGATTGTATAAACGAAGCCAACCTGTCCGTGTCGGCCTAGCCAAATAACTTTATAGGATGCCCCATCCTCAGCTTTCTCGTCGAGTTCTATGTGCCGTTTGGAGCGATCAATATATAGATGTTAGTTTTCTATATTTTCTCCGCCGTTGCCGTCATAGGTGCAAGACCAAGGAGAACAGCTGGGGATTGGGACTCGAGACGAGATGGACGGACCGGCGATCTTGTTCTTGAATAGCTGCCAATGCTGAGGACTCTCGTCCAAGAGACCAAAAGACTGCTCGAGCTGGACACCGAAGAAAGGACACAGACAGCGTTCTCAGTTTCACAGCTTGATCGTATCCATAAGTTGATTTTTCGAAAGAGATAGATCGATGAGAAGAACGAACGGCGGCTTCGCCAGAGATCAGAGGGGCTAGAATATCTTGATGGAAGAACCCAGGGATGTGCTGTTGGTCCACCAAGGCGTTCAAACAAACGAGACAGTCAGCGTATCTAATTCGAGGAGCGCTCTCGTCTGTTCTTTCGGCCTTGCTGGAACTTGCCTCGTATTTGTACATGGTGATAGAGGTTTTTGCGGCTTAAGAGATGGTTGTTTATCGGAGAGACGGTAAGGAAACAAAAAAGAGAACGAGTCATCTCCATCGCTTGCGGTGATCGGCATCTCTTCTTGCCTGGGCTCTCTCCACCATGGAAGCATCATTGGCACGTCTGTTCTTGTCTCGTATTAACTCAGACCACATCCAGTGATACCCACAGGCTACGAATCATCCAGAGAGCGACGAGTCGGAGAAGAAAAGACATGCACATAACATTTCTAGCAGGATCGTGAACGATAGACACAAGAGAAAAGTACAACAAGAAACGCTCATCCACTCGATCAGACCGCAGGACGAAGAGCTCTCAATCTGATTGAACCAAGGGAGAACCAGTCAGACCCGGTCAGCATCGCACAACCGAAGGGCATCACACGATCGACACATATACACGCAAATGAAGGGAACGAACCGATCGGCCAATGCATCATCTTCCTCTCCAACGACCTCCTTGGTCGCCGGCACCGGTTCCAAGTTCTTCTCCACACCACTTGTGCTCTTCCCCATAAGCTCGTGCTGGACCTCGAGTCCGGCTTCGTCTGCCACTTTTTGCATTAACAAGTCCACCTGATCCTGCGGCGTCGTGGTCGCGCTTGTGGATGACATGGTAGATTCCATGTAGGATGTTTGGACATCCAAGTCGGTAAACTGCGATTCAAACTTGTCCATGACGCTTGATATCTGTGAGAGATAGACAGCAGATGAACGGATGCAAGCATGCAGACAAGTCGGGTGTGAGCTATGTCCAAAAACAAAGATAGAGCATGGCGCGCATACCTTTTCGAGATTCATCTGTTCCATCGCTTTGTCCATCCCTTTGACGACACTAGCCATGCTTCCTGTGACCTATTCCGTCCGGGAGGCGACAGAGCTACATAAGCATAGATATCAAGAAGACAGAGAGAGAACAACCCGGTAGGCACTCACTTGTCTCATCGTCACTGCAGTCTCCACCCTGCTGGCGACCGCGTCGATCCTACTTCCCAGACGAAGCAGATTCAAGGACTCGTTCTTTTTACGGATCGCATTGGCAGCATATATACGTGCTCCGTCAGTGTTTCCTTGTTGCAAAGCCTATGAAACGTACACCGGATTAGCCTGTGTAAATCTCGACAGTAAGCTCGGTAGACCACACGCGCCTTCTTGAGATTCGCCTTTTCCTTACTCTCGTCCTTCTGTGCCTTCTTGGACTGTCTCTGAAGTGATTTAGCAGTGAACTTGATTGATGGCGATGGAGGAAAAGAAGCCAAGAAGAACAGAACATCAGACTCGAGGGATTCTGTTGCATCCAAAAGATAGAGTCTTTGCGAGATGAATATACTTTCAGCTGAAACAAGCTTTCTTTTAGAGGTGCAAACAGTCCAACCGGTCAACAACACACACACAGACAAAGATTTGACGAAAAGGAATCCTTCTGACTTACTCTCTAATGCGCTCATGTGTACTGATCTATGGGGAAAAGGTGATGATGACGATGACGGCGATGATGGTGGTGATGGTGGAGGAAAACAGAGAAAGCCAAAATGGAATTTCCTTTCTCTTTTCGTTTCACCTCCAACCATCACCCTCGATCAGACACAGACTTTAGAGTCAACCCTCTTCGAAATGTCTTCCAATAAGAGACCAGGAGAGCCTCTGGAGAATGGATCTCCTAGCAAGCTTGTTAAACCGTGAGTGTGTCTTTGGTTGGGTGGTTTGCCGTTAGATTCGACCGTGATTGATCACCATGTTGCTTCAGATGAATTGACCCTTCCCCGTTTGGTTTCCTTTCTCCTTCTGTTCATAGGGATCTTGGGGTAAGTCTCTTCCTCAGCTTTTGGCTACTTCTTTGGACTGGCTCTAGCTACTGACCAAGTCATGGTTTCTGCTTTCTAATTCACGTGTTCACCAGAGACCCATCAGCACGGCCGAGCTCTTAGCCGCCAAACGAGCAGAGATTGCAGCCAAACTAGCTGCTTACAAGCAAGGAGCTCTTGCCACGTCTTCAGCCCCTTCAACAGTTGGATCCCGTGCACCTGCTTCGTCTGTCGCTTCTCCTTCAGGGATTTTGAACGGTAATGGCGCTCCTTCCTCAATTTCTCCTGCTGGAGTCGCCAGACCTAGCTCCCTCCCGGCTGGATTGGCCCCAGACCTGGCAGCAAGGATTGAAGCGGCGAAAGCCAAAGTGCTGGCTGCCACGGCTGCTCGAGGGATTGCCACTGGTCCTCCTGCCACAGTAAGTATCTCTAAGAGGGATCTCTTTTTCTTTCTCTCTCTCTTTTTTGTATGTCACATAAGAGTTGGTTGGGTTGACGAGCTCGTCCTTTCATGTTCTCTCCGCTTAGGCTCACACCAGCCCGGCTCCTGAAGCTTCCTCGTCTTCATCCCGGCCTGCATCCGGACTCAACATGGCCATTCATCCGTCTCTCCTAGAGTCATCCACACCCTCTTTCCTGTCCACTTCCACTTCCACCCTTTCCTACAGAGATAGACATAAGGCACTTGCCCCCAAGTTTGCCACTCTCAAAGCAAATGCTCGGAACAGTACCCCTGCCCCGCCGACGGGTGCAAACTCACCTGTTCCTGTCGAGAGAGTCAACCCATACCTAACGATCGCTGCTGAGACGGCGACAGCCGCCAAAGAGGCAGCCGCAGAGTCGGGCGAGTACGTTCCTACCCCGAGAGAGAGACGAAGCAGAAAGTTTAATTTCGTACAGCAAGGAAAATACGTCGCTTTAGCCGACCAAATGCGGGCGGATGCCAACATGGAGGCGCTCAAGAAGCGAATTGCTGATGCTGCAAAGAAAGCAGGATTGGACAGCGAGTTTGACGCCTCGGAACGAACTTTGCGCGTAAGTCGTTTGGTTTCTCTCCTTCCTTGTTGAACGCGTGTGGAAACGGGACTGACAGTTACTCGTGATGTTTGTTTGGTCGAACGATCAGAGGGAGCCTCCACCGGAAGTCGAATGGTGGGATGAGCCGTTGCTGACCAACAAGACTTACGATGATGTGGAAGCCTCAAAGACAAAGATCGACGCGGAGGACTCTCCTATCACGCCTTTCGTCCAGCATCCTATCCAAATTCAGGCCCCGTGGGACAAGAAGAAAGTTGAGCCCAGGCCGTTGATGTTGACAAAGAAGGTTCGGGTCGTGTTCTTATCATGTTTCCACCGACGACGACTGGAGAGAAACTGACTCGAGATTGACTGACTGTTTTCTACAACACAGGAAGCGAAAAAGATGAGGAAGCAGAGACGAATGGCCGACTTGAAGGACAGGCAGGATCGAGTCCGAATGGGTTTGATTCCTCCTGATAAGCCCAAGGGTACGTATGAATCATTGCATATATTCTACGAGCGTCTTTCGTTCGAGTATGTAGCTGATGATGTGATTTATCTGTCTGTTTTCTTTTTTCTTTTTTGCAACCCTCTCTAGTGTCCATTGGAAACTTGATGAAGGTATTGGCGTCGGATGCGATTCAGGATCCTACCAAGGTCGAGGCCAAAGTTAGACGAGAAGTCAAAGCGAGACGAGTGAAGCACGAAAAGACGAATGAGGCTAGAAAGCTGACGCATGAACAACGGAAGGAAAAGGAAGAGACCCAAAAGCTTAAAGAGGAGGACAAGGGGTTGTACGGTGCTGTCTTCAAGTATGTCATTCTCACTCGGTTTTCTCTTTCGAAGAGAAGTCCCTCTTTTCTCTTCACTGATCATCACGCCTTTCACCTTTGTCTCCTTCAGAATCAAATACCTTTCTAACCCAGGTCACAAGTTTAAAGTCAGAGAGAACGCGACACAAAACAACTTGACAGGATGTTGCATTTTCAACCCCAAGTTCTGTCTCGTCCTTGTCGAAGGATCGGCCAAAGCGATCAAATTCTATAAACGGGTCATGCTTGTCCGAATCGATTGGACCGAAGAAGCTCGGAACGTCGATGGAGATGAAGACCCATCCGGGGAACCTTCCACTCGGGAAGGAGGAGGGGAGGAAGAAGAGCAGAACATGGAGGACAACAGGTGTGATCTCGTCTGGGAAGGTCCTATCAGAGAGAGAAACTTCAAGTTCTTCAAACCGAAGAGTACAGAGAGTGAGAGGATGGCTAGAGAGTTTTTGGGTGAAAAGAATCAAGGATACTGGGATGTACGTCACCTTGTTCTTTCTCTGCTTCTTTCTACTTTTGAATTTGCTTTGATGTGATCGAAACTGACCTCTCTTCTTTAAATCAACTACGAATAGGTCGCATCCAAATTTGTTCCGGACGACTTCTAGATTTGAAACCAAACCCCAGCTAGGGAGAAAGACCTCTATCTGGGACCCGAAGCTCTCTCTGTTTCATTTCAACTCGACCAACAGAAGGAAGGGGTTGATGGGCAGGATTCTTGACTGGGGCTTATATTGTGTTGATAATATGCTCGTGTTTATCTCTATCTTTGTTTCCCTCGCTGAACGATTGACTTTCTGCTCTCGTTTGTTCGTTTGTTCACCCGTTTACCCGTTTGGCCCTCTTCTCTCGATCGGTTTTTGAAACAATTAAAGGGATAAAACAAAGACAAAGAAAGAAAAGAATGAGAACGAGAAGCAGTCTGAGAAGGATTTTTTTTCTTAAAATAAAAGCAGAAGAAAGAGGTATGAAAATTTGATAAAGATTTGAACTTGAAACTTCGAACTTTGAGAGATTTTTTTGGTAGAGTAGACTTTGGAGATTTGATTCACGACATGAAGAGATTTGGGATTGAAGAAGATTGAGAAAAATAAGAGCCGGTTCGTTGGAAACAATGATGAGAATGAAAAAGAGAAGAGAAGAGAGGAAGAGAAGAAGAGAAACAGAAGGGATGAACGAATGAATGAAGAGAGAGAAAAGATCAGTTGAGGGGATGGATGAAGAAAGCCAGAAAGAAAGAAAAGAAAATTGAAGCCAAACATTGAATGAAATGAACAAGAGGGCAAAGACGTAAATGTAGAATATGAGAAAGCTCGGAAGCGTAAGCGTTTGCGTTTGGAAGGAAGAAGGAAAGAAACTCCAGAACCCCTGTACACGAGCAAAATGAAAGAAAAACCAAAAGAAGGAAAGAAAGGATAATATATCATGTTTTTGTCTTGTTTTCAAGTCGTACGAGTTATGGGGTTCTGATTCTTGTTTTGGGATGAGATATGGATAGGGGTCGTTTCTGTTTCTTGTTTCCTCACATCCTTTTTAAGAAAAGAAGGGATCGACCTCGGTCAGGCCAACACAAGGTCGAGAGAAAGAAAGAGAGAAAGAACAAGAGGATCCAGGACTGACGAAAAGCTACCCAATTCTTTCTTCATTCTTTTATTTCCCTTCGTTCTGGATATTCTTTGCAAAGATGCGATCATAATCAAAGTAAGAAAAGAAAAGGAGGCAGAAGAAACAAGGGCAAAGAAAAAAAAAGAAACGAAAAGGAGGCTTTCTATAAAGCAGCGTCCACGGCCTCCTCTTCCTCTCTATCCTTCTTTTCCTCAATCACGACGTCCTCCCTACTCTCCTCTGCTTGCCTGGCCTGCACGACCACGTCCTCTGATTTCTCTCCGTTCTCCACTCCCTCCTCAACGACAGAAACCGGCGCGCCTGGCAAGACCCACTGAGCCCAACCGTTGTTGGCCAACCGGACCTTAGTCTCGTCCTTGACGTCTCGGACTTCGACCAGCTGGGAGAGCAGCATGGTCTCTCGGACAAGAGACAGATCGGTCGTCAAGTTCTTTACTCTGTTGAATGAGGCTACCATTGAGAGGGAAACGTATCCGAGAGTGTCCATCTGGAGGAGAAGAAACCATATTGCATTAGCGATGAAACACTCTGATACAAAACAAGGGAGATGACACAAACCTGTTGTCTGAGGAAGAAGTCCATGGCCAAGTTTTGGATACCGAAGTAGTACTCCAATTGACCGAGGAGGTAGAACCTGAGGGGATCCAACTGGAAACCCGGGATGGTCACCGGGATGGGCATCGGTGGAGGGGTGTAGTAAGCCTCGACGCCGGCCTGGTGTTTACCGATCTGACCGGTGGGCATCGATCCGTTCGGAGGGACAGGAGCCGAAGGGAACGGTCCACCAGCTCGGCCGGCAACGTGGGGGTGAGGGTTGTAGAAGAATTCCTGGTTGGGTTGGAAAGAGTCCGTTGTCGCATTCAACGCAACTTGTTGATGATGACCGACCTTTGGCTGACCGTTCCGGGCGGCGCCTTTGGAAGCCTGAGAAGACTTCCCCCCTTTTGCGGCGTTCCCGTTGACCTTTCTCTTTTCATCCGTTGCAGACTTCATCAGACTCTTCTCGACCTCCTTGGAAATCTGAATGTCGCCCTCTGCTGGGTTCAATCCCAAGCTCTGCATATCTGTCGATGCAGCCTCGATATCGTACGTCACACCTTGGTCATCGATCGAGATCTCAGCAGCCGAGGTGGAATCCTCGGTCTTTTTGGTCTTCTTTCCGGCGTTGGCAGAAGACGGGTTCTTCTTCTTTCTTCCTGCCGCACCAGGGTGGGTGTTGGAAGAGTTCGGTCCGGCAGACCGAGGCTTACCGGACTTTTTTCGCTCGGTTGAGAGATCGGTAGTGAACTGAAGCTCATGTTGGGGCACGGGCTTCCACTTTGTCTTTTCTGTATTCCGTTTGTACATTCGTTCGATCGTTAATACGAAGATGAAATCAAAATATCAGTGAAGGATGAGATCTAGCAACCCGAGGGCGGATTTGAACGTACCCTTCTTTCCCTTCTTGGCCTCCCCACCTTCCTGCTCGTTCGTCTGAACTTTTTGTTTCGATCTGTGCTTCTTTGCTGGTGCCGGGGCTAAACTTGGGAAGCTGGACTCTGTGGTGGATGATGGGATGGTGTTGATGGTAGTGGTGTTGTTGTTGAGAGCAGACTCGTTCTCCAAAGTCGGGCTGCCAGTGACGTGCTCGCCAGAGGTCTCAGCTGAGTTTGAAGCCGAAGCAGACGTGTTCTCAGAAATCGTCGTCGTCGGCTTGACCTTCCACGGGTTCACCTTAGGGGCTCCAGGAAGGACCTTTTTCTTTGGCGCCGGAGGAGCGGCAGTGACCGAGGCGTCTCCGGCCTCCTTGTTCTCACCCTCACCCTCGATGGTGGTACCAGAAGCAACAGTCTTGGTCTCTCCGGCGGCCTCACCAGTCTTGGTTGACTTTCTTGAACCGGGCTGACCACCTTTCTTTCCTGATCGCTCACCTCCTTCCCTTCTACCTGCATTCTTCTGACCGGCGGTGGACGATCTGCGATCCTCCTTATTTCCTCCACCTCCGTTCCTTCCTGATCGAGACGGCTTCTGACCTTTCTCAGATGATCGAGGGTGAGACTCTCCATGCTCGGGCGTTGGCTGGAGTGTGACAGATTCAGAGAGGGAAGGAGTGCTGATGGTAGGGACGTCAACGGACGAAGGAGGTCTGTTCAAAGCCGCTCGATCGGCCCATGACATCGGAGCAGGAGCAGCCGGAGCGGCTGTAGGAGAAGAAGGAGCGGTGGTGGGCGCGGTGGTGGTGGTGGCAGTGGTAGTAGTGGTAGAAGTAGCAGCGGGCGCCGGAGCAGCCGTGGAAGCTGCAGAGGTGTCGGACATTTCTTTTTTTTTGTTTCTTGTTTGTTTCTCTCAAGAGGTGATCTCTTCTGTTTACTTTTAGCGTAAAGATGGCTGTTGGTAAAAAGGGAAGATAGATGGGTCGATCGCCTTCCTAGCGATTCGGAGGTATGGTCGGAAGAGGATACCGAAGAGAAGTGACCCAGAGAAAAGGGATTTATACGTTTGGATTTCTAGAAAAAGACTGTTGATACCCCGAAATAACACAGACAATGTCAGAAAGGATAAGACGCAGGGAACATACAGGAAAGAAGAAGACAAAGAGAGAATGATAGAAGTAGAAAAGACAAAAAAGAGAGAAAGAAAAAAGATTATGGGTTCAATCTAGTATGCAACGTCAGCCCACAGAAAGGGAGAAAATGAATCCCAAGGAAACCGGCAGAGTAGCTCCCTATTGAATGAACGAATGCGAAAAGGAGATCTCTTCTAGCTCGTCTAGGTAGCCAGACGATGTCCAGTTGAGTCGGGCGTTCCAGCAAGGAGCTAGCATACTCGCTCCCTCATCCTTCGTTCCCTGCTCTCTCTCGCTCTCTCTCTGTCTTCTTTTTTTTTCTCCTCTTCCTCGTTGGCCGGAAAGTGATAGGCGACCGGCCGGCCGATGGAATTGACTGATGCCTCTAAGGAAGGAAGCCAGAAGAGCAGACATACGGATAGCTAACCAGGCGGTACTCACTCTACGATGGGATCCAGCTGTAATCGGCAAGGACCAGGAAGGAAAAGTCTATGGTAGCTGGGTAGAAAGAGCAAAGGCAAAGAGCAAAAGAGCAAAAAAGAAAAAAAGAAAAAAAATTGGAAAAAAATCAGGAATTACGCTGGTTATGGGTCGAGCAGCCTGGTGGTTACACTCGCCCTCAAGACCCTACCTCGTCTTTGCGCTCATCTAAACGATCCCAATTCGCTCCAGAGATGCACATCAAGTTGATTCAGTAGATTTAGTTCCCCCTCTTCTTTCCTCTTTTGAGCTTTTCATCGTCCCAGGGAAGGATAGATGGTGGTAGAGCACGATCTGGGACCAGAAGCACGGACTGCTTACCTAATCAATAACCCTAGCCCGGTTACGTTCGGAGAGATGGCCAGTGCGCCGGACCCTCTTTCTATCTTTACTTCCTTCTTGTCACCATAAATCGCTCCTCACCTTCACCTTCACCCTCGCCTTCACTCACCATACAGCCATGGCGTCGACTCTACCGGCAAACGGAGACCTGGTCGATCTGAGCGCAGATAGATATGATCTCACGACGTACATCGGTCGGCTCAAGCACTTTTACACGGTGACCTCACCACTCACTTTGCTCGCACCGGTCTCCAAGCTCGAACAGTCCTCGGCAGCAGTTAAAAAAGCTCAGGAGAGGATTGACGAGGCTAAAGGACGACCCGTCTGGGTAGGCAGAGCCGAAAGAGATCAGTTCTGGAAGGACAAACAGCGTGTGTAGTCGGTTCTTCTCTTTGAGCTCTCGCTCATCCTCTTTCTCGGGCGTCTGGTGACACTATGACTCACATCACGTTCATCTCGCGTAAAAAGTGGTCGATTCCTCGATTCATCCCGATACCGGTAAGGCCGTGCCGCTGTTGTTCAGAATGTCCGCCTTTGTGCCGACAAACTTGGTGAGTCCTTCCTTAGGTCTCTTTTTTTCGTTCGGTCAGATCAATATTGATGTCCAAACGTCTTCTTTTCCGTCTCAGGTCATCTGCGCGGGTATGCTGACGCCCAATCCATCGGTAAGTAGGCTCCTTTTGATAGACCAACGATCGACATGCTAAATCTTGGTTGAACCCACGCGTCCGATCCAGCTCCGGACATTGATCTTCTGGCAGTGGGCCAACCAGTCGCTCAACGTGGCCGTCAACTAGTGGGTTTCTTTTTCGTCGTTCCATTCAACCTCACTGCTCACTCCAGTCGCCTAACCCTCTTATCTATCTTCCTTTGGTAACACTACCAAAGCAACAACGCCAACAAATCGATCTCACTCTCCACCCAAGAGCTTCTTACCGCATACACCTCGGCCACTCTTACCTCGGTGCTCATCGCAGTCTCACTCTCTAGGATGGTCCCGAAGATCCCCAACTCGGTGATCAGTCAGTCCGGGAAAGAATTATTGGGAAAAATGGTTCCCTTCGCGAGTGTAGCCTCGGCCGGAGTCGTCAAGTTTGTCTTTCTTCCTTTCAGTCTATTCTAAACCCAGTCATCCTCTCGCGGCCAGGTGCTTATCTTTTCTCTTCCCTCTAGTATCTCATGCATCCGGTGGAAAGAGATCAGAGACGGAATCACCGTGTTCAGACTGAACCGAACTGAACCTCCCCAGGGCGCGCCGGACGCCAAACCTATAGAGACAAAGGAAGAACTAGGAAAGAGTAGTGTGGCCGGAACGAGAGCTGTCGGGCAGAGTGCTGCTTCCCGGGTGTTGACCAACATGTCTGTCTTTTCGTTTCCCACCCTTTGCTTTATATCTATCTGTACAAGTCGTCGGTCTGCTCCGACCGAGCCTCGCTGACACGGAGCTCTTCTCACCCCAACATAGCCCGACGCTCATCTTCCCGCCGCTGATAATGACGGCGCTGGCAGCCAGAGGAGCCTTCCAAGGACCTAGAAAGGTCCTTTGGGAAAACTTGTCTCAACTGTCGATCCTAGGAGCGAGCTTGTACTTTTTCCTTCCTCCTTCCATCGCCGTTTTCCCTCAGAGAGCTTCTGTCAGCTTGGGAAAACTTGAGAAGGACAAGTTTGAGAGATTCGCAAGAGCGGAGAATGGTGGGCTGGATGAGAAGGTCTTTTTCAATAAAGGACTCTGAGTTTTCGTTATGTGCGTCGACAGTATTTTCTGTTCGGTAGATCCTGGTGAATCTTTTCCTCTTTCCACTCTCTGTTTTCTGTCTTTTCCGTATGTGGTTCGATCAGAATTTGCGGACAAAGACGTTCTCTAGATTGCCTCCCCAGGAAAAAAGGGTGTATACATATTAGACGGTTTCCTTCCCCTCCCTTTCTAGACTTGTTGATGGATCGAAGGGCCTTGTTTAGAATTTTCTGTTTCCAATTAACCTGTCGTGTCTACATCTCTCCGCATTCTGCTCGATCAGAAAAATCCCGGGAGATGTCCAAGCACAAACAAAGAGAACATTTAGTCAAACAGTTCAAGCGAACGAGCTCTCAAAGGAGAGGATTGAAGAGGGAAAGTCGAAACTAGCAACCCAAAGTGGAAGAAAGGAAAAGAGTAGGCACGAACCGATGACTTTCACAGCCAACTTCGGTCGGTTGTTAGGACCTGTCGGTACGTTCTCGATCTTTCTCACAGTCAGCATTCCGTCTTTTTTCATGTTAGTGTTTGAACACACGAAGGAGGAAGACAGGAAGAGAGAAGAAAAAACAAGAACAAATGATGCATGGCTGGTGAGATTCCACACGCGCGCTCAATCAGAGGGAAAAAGTAGCGATAGAACGAAGGGACAAACCGGTGACTCGGCCAAAGACAACATGCTTTCCATCGAGGAAATCCGCCGGTTGGACGGTGATGAAGAACTGACACCCGTTCGTTCCCGGTCCAGAGTTGGCCTATTGGGCGGTTTTTGTTACCATGTATCTATTGTCAGGATTGAAAGAAAGAGGCAAGGAATGAGAGAGTAAAAGAAAGAAAAAAGACGAAACGGACCATGGAAAGGAGTCCTGGGCCGGTATGCTTGAACTGAAAGTTTTCATCCTAATGAGATGAAGAGAAAAAGACGCGTCAGACGAGTCGTTCGCATCGGTCCCTGTCCAAAGATAACGTTCAAGGAGACAAACCTCGAACTGGTTTCCATATATCGACCATGAGCCTGTTCCATCCTGTTTCAAGAAATCACCTCCTTGGATCATGAAATCCTTGATGACTCTACGGCGTTAGATGAATAAGAGACAGAATGCGGACGGGTCAGACGCGCTTCGGCGTGGAAAGAGAGCGAAAGGAACGGGATGATTCTCGTACCGATGAAAGATTGATGACTTGTATCCTTGGGGAACGTTGTTAAGCCTGATAGAAGACGGCCGACGAAAGAAAAGTTGAGTAAACGTATGTGATTCTAACATAAAGATGTATGCACCAACCTGGTCTCGCCTGTGCAAAGCTGTCGAAAGTTCTCGCACGTCCTTTCACACATACACACACACACACAAGAGCAAATAGAAAACCCGGTCAACGCCCAGAGCTCATGAGCCGAGAACACACTTGAAGAACCAGCTCACTTGGGAACTACATCATCGAACAACTCGATCTTGATCCTACCTGCCGGGGTCTCTCCGATCTGGATGTCGAAGAACACGACTGGTCTGGTGTGTCCTGCTGGTGGTTCGAACGATGCCATTTGCTATGTGGATCTGTGTGTGTGCCTGTAATGATGTGACTATAGAGATGGCAGAGAAACCTCTGGGAGAGTGTAGGGCAGAGAGAGAGCAAGGTTAATGGTAACGTAGCCATGGCTACAGATTTACAGCTTACGTCATACGACCGTAAGTATGAGCACGTGCATCATCTGCCCTTACACGTGCTGCAGGCTGTGCCCATACGGGCGTGACGGGCGAGTGAAAATGAGCCTGCCCTGTCGGAGTTTGAAACGAAAGCGTCGCTCGCCCCCGCTCGCTCGAATCGTCCAAGCCGAAAAATTCTCCCTTCTCCTTTTTTTCTCTCTCTTTCTTTCCATCCAGCAAGGTATGTGTTCTTCAATCAGGCCCCTTTGGTGTGCAGGCATACCTATGATGGGTTTGCCTTGCCTGTTAGTTAGGGATGGGGCAGCTCTGACTCTTTTGCCATGTATTGGTTTTGTCTTTTCTTTCCTTTTCTTTGGTTTCGCTCTCCCAACGGCACAACTTTTGTTTCTTCTCTAGATGACCAAGAAAAGAAGAAATACCGGACGAAACAAGAAGGGACGTGGACACGTCAAGCCCGTCCGATGTGCCAACTGCTCCCGATGTGTTCCTAAGGTTAGTTTTCGCTTAGAACACAAGAGGCTCTTAGAGAAAGTCAGAAGAAGGAAGAGGTCGTGAGATCAGGAAGGCAATGAAAGGACCGGAGTGACATCAAGGGTGGCAGAATGATTCAATAAGACGGATACAGAGATACCAGTTCGCTCGAACTCAGGTTCACAAATATTCAGGTGACTAACTGTTTCCTTCCTTTTCCTCAAAACTCACAGGACAAGGCCATCAAGAGGTACAAGGTCACCAACATTGTTGAGGCTGCTGCCGTCCGAGATATGAGCGACGCTTCGGTTTACCCTGGTTGGTTCACTTTGCTTTCCCTCTTTCCTTGATCAATTTTCTAGTCAGACCACTGATCCTTTTTTCTTCCCATTTCGCTACTTCTCCAGAGTACGTCCTTCCCAAGCTCTACCACAAGATTCAGCACTGCATCTCTTGCGCCATCCACTCCAAGATCGTCCGAGTGCGATCTACCGACAAGAAGGCCCCCAACTCCCGACACAACCGGTTAGTCTTCTTTGCTCTTCCCTTGTCAAGATCTTTTCTCAATTTCTAATTCTTTCTCCCTCCCTTGTCCATACAGAGCTCCCCCCGTCCGAGCCAGGTTCAAGGATGGCAAGAAGATCAACCCCGCCGTCGCCAACGCTGCTGCCAAGTAAATTAGCCCTAAAACGCTAGTTTATAACGTCTTTGCTGGACGTCGTCCCTTCTTCGCTCCTTGCTTCTACTCGCTTTCGCGGTCTCTTCTGCACCTTTGAGGGAGAGGCCCGGCCTTGATGTTTTCCTGAAATATCATGAGCTTCTCCTAACACATAATCGACTTAACAAGTCTTGGCTTCTAATGCAAACTCGAGAAGGGGAGAAGAGGAATTACGATTAGGTTAAGAACTGATTGGTGGGCGGTGATCTAAGGTAGCCAACTTCGAGACATCGATCATGCTGCAAATTGACCCAGAAAGATTGGTGTCCTAGAAAGAAGCTGCAACTGAGACTATCTTCATAGCCTTGCCTGCCAACGAAATCTGTTCCTACCGATCATTTGGCTGAATAAAATTAACAATCAGCACAACAGAAAAGCTATATAACTAGAAGAACAGCATGCGTTGTCATTCAGATATCATGACGCTCATGAAGATCTTGAACGAGAGATCAGTAGATGAGTATGCCTGGTCGAGAGAACGATAGCGACTTGGAACCCTAGACCGAGATCATCATCATCATCTTCATCGTGCTAACCGACATCCTCCAAACCATCACTCGATTTGTCCTTCCGGCTAGTTTCTGTCCGATAGCTTCTTTCACTCTAGAGTATATCTGATCTAGGCAGAGACAGCTCGTAGTCATCATCATCGTCTTTGTCACTTCCGAGCCGACCGACAGTTTCTTAAGGTTATACAGCAGAGAGATCATTAAACAATCAGTCCTTCATCCTAACGGCCTTGGTTCCTTTAACCCACCTATCGAACTCGTATAATTGCCATAACATATTCGTTCAATCTGTTCTACACGTCTCATATCCTTAGATCTATCCCAGGAAGGACAGATCGCACTCTCTAAGAGAACCGTTCCCCATCCTTCTCCCTCGCCGCGTTTGGACAAAAGCATATGTTGTCTTCTAGAGATCCGACCGTCCGGCTAAGACGGGCCGTTCAAGGTCAGCTCACGACCGTTTCGTCTTCTTTGCTTTCATGCTCCTTCAATCACGTAGAAGTCTTTTGAACATTAGTTGTATTTGGTCTTCAATCTGTTCTCTCAACACGGGTGTATCTCTTTGTTTACGTTTCCGACATACTTAATCTGTCGTTTCGAAATCAACCGTCTGTCAAACCCGTTCTGTCACAACGGTAACAGAGGATAACCTTCCGTTGGTTAAAAGGTTGGTCGGTCGATATGACATGCGAAACACAGACAAGAACATGCATACATCATTATCGTGGTCTGCGATCTGTGGGAATGAAGACATGTTTGAGTGGTTGGTCGTCGTGGCAGGTCATGATGATGATGAACTGAGCAGAGTCAGTAGTTCTCCTACGTTTTTTCCTTCTACCTTCTCTTCTGGCTCCCTATCAAGGTCTCTGAATTGACGTTGATTCTTCCCTTCCTTCTCTATTCAGGACTCGGAAAACAACACGTTGATTCATCTGTTGGCTTCTTTGCCATCCCAACTGTATACTCCTCCATCGAGAGCTCATGTGTTCCAACATGGCGCGGCCATTCGAATGGCTTCAATATACTATGATCGATGTCCGTTCCGAGCATCTTCCTTTCATCTCTTGCGCATATCGTCATCTGCCTCATAGCAAGACAAAGAAGGCGATATACTGAATACAGAAGGCTGATAGACTATCATTTTCTTCCTATCGGTCTTCGGTTGGAATCTTTCATCATGGGCTATGTCAGTCTCCTTCGTTCTGGATTGGGCTAATGTAGGAGGAAAGACTGGCCTGCACGTAGCTGCTCAAGAAGGCAACGAAGGCTTCGTCAAAGTTAGTCGTCAAGACTCGTTCATCGTCTATCTTTCTCGGATGATTGGCCTATCAGGCAGGTAGACCATCCGACGTTCCGTCGACTTACCTGAAGACCGCGTTCATAGCTTTTGGTAGACTTAGGAGCAGACTTCGACTTGCCAGATATTTTCGGAAACACACCTCTACACTAGTATGTTGAATTCTGTCTGCTATCATTCCTTTGACGAGATCACAGAGAGAACGGGAGGAAGTGATTGAGAAGAGCGCATATTCTGAAACGCGTATATTCCGTTTGTGGGTCCGAAAAAAAAACCAGCGCTAGCGCATGGGGTCATCTCGATGTATGTCTTTGTTCCTTCTACTCTTTTGATTGTGTCTCTCTTGTTCAGACTAACGATATGACCACGATCGATAGGTCGTCCGGCTTCTCATCTCCTCAGGTTGTCAGTTTGCAGCGAGGAACAATGACGGGTTCACAGCTAGTGACTTCTCCTACTCGTTCGTCTGTCCGTCTGTTATCTGTCGTTCTTCGTCATACGTTACTGATCGTTCCGTTCCTCGATCTGAACTGGATGCAGAGCTCAACTACAGAAGATCATATACGAACTCGTCCGAACGCAAGTGACGAACAAGAGACTCAATCGTCGGAACCCTCAATTCCCATATGGAGAGAACGTCCCTGAACGGAGTAACTCTGTTCCTTCCATCACGCCTACGTTTAGCACGTTCCCTCCCCCGGATTCCTTCCGACGCACTGAGAGTGAGACTGAGACCGAGGAAGAAGAGCAGAAGCAGGAGCGAGAAGAAGGTGTTGAGGAGGAAGACGAGGAGAGAGGAAGGCAAGGAGACAGGGAGGTTGGTGCGGTCATAGGATTCGAGGGCTTTCAACTTGGTCCGCCACCTACGAGCCAGCTTGGGCAGTTCCAGTCGGTGTTTGTGCCTTCTCTACCATCCTCATCTTCTCGGCCGTCCTTATCGTATCTCAAGATTCCCAACAGCAACACCAATATCGACGGTAAAGAAAACGATGGATCCTCCTCACCACCTTCACCGTTGACCAAAAGGCAACCTAGTACACCTCCTTTCATAGGAACACCTAGTGAATCAGCATACGCCACTCCTATATCCGAAAACCCAACTTCTCTTCCGCCCACACCCTCTCGATCGACTTACTTCCCTACTTCCACCTCTACCATCCTTCCGCTCGGTGGTGAGGGAACTACTATGCAATCCTTGCAACCATCTCGACCACCACACTCAATTCCGCCGTCTCCAACACCACCTCGTGTTTTTAAATCAAGTAGACTGATAAACGAAAGTTCAACAGACTCTGTACCAGTATCTCCAATTCCTCTAGACAATCGGACTCAAAAAAGTCCGATCGGTCGATCAGACGTAATATCTTCAATGTCCCCGCCACCAGCACCAGAACCAGTGCTGACTCCGTCACTTCCCGCTTCATCGTCATCGTCTTCATCATTCGTCGTCTCCAGCCGTCCTTTTGGTCATCAAACCCATCCACATCAAGACCCTCCGCTGACGAAACGAAACTCGATGACTCATCTGTTCAAGATCGGTGGTCATCAATCTGTTCCTATTCAGGCTCGGGCTGGGCCTGGGTCGACATCATCCAGAGTGTCATCTTCTGATGGAATGAGTGTCGGTACGAGCGCCGGGGGCGGTCCATCAGGGAAGACCACCAAACGGACTAGAGGCAGCGAAGACAAAGGGAAGGAGAAGGAAAAGGACAAGGACAAGGAAGGAGGAAGATGGGGCTCGGTAGGGTTTGGAAAGAGTAAGACGAACGGTGGAAGTAATACATTGGTCCCACCAGCGAATATGACGAGGAAGGGTCTTTGGAAACCAAAAGGATGAATATCCCTTCTTGTTTCTCCTTTCTTCTTTCCTCTCGCCATTAGGTTTCTCTCATCTTGTATTCTCTCTTTACCCAACCGTGTTTGGTATTCTTGCTCGATGTACGAAATTCTTGTTCTTTTAGAGAAGAAACTGGTTCGCGCATAGGAAAAGAGATATAATATTTACAGACCAATCGCGATCAAACATGAACGGATCTACCTACCTACAGAACATTGCACTTGGTTCAATCCTATCCATCTAGTTAAAAAACACGTAGTTACATCGTCTTGATCTTTTCTCCTCTCTTTCTCGCTTCTTTGACGACCCTTCTCACCCGGAGCTGTCCTTCAAAGTTCCAGTATGCTCTGATCTGAAAGACGACCATGAGGAATAAGCCGCATACTGCTCTTGCTTCTGATGGACTATACGGTGACCACGGTGCGATGTGTTTGGTTGATAACGGGGATAATGACAGAGAGGAAAGAGAGTCGAAGACAGGAGGAAGGAGAGGTGGTTGGAGAAGAGTCAGATAGAGTAGTGATGATACAGGGGGTCTGGTTGAATCTCAAACAGATCGAAACATACACGAAGAAACCATCAGAAATTCACACAAGATTAGGGACTTTCAGGAATGAGTAGGTTTTCTTGGATTTGGAAAGAGAACATACACCCAAAAATCAACCGTCGTCCAACCCCAGGGCTTGAACTCCCCGGGAGTCTGAAACTTCCATTCAGAGGAAAACATGTCGAGCGCATTGACAACGAGACCACCTCTGTTTAAGTATGTATTTTGACGCATGTGATGCGCACAGAGAGTCAGATCTAGCCGAGGGTAAGAGATTATAGGAGAACGAAATATGAAGAAGAAAGACCACACCCGTAGACTCCGATCCAGGTGAGGATGATCACTGTGTACCAATTCGAAGCGATGTATGGTTTCTGAAGAAACGCATCTACAAAGAATGTACAGACCACAATCGATCGACCCTAGAAGTGTACATGATGAGAAGAGAAGAAGAAGTAAAAGAAGTGCGAAAGGATGGGGAGAAGGTCAGACGGTTTCATTTGTGTAAAAGCGAGGACAAAGAAGCAAATGAGATCTCTCACCAGCGCATCGAACCCTGCTAACGCGGTCTCCCACAACGCGCTCATCTTTGTCGGGACAAACTTGTTTAATCCTGTTCTCGACACAAGATAATGGACAATGGTGAACATGACGAGTGGTGTTGGGTTCGTCAACCAAGCAGATGGAGGAATCGAGTGAGATGCATGGGACGATGCAGGTACTGGATGTATAAGTGGGAGAATCGTCTCGCCTGCAAAGATCAAAGTCAAGATGGTGAAGATCTACTCCAGAGAACGGAAAGCAAAGTAAAGGAAGGATTGACAAAACGGATACGTTAACAAAGAGCTGGCAGCAGAGGAGGATAGAATAAGAGCTTACCTCTGCTATGAAGCTAGGCCGAGTTCCCGCTGCCTTCTTCGTACCATCTGCCTTCTCGTCCGTCTCTGAATCGTCATCATACATCTCGCCCGGCCGTCTGACGCGATTTGTCTCTCTGAAGAGTTGGTCCATTATAACACACAATCTCGGTACACCCACGATATCCATCAACGGGAGATTGAATACAAATGGGATCCTTTCAAGAAGGCATTTCTGAAGAGTTTCGACCGTACTGAGGACAGAAGCTGCCATAGTCGGGTTGGATAGGTTGAGTGAATGATGGTTGACGTAATGGACGAAGACGGGCGTGAACAAATACAAGACCCCATATGTTTACTGACATTCATCTCTGTTCTAGTCGTCATGCTCTTCTTCTACTCTCTGAGAGGATTTCATATCAAGTTAGAAAAGATAGCAGAAGGTGTTCTCGTCTGAAAGCCATTATATCCATTTCTCCTTCTAGCCCCCCTTTTTTTAAATAATAAATACAATCATGCGCGCTGAACAGTCGACGATCTGATACCATTATCTTTTGTAAACTTCTCAAACTCCTCTTCTCTGGTCTTGTACTGGGTGATCAGAGATGACAGAACCGATTTGATCTGGTATGGGTGCAAGGCCAGGCATGTATTGTTCATGGTTTCGGCAGAGTAGGAGAGGAGCAAAGGCGAGGTTGATACCGGACGAATTGGTCGACGTTATCAGAAGTGGAAGCATGTAAAGAGATCGACGATCAAGACAAAAGACAAGACATATTAGCGAAAAATCAGTATCAGCAGTATATAGGGAGAGAGGGAAAAGATATCAGGTGAAAGAGAGCGTACGCCTTCGCTATTTGTCTTCAAATCTGGGACGACATCCTTGACTGTTCGCTCGACGAGGACACCTCCAATCAGCCTGAAACATTTTCGATTCGGGTCCTTAACTTCCGTCTGAAGAAGTGTCGAGAGAACTAGTCTAAAGAAAGGTTGAGAAAAGAGAGAACCGTTCCATCATATGATATGATTGGACCGTATAATACTGATGAGACTTAATCCAAAGACTGAAGAGAGGCATAAGATAAAGATACTGACGAGTACTCATCAGCTTCACCCTCAAGCTCTCCAATCTTCTGAGCGATTCCCTGAAGCTCGTTCTGTATCCCAAATCGACAAGTAATGAGCGATTCAAGTTCGGACAGATACATGTACAGCCAAAGAAAGGAGATACTCTCTTACCTTTGATCGTTGGTAGATTTGGTTGACCTCTTGGTCGCTGTAAGACGGTTGTATGAGTGGCCAAGGAAACCAAAATACAATGAGCGCTTAAAGGAACAGACCAAGATACGACTTGGAGAGCTTTGGAGGACGTACGAGAGTTTCTTTGCCGACATGACGAGCAACCTGAGGTGACGATGGTGATGATGGTGAGGGATGGCTATATGCGCTCTTGAGAGGATGACAGGAGCAGAGACGAGTAAATGAATATTACGTAAGGTTACTTAAGTGATCAAGATGATCTTGTTTAGGCCCCTAATCTCTTGAACGATCATCAATCGCTATCAACCATCATCAACCACCATCTTGCTTTCATCTCTCTGGTAGACATACAGATAGACAGACAGACACACGCAAACACATGGGAAATCTCCCAGCTAGGGCAGTCAATGCTCCCAGGCCATCGACCACACTCGACAGCTATGTCGAAGAACTTGGAAAGGATGTCGTCTACGAGCAGAGGTTCGGCCTTTCTATAGTTAGCTTTCTTGGCCCATCCACGTCAAACACGTTATAGTATAGGGATGCAAGCAGACAGACTCACGTTATTGGTTCGTCTGAGAATTCAGTATCGGCACATCCAGATTCTTGAAGACTATCAAAGGAAGACACCGAAACGGACCGTTGCTTATCAAGATATTCATTAAAAACGAGCCTATTCCGTTCATAGTTTGGAGGAGACGGCTCAAAGGTGGGCAGGAATATTCATCTTATACTCGGATGTTCCCGATCTTGTCTCATATACTCACTATCAACAATACTCAATTTGATTCGGTAGCGGACAAGGAGATTCTAGAGAACGCGCCCAATATCTCTCCTTATGTTGCCATAGTCGAAACAGAGAATGCCGCCTATCTCGTTAGACAATATTTGGCAAGTGATCTATATGACCGTATTAGGTATATATCCTCTTTTCATCGCGTACTATCTATCTCAAGGGCTGTAATTGACTAACTCTTCGCGCAATAATTAGCACGAGACCCTTTCTTGCGAATATAGAGAAGAAGTGGCTTACCTACCAGATCCTTAGAGGGATGCAAGAGCTTAGAAGTAGAAAGGTCTGTTCGATTATACGTCTCTCTTTGATCATTGGTATATATTGAAAGCTCACCATCTCAGCCTCTATGCCTTTCAGGTCTCTCATGGAGATCTCAAACCTTCAAACGTGCTTGTGACGACGAGCAACTGGGCTCTCATCACCGATCTGGCACCGTTTAAACCGGTGTACATTCCCGAAGACGACCCTGCGGACTTTTCCTTCTTCTTCGACATGTCGCAGCGCCGATCATGCTACCTCGCACCCGAAAGGTTTTACGCCTCCGGAACCAAAGCCGAGAAGAAACGAGCGGAGAGCAGTCTGGAGGAAGGCAAACGTGACGGAAAGGTCACCGAACAGATGGACGTGTTTTCGGCCGGATGTACGATTTGTGAACTCTGGCTTGAGGGAAAGGACATGTTCAGTCTGAGTGGCATGCTTGGTTGGCGCAAGGGGGAGAGCAGTCCAGAGGCTGTGTTGAGTGAGATCCCGGATCTAGGCATTCAGGTATGTTCCGTTCTCTTTATGTTCACCGCCCAGAAGACGATAACGTTGACGACGCGCATATACAATAGGCCATGGTTCGTCAGATGACTTCGCTTGAACCCTCATCCCGTCCTTCGTTTGAACAGCTTCTCGAATCAAATCGAGGAACTACTCTGTCCGAGTTCTTCTACTCATTCTTCCATCCTTACAACGTCACCTTGCAAGAGAACCTTTCTCCTTTGGCATTTATTCGGACATACGCGCCTTTGAATGAAGAGCTTGGCCTCGGCCAGGAAGACGAACTGCCTAGTGATTCGGATCAACGGATTGACAGATTGAAGATGGATATGGGAGATATCAAACATCAACTAGATATACATCGCGATCAAGGAGGTGAAGAAGTCTCGAAAGACATCATAACTGAAGGTGATTTTTCCTAATGTAGCGCTCTCCAGACCTATTTCAATCTGTAAAATATGACGGCTCACACGCCTGCGGTTTGGAACAGATGGCCTAGCTCTTCTCGTCCTCGCTCTCATCACGTCCAACATCCGAAGCTGCCGACGACCATCTTCTAAGACGAACGCGATTGACATCATGGCCGAGTTATGTGTGTACCTATCGGATGAATCCAAACTGGACCGGGTATGCCCGTTCTTAGTTGTCTTGTTATCAGACGAGGCACCTGGAGTGCGCGCTGCTTCCATTCATGCGTTAGCTCAAATGGTTCGTTCCTGTCTTCAATTTTGTATCTCAACAGAAAGCGAGGTTTTGCCCACCGGCAAATCTGCAACATGGACTTGGCTTTTCGTTCTGCTTACTAACACCTTTTTTTTTTGTTCTTGTCTGCATCTTGTCTGGAATGACCTAGCTTGAAGGAATTACAGTAGTCACCCCTTCAAATATGGCAGTTGTAACCGAGTACATTCTCCCAAATGCATGGCATCTAGCAAAGGATGAAGAGGTCTCAGTTCGTATCGCCTATGCCAGCTCAATGGGCTCCTTAACAGAGACAGGCTCCCGGTTTCTGGAAATCTCGGAAAGTTTCCGGTCCAGGGGAGGCACGGCTGTATTTTCAGAAGAGACGGATGAGCATGCTGCATTCAATGAGGTTGGCTCATCTTATCACTCTGTTGCCGGTTTGTCTAGCCAGTATACTTATATATCTTCTCTTCACAGACGACCTATGAAGAATCGAAAGAAGAGCTCCACAGGATCATTCAAAACGAAGTCTCCAGTCTTCTTTCAGATCCTTCTCCAGCGGTCAAACGGGCCGTGCTTGCACACATCACAACCTTTTGCCTTTTCTTTGGCCGGTCAAAAACAAACGAGGTCGTACTCAGTCATATGTTTACCTACTTGAACGATGCGGATTGGATGTTGAGAGAGGCATTCTTCGAGAGTGTTGTCGGCGTAGCTGCATTCGTCGGGGCGGGAAGTCTGGAGATGTTTATCTTTCCGATGATGATCGAGGCATTACTAGGTACGTATGCTCGAACCAAACATGGTATCTCCGACGTAAGAGACTTTTCCTTCGTTTGGCCGACACAACCGCTTCCTCCTATCTTGAATTACAGACCCAGAGGAATCCGTAGTGGCTAGGGTTATTGCTTCATTCCAAAGTTTGGTGGAACTCGACCTGTTCAGACGTCCTCGTTTGTGGGAGCTTCTGGGCAAGAGTTATCCCTTCCTTTCCCATCCAAACGTATGGATTCGGCAAAGTAAGTTCTTTGTTCTTATCCTCTTCATCAGCTTCTCTCTCATCACGCGCTAGTATGGGTAAATACGAACGATGAGTAACATTTGTCGCCCTTCCTGTTTCCTCCTCCTCTCTGCAGGCACGGCCGGCCTGGTGGCGACCGCCTCCCGACATCTTTCGACAGCAGATACATGGTGTATACTGTACCCCAAATTGCGACCTTACCTCGCGTCAGAGGTTTCAACCTTGAGTGAAGAATCCATTCTTGACGCGCTTCTACCACCTGTACGCCTTTTTCTTTTTCTCATCTAGCGACCTAGTGATCTGTTGATGTCGTTCGGCGCGCACTGAGACAATTTGTTGATTCTTCATCTAAAGGTGACGAGAGCGACATTTGACGAGCGTCGAGGACGCAAGAGACCTTCTTCATAAGACCTCGACCGAACCTGGTCCAGTCCAACTTGGCCTCTGATAGATTTAACTCATCGTCTTCAAGACTCTTAGACCTCAGGTGGGGAATGTTCAAACAACCAACATCTAAATCCTCCTTTAGCTCTTTTCTCGTGAATTTACGAGAGAGACGTTTCTCTGTTCCCATCCGGAAGAAGAAGAGAGGATTGGCTCAAATTCAACATGACAACTTCATTAAAACCAGAAGATAGAGAGTAATAGTGGCGAAGGATAAGATATTGGAGGACGTATATCCATAGCGCTCGGACTCGGAAAAGCATTAGTGTATAAATACTAGATATATGTTGTGACAACCAACTTATTTCTTCTGTCTATCAACATACGAACATATCTCACTAGTTTCCAAAGTCTCTTGCCTTTTCACCGGCTCTGAACAGCAGATGACTTGCAAGCAGATCTTCCATTCGATAGGCGAACATATCGATCACTGCATGTTCATCATATAAAAGTGAACCCTGCTGACTGAAACCAAATATGAGAGTCTCAAACCCTACCGGCATCTGCCCATCCTGTACCCCTCCTATCACCCATTTTACCCAAATTGTCCAGTGCAGGTGCTCCTTTGACCAAACCTTCCCCTCTCGGCCAGTAGTACATCAACTTTGAAGCCACGCCGAACGATGTCCAGTCTGTCGTAGCTGTTGAGGCGAGTATCGGACTAGAAGACGACGATGGCGAGGCTGATGATGTTGACGAAGATGACGAAGAGGAGAATGTAGAAGGAAGGATAGAGTCCGTTGTGGATGAAGCGGCTAGACGAGAAGCCTTCTTGGCAGCCGTTTGATCCTCGAGCGAGGGGATTTTCGCTCGGATCTCGGCAGAAGGAATAAGGTCCGTGAGATCCTCCTATAGAAGTGTAGGATGAAAAAACGAGAAGCAAACGAGATGAGAGGGTTAGTTGGCTTCAAGATGTATCTTGGTCGAACGATAAAGTTGGTGGACGCATGGATCTGAAGAATGGATGTAAAGAAGTAGGATTTGGGGTCTTTTTTGTTTTCTCTTTCTCTTAGCCTTGTCCATCAGAGAGCCACTCTATCCCCTGAACAGTCGAAGCTTCCTCGTGAGACATAAAAAATAGGAAAAAAACACGCACAAAGTCATCTTGAGAGACAGCCTTGATAGAGTAGTAGAAGATAGCTCCTCCGAAAGCGAACGTGGCGATCATTCCACGGACGTTCCCCCAGAAGTACGCACGACGAGCTCGTCGCATAGCCATAGACATCGTCTGCATGATAAATGAGACAGGAAAGATATCTCGATTGGGTCAGATCTTGTAGTGTTGAATTGTCATGTAAGAAGAGAAGAACAGAGAAACGGAAATTGCACATACGTAGCCATCAGGAAAGTACGTCTTTGCGGCTTCCCTGGAGGAATCGGCAATGAACAAACATGAGCATCGGCGAGTGGCAGTGAAGAGACGGAAGACAGACCAACCTGACACTGTAGCTTTCTTGACCCATAGACATCGTAGAAGAGAAAGAGAGGAGAGGTGGGGCAAAAAGGTTGAGAGTGGAGTTAAGGTAAAGAATGAAAGTCTGGATATGGAACGGGAAATTCTTAGCTGGACGACTCAACGCTCGTTCTCATCCTTCCACAGCCAATCCATCCTACCATCAGACATCGACCATCTTGCATTCATCTCTTCGTTCAACACACGGACACATCTGCATCCGTAAACACAGCCATTTCACCTCTTTTGTAGGTCTAGCCAAATGGGACTCTTGACGATTATCAGAAAGAACAGATTCAAAGAGCGCGAGATGCGCGTTCTATTTCTGTTTGTTCCATTTATTCATTGCTCCCCTTTGATGATCTACCTAATATCTATGAATCTGTTCATTCTCATCTATATTGACCGGCCATATAACCGTACGATGGGACAAAAAGGGGTCTAGATAACGCTGGGAAAACGACGATTCTCAAGAAACTCAACGGAGAAGACATCAGGACCGTCAGCCCTACCCTTGGTTTCGAGATTCGGACGTTCGCCCACAAGAGCTATACTTTGAATGTTTGCAAGTCCTCTGTTTCACTTATCATCTTTTCACTCAAAGCAGCTGTATCGGGGTGACTAAGTGTCAAGATTATTCTTCGATGTGTGTGCCGTGCTCTTAATCAGGGGATGTAGGAGGTCAGCGAACTCTTCGACCATACTGGAGAAACTACTTTGAAATGACGGATGCCATCGGTTGGTGGCCTTCTTCTGTCGACTGCTGGCATTCCCTATGTTCCTCTTGAGAGCTAGACCCCCATTGACAGATATTTTCTTGAATATGTACAGTTTGGGTAGTCGATTCGGGAGATAGATTCCGGTTGGAAGATTGCAAGAAAGAGTTGGCGACGCTCTTGGTCGAAGAGGTTTGTTTTGATCTTCCGTATACTTTCTTTCACAGAATTTTCCTACTGATGTCGTTCTCCTTCACGAATTATATGGCGAAACAGCGTCTGGCAGGTGCAACTCTTCTCATCTTTGCAAACAAGCAAGATGTCAGCAATGCGCTTACACCCGCTGAGATCAAGGAGGTTTGTTCTCCTCTCTTACCTGAGGCATTCGTTCGGACAGGAAAAAGAAGACCAGAGCATGCTGCTTAATGGAATTTTTCATCTTTCCTATCGATTCAAACCTATCAGGCTCTAGATCTCCCATCGATCAAGTCTCATCGGTGGAGAATTCAACCATGTTCAGCAGTAACGGGTGAGAATCTGGTCGAGGGTTTAGACTGGGTCGTTGAGGATGTAGCAAGCAGGTGCGCTTTTTCCTCAGTTCTGTTTTAAGTTGCGATTCACTCAAACATTTGTTGTGCTTTAATCTCCCTGCGCAGGTTGTACTATGTCAGCAAGGAAATAGAAGCAACCGTATGAGACCATCAAAGACCCTCCCTTTAGACGCGCGCTTCCAAAGAATACGAAAACAGCTGTGACCTGTGCTTCTTTCTCCCTGTCTCCTGCTTGCCAACACCGACCATATCTAGCTGGGAGACGGAGGTAGACAGAAAGGATTTGTGCTCGGTTGGTTCGCCAGAATATCGGATTCTTATTCTTCCCTATACCGTAGCTTGTGTTTATACCTCCTTCCGCGTCAACGAAGCGCGCTTGTTCCTCGCTCCGACTCTATTCTTCTTCTATCAATTCATGTGATCGGATGAATCGGAGTTTTGTTTTGAATTTATAGTGCAGAGTCTCTAGATCGTGAAAGAAGATATGTGCGGGCTATCGCCTGGATCAATGGTATGAATAACTATTGGGTCGTTATGAAATATGTGTTGGTCCATCTGAAAGTACTATGTGAAAGGAGGAGAAGAGGATAGGAAGAAAGGAAATTGGAGAGAGAGAAAAGGAGATGAATAGATGATAGATTTGTCTGACTAGAGAAAGACTGCCGAGAGTGATTTCTCATATTGTTGAGGCAAGTGCATACTAGAGTAGCTCGTCGATCGTAAAACCCCAAGACGATGGTCGAAGAATCATCAGGAATGTCGGTCACAGCAGACTACAATAGATAGACAGGAGGGGAGAGAAGAACGAACCTCAACATCCCTGGATCAAAGACGATTTCTCCAAAAACTATATCTGGCTTGACAACTTCAAACACCCTTGATCCCTTCCCCTGTTTGACTGGCAGTTCCGCCAATGTGTTTGCTTGAAGGTCTGTATCGCGCAGGAGAAGAAACGTCGTTCCTGCCGGGAAAAGGTGATGTGCTTGCATCTGAGCTGAAAGCGTCTTTCTTAATGATAAAAACTTGTTTTTCCCCTCCCCATCGAGGGACAAAGGAGAACGAAAAAGAAAAGTGTGTGCGAGCTTGGGGTTAGTTCTATTCGAAGAGAGTTTGACGGTGCGCAAACTCACCCAGTCCTCCTCTCTTTGCCTCCCCTCTTTATCGATCCAGTTTCCCTTTCCACCCAACTTGAATCTCGCCAACCTGCCTAACAAGCCATCTACGCCTTCGTTACCTGTTGACTCGGTTCCCTTTCCCTTGTCGTTCGTAGCGTAGCTTAACCAATCAACTACCGATCGGATGTCCCGAATACTGCCCAGACTTAGACGCGAAACGAGATCGTAAGAGAGGACGATGGAGGTGATGAATCCTTTGGACAATTGGGATAGTTCCAGGGAAGTGATGCATCTGTTTGCCCAATTTTCTTTTACAAGCATCAGTATCGTCAAAGAAGAAAAGCAGCTCAAGAAAGTGACGAGAAAGCGGACAAGAAAGTGAACGAACGGGCAAGCGAAAGCCCACACTTTGACCTTTCTACCCACGGGCAATTCTGAATCCCTCACTGTCTCTCCGGTATCCAAACCAGCCCACATCATACCCAGCATAGCTCCCGCGCCAGCGCCCAGGGAATGCCCACAGATCTGTAGACTGTACCCTTCGTTGGCTTCCAGAGCCTTCCGGACGGCTTGATGTAGTAGTCCTCGGGGGGAAGCCATCTGACGGGCCAGAGTAAGCATCCCAGAGTGAACTAGGTATGCTCTCGGAGGTGAAACCAAAGTCGACGAAGAGGCCGGCGTGAAGAGGGAGGAGTCGCACGTTAGGTCTATAGCCAACTGAATGAGACGATTCGCGCAATCACACATCAGTACCTGGTACATCAATGAAGAGAGTAAAGATAATGCGCCGAACTTCATTTAGCGACATCGTTCCTCTTAGAGCCAGCACAACTTCTTGCCGTCGATGATCTGTGATTGACCAGAGTGACGGAAAAGGAAAACAAGAGAAAGGGTAAGCATCCAGATCGCACGATCACATACAGCAGGATAACAGACAAACCGGTGAGAATCCAAAACCGGGGAAGGCCCTGGACGGACTGGACGACCGCTCCAGAGACTTTCGATTCTGTCTCAGTCATTTGGTCACTCAAGAGTTCTGCAGAAGCTGCTGCTGTGCTCGGTGAAGCAGGCACATCCGTTGGTTCTATCGATACTTCATTCTCAGCACCTATCTCCGCGTAATGCTCGACTGGCGCGCCAGAAGAGAAGGAAAAGAGCGTTGTTCGTTCATCAAGGCCAAGAGCTGTCAGAGACGAGAACACCAGTGTGTTCATCATGAGTATAGTACTTACAAATAATTTGGTCGTGTTTCCCCCAAACAGTATCCCAAAATCCAGGGCCAGCGTTCTTTGCTTTCTCCTTCTCCTTTGCCATCTCCTCTTGCCTTTCCTTCTCCTTCTTATCTGCTTCTACCGAACCTTCTTTGACAGGAACAGGGACACCGAAAAACAAGAGTCCGGATCCTCCGTACGATCCTAGACAGATCCTCGAAAACCTGATCACGTTCGTTCTGAAAGACACCTCCTGCTTTTGACTGGACGTCGACGTCGAGGAAGTCGCTTGGGACGAAGGAGAAGATGGTGGTCGTTTCGTGCCCACTTCTGCTGAGATGACACAGGAGGTAAAGGAACCTCCTAAGAGTGAAGAAGTGATTTCTTCGGTGGCTGTTACCTTGACCTTTTCGTCATCTATATCCTTCACCTGGTTTCCCGCCTCTTCCTGCAGAACACTTTGCCCTTGGCCTGTCGGACATTCATATGGCGGCGGCGGCGGCGACGACGACGGTGGAGGTGTCAATATTGATGAAGAGTCATCTGCAGCCCTCTCTCCTTCTCTGCATTCTCCTTTAAGAACATCCTGGTTGACTCCCTCCCACTCTCTACCGACATCAATCTGCCTTAGACCAGACAGCAATCTGTTGTCGCCCCATCTTTCGGCTGTCACAGCTTGCAAGCCTGCCCAGGCGCTGATCGAGGTCAGCACGCCTGTCAGACTATAGGTGACTCCTTCCAGGCCCTGAGTTGGGTCGTTCAGCTCTCTTTGTACCAGTCTGACGAAAGCAGCGAGAGAAAACCCTTCTTGGTCTAACGACCGATCGTCGAGGGACGACGAGGATGAACGGAAGAAGTAGGGTGCGACCTCGGCAGCTGTCGAAAGAGCAGACGTCGTGAACTTTTGAGTGAGAAGCAAAGGAGCGATCGCTAATGTCTCTATCAGATCAAACGATGAGGTCGTGGCTGCTTGGAAGAACGTAGAAGTCGGGCCGGACATGAAGTTTTCAGAGGGTGGGCCGAGAGAGAACGTCTGGTCGAGAACTGTGCCCGCCACGGTGGCGAACCCAGAAGACACCTTCCGGGCGATACCAAGCTGCCGACGGTTGAAGAAAGAGGAGACAGAAGTATCAAGAAGCAGAGTTCAACGAGCGAGTCAGCATAGAATAGCCACACGCTTTGTTGATAAAGAAGGAGGAACGAAAGGAGAGATTGAAAGTGGCCAGCACTGAACATACACCAAACCGAGTCCCTTTGACAGCAAGACCTATGCCACTTCCAGCAACCGAGGACGAGAGATGCAGTGCGTCCTTAGCGTCCATCTGAGTGGTCTGTGTCGAGTGAGTGTATGTGTATGTGTATGTGTATGTGTATGTGTATGTGTATGTGTATGTGTGTGAGTGTTTCTATATGTAGAAGGACGAAAGCGAATGTGGCCTAGACGAAGGATGATGGACGTTGATGACGAAAAGGAAGAAGCGAGATCGGATAAAACCGTTGAGCGATAAGATAACAAATTTCCCCAAGGCAAAGTTGATCACAACGTCTCGACAGAAAACATCCATCTTTATCAAGACAACAAGTTGAGGAAAGGAGGAAAAAAAAGAAAAATAAGGAAGAGAGAAGCCCTCGAAGAGTCTACAGACGAAGAAATGAATCAGATCTTATTGATTGGCCGCCTCGAACGCGCTTCTGGCAGCCGCCACCCTTCCGCCAACCGGCCTCCTTGCCGGTCCTCTCGGCCTGGCAAATGTGTTTCCTCCGTTCGGTCCTCCAGAGCTCGTGGGTTGACCTGAACCGAGAGGCATAGACGAAGGAAGAGTGTTTGTTGATTCTGTAGTTGAACCAGAAAAGGATGAGGCAAAAGCGTTCGGAGCAACGCCTGACGGTCGGGTCGGTGCCGGAGTCGGAACGGAGAAAGACCGGATAGGGTTTGTACTGATCAAAGGCTTGATCTCGGATAGCAGTTCGGACTCTGTCAGTGAGTCGGGCTCGGAGGACTCAATCTATGAGGAGAAATGAAAGAGAAAAACAAAAACAAAATAATAAGCTGGGTTAGCGGGCATTTGTGTGAATCTGAATGATCCATCTTCTCACCTTCTTGCCAACCTCAATCCCGACTTTTGTCTTGACGTTGGCGACCAGACTACCGACGCTGCTCGAGTAGATCATTCGCATCTTGATCGGAGATTTTGGTGGACATGTGTACACGAATAATACGATCGGGGTTGACTCGGCTGACGCATCCGTCGGTCGGTAAGAGAAGAATGTGTATTGAGGGGACGACGGGGGGAGATGGGTATGGAATAGGGCAAGTGTGCTGGACTCGTTCACGGCCAACGTCAAATTGGTTGGCGATTTTGGGTCTATCGTCTGTGTGGTTGTGGACGTGGGTGTGCGCGTTCACAGTCGTGAAGTGAAAGTGATCACAATAGATGGATCAGCTTCTTGGACCAGAGTTAAGAAGGGTGTATGCCCTGCTGAGCCAGTAAAAAAAAAAAAGGGAGAGATGATGAACGAGATAGAGCAAAACGAAGCTTACCAGACCGACGAGCTTTCCATCCTGTTTGAGTCCTTCGAGAGCCTGCTCGATACCTTCAGCCCAGACGAGTCCCTTGCCGACGCCCATGACACCGCTCAACGGACCGGCTCCACCTCTGACGCCTCCACCGGTGCCCCTCATCGATCCCTCCTTCGAAGCTTCGTACTCGGCCGCCCGAACCTCTGCCATCGCCTTCTCCTTCTCTGTGAGTGGCTTGGGAGCGGCGAGTGCTGCGAGATGGAGTTCGTATGCCCGAGGAGTCAAGTCCGAAGGCGAGGTGGCATGGATGGTGTCGGTCTAAGATTCGACACGGCCGACGGCCGATCAGGCGAATGTGACGTGAGGACTTGAATCTGGACGGACATGGGATATACACCAGGGAGAAACACGCACAAAATTGGTCTCTCCAAGAGCTTTGACGAGTCGAGACTTGCTGGACGAGTAGAGCATCTTGTCTCTTACCTTTGCGGCATCTGGCACCTGTTTCATCGGATAGAGATCAGCTCAATGTTTGGTTGGTTGGTTGACTGGTAAATTGCCTGAGACAACCGTTCCATCGGTCCATCGGTCCATCGTTCCATCTCTGAACTGTGTGAACGAGATACAAGCAAACCTCGATAGAAGACTCACATAGGTGATAAAGAGCCAGGCGTTGTTCCCATCGAGCCTGTAGAGCAGATAGCAAGGTTCTGTAATCGAGATCTGAGCGTTCTCCTCGATGAGAGCAAAGTCTTCCTTCACAGATCCTCTAGGCGGAACGGAGGTTGCGAGCACGGCCTGTTCGTCCTGGATGGACACCTTGATGAATCTGACTGGAGTAGAAGCAGGAGAACCGTTAAAGGCCTGAAGGATCGACTGTTGGACTCCCATAATGATAGTATAAGCGAGAAAGAATGAGCCAAAGCAAGGCGAACGAAAGATGGAGGTCGATGTCAAGGTAAAGATGATGAAGAATCGAAAGCGACCTGGCTGCTCTCCTTCCTTGTTCTGTGAGCGCGATGAGTCTGTACGTTCGATCTCTTTCCGTTCGGGCTCATCTCTGGGTGCAGTCTGTGAGCAAGCCATGTATCCTTGCTGAGCACTGTCAAGCGCATAAAAGTGTCTATAAATATATATACATATGTGTATGTGTGTGTGTCCGAGGGAAGAGACGATAGGAATCCAAGGCGTCGGCTCTGGATGAACATGCTCTCCATCATCAACACGGACGACATCCTCATGGCCAAGTGCTCATCTGGTACGTTGCTGCCCATCTTTGCTAGCACACCAACATACACTCCTCTACTCACACCTATCCTCCTCACTCCTTCCTCATCTGATCTGATCTCTTCTCTCCTCACCTCACCTCACCTCGTCCCCCCCTCCTCATCATCACCCAGCCTTTGCGCGCTCGACCGGAGTTTGAATTTTTCACACCCAGCCCGTCGTCAGCACTCAACCCAGGCCTCGCCTCTCTTTAGGCAGCCACCATCAGACCAGACCGAGAGAGGAATCGCTTGGGTCGATAGCATACGCCAATGTCCGTGTCTCGTAGAACGCTCGATAGATCGTCAAGGCGCCTGCTGTCGTCGGCATCGTTCGAACGATACGCTATCGTTCAGACGTTCTTCCATGTCCAGCGTCGTTCAGCTCCGTTGGTGTTGGGAACATCCCGTTCGTTAGGACGGTCTTCTCGTCCTCCCTCGTCTTTCTTGTTCAGTCAGCTTTCCTACAGGTCGTTCTCTCATTCGTTGTTCAGATCAGCAGCCGTCCCACCAACTCCTTCGTCGCGTTCGCCACCTTCTGTCGATGGCTCGCTTTCAGATGGACGTGGGACGTTCGGTCACTCGCATCCACCGGCCTCTTCCTCCCAGCCTCCTGAACCTCCACCTGATGATCCCGCATCGGTTCCCTCTTCTTCTTCCTCGTCCTCCACTTTCTCTCTTCCTTCTTCTTCTTCTTCGCAGTCTTCCAGTCCGCCTTCAACTAGTCCCTCTCCCTCTTCTGCATCTCCTTCTCCCTATTCTCACGAAGCTCTCATCCAGACATATCCACCGTCGTTGCGTCGATTGGCCTCACTCCTACCAGAGTCTCAGAGCCGTCCGTCGAAGCACGACCTGCTCAAACTCTCGACAAACTGGTTCGAACGACTCCGAATCAGATGGAAATGGCTCACCATCCGAGGTTTCAGAAAGTTCAACGCTGATGAGTGGAGCGCCCTCGTCAGCTGGATTCTTGTCGGCCATCTGGGCTGGTTGGTTTTGGGAACAACCACTTTCGTCGGTATGGTCCTTTGGACGGCCAACAGTCTGGATTTACAAGGTTCGTAAAGGATCCTCTCTTTTTCTAGCTATTTAGATGAGCGAACTCAGAACAGACCAGCTCAATCCCTTCCTTCTGAACGGTTTCCGCAGATTATATCGCTCGCGCGCTCTCGGATTACTTCACACAAGGCTCTGGCATCACCGTCGTGTACGTCCTTGGTTGATCCGGACCGTCTTCTTTTACCTCAAGGGTCCCGTGATGCTGTCTGTACTGAGAAAGCCTTCCTGGACACGTCCTGTTTAGCTTTGAGTCAGCCTTGGTACCCAATTTATTAAAGTCCACAATCACCCTTCGAAACGTCTACATCTCCCGACGGCCACTCACGTCCCCATCATATTCTTCCATACCTCAAGTCCTTCGAGATGTTTCGTCAGACGGCGATCCCTCACTTATCGCTCCTGATCCCGATCCTCTTCCATCTGCTTCGTCCGTTTCGTTAGATGAGAAAGAGGAGAAGAACGAAGAAGAAGAAGAAGACACAAATTATACAATGTTTGATGTCAACGTTGATCAGATCGACGTCGAGCTCAGTTTCGTCAGTTGGCTCAATGGAGAAGGTCTAGTCAAACGCGCGCTCGTCAAAGGCGTCCGAGGCGTATTTGGTATGTGGTCTACTCTGTCTCAGAAAGACGTTTGCCTGACGCTCTTCATCTCACGCCTCTTTGCACTCTTGTCCTCACACGAACCTCAGATCGCCGAAACGTCGTATGGGATCCTTCGGACCCCTGGATTCCTTCCGAGTGGAGACATCCAACCCAGCCAGGTGATGGTTCTTTCAATCTTTCTTCCTTCCAAGTTGAGGATCTGCTCTGTACAGTCTACCAGCCCGGCGGGTTCAGACCGTTCAACGTCAGTATCTTCAAGGCCGAGTTGGGAAGGTTCAGGAAGAAATGGCTGTTCTATGATGTTTTGGTACGTGTTTTGGCTTTCTTCTTGTTCTCATTTCTCTCGTTCTTGTGTCTCGCCGTACGGTCCTATCTCTTCCTGAAAGCTGACGTGAGACGTCGTATCGTCCGTATACACAGTCAGCAGACTCGATAACAGGTCAATACGACAACTGTCTCTTTTCGTTACATAAACCCCAACGAATCGGTAAAACTGTGGGCGAAGATCTCAAGGAAGGTCGTTGGCAACGAATGGTACAATCTTTTTTTCTTTTTTTCTTTTTTTCTTTTTTTCTGTTCCCGTTTGCTCTTTTCTCAATCTGCCGTCTGACTACGCGTTCTTCTCATCCCATCATATCATCAGGCTCGACTCCGAATCGATGGACTCCCGATCGATCACCTCCAAGGATCTTCCTCCTCTGGTCCACTCGCCTGGATTACTTCTGGAAAGCTAGACGGCGTGATGGACGTCAAGTTTCCCCGTCATCCAGATGATGAAGTTGACTTTACGTCCGTCCTCACTGAAATCATCGGAAACGTCAACGAAATCGCTTCTGGAAACTCTCCGCATTCCTCTTCCTGGGCGGCCGACCAACGATTGGTGATCAATCCCGGTCAGCGGCCGCTAGGAAAGCCAGCGTTAGTTGCTCCCGGCCCCGGATCGTCTCCCACCAAAGAACCGACTCGTGACGCACACACAGGTGCAAATGACAAACAGGGAAGCGAAAATCAAGAAGAGAGAAGAGTTGTGGTGGTTGATGTAGACCTCAGATTCCGGGATCTCAAAGCGGCCGTGCCTTATATGCCGAGCGAATTGAGTTATGTTAACGCCGCGCTCATCAGACCCATCGTCGCCTTCATCAAGTTTGTCTCTTTTTTCTTTTTCATCCCTCTTCGTTCTCTCGGTTCTCTCTTTCGGAGGAGGAACCTGTAACAATCGCACCAAAATCTGATTTATATTGTCTTTGGTTCACATCGAAACAACGATAACAACTGTAGTGCAAACAGAACACTGTTGCCTATTCAATGCCAGGTAATCTCTGATCTTAGCGAATTCGATGGCTCTTGGACTGTATGTCGCCTGTTCTTTTTAAAGATTTGTTTAATTCTTCCTTGGAAGACCGACACTGATACATGGTTTCTTTGTGGATTTCGTTGCACATATCTCAAACCAGCCTTTCGAAAGTAAGTCTCCTATCCCCCTCTCTTCTCATCGTCATCTAAACCTCAAAAAAAGCTAATCCTCCTTCCTTTGCTTTCTCCCCTTTCTGTTTCCCTCCCTAGCCGGCCTACTCGATGCCACTTCAAACCAAGTCTACGCAGCCCTAGCACATCATGTGACATCTCAACAAGCTAACCAACAACGGATGCGTTCTGTAGGCGTGTGGACCCTTCAGATGACCGCCGAGGCCGTCGTCAGTGCCGTCAGAGCGGTTCTCCTGCAGAGGCAGAGTCTGGGGTTAAGCGAGATGAATCTTGATCTGGACCCTCCTTTCTGAACCAACCGGGTCTCTTCCTTTCCTTTCCTTTGATCTCTGGCTTCGGCCGCTCCTTTGCTTCTCTTTCTCTCTCTCTCTCTCTCGTCTTGCTTTGTTCCTCAAGCACTCTTCTCCACTCCCCCGTCTACTTGATTATCGGATCTTTACGTTCTCTCCATCTTCCTTGTCAGTTCCCTCCAATGTCATCTCACAAAGACAAGGGATGAAACGAATCGTGCATATGTTGTGTTGTTTTGTATATATTTATATATCACTTGATGTAGTCTTCCATTTCAGTCACCCATGGCAGTGAAATATCTTCTCTATTGTAGAAAGGTAAGGGCAAATCGCATAAAGGTCCTTCTCTTGGTCATGATCGTCGACCGCCAATCATCATCCGTCGTCCAGAAAGCTTAGGGCATAGTATACAACATCGAGCACGAAGAAAGAAAGAAAGAAAGAAAACTATTTGTATACGGTTCAAGAGAACATACTAGTGAAGCATCAGAACGAGAGGTAGGTCGCACGGATTTTAAGTCAAGTAAGAGGGGTATCGTATGGAGGATAGCATGGACGTGTAGCGTTTAGGGTGGTTCGTTCGATTATGCGAAACATACATGTTGAGCCCAGAGTTGTCGAAGAAGTATGCGATTGAGGTGAGTAGGATGTTTACATGAGAATTCAGCAAAAGGTTAATCTCTCGTCAAGGTTGGTAGAGATCGCCTCAGCAGTCCCAGTCGATAGGCAAGTTTGGAGAAACAGCAAGCGCAACAAAGCGAGGAAGAGTAAAACAGGGAGAGAAAGAGGCAAGGATGGTTCAGACCGAACACCACCCTTTTGACTGACCCCACAACACCAACTCTTTCGCCCCTGGCTCGAACTCTCCGTACTTTCCTGTTCCACTCAACATTTTCGTCAATTCCCTTTTTGTGGCTTCCATCGACTTCAGCGCTTCTTTTTCACGCGCCGTCGTTATCGACACGCGCGGTTTCGATCGGGATGAGGAAGTCGATCGGGTCGATTTTACGAGAGCGACCGATTCGGGGGATTGAAGAAGAGACGATAGGATAAACGACAGCCACTGTTCATTCGTTTGACGACCCTCGAAGACGGATGAGCTCTTGTTGACTATACATGTTGAGAGTAAGGAAAAGATTAGGGACATACAAAGAGATTCGTTTTGGGAAAGAATCCTTCCCAATTTCGATCACCAATATGGCTTCTGATCGCTCTGTACACATCCCATTGTTTTCCTTTTTTTGGTCCAACCGGTTCGGTCAGGATCAATATCAATATCAATTCACCCGCAACTGCTCACAGTATATAGTCAAGATCACTCACCAACGCCATCAAAGACTTCCTCGTCGATAGGCGACCAAAGAATGTTTCCATCAGGCATCTCCACTCTAGAGAGTCCAAAGTCAATCAGTGTGAGCCCTAATCCAGAGGACGAGTCGAAAGGACCGGTGGGCGCGTATGGTTGGCAATCCGTTGGTTCGACAAGAATCTGACCAAGGTGAAGATCCCGATGCTGCCACGTTGATTCGTTATCGAAGTTGTCAGTCATACTATATGTCAAGACACATTTTACCAACACCTTGATGGGAAACTCACCTCGAACTTGTGAATCTTTTCAGCGTCACCTACACTTTTACAGATCGACCAGAAAACCCCTGCCGATTGCGAGAGTTCGTGTGTTTTTGAGAAGGCGAACGATTCCAAGTCCTTTCCTGCGTACGACATGAAGAGTACCGCATATCGTTGTGACGCACCAAATACAGCTATCAAAGAAGAAGACCAAGGAATGTGATGATACACCAAAAACATCGCGCTCAGCTTGAAAACGCGAATTGATAACAATCACAACAAACAGATGAAGCTTACAGGGTCGGGCATTCTCACACTGCTCTGGAAATGACTTTGCGAAAGCATCCCATTCTTTGACGAGCGCCTTGGGGTAAAACCCTTGCACCACAAATGCACTTCGTTACAACAGTCAAAGAAAGATTTAGCTGTTTCTGATGGCAGGTTAAAGATCTATGTTGATCCCAAAAGAAGAAAAAAACATACCTCTTGACCTCACAGAACCCATCTAGCTCGCCGACGAGCTTTCCCAAGCTAATCTCTTTCGCGACATCCCTTGGATCGGACCAAGTGGGTTCTGGTCCAACCTCTTCCTCCTCCTCCTCCTCCTCCTCTCGACGCTCCTTTGATTTTCCGCCTCTTCCCATCATGTCCAACTTGACACATTCTTCGTCCGTTAAAAGCGGAATGATCTTCATCACTATTGCCTTTTGCTTAGCAAGTCCCACGGAAAAAACTTCTGAATATGTCGCCTCGCCCACCTTGTTGAATGTGACTTTGGTTCTGGATGTTGAATGAGGGAAGAACTGATGGGTCGTTACAAACTCGGTGAACGAGAGAGGAGGATCGATTTGATGGCAGGCTTCTAAAAGGTGATCGATTGGTAGCCGAACAGCAGAATCGACCTGTTCACATTCAACTTCATCCTCGCCATCGTCATACAAAGCAGTATCTAGTGGAGGCGATTCAACCTCGATGAGCGACAAATCGTACAACTCTTCAGCTACTTCGTCTAGTTCGGAGGAGGGTTTGATCATGCGTGATATCGGAGGAAGTTCGTTTGGCATCAAAGAGGAAGAAAGGAGTGCGCGCTCAAGTTCATCCTCATCGATAAGAATGGGATCTGAGTATCGGTCTCCCAAGCCTGTCCCGGGCGAAGAAGCAGATGAAGGAGGGGTATCTAGCATGGCTAGTCCTTTCAGCCGAGAAGTAAGCCAGGGCGGAGTCGACTCCTTGGAATTACTGTACCGGCGAGCCGGTGGAGAGAAAACAATTTTTGAAGAAGGAGAGATCCGAACGTTACGAGAAGTGCGCTTCGGATGTTTCGGAATGTTAAGGTCAGGAGCTGAGATAGAAGCAGGAGCCAGGGTTGATATAGGAGCGGAACTGATGTTTTCCGAGGAAATCACTGGTTTATATGTCGAGGACAAGGTTCGTCCCGGCTCAAGAGGCATAACAGACTTTAGAGAACTAGCCGATGATGATCTGGTCGCTTGAAGTTTTCCGGGTCGTGCTATTATAGACTTCTCTTTCCCGGATTTCTTGTTTGCCTTCCGCTCATCCTCCACTTGGGCGTTCTCCTTCTCTCCAACCATCCTCAATCTAGCCTTCTCCTTCACGATTCCTTTCGACTTGGTCTTCATAGGTTTCTCAATCTTCGAGTCAGGCTCCTCATCATCCGTGTCGGCTTCCAGATTGTTGAAATTTAGTAGTCCGAGCTTCGACCTAGCCTTCAACCCCTTTCTGTTCTCTTTGTCTACTATGCTGATCTTGACCGGCGTGTTTTGGACATCTTTTAGGAATTTGACCGGTGATGCCTGGTCCACAGCAAACTCAGAACGTAATCTGGTAGGTCTGAAGACTGCGCTGGTCCTGCTAGGGGACACAGCGATATGCGTTCGTGGGGCGACTTGATGGATGGCGATCTTCTTTATAGGAGGCGGAGCAGGAGATTCGGGAAAGTCATGGTCTCGATGAATTTTGACAACTCGCTGTTTTGAAACATCACACCGAAAGAAGAAAATTAAGAGCTGCCTCGAAAGTTAGATGTGAAGCGAATAAACCACCAACCGTTTTACTCTTGCCGTATGTACGGACGCTCTTCGTCTATCAAACGTCTCGTGTAGAAGGAACGTCAGGTCTAGTTCCGTTCACCACAAAAATACGAGACCAAACTCTCCAAGAACAGATTGATTGAGAGACGAACATTGGTGGAATACATCACCCGCACACTCTATGCTTCTCGTTACTCTTGATGAATTGATGAGAGATTGATCGTTGGTCGTTAGTGGTCGGTCAATGCCAGTTGCTGAATATTCGTTAGTCGCGTTGATTTCTGAAGACGCGTCGAGGAACACGAGAAAACAACGCGACTGATTTTTCTCTTGGACGCGTTTTCAACATACATAAAATCCAAACAGGTTCATACAACACTATCGACACGTGGAATCACAAAGGATAAAGAATGCAAGAAAAGAAGTAGAGAAGGAAGAGAGAGCCACAAAATGAGGTTCGTTCAGAGCTTGGCTCGCAATGTCGAAGGTTGCAGCCTCTCGTCTATATTTACGTCATTCGTGTATAGAATAAGAGGTCCATCAGTGGACAGTTTTTGAAGACTTTTCAATATATCACATAGGAGAAGCTAGACGTACAAGTAGAAGCAAACTTCTCATCTCTGGGCGAGCTGTTGTGTTGCGTCAAAGCGGAAGCATCGACCATCTCAGGTACGACCTCCTCGATCGACCGAGCGCCGAGTAGACGCATGTTCATCTCAAATTCTATCAACAGACCAGAGCAAAATTGGCGATGTCAGCCCTCAAAAAGATGATTACCGTTCATTAAATTGATTGAGAGAAGAAGCGCACCATCTTTAAGAAGCTGGAAAGCATGCTCAACTCCTTCCTGGCCGTAGGCGCTATACGCATAAAGCAATGGTCGTCCGATTCCGACACTCGTGGCCCCCAATGCCACAGCCTTCAGGACGTCTGGTAGATTGTGTACGATGCAATGTGGCAAACTATATTAAGAGCATGGCTAAGGTAGTGGAAGTGAAAGGATAGACGAACCAGAAGCCCTTCGGATTCCTCCATCAATCATAATCTCAAACTTTGGGTTCGGGAATAGCTTTCTCTTTTTGAGTTCCCTTACAACTTCAACCAAGACTTCTAGACCGGACCGGGAAGAGTCCAATTGACGTCCACTTAGTGTCATGTAGGCCAATCGCACACCAAATGGTTCGTCAAGATAACCCTATCATCGAAGATTTCGAACAGGATAATGGGAGAGGACTTACCCGTGGTTAGAAAGAACAACTCCATCCAAGCCAGCTTCAGCTGCCATAACAGCATCCTGAACGGTGTGTCAAAAACAACAATATGGATTAGCCTAGCGCTAGAAATAGAAAATGTTCAACGAAAAGAGAGATAAATTTGAACAGAGGATGTAGAACTCACCTCCCAGGTCTGCACCCCCTTTAAGATGAGGGGCACTTTTGATGCCACAGAGAAATCAAACATATGATTCAATCGACTGACTGTGTTACAATGCGACCATTACAGTAAAAGAAATACATACTCTTCGTGATCTCTCTGAAGAACGCCATGTCCTTCCAGCTTAACCCTGGATCAATGAAGCTTGATATAGCACGCGCAGCTCCCTGATTCTGTTCGACTGAATCCGATCGTTGAACGCTGGCTCCCTCAGAGTTGTCAAACTTCTGACGCATGTCCTTCTCCCGCCGGCCAAGTTGAGGAGCATCGACAGTGATAAAGAGACCCTGATGTCATCATCCGATTGCAAGAAAAATAGTCAGTCCAAACTGTCGTCGAGAGAGTCTATCAGAAAGAAAAGAAAGGTATGACCTTGATGCCTCGCGATTCAGCATGCTGGACAATCTTCTTTGTCTTTTCTCGATCTTTGTTGACATATCTGGTATGTATGGTGAAGGAAGTAAATGATAACCTTGTAATTAATAACTTGCGTCTTTGTGTCCCATGAAACCAAAGAGACTACGCACAGTTGCATAAATTGGACTTGGCCAGGGATGGCAGCGTCGACAATCTCATCGAACGAGCAACTTGCTAGCGTCGGTATCTAAATTTGGTAAAACATCAGCCTCAGCACCACGCTTGCCTTTAGATGCAAAGAGGCAAAAGAGAGAAGTACCATCTGAATGACACCATGCTTGCCACCCGCTCGGGTCAGGTTTTTCTCTCCTTCTGGATGTCCCAGTTTTCCGAGAGCGGTAGCAGTGATCTGATACGAGATGAAATTACATTGTCAGCTTCGAGTTGGGATGTCGGATTTCTTGAATGTGTTAAGATATAGAAGGACCAACATAAATTGGCATACTAGACTTCTGGCCCAGAATGGTAGTAGAGTAATCCACCTCGGTCTGGAACATACATTAAAAACAAACGTTGCGTTCAAGATTCAACTGTTCAAATTGGTCATTCTGCAATGAAGAGAACGTGTGGCGTGTATTCGCAAACTTACAACATCCCGAAGAATACGCGGTCGGAAGAAGACTCGTCCGTAGGCCATGTGATTTTCTCTCATAGTCACCTCATCATCGGCTCCAGAAGAATAGTAACTGTCGATTCTCAGACGATTCAGTCAGCTCTCCCCGGACTTGAAAGGGATATCAAGATGAAACTTGAGATACGTACGCCCAACCTCTGGGCTCCATAACCTCTCTAGCAATTCCTTCGAAATCATGAAGACTGAGCACCTCACCCAGCGCTGGTCGTTCTTCCATCTTGAGTCGACGCCTCATCTCGACTGCTGTCAATTCCCTACCGAGCAGCTTTTGCTCAACTACTCCAGAGATGGACTCGGCCGAAGGCGCAGATGTTGGCTCCGTCTTGAGGGGCCCAAGTTGTTCTACAAGCCGGTATGAGAGAAAGCGAGGTTAGAAATGTTGAAATGCATGAGGTCATTACAAACAAAGACTGGTGGCAAAGCAGGTGGACAATAAACGAACGGCTTTCGTCCAAGTATTTTGTCGGTATATCAGGTGAGTGAATTTCATCAAATTCCTATATGAATAGGTGTTTCATCAGTACATCATTAGTTGCGAGTTCCAAAATCGCACATAACACTCAAATCACGCACCTCTGTAGCATCCTTTCCAGCATACTATACAGACGTTCAAAAATGCAGAATATATTTGGCTTAATCATCCTGTTCATGAGACCTCACTTCAAAGACCCCGGTATTATCGTAGGATTTACATACTTTAAGCAGAATCTTTTCTCCACCCGGATGATCCTTGAAGAAGAAAATCAAGTTCGATAAGTTTCACCCTTGCCCTGGCACATTCCAGAGGAACGCTAACTCGAACTTACTTCTATGAAGCTAGTGATATCATATACATTTCCTAGAACAAACAATTCACCGAGAGAGACAAACAATATGGAGAAAAAGGGGATCGCAGAGTTCAGATCGGACTATCTCTCTCCGATGAAGAACAATATATCCAGACAATGATCCAGACGTACCATGAATAGTGATCCAACAATCCTCTTTGGTAGAATGCTTGGCAAGCTCTTGAGCAGTAACTTCTTTGTCTGGCATAGTTTCCGAACTGACGATGTCTGAGTAAGTAGAACGAGTACAAAATGAAGGATGTGGACGGCAAGGAAACTAGCAGGTATTCTTCACTTGGACGAATCCACGATTGCCGGATTGACATTCGGTCAATGCCGGGAACCTCGGCGCACTCAATTGCCGACATACACCGAGATCACGTGAAATCTTTCGTGGCGGTTCAACCTCGCACTGCAAGCTGTGCAATCGTACCTTCCTCATCATCATCTCATACACACTTTCCTTCCTGAGTATTTCTCCAAGAGGACAGAAAAACGAGGAAGATATAATGTCGTCGGGGTTTCATCATGTCTCGGTGACCAAGGTTAGCTTGATTCTGGAGGGTCGTATTGGATGTGACACCCGCTGACATCACTGGGTTCTCTGTAGTTTTTGATGGTCTCTGTTGGCCTGTTATCTTTGGCCGTATCGATTGCTCAAGTGAAACCATACGTTCCGGTGATCTTGAGTCCTCACCTGACGAAGTACCATCAGGTAGGTATCATATGTGAACCATTTCTTGATCTTGACCTCTCAATATATATTGACATGACGTATCTACTGCTTTTTTTCAGTTCTGGAGACTCTTTATTCAACCTGTATGTTATGTCAACATGTCGGAGCTTGTACTGTTCGAGATTCTTATGTACACAGTATCAAGACATGTCGAACGAGCATATGGTTCCCGGAAATTCGCAGTTAGTCACATCATGTTACTAGAAAAAAGAACAGACTATGCCTACAGCTCATCCTGGTCCTGATTTTTGTGTGATCAAGTCCTTCGTTATTCTATCTGCCGTACTCTCGAGCGCGTTTTCCTTTCTCTTTCTGTTGGCAGCTCACCGAATGTTCGGCATCAACAACATACATCCTGGACCCACGTCAATCTTGTTCGCCATTTTATTCAGATACGGACAACTTGTTCCGGATTTGTATACTGTTCGAATCGGTCCGATTGAGTTGGGCGACAAAGTCTTTCTCTATGGCCTTTCCACTCAGGTTTGTTGGTCTCTATTCGAAGCCATCATTTCTTCCTTTCTGGCTGGATGCGCTGATATTCTTTTTCGGTAACCTTCAGTTTCTCTACACCACCCTGACAATGCCTCTAATTGGCCTGTTGATATCCTACTTGATCGATCGACATCCTCTTCTTTCATTTTTCAGAGTTCCCTTACCTCTAGTCCGACTGTCAAATCGGTTTATTTCACCTCTCCTAGGAAGCACCGTCCCTCCTAAACGAAGTATAGTTGCCTGGCCAGAAAACGATACGAGAAGAGATGGACCAGGGATCGTAGTGGGTAGAAACTTACTGGGTAGGTTCAGAAGACGGATAGGAGTAGAGGCAAACACTGTCGCGTCTGTTCCAGGCCGAGGGGTAGAAAGAAGAACAGCAGTTGTGGCTGTACCCGCTTTATCGCCAAGAGAAAATATAGTTGAGACATTGTCCAGCTCTGCGCAGGGGCAGTTGGAATCAGAGGCCACTCCGTCTGCAGAGAATTCTCCGACAAATAATGGTCCCAGTACGGAGATACCTACGATACTAACGCCAAATCCACCGGCAGGGCCGTCGACGACTGCTGCTACCACCTCGACGGGGACTAGGATGTCTCAGTGGGTGGAGAATTTGAGTTCATCAAGTCCAGTGAGAGCTCCTACCGAAGCAGAAATCACTGAGTCAGTCCAATATACTTCTTTCTCGAGTGTATATCTAATTGTGGCTACTTGAGTTTGTTGATTGACTCTTACACCATCCTCTTTCAAACCTATAAATGGCGCTGCAGGTTGAGAGAGATGTTTCCCAACTACACAAGAGATCAGGTCATTCGCGCCTTGCAGCAAAGGTGTGTCTTTTTCTCATCTTGTACTTTATATCTTTGAGCAATGGCTTTTTATTCAAAGCTTTCATCATCTTCCTCTCAATGACTGAAAACTTTTTTGTTTCAATTCTTTGCAATCATAACAAATCCTGGGCTGAGACAGTGATTTCGACCAGAGTCGAGCAGTTGATCATTTACTGATGAATCAGACTTGAAGATTCCTTTGATAGCTAAGATGTACCCAAACATATTTCTACTATGAACAGCAGAGCAACCGCCAGGCAAAGAGAGAACGAAAGCAAGCGAGCCAGAGAGGCGTTACAAATCGTAACCTTCATGTAAACTGCGTAACCATCTGACGTTCTCTTGTTTCTCTTCGAACTACTTCATCGGTTCTACTTGGACCATCACAAAGGCGACACATCCTGACCGACCATGGAGGAAGACATTGGCTTGCTCTCCCTCTCAGAGCTGCCCCCTCCGGTACCGCCAAAACCGTATGTGATAGAGAGATTACAATCATCACCTAGAATACCTTTCTCTCCATCATCCTCAGAACTTCCGCTATCGAACAGTCACCATCAGGATATCTCCGATTCATTAGCCATGAACACAAAGTCTTCATTACCTGTCCATCCATTATCTCCTCCTAGAATAAGAACCCAAAGAGCACTCTCCAGATCAAATTCAATTCCTCCTCGATTTTGTAGAACCAATCGTGGATTATCTCAAGACCTTGGATCAGTCCGAACGGACCCTGCGCTCGATCCGGTCCTCGTCCAAACATACCGGGCAAACTTGAGACGATGGATCGAAGCACTTGTGATCATCAACTTTGATCTCGATATCGGACCAGTTATGGAGCTCAGTGTACCAGAAAGGAGATGGGGGATCGGAGTGGCTGAGAATATCGCGTTCTCGAGTTTCCCAGATACGAGCTTGTTCACTGAAGGTCAGCTCTCGTGGAGTTTCAAATTGAACGATGGATTGGGATGTCAGGCCTCGAGAGAAGCAGCATTTGCGCCGTTACCCAATGGAGGAGGCAGCTCAATTGTAAGGGACAAGGGCGAGGAAGAGAAAATCAACAAGGAGAAACTTGATCCAAACGGTGGAGAAGGAGGTGGACAGCAGGAAGGCAGGCTGTTTGGATTTGTATTGTTCTTGCAGAAGAGAGACGGTACGATCAAACGAGGATTCTTTCAAGTGAGTCAATCAATTTGAGCGCCGTTTGTACATCTGGACAATTTCTGATAGATTCGTTACGGTTTTTTTTTCCTTTCTGTAAAATCAATCTGAAACGCCTTCATTCATGATCATCAGAAATCTGTGGTCATCTTAAGCACATTACCCTACCCCTCATTCTTCAACCAACTCGTGATGCATCTGGCGCCGCACTTCTTTAGTAGAGGCCCGTCCGTACTTGAAGCTGCTTGTCAGGAAATTGCCTCATGGTAAGCACCCTTCCTAAATCCTGTTTAAGCATGAAATTTTTGACATCGGGAGTCTTCTGAAACTTCTGTCTGTGATATATTTTAAACTCTCAGGCCCCCACCGACACCTTCAGCCTCCTTGTCGCTTCCCTTTCTAGGATCAACATTCAACGTTCAACTACCGTCGCCCAATCAGTCTACTCAACTTTCTCTAGGACCTGTTGCGAGAGTGCCCTCTTCGGATAGCCTACCAAGCGCACCGTCACTCCCAGTACCAATATCAGGACGTACAATGTTGCCTCACGCGAGAGCCTTACGTACGAGCGGTGTCGTGGGTGTTTTCAGTTGTCCTTTCATTTGAAGCTACATTCAAAGAAAATCTGTCGACCTGCGCTCAACATTTTCTTTCATCGTTGATCATCAAACAGATATTGGCTTCGCTTCCATCGATACCACCTCTAATACTTCTCGGAAAGATTTTGTCTTCGATTTGGTTGATTTGGGAGTGCCTTATCCTGGCCGAACCAATTCTTATCATTGCACCGGATCCAAAGTCATGTTCAGAGCTTGTTTGGTGGTTAAGAGATTGGATCCGGCCTGTTTGTGATATCTTCTTTCCAAGGGTCTCTTCTTTTGACTCTGATTTGAGCTAAAACTGTTTCCTCTTTTATCCAGCTACCTCCTTCCGGCGATCTCCGCCCGTACTTTCACATCCACGACGCTTCATTTTCTCTGCTTGTAAACGCACACAGTCCGCCGGCTGGTGCGGTCATTGGTGCAACTAATCCATACTTTAGACAAGCTTGCGTGAATTGGTCAAATGTGATCACGTTAGGAGACAAAATTAGTTCATAGTTCGTCTTTTTGCCAGTTTTCTTGATATCGATCATGAACCCGTTGTCAACCAGACTTCTTTGTTCGTCCTTTTTTCGAGTTCAGTCTATCAAAACCCAATACAGGACCGATTAGACAAGCCTCCGGCCCGAACCCCAGCAGTAATAGCGCTAGACCTAGTCCCAGTCCAATTCCTCCCAAAGCTGCTCTAGTAGAGAGTTTTCAGTCGAAACGAAAGCGACAGGTGTCAAAAGACAGAATTCTATTAAAGAAGTTGGAGGCCGTCGTAGCAGCTGGTGATCTTCAAAGTTCGTGTTCTCTTCTTGCCTTTCATATGGGAATGTTGAGTTTCTCATCAAACTGATGATTTTTTCCCCATCAGATCCAGAAGCAAACGATCAAATTCGGTTCCATTTTGCCGATTTGACAGAAAAGTTTTTGCAGCCACTCAATCGATACTTTGCTTCGCTCATCCCTACTGATCTGTTTGTCTCTCTCATCGCGCGTTCAACACCTTCCTTTGATAGGTCCTGACCTCACTCTCTTTCCTTCATTGTATTCTATCGTATTCTTAGCACACCTGACAGCTCGAATCAATTACCTCCCCTCAAACCATTTTCCTCAGCCTCATTTCTCTCTTCATTAAGAGCTCACGGATCAGCTTTGTCGTTTAGAAAGTCAGGGCTGGGTTCAACGACTGGATCTGCCCAAAGTTTCTACGACACATTTTTGAAAAGTAGTGCGTCCCAATCTCGTTTCTCTTCTCTTCCTAGGCATCGCCCATTCAAACGATCTTTTCTAAGACGAAAGGGAAGTTGGCTGATCTCTTCTTTGTCTTTCTACTAAAACCGAAAAGAACACTTCGGAGTTTGGCTGGCCAGACGGTGTGAAGAGGCTAGAGTGGAATGTGAGAAACGAGCGAGAGCAGCCGGTTGGGTCTCTGTTTGAATGTCGTTCCTCTCTCGATTTTTTTTCTTCTTTTTCATTTTCTTTTTCATATCTCTATATCCAGCTATCAGCTCTTCATCTTTGTCATATGCTTTTTGCTCTTTTCTGTTCATCTGAAGCATTTTTCAATTCCTTTTAGACCACTCCAATGTACTCTTCCTACATCAAACACGATCGTTTGTACTCAGTAATGCGGAATTTTGTTTTATCTATTGGATGTATCACATCATATCTTGCCATCTAGAGAACCGTTGTCAGCCACAGAAAAGGAGATTACCACATGAATCTCTGCCAAACCCCAGGTTCAGAATCCCACTTGAACTTGACTGTCAGGAACACAGTCAGTGTGAGAATGTTGATGAAGGTGTACGATAGGAGTTCGACAATGATTATTCTGCGTTTCTTATCGTCCGCATCTAGCTTGGCAGTCCTTTTTGTCGATGTCGATGTTGATACTGTTGTTGATGCAACACCGTCTACTGGTTTTGACTCAGAAGCTGCCGAGACGGAAGGAAGAGGAGAAGGGGAAGCCAATATACGAAGGATGGTGAAAGGGATAAGGAAATATCGAGGTTCGATCAACGGAGAAGGTGTCAAAGTGAGTAGGGTAGCTGTGAATAGACCCAATACTGTCAACGGCGGTTGCGTCCGGACTTTTAACGGAATGAGAGAGATACAAACCCCATAGGTAAGCCATGCACAAGGTGATGAGCAGGACAGAGGTGGAGGAAATTGAATACGAACAAAGTCTACCGGCCCAAATGATCGCACAACCTACGTAGCCTACTCCCAATAAAAACCTCGCTGCAGGGAATGGATTGATGACTCGACGCCAAACGTAAAATGCGTAGTGTCTGTTATCCGCTAAGAGGAATGGATGGACGATCCTATAGTTTATTTTCCAGTCCGATCGATCAGGAAGAGTGACAGTGTCAGCGGAAAAGAACGAAGAGACGAATAAAGATTAGAACGTGAGACGAACGTGGTATGTTTGATAGCTAACATCGTTACTCTCGTTAGAACGCTCGTTGTCAATGCTTGTCTGTTTCCGCCCATATTGAAACATACTCTCCGGATTAGCGAGATCATTTTTTCCGGGTTCGATCGACTCTCCTAAAAAGTATGAAGCTGAAAGAAGAGAAACAAAAAAAAACCAAGAAGAAAACTAAACAAGAGAACAAACCTGATGCCACCGAACCCATCTTTGATGGCCCTTTTCAGAAGTTCAGTCACTCCCCTATCCAGTAGGATGGGCCATCCGAGCAAAGTAGCAAACGCTAGAAAGTAACCTAGTTGAGGGAAATGAAGCGTGGCTTCGTGCATTTCTTTATGGCCTACAAGGATGATGTAATGCAGTTCAATGTCAGCGCATGACCAGAGATGAGTTAAAGATGGAAATAGAGTTCTACAAACCGAGTACAATTCCTCCGTTCCAGCGGATGAATGCTCCGAAAGCGATCAGCGTGGGTATATATGGTACCGCCACTGGCATCAACTCTTTCCAGGACGTCAATAATCTCGAGGGAATCTTGATTGTTTCACTAAGTATTTCACCTGGAAATCAGATTCGATCACGAGACAAGTTGGTATATGGTTCAGAATCATTTAGGGGGGAAGATTTCAAGATGGCAGTGGTACTTACCTATCGTGAGCTCGTCCCTCTCCTTCTCAGCTTGCCGGCGAGTCCGCCCATTGATAGTCATCGCCCGAGATCGCTCTAGATCCTGGACGACATCAAGCTCGTGAAGAACAGAGACTGCAAAGATGAAGATCATCCAGATGACGTTTGTTTGTCTAAATGCTAACGAGAGCAGCCCTACCTGTTACTCAAATCAGTGTATGCTTGCATCAGCGTGAGCTCAAGTTGAAATTCACAAGAACATTTGGAGAGAATATGGTGTGATCATACCAAACTGGAAACCCAGAACCGTTCTTTTCTTGCCATTCCCCAACTGAGAAGAACGAGCACGAGCGAACCTAGATCCGTGTAATACAGGTTTCCAAAGAACCATGTTGCCGGAAAGAGCGCGATCGACACCGATTCCAGGGTGTTTGCCGAACTGCTCACCTGTAGGGACGTAGAAGTTGACGACGTTCGAGGTGGGAAGGTGGAGAGAACAAACCGGATAATAGCAGGAAGAAGGAGACTCAGGACAAGGTTTGTTCCCCGGAGATATTCCGTTGTGCAACTGATATGAAAGACTTTTGCCGGTATCACGGAGAGAATGTATCTGGGTTTTCAAAATCCTTCGCGTCACCAGTGAGTTTAGGGGAAGAGGGGTGATTGTCATCTGGAAGCCAGACTCGTTCACGAACGGAAAAACCACTCACAGACCAGGAGGGGTTGTCAACTTTGGATCCCAAGTGAAGTAGTCGCCAGTACAGTATCTCTGAGCTTGTGGTACATGAAAGATTTCATCCTATCGAAGCCATCGATGACGGACATAGCCGAATAGCCAGTCAGCCTCGACAATGAATGATGATTAAAGCAAGGAAGCAAATGACGAAAGAACAAACCATATAGGGATCCGGGAGTTCTACCTGAACAAGAGCGAAGGCCAGAATTGTAAAAGTTGCGTATAGCACATAGGGCGAGGATACTGAGCCCATCGTTCAGAGCTTGTCCCAAGCCGTATTGTTGGATGGATGATGGGTGATGGTAGCTATGGGGAAAGTGCAACGTTCCATGTTTCCTTTGGCATTATGTAAGCAGCAGGCTAATGTTTTCCCTTCGAGCCTTGCTTCTCCGAATGAGGCGAGGAAAGCGTGAGTATATATTTTATGGATCTCTAAGCTGAGAAGGAGCAATGTTTCATGATACATGTACGATTGGCATGTGTAACGAAGGACACGACGAGTCGTCGTTTCAAAAGAAGTGCTAGTTTCTATTTGGAGCACTGAGGAGACCTGGAAACCTGACTCTGCACCACCCTCGACCAGCGCGCTGACTCGACTGCAGTGGGTACTGACTTGAACCAAGATGGAGATAATCAAGGTTGCACTCCTATCCCAATTGGTTTCTATGAGACCTTTTTGCTTCTAGACGGTGAGAAAACACTCTTGTCGACCACAAGGTGACCTACGTAGATGGAAATAGTCCTAATTTCAATCGACTTGAAGGATATATCGGGAATGACTTGAGTCAATATAGTTTTTTTGTAAAGGAACGGAGCTCATTATATTTATGCAAACACCAAGCACACCAGAATAGATTTCAAGACAAACTCAACATCTGTAGCAACGAGAGTCAACGATGTAACATGAAATATCTTAGTTGGACTGGATGGTATGTAGGACTGATAGTATGAGATTGGATGGTCTTCACATTGAGAAGAATTTGGCTTCACCTGGATATAAAGATGCTCTGACACACTTCTAGAACACAGACGATCGAAATATGGTTAGATATATAACAGCATATCGTCAGTATATCGACTGGTATCTCATCGCAATAGAGGGATCTGGTATCAATCAGCATAAAGTTAGATCAAAGTGTGTGCTTATGAAGCGAGGAATATTGGTATATTCAGCGATAGTATCAGCCGGGCAGGTATCGTCAGCAGAGCAGGTCGAACAACACCATTGGCGTGTATATGACTATAGAATTACATTCAGCACTATGTTCTGTTCTGCTATGGTTCTCTCAAATGAGGATGAAAACTCTCCGAGTGCAAAAGCGGACTCTGGATGTTCTTACGTCGTGGGTCACATAATCTGTCGACGCCGTCTATCCGACGGCTCTCCTTACGGCGTAGCCTGACCTATATACACATGTTGTAGATCCTTCTGGTAACATACTCTATATCCATGTCATGACCAAACATGGACGGATGAGCACTTAAAGTACTCAAACCTGTCCGACCTGATCTGACGGCCGAACCCCAGAGGGTTTAGAATCAAATTCGAATCTGGCTGACTACCATTGGCCAGACGGCGAAAACCGATTCTCGAACGTTTTGATTTGTCCCCCTCTCTTTTTTCCAAGGAAGTGGTTTCTCTTCTTCTTCTCATTTTCTATTTCTTTGCCGTTTGTCTCTTTTCGCTATCTTTTCTGTCCGACCACAGCCTCCTGGATCTCTCCCTCTTCCAGATCAATGTCATCACCGTCAGCAGTGTCATCCCTTTCCCCAGAGACAGACTCAGATGTCGAGCCGATAGTTCCGGTCGTCGGGAAGCAAATGCCTCAGCGTGTTCTTCTTCAGAGACAAACGGGAACAGATCTGAAGGATGTCTCCCACGAATTCACAGAGACCCAAGTAGACGAGTACAGAGAGCAGGATAGATTTCTACCCGTACGTCGTCTGACCCCTCTAGCTTAACAGTTGTTGACCTTTAACTCAGATTTGTCCCGCTTACAATTGACTTTGGATGTTGATTTGCGATGGGAATCTCAAATTTAGATAGCAAATGTGAGCCGTATCATGAGGGACTGCTTGCCTCCGTCAGCAAAAATTGCAAAGGAATCGAAAGAATGTCTACAGGAATGTACGTTGGCATCCATTGCCTCTTTTTGTCCATCATTCATATGGGGGTCGACCTAATCATCTCACCATACACACCCTTTATAACACACACGATAATCATAGGCGTCTCTGAGTTTATCGCCTTCATCACTTCCGAGGCATCCGAGCGGTGTCTAGACAACAAACGGAAGACAATGAATGGTGAAGGTTCGTTCAGGTCTCTTCTCATCCTTTGATTCCAACATTCAAATGACTTATGTGTTTTACCTTTCCTTTTTGCGTCTACAGACATCCTGGAAGCGATGAAAGCATTAGGTCAGTCATGGACATCTTCCAGTTTTTCATGACTTCAGAACCAGTATTCAACGCAACTCCTTGGATCCCTCCTTCTGGTTGTAGGATTCGATAACTCGGTGGAAGCCTTGAGGATATATCTTGCGAAATACCGAATGGTCCGTCTTAATATCGCTTTCGTCTCATTTTCTCAGCACGCGCTGTTTGGTAATCCAAAAACTTTTTCGCGCTTCATTCTTCAACAATCAGTCTCAGAGTGAGAAACCTAGACGATCGTCGGCTAGAGCTAGTCGGTCTAGTGCTGGATCTGCTGCCAAATCTGGCTCCAAGCGGACAAGGAAGGTGACAGACGATGGACAAGATGTAGAAGATGACGATGCAGAAGATGAGGAGGACGAAGAAGAGGAGGACGAGGATGAAGAAGAGCCAGAAGACGAAGAAGAAGAGGATGCAGAAGAGGACGCAGAAGGGGTCGAAGGCGATGACGAGGCCGATGTTGAAGAGGGAGACAAATGAGTCGATGGGCAGATCAGGAGGAACAGGGAGAGGCAGGTGTAGTAGATAGGAAACCAAAAACAACATCCAAACAACGGAAAGAAAATCTTCGAGCAGATATCACCAACCACTTCGGTGATCTTTCATCTAGATCCTGTCCTGCTATTGTGAGTTGACTCCGTTCGTCTTCACCACGCCTTTGCAGAGGTGAATTTGAAGAAATCAGATGCTGAGATGTCTCATCGAATTATTCTCCCATCCATAGATGGATAGATAAAAGAAATACTCTTGAGTCACAGACGCCTCGCTAAACAGATCATCAGCACGGCGTCTCTCACTCATTTCGTCATCTACCTGCCCCAAAATTCACTGGCCATACCTGGCGCTCGACTTTCAATCATCAGAACTCTGTTTTCATCATGTCACCAGGCTCTGAGCTAAATTGTAAAAGGTCAGAAAGACGGTTGAGGAAGCAGAAATGAAGAGCGGCAGATGAGCCAGTTGTTGTATCATCCTTTGTTGTATCAATGCTTCTTTGTCATACAAAGGTTCTACGGAACCCTTTACAAGCATGCGCTCAAGTCGGCTTCAAGATTGTAGTTCTGATGATGACGACGATGGTGACGAGATATAATGACAGACCATCGATCAACCATCTCGGACATGTCCGGGTTTTCATTCCCTTGTCAGATTAGCATTTGCCTAGCTCAGAGATAGTACTGAACCGTTGAAGATGAGGATCTTGAACCAGGAGAAGCGGAGAGAAGAAGACGTTGATAGTATCATGGACAGATATCCGAGGATTTAAAAAAGAGTAGGACATTCATGATACGACGGCAACGAGGACGATGACGACGACAATGTGTTCATTCGATCAGCAGCTCACCATATCCGTCACCAACATCTTGCCCTCCACTTTTCCATCTACCATTCAAATAGGTCGATAAATATCTCTCTCTTCGCCTTCAACTTCCATCTGTCCAATTTATCTCTCTCTTCTGATATTCCAAAAGAACTAAAGAATCAACAAGGAAAATTACTCACATCATCATGTCCACAGCAGAGACTCAAGCTCAGAAGGTCGCTCCCTCAGTCTTCTTACTGGGCGCATCCGGTACGGTCCATCTTCTTTCACTCGACTATGTCTACACTTTTGTTCGCAACTGTGACATCATTCACCTGCTGATGCGATTGCGATGATATCACCGAAAAAGGCTACATCGGAGGCGCGATCTTGGCAGGCCTCATTCATGAATACCCAAAGGGCAAGTTTTATGTCCAGTACAGAAGGGACGAGCACAAGTCTCTTCTTGAGAAGTTTTCATCCAACATAGAGCCTGTAAAAGGTGCGTGTCCATATATGTTTTCCCTGTCAGATCTGAAGATGATGCTTATATAGTGTTGCTTGGAATGAACGAGATTTTTAGCTACTTTGCAAGATGGCGATATTCTTAAACATTATGCTTCCATCGCCGATGTCGGTGCGTTGACTCTATATATACATATCTTCTCTATTCGTCTCGCTCGATTGGCTGACCCTCTCGGTCTGTTTCTTCAGTCGTGTCCGCGGCAGATTGCGATGATGTTCCCTCCGCCAAGTCTCTCATTGCCGGTCTCGAAGCTAGCTCTGAGAAGAGGAAACTGGAAAAGAAATTAAAGGCAGTTTACATTCATACCTCTGGAACTGGTGTCCTGGTCGATGGGGACATCCCTGCCGGAGAGGAGGATAACACAGTTTATGATGTTTGTCTTGCCTTCCTCCGTCTTCTTCCCTCTTTCCTTCAGGATGACTCAATGTGAGCTTTGTGCATTGCAGGACTCTGACTTGAAGCAGATCGAAGGAATTGCACCTAGCAGGCCCCATCGAGAGGTTGACATAATGTGCGTCTCGTGGCTGCTTCGTTTTCATGCCTATATATCAGTGCGCGAGCAAAAACACTAACAAGCTTCTGTTCACAGAGTGACAGATGCTCTTGAGCGAGGTCATTTCCTGGGTTACATCGTTCTGCCCTCCACCATCTACGGCATTGTTCGCTTCTCGCTTTGTCTTTGTCGCTTCTTCTTTGGGTTCGAGGAGAATTGCGAGTTAAAAAGATGTTTTGTATTTTCTCGGATGCAGGGAAACGGACCCATTCATACGGTCTCGCAGCAGATCCCCAACTTGGTCAATCATGCGTTGACCAATAAGCGATCGGCTTACATCGAGCGTCCGTCATCATTGATTGCATTCGAAACAGTCATAGATTTTCCGGCTGATTTATCTTTACTCATTGTTGTTCTTATTTACAGCCGGAAAGAACGTTTGGTGCGTGTCCTACCATCTTGTTCGCTTTTGATCTAGCTGAGCTCATCTCAAGATTCCTCTCTTCTTTCTTCTTACACAGGTCCAATGTTCACATTGACAGCCTCACCAAGCTCTACGTTTCTCTAATCAAACTCCTCCTCTCTCCCTCTGCTCCTCCCCCACCCCACCATGGTTTCTCTCACTACATCTTTGGAACCTCCACCTCTGGGCCTCACTCTTGGAAAGACCTATCCGCCAAAGTCGGTGACATACTCTATGCCCACGGACTACTATCCGAAGGTGGATCGGTTGGAATTGCGAGAGATAAATACAAAGGTCCAGATATGGGGTACTCGAACAAACAAGGCGCCCTACAGCTGGGAACGAGCGTGGGGAAAAGCGTCAATGGGAAAGAGTTGGTAGGTTGGGAAGATACTGAAGTCGTATGGGATTGGTTGGATCAGGACGTCATGGCCGCCGTGAAGGAGTGGAATAAGGAGTGAGCAAGTCTTGGGTTGGCTTATGGTGGACGTGATTGTATCATCGCTTTTTGTATCAAACCAGGCTTGTTTTCGTCCCCTAACTATCGAATTTCATTCGCTTTTTATGTAAAGACTGAAAGAGGCACCTTAAAGCACATCAAACGCCTATAAGAAAAAAGATAAACAGTCATCTATTGAGAATACAAAGAATCATATGATGAAGAATAGGAAAGAAGGATGAACTGGTTCGTCCTTCTGCAAAAATGAGAAATCGAAATTGGAAGCGGAAGCTGGGGGAAAACTACCAAACGACTCCACTCCCTAAAAGGAGACCATCTCCTTCCTGCTTGATAGCCTCGTATGACGTTCTGATCCATCCTTTCCCGTCGCTCGTACCAGAGGCAAGTTCAGCAGATGACATTTCATCCCGAACAACGTTTTCCAGTTCGTTCGCTTGGATTCGACGGGCTGACATAGATGGCACGGCGGCGGCTGCTTTCGCAGGTCGAAGTGGAGCAACCGAAGCTTCCTTCGTCTTTGCCGATGTCGTTGTCGATGAAGAAGAGGAGGAAGAGGAGAGGTCACCCCAGTAGATGGCTTCCACCCTGGCAACCCACTCTTTAGTGGACCATCTCATCTCTACGTCAACCCCTGTAGGCCCGGTCTGGACCTGAGCTAGTTGGGTATCCGTTTCCTCCCAAGGTCTAACAAACCCTTCTTCGTCCCTCTTGACCCCTCTCTGGGGCTGTTGCTGCTCCCCCGAGTTAGAAGTAAGAGGAGAAGGTGGTTTGAGTTGACCTCCTCCGTTGACGCAACCTGAAGGACAGGCCATCACTTCCACATAGTCATACGTCTTATCCTTAGCCGCCGCACGGCCAAGGCCAGGTCGGGAAGATAGTGCGGAACTCGTAGGTTTGCTTTTGCGCACAACGTTTTGGAGATTTTTGAAGCCGTAGCATTTAGCGGCTCGGAAGATTTGTGTATTCGGTGGTGGAAGGGGAAGATAACCCGGTAAGGATGACGATGCAGTTGACGTGTTTGCTTGGGGTGATGATAACGATGTGGAAGTGGGTATTATGGATGCTATTGTTGAGGTCGATGCGGATGTGGATGCAGATGGTGATAGTGTTACAGGTGGTAGGGTATTCGAAGTGGATGACGGAGAAAGAGAAGGCGCAGGTTGTGAGTTGACCGTCAGAGAATACTCAATGTAATCCGGACTTCCACGTATAGGAGTGGTCGCTAACGTCAACGACCCTGGCGGATATTTTTCGATGAAATGGAAAAGAAGCGCATGGAGGTATGCATCGCTACTGCTTCCTGGGTGATCGACCATGCTCGGAAATCCTTCGTAAGTTTCCGGAAGGATCACCTCACCTTCAGCTTTCTCAAGGTTTGTCGGTTGATTGGGATCGAACCCTCGTTCGAGTAGGAAACTGTGAAACTCGCCAGTGGTCAGAACAAGATCGGTTTCCGGTTGGTTCGTCATGGTCGAAATGAATTGGGTTCGGGATGATTCAAGCTTTCGATCGTAACACGGTTGAACAGATACGTGGTAGATCGCCTTCGAGTCGATCGAGTTCCTTCTAGCCCACCAACCTTTCACGAGACCTCCCATGATACCCATCGCGCTCCTTCCTTTTCCGACTTTTTCAAGCACCTCGCCGTGTGCTTTTTCCGCATAGCAGATCCACCCCGGACAACCGCTTGCCAACATCGGCAGTCCACCGCCTTGTCCGGCTTTTCGTTCATAGAACTCCTGAACGGTTTCGCTCAAGGAGAGGTGTCTTGCGAACGTAAGATCGGCGATATGAGGGATGCCTATTGAGGGGAGAAAGCTCTGTATCCGGTGGAGCAAGGTGGAGAGAGGAAGTGGAGTCGGTAAGGAGGCAGAAATCGATGAGAGAGATTGAGGTGAGATCGATAGGAACAACGTCTTGGTTGGTTCGTTTGGAGGTAAGAGTTCCAAGAGAGGCGTGAGCGAATGCGTCTGGAGGAGGAGTTCTTGGGAGGTCGTGATGCATCCTCTGAGTGAGACATGGGCAAAGTCAGGAAAGTTATATGTAAGTTTGAGTCATAATTGACGGTTGAATAGGTATAACAGATACACACGAGCAGGCTAGACAATCGTTCAAGCTGATCTCTGCCTTTTTGAGTTTCTTCTTCTCAGTCGAAGGCGCAGGTACGGTGGAAGTGGAGGAGACGGTGGAAGGCAGATTATTCGGAAGAGCGAGTTCGTAGTACGCTCCTGTCGATTCGTCAATATGAATTTGTGTTTTCTGTGGAACATTTGAACGTCAAGAGGAGGTGAACAGGAAGAAGTCGAGACAATACATTGGGGATTGCAAAAGAAAGAAAAAAGCAAAGGAAGGAGGAAGAATAAGAAAGGGAAAAATGTCTTAGTTGGTCAGCATCAAGAAAGAGTCGTTTTGAGAGTATCTTGATTGGTCATGAGAAAAAGCTGGGAGAACTTGAACGTACAGCGCCATCGATCTGCTCAACCTTATCTTCCTCCTCCACAGGACGGATACATGCTTGAGACGGAGCGAGGTAATCATTTAGATCGCTGAGTGTCTGTAAAGTATAAAGCGAAAGTGGTCAGTACATGATTGACCAACGAACCGAAGCCTTGAGGACAAACGAACGAGAGTAGCGGAGAAAGCCATGGCGTGAAAGCTATTGAAAATCTTTTGCCTTTTTACGATATGAATGATCCAAGTGCTTGACGACTCCTATTTCAAGGTCTTGACTACCAATGCTATGTTATCAAGGTCGCTGAAGGCCAGTTGAGAGGTAATCTAGACCAAACAGAGTGAGTTTTATGTGGGTGGTTGAAGGTGTGGGATAGCAAGCAGGAGAAATGCTGACTGAGGGGTCAAACGGTGACTAACCGGTTGTTTATTCATATATAATTCAAAATAATCTTAGGTAACTCGAAACTTGACTGGCTCTTTCGTTAGCCATCATTTTGGCTGACTTGACGGTCAACCATACATCCCACCCACCATCTTCAGGAGTCCTTTTGCCCTCGATGTCCTGGTACACGGATACAGAGACTGTGGACCAGACCATGCAGGTCATTGATCCTCCTTTCTCTCTCTTGTCGTTCTCGCTCACCGTCCTAGGAAAGCTTCCATGGTGGGTAGTTCTTGGTCTGCTCGGTGGCCTCATCTTCTACACAAGGAAAGCAGTCGACTACTTTCGGTTGCAGAACAAGATTGGAAAGTATAAACTCGAGAAAAGAAGAAGACATGGGATCCCGGACAGTGACACGAGACCTTTTAGAGAGGCCGCAGCCGAAGCGCTGATCAAAAGTAGAGAGATGGTGGAAAGGCGCACCCTCGCTGGGGAGGCAGGTATCTCGAGGACCAGGAAGGTCAAGCCACAGAGTGAGTTGGCTGTTCATAGCTTTGCAGTGAATGTTTAGTTCGACATAAAGCACAGTTGGCTGATTTCATGGTTTCTGCTTGTTTCTCTTCTTTGTCTTGATCAGCTCCAGAGAAGCTTAGGGACACAATGTCTTTGGTACCTGCCAAAGAAACTCTATCGCCTCAAGCTCTCGCCTATGCTTCCAGCAGCAAGTATGGTTCCTATAACACTGGACCTGTATTTGATACCCCTGTTTACAAATACAATAGTTTCGGAAGGTGAGATCATCTTGACTTGCTCCAGTACATATCACTGTGACTTCCTCTGACATCATCGTGTTTGCTGCCACTAGCGGATCTATTCTTGATCGATCCTTCTCCAAAGACTTTGCAGAGAGAAATCTTACCGCTTCATCGATCTCGAGTTCTGGTCAAGACAAGATTGCGCGAACTAGCACACACATTCCGACTGTCTCCTCGCGGCGCTCCTCTATCGCTAAACCGAACCGGATTAGGAAAAGATCCCTCGACAAAGATGATGAATCTGAGGGGTCTCTATCCGAAGAAGAACTTCACAGTAAGGTTAGAAATCAAGTAAAGGCCGATGGAGGAAGGAAAAGGAGAAAACAGGTTGTCAAGCTCGAACCGACGAGCGAGGATGATGATGATCAGACGACCACTATGGAGGTTGAAACCGGTCCGTTCTCAGACGAGGATACTGGATCGGCCATGTCTGACGAAGACGAAGGATCTATTTCGCTCCATAACGGGCGCGCCATCGATTGGGATGACAACATGATGTCATCTTCATCTGATGAGGCTGAGAGGCCGTCACCTCCGCCGCTTGTGGCAAAGAAATCGACCAAGCAAAAAAGACAGATCTCGGACGTCGAGTCTGTAAGTTCTAAACGGTCGTTCAGAAAACGAACCAAGAGCAATGCAGGCGGTACAGTGGGCGATCCCAGGTTGAAGATTGATGAGGAGGTCGAAGAGGAGGACGTAAGCGAGGAAGATGAAGAGGACGAAAGCGAAAGCGAGAGAGTCGATGAGAACGGAAGAAAAGAGGGAGACATCTGGAACGATCCAAACGGGATCAGATTCAGAGTTGGGAAGAACGGTACGGGAAGAGAGCGACTTGTACTTGTCAAGAAGACGATGAGAAAATACGATATGGTCCGTATACTTTTTGTTTCCGCTATGACATGTCTATCGAGCTCCTGACTTCGTGTACTGAACAAAACCGGACGGGATTCTAGCCTATCGACTCTGAGCATCCAGATAGATACCAAACTATTGTCGGAAATGTTGAGCAATGGGTAACCGAATCTGAGTTTGCTGAGGTCCGTACTTTTTAAATTGCGCTGGCATCGTCTAATTCTCCTGAGTCTCAAAGCTGATGGATTTGTCCTGGCTTTTTGGTTATTCATCATTTCGGACAACTTTCCTCATTTGACAGCTTAAAGCTCAAAAAAGATTGGCTTGGCAGTCCGACGATGATCAGGATATGGATAGTCGAAAAGAGCGATCGGGGAGTGTGAGCGACGTAGGTTCTAGAGGGACACCTCTGGTAAGTTCGTTCATCTTGTCGAGTCATAGTATGCCAGCGCGAAAGAAAAATTTCTCAATCATCGTGCATATCATCTCTGACCAAATCTACAGAGCCGTTCCAACTCGATCGGTAGTGCCGAGTCACCAGGACTTTATCAGCGGATCGGTCGATCGGCCACTCCCCTCCGCTCTTCGACCTCCCTTGCTGACCTCCGACAGTCTTTCTCTGGTGTTATTTCGACGACCTCCCCTTCCCAGTCTAGTGGTCCAGGCACCCCTGTCCGATCTGCTTCCGCCTCTGACAAACTTCGCATGTCAACTTCGTCTTTGGGTCTTAGAGCACTCTATCATAGCGATTTTGCAAGTAAGATTGGCGATGGACCTAAGGCGGCGATGAACCCTCGAGCGCTAGGAGAAAGAGAACGGAGAGCTAGAGAGGCGAAAATGCTAGATCGATTGAGAGCCGAGTCGGTGGCTTCCTCTAACTCGGCGGATAAGGATGAGGCTCCTAAAGGTGTCAGATTGTTGGGAAGAAATAACAAATCAGGGACCTCGTCAGGACCGGCTTCGCCTGGATCAGCTACTCCTCCTCCTCAACCTCCTCTTTCGACGGCAACTCCTTCGGCCTCTAAGTCTCTTCCTGCTCCCTCTTTCACTTCGGAATCCAAACCTGCGGCGGACGACAAGCCATCATCTGCATCAAGCATTCCCAACTTTTTTGCGAAGCCTGCCGTGACAACGACAGCCAGCGCAACTTCCGCGGCTCCATCTCCTGCGACAACATCCTTAACTGCCCCCGCTCCCGCAAGCTCCAGTAATCCCCTCTCCTTCGGAGCATCTCCTGCTACTACTCCCGCTGTTGCAGAATCAAAACCTGCCAACACTGCGCCTGCGCCTGCTGTCAGCGCACCTTCATTCAGCTTTGGTGGACCCAAAGCCTTGGATAGTTCTGCCCCATCGGTTGCTCCTTCGACTGGAAAGGAGAAGTTTAGCTTTGGGGCGCCTGCAGCCTCTGGTTCTACTTCTGTGACGACTTCCACGGCTGCTCCTGCTCCGTCTTCCGCTTCTGCTGCTCCTACACCTGCTCCCAAGACACCAGCCCTTAGTTTCGGAGCTAGTAACAGTACTGGAGGAGGATCAGCTGGCTTCTCATTCGGAAAGTCGTCAGAACCCGCTCCTCCATCCAAACAGTCTTCATTCTCATTTGGAGCGTCTACTCCTTCTGCTGCTACTTCATCCACCCCCGCTGCTAGTTCTGTCTCTGAGCCGGCTAAACCCTCAACTCCAGCTTTCGCGTTTGGTGCGCCTTCAAAGCCAGCAGAGCGTGCTTCGTCAACCGGTGCGGCTTCTGCGCCTTCTTTTTCCTTTGGGTCTTCCTCAAAGCCAGCAGTAGGGTCTTCATCGGTAGCTGCTCCTGCCGCTGGATCTTTCTCGTTTGGAGGAGCGAGCAATGCCACATCGGCGGAAGCAGCGTCTTCGCCAGCTTCATCTTTCTCGTTCGGAGCCCCAAAGGTTGCTGTATCTGCCCCTACCACCACTGCACCTGCGTCTTCTTTCTCATTCGGAGCGCCTTCCAAGGTAGCCACTCCATCTGGATCTACAGCGAGCTCAAGCGCACCTTCCTTCTCATTCGGCTCGACGTCGTCCGCTCCTGCGCCTTCGTCAAATCCGCCTGGCTCTGGAACATCTTTTGCTTCATCTACGTCGGGTTCTGCGCCTGCATTTTCATTTGGAACGTCATCCACAAGTACTCCTCCTGTGATATCTAAACCGGCGTTCAACTTTGGAGCATCTTCAGGACCGGCGGCGACATCATCCACGACAACGGCAGCACCAGCAGCATTCTCATTCGGGGCGAAGCCTAGTGGACTTCCGCCTACATCGGGTACAGGAACTGGAGCGAATCCGGGTGCATTCAATTTCGGAGCGATGGGTGGGTCGGCTGGGTCAGCTGGGTCGATGTTTTCGTTCGGGAAATAATATCTTTAGATAGAAAAGAAAATGAAATGTTGAATTTAAAATGAATTGCGTGAGAACACGTCGGCTCAATTCTTTCCTTTTTATGGGATGTAAATGAAGTTTAAGGTTGTCAACCATCTCGCTTTTGCCAGTATCTCAAGAAAGCGACGAGCAAAGGTCTACATTGATCGGCCCAACCACTCTATAACTTCTCTCTCTACTCCTTTGTTCTCGAGTTCTTGTCTCTTTCCTTCTGAATTGATATCCAAATCTCCAAACCTCCTGCCTATCAACGAGCTGGCTAGTTTCTCCAGATCGGTTCGAGAGCCCGGGCTTGATTCTGACTTTGCTGATGGGTATAACGGGGAAGGGGATGAAGGGAACGACAGGTCGATTTTCGTGATGAGGCCCTTTCTGGATGTCACCGATGCGTTCTTTTTTGTTATGGCATTGGTGAAAGAGAGGCCGAGTAACCCCATGAAGAATAAGTAGACGGGAAACGATGATCTCAGAGATAAGAACAAGGAAAAAAGAAATGACGAAAGGCTAGACGAACAAGAGAGTGACCGAGAGTGTTCAAAATAGGTGATTGGACATCTATTGAAAATTCAGGTGTTTGACCAAAAGCCCAGTTCCAGGTCTTTTTTGAAAGGCAAATTGGGTTTTCATGGTCATGAGTATATATTGGGAGAGATGCTCGTCAGATCTGATAGATTAAAGAGAAAGAAGAGAAGAAAAAAGGAGAAGGAGACTGACCTTCAACTCAGCAACCTCTTTCTCGACAAGTTCCTTCATCTGTCCTCCTTCTCTATCGATGTATTGCTCATCGACATCGATCACTTCCGTTTGTGCTCCATAAACTGAGGTGAATTCTTTGACGACGGCGCCGATAAACGTCTCGTTGTTCACATTTGGATGTTTTGAACTGATGTTCGATACTGGTGAGGGTACAGAATCGGTCGCTTTGTTCATCGTGAATGACTGTGAGACAGAAAATGTGAGCATTTATGTAGGCCCAGTGAGAAAGAAACAACATAATACGGACCCTATCAGATTTTAGTGATTTGCCAAGACGGCCGAGTTGAGCGTCGAGAAGCATGGTTCCGTGATGGTACGCTCGTCGATTGTTGAGCTTGTAAGCCGAGCCGGAGACGTGATGCCATTAAAGGAAAAGGAGAAGGCCAGTGGGGCTTGGTCTAATATAAGCTTCATTTGTGACATGTCCAGAAGGCAGAAAGAATGAACAACTCATCTTGAAGCCGTCTAGAGTGATATCATTACGGTCATTGACTCTAGCGTCAACGTTGAGGGTATTCAGCGCTCGGGCTACGAGCTCTGCATTGGGTCGTCTATCGAACGAATCTTTGGGAATAAGTATCGAGTAATTGGTATTTCCCATATCCTGATATATACGTCAAGTAGATCATATATCAGACCACGTCAGACCGGTCCTACTGATAGTTGATGAAAAATCATAGACATACATGGTAGACCGTTCCTCCGCCTGATTTTCTACGAATGAACGGGATTTCAAGTTCTTTTAGCAACGGAAGGTTGATCTCTTTCCACGGGTTCTTGGAGTCGCGAAACGAAAATCATAACAGGTAAGTGCCACAAGTAGTTTGATTCATTATAGTCTCTACAGCTATTTATCATGAAGCACATACCTGATTTCGACCAAGAACTACACAAGCCTTGTTTCGGTAGAGAAAGAGGATCGGAATGGCGGGGTTTGTCTTTGTGAATAGCCTGCGCTTTGGTATAGATTTAGACAAGGTCAGCAACCGATCGGTTATTGGATAGACAATAACGATAACAAGAGACACTGACCAGTTTTCGAAAGCCAGGTTGAACCAAGGATCATTCGATCGCGAGACAAAGATTTGCTGATCATCAGGAAGTTGAAACGGCTGGTATATAAGAATGAAGGGAGAAAAGTTGAGCATCGACCTTCCTCTGATTCAAGCTTCGTTGGACTGACTTTGGGAGTGGTACTAGATAATGACCTCCGATAACAGCTGATTGCCTGAGATCGTCTGAGCGACACGGAAAACATGTTATCGGCTGAGACGATATCTCCTTTCTCCTGGATCTACAACACTGTTGCCTTGGATCCGGCTGGTGAAAACGGATGGAGTGAAGGTTGAGATTGATAGAAGAGACCTGCTTAGGTAATCATGCCGAAATCAAGGGCCGACCTAGACCGGACTCCATATGACCGGATGCGCAGCAAATCTCGGGCCGGACGAGAACGGTGATCGACAATTGGATGAAATTACCCGCCTGGGCGTTTTTTCTGTTTTTTCTTATTCTTTCCGAACGAGCCTGCTTGCCTTGAACGTCTTTCATTCATCATCTTTGACATCCATCCATACATCCGTCCATCGGTCATCATCATAATACACCTCCACGATGACAAACAACAACAACAACGATAACGCAAAGCTGCTTGGCTTGCTGTTCTCATGCATCCAGCAACTCTTCTGCTCTTCCTCCAATCAGAATCAGAATCAGAATCAGAACCAGAACCAGAATCAAACTTATCATCAACAGGTGCGCTAGTTGCTGCGTCTTGTCTACTGCATCCAGAATACACCGAATGCTTATCGTTTCGTCTTCTCAAAATGTTCCGGCTCTCTTACATATACAGCAACCTTACAGCAATCAACAGACGAGTTATCCCCCTCAACAGCAGCCGTCATATGCTCATCCCGGGACAACTAAGCCTCATCAACAGGTCAATCATCAGCAGTCTGCGGGCCAATATGGGCAGGTTGCTGGGCCTTATCATTCTCAAGTAGGTTTCGCTTACGCTTGCAGTCTTTTTTATTCTTCATCTTTGGAATGCAATGGGCGTGTTTAGTTTCTTTCTAGATTCAATCAAGGCTGAGGAAACTTGCTTGAACGGCTTTCATGACTCTATCTTCAGGATCCCAATATGATCAACCAGTCAAACGAGAAATATATGGCTATGCGCGCTCAGGCCCGAACAGAGGCTAGTCTTATGGCTAGGTGGGCCCATATCTACATTTATAATCAGGAGAAAAATTTGTAGAACCAAACATGTGCCCGTGAAGTATTGACCTTGGCTTAACTTTTTCGTCTTCCTGTTCTTTCGGCGTTGGAACAAATCAGTTGTTTCGACCGATCTAAACAGGCTTATGCTTCTGGAGATGGTGCGGCCGCTCACTCGTTGAGTGAAGAGGGGAAAGAACATCAGAGGCGAAAGGCTCAGATCGATAAAGAGGCTCGGGATTGGATCTACTACCGTGTGTTTTCTAAACTTCTTTTCTTGTCCGAGCGCTTTATATTGTTTCAAATTTTTGACGTTCGGTTGGACGACTCTTGTCATAGAAAACAACACGGACTCACCTCCGGGAACGATCGACTTGCATGGTCTATACGTCAAGGAAGGTAAGCACAAGAGCATCTAGACTCTACCGGTTATAACAACAGGACATTCACCACGAAACTTTCAATCTTTGGTCGGATATTTCAGCCATCGAGATGTCGGAGCAAGAAATACAAAAGGCTCAACAACGAGGTGATCAGGAGATCAAATTCATCGTTGGTTCGTCATATCTCTTATTTCTATGATGATGTATCCTAAGAAGACCGATTTATCATATATTCGACCTTCTCTTCTTTCCTTTGACAGGTAAAGGGAACCATAGTGCCCAGCATACGGCCAAGATCAAGCCTGCTATCGAGGATTTAATGGAAAAGTAAGAATTTCCATAATTGTGTATTCGTTTTCGTTTGCTTGATCTTATCTGTCCATGCTTGCTGGTTCAATGGCTGTCCTAACGTCATCATCTCTTGTTCTACAGGTACAACCTGGACGCCCAGCTTGATCCTCACAACTCTGGTGTACTTGTTGTTCAACTACAGGCAGGCAACAGAGGAGGTCGATCTAGAGGCCGAGAATTGAACAACCAGATAGAAAACAAGAACGGGGACTGTGTGGTCATGTAAGGAGGTAGTAGTGGTGGTGGTGGTGGTGGTGGTGGTGGTGGTGGTAGTAGTGAGCAGAGTGAAATGCGCGCGTTTAGGCCAAGGCGGTCTTAGATGACACTTAATTAAATTAAATGATAATTCTTGCGACTTGATTGAGCGTCAATTGAATCATCACCATCATTGAACAACCATCCCATCGTCCTCATCGTTCTCTTTCTGTATTTCTCGTCTCCTATAGTTTATCTGCTTAGAACCAGGACGACCACTCTGCCAAGTAAACAAGAGGAAGCCATACGAAGAAAAGAATTCGCCTGATCGAATCGATATAATACATCTGTCTAACTCCAAGCTTTTACTCTCAAGAAAAACGCGTGTCGTGCCGAGACAGTCTTCGTCCTATAATCCATGTTTACCAGTGATCTTGATCGGTGCGTCTTGCTGTAAGCTTTCTGTTCGATGATTTTAAATGGCGTCTAACAATCAATTGTTCTGAAACTCTTGGGGATGTACCCTTGTGATTATGAGTTTCTAGACAGATCGAGCAGCTCAAGAGATGCGAACCAATATCAGAGGAAGAGGTCAAGGTGCTTTGCTCGAAGGCTAGAGAGATCTTAATAGAGGAAGGCAACGTTCAGTATGTCGATAGTCCTGTTACGGTAAGCTCTCGTCTTTCTTACAATCAACCTTTTGCCTGCCTCATGCGGTGTGTGTCGGCTGGATGGGCGGGAACGGACATGTGTGAACCAGAGAAGGAACCGTGTTCGTCCTTATGGAGCAACGAAGTTGGAGCCGAAGGATAGTGTCTGAAGGACACACGACAAGATTGCATCTACACTATTGATCATGACCATCATATTCTCGACCTGTAACACCCCGTACTGAACCTTTACCATTTCTTCTGAATGTAACATGACTCTGATCCGCATTTTAGATATGTGGAGACATCCATGGCCAATTCTTCGACCTGATAGAACTCTTTCGAGTAGGCGGCGAACCGCCACAAACATCCTACTTATTCATGGTTCGTCCTCCAGCTGTCCTCTGCCCTTGACCAACTAAACCTTGTTGACGCCTTGTGTTCTCCGCATGTCAACAACACAGGGTGATTTTGTCGACCGAGGGTTCTACTCTGTCGAAACTTTCCTACTCCTACTCCTTTATAAAGTCCGATATCCGGATCGAATCACGCTCATCCGAGGAAATCATGAATCCCGGCAGATCACGCAGGTCTATGGTTTCTACGATGAATGTCAGCGAAAATTTGGGAGCGTGAATGTGTGGAGGTATTGCTGCGATGTGTTTGATTATCTTTGTCTAGGCGCGGTAGTAGATGGAAGGGTGTTCTGTGTGCATGGAGGGTTGAGTCCGAGTGTGGTAACATTAGATCAGGTTAGTTTCCTCTTCTCTATAGTGACCAATCCATTTGATTCTTGGGAAACGGATACAGGGTTGGAGAAGCGAGAGAATCAAGAGGGTTTGAAATTGTGGATGTGTGTGCGGGAATTAGTCGCTGTGCAGGTGTAAGGGTTAGGAAAAGACTGGAAGACCACGCAAACTTAAAAGTCACCAAGCGCGAATCGACATCTCTACCCTTCGAGACTAGCATTCTAGACCTCCCAGCTTGCTGAAGTATTGCACTCGCAGACAATTCTGATCACTCAATAACTGCTTTGTGTTTGCAACTTTCCAGATTCGACTGATAGATAGAAAACAGGAAGTTCCTCATGATGGAGCGATGTGTGACCTGTTATGGTCCGACCCTGATGGTTTGTCCGCATCTTCTCTGATACTCTCTTGAAATCCTACTGGGAATCGAGATATCACTTCAAACAACTCATACTGACTTCTTTGACTATGTAGATATCGAAGCATGGGGTGTTTCTCCAAGGGGAGCAGGCTTCTTGTTCGGTGGTTAGTGTCGGACCATGCTTTTCTTTCGATCAACTCTTTCTTTTCTTTCGAGGCTCATACTCTCTTCGATACTCGCAATCATTACAGCCGATATCGTCTCACAGTTCAACAGAGCAAACGATATAGACCTGGTTGCACGAGCACATCAACTCGTGATGGAAGGTTACAAGATGATGTTTGATAAACAAATTGTGACCGTTTGGTCAGGTGTGTCTTTCTTCTCTTTTTTCGAATCAGGAACGAAATGGCCTGACACTCTCGGTTCGATTCTGATATCCTCGCAGCACCAAATTACTGTTATCGATGTGGAAACGTAGCATCGATACTAGAACTTAATGAGAATCTGAACCAATCGTATAAAGTATTCGAGGCGGCCCCTCAGGATGCGAAAGGAATACCGGCAAAAAGACCGTTACCCGAGTACTGTTCGTTTTCTTTTCTTTTTCTTCTGGCGCCGGTCACTGTCAACACGTACTGACGATAGATGCTTCTGCTCCGTCTGCGTGTTATGTTCTCAATGGTTTTGAACGAATGTCATAGTCTTATAATGAATATAATAATTATGATGCCAATAAACAGAAATCTTTGAATTGGCTGGGGATAAAAGGCATAGAGGCGAGGGAGAAGGGACGCAAGACAAGGCGTAGGGTTGTTCTATCAAAGCCTAATCTGAGTGTCACATTGGGGGGCTTAACCTCGTCCAATGAAAGGCATGTTGGTAGCCCTGTATTTGTCACACAACCAACCGAAAAGAATTTAATGTCAACAAGTTCTATACCATCGTGATGATTTCTTGAAAGGAAAGAACAGAGAAGTCGATAGAGTGGGAAGTAACGAACATGATGGTCATGTTAGCAACGTTCGTTCCCAACGGTAAACTAGCCATGTAGACGACAGCGTTTGCGACTTGGTCAACTGGGAACGCAGGCTCCACGAGCTGATGACCTGATGCTTGAATCTTGATGTGAAAATAAAGATAAGATTGGGATAAATCAATGAAGTGAGAAATAATCAGTCCGTCAGTCTCTCTTGTCTGGGCGTGAAGGATGATTGAGAGCAGAAGGACAACGAACCTTGGGTGCATTGGTGTTACCAAGGGAAGTCACTGCATTTCCAATATCGATCTGAGAACAGGCGATGTTGAACGGTCGTCCATCAAGCTGCGTGCATTTGGTCAAACCAAGAATAGCGTGTTTTGACATTGTGTAAGGAGCAGAGTCTAGGGAGAGAAAAGGGATTGGGTTTGAATTTGAATTTGACGACTTTATTGAAAGATAGAGATTGGAAGAGCACGTACCAGGTCGAGGGGCGTAAGCAGATATTGATCCATTGTCTGATCGAGAGATGAATAAGAATTAGGCTCGGTCTCAAAGATGGCATCTTCGTCGAATCGACTGTCAATGGATGGAAGGGTACGCACTGATGATTCGGCCGCCTTGAGGACTCTGAGCCTTCATCTGTCGGACAGCTTCTTGTGTCATCATGAAGGCTCCTCGGACGTTAAGCGCAAAGACCTTATCGAATTCTGATAGGGGAAGATCTTCTATAATGTGCTTGCTGCTATCACATCCGGCGTTCTGAATAAATGCAAAGAATTTCGGGATCAGAATCTTTGATTTTGAGTTGGAAGAAGATAAGCAAGAGGTGAGCGTACGTTGAAGATTGCATCCACTCGACCTAGAGCACCGAATGTTTCCAACCAGCAGCTCTTATTAGTTGTTATGGTCTCTCTAAGACAAAACACACACACATGCACGCATACGTGAAAGAAAGATGTAAATACATACCAAAAGCTTCTACGCTCTTCTTGAAAACCAATTTGACTCCCTCCTCAGACGACACGTCGGCCGCTACAATTACTGATTTCTCGGGGCATGATTCTTTCGTGACCTCTAATTCTTCCTGACGTCTTCCAACTAGGACAACTTGGAATCCTGCTTTGGAGAGCGCGATGGATGTAGCTCTGCCGATACCTATATTTCGTGAGTGGAAAACGGAGAATGGATAGGAATGAATACTATCAGCCTCCGAGATAGCTCTAAGAGACTTTCTTCTTGTCGAGATAAAGAAATCTAGATGATAAGAAACGAGGAAGGGAGCAAAGTCAGATGAACGACGAACCAGAAGAGGCACCGGTGACAATGATAACGCGGGGATCTGTAGACATGTTCTTAGATGTTTTAAACTTGTTTCTAAGGGTGTGTTCTGAGTGTGGATCTTGAAAAGAGGAGGAGGAAAAGTGAAGAGAGGATGGATGGTCGGTCAAGATATCCTTTATGAGGATTTCACTCCTCTTCGGCTCACCGGCCCGAACTTCCCTTTGGCTTTCACGTCCCAACCCTTGTCTCATTTTTCATATTGACTTTTTTTTCCAATCATGTTCAAAGTCATCGAGAGTTTTACAAACGACAGAAGATGAGCCAGAGCTTTGTCAAAGCGGAATCTAGGATCTAAGATAAAGCGGTCTTCTGTTCTTCTTCAATGTACTTCCTCAACACGTCCACGATCGACTGATGGTCTTCCTCCTGAGCAAGTCCGCTCACGATGACAACTCCGACGAGTGGCTCTACACCCTTCACTCTCAAAGGGACTATATATAAAAGGATAGAGTGGTGAGTTTGAGAGAATAAGAAGTAAGGAAGTGTTGATAGGTCAGTAGGGGTTTTCTTCATTTCAAAGGAAGGGGATGTTTCTTCCAACGCGAGAACCAAAGAGAGGACAGATGACAAACTTACATCCTCCTCCATGCGTAGCGTACTGGACGGGACAGAGGGGATCAAGGAATTTCAGAACTTTTTTAAAGACCCCATAGAAACCGAAACAATCATAAGAGTTTGTTTAGGATATAGTACCTACCTCGGCCTCGAACGTCCCGTACTTTTCAGGCATGCCGTCCTTGTACTTAATCCTCAAACTGGCAGTGCTCGTCTTCCATCGACAGACCTATGATACAGACGAGAAAGCCCCACGTTCATTTGGTGTGACAACGGCGTTCGAACGGATGTATTAGGCCATATGATCAACATAGAGAGGTCTCTGATATCAGAAAAGGTAGGAAATGCGTAAAGTAGCTACGATCTCCTCACAGATTTTCGTTTTCTCTCGGCCCAATGGGCATTATCCGGTAATGTTCCCTGTCCGACTGTCGCAAAGAAATAGAGCTGGGTGGATGTGTCGGCAGTTATTTGAATGATGACCTGTGGCTTGTTGGGGAAGGTCGACTGGATATGCGATCTAATTCGAGTTCCAATTTCGAACGCGACATTGGAGTCAAAGGAAGAAAGGACGAGAGATTTCTCCTGCTCGGCTAGTTCTGAGGCGATCTATTATTTAAACACAGATTTATAAGGCTGATATTTTGTCGGAAGGATAGACTTGGACAAATTGGAACTCACAAAAGACATGTTGTATCGAGATATGGCGAAGATGGATGGTGAAGAGATGGAAGTGGGAAGAAAGCATTGTATTTATATCTTTCTTAAGCTACTCTTCGGTTCTCGGCGAAATTAGAACCGTGGAGATGATGTGAGGAAATCGTAACCGGGATCAACACAACATGGCATGTCCGTCGAACAAACCATAGTGACAAACTATATATGCATATTCATAAGAACCTGAAGAGAAGCGAGGAAAAAACACAGAAACAAGGTCATAAAAGACTGTGGATGTGGAACGAACCCCGAAAGGACGAACGCTGAATGCAAGAAGGACCAGACCGATCCAAATGGTTAGAAGGAGTAGAAGAGAGGATTAAATTTACACTGAACTGAGCAAGAAAGAATAAAAAAAAACGGAACAATAGGGAATAATAGGAACAAATGCAAAGAGTACGAAAGAGTGGTGAAGGAGAAACCCCATGGTTCGGTCTCATAATCTCCACTTATCTAGACAAGTACAGTCACTGGACCAAGACGACCTTTGGCTCTTTTCCGCCTATACCTGTCGTATTTCTGTCTGACTGGCCTCAGCATTGACCTCAGTCTCGATCTCTTGACCAACAAGAGCATCATTCTTAGCTACCTCAACCACACCCACTTCCGTAATGTCTTCGGAGGCGTCTCGCTCGGCCATCGGTTGCACCTTCACGTTCAAAGTTTCAGGCTTTGGAGAAGCTCGCTTTCGAGAAACGGCAGCCGATGTTGAAGATTGTTTCTGAGCCGGCGACTTGATGATTGGCGACGACTGAGACGGGCGAAGTGCTTTTCCGGAGGATGTCATTGAGGGTCTAACGGAAGGATGTTTGGAGGTGTATTTGAGACTGGAGGGAATACTCTTCACTCGTCCCAACTGTTCAGCCGGAATCGAGACAGCCTTCGATGCTGACCCGATAGGACTAGTTCTGATAGATCGAGAAGATACAGAGGGCGAATCAGCTGTCTTAGACTCTCCATGCAAAGAAGTTCTTGAGCCGGAGAGAGGCGATTTTTGAATGGTCGCCGTTGACGAAGAGGAAGATGAGAGACCAGGACTCTTCGCTTTGGCTAGCGAGGATGCTGTTGGTGAGTACAGGCGGGAAGTCGGCGCAAGGATGGTCGTTCTGGGAGTGGTTGCTTGAGGAGTGGTAGTCTTTCGGACAGAGGTTACATTTCCTGGACGTTGGGAATGAGCATTGGCCAGGGGTCGCTCTGCTGTAGACGTTCGAGGTCTTGACAAAGAAGCCTCTGCTTTAGATGGAGTCGAGTGTGAACGAGACTTGCGCGGTGGAGTCAAATCTGCTGGTGAAGCAGAAATCTTTTTAGGCAAGTGCGCTACGCTTACGGAGTCACGACCGTTTTTAGAATGTGCCTCGGTAGCACGGATAGGTCTCGATGAAGTCGTCTTGGCGGAAGCCAACCTAGGCAACGCTTTGGGCTCACAGAATGTCTCGGATTTCTTTGAAATATTGACAGCCGGACTAGCGATCTGATCGGAAGTCACCGATAGGGGTGGCTCATCAACAGTGTACTTGGCCATAATTGGTGGACTAGGGGCTGGGTTCGGAATAGCTGATTGGCTTTGTGCGCTGGGTGGATTCAAGGGTGGACTAAGCTTGATGGATTCAGAGTCTATGGTGTATGGATCCGTCTTGATTTGATCCTGCCGAGGACGAGGAGGGGAGGAAGGCTTGATGACTTCCACCGAAGGAACCGGCTGCTGATCCGAAAGTGACTTCTCCTCCAAGTCTTCTGCTCGAACTCCAGCAAGCTTTGCTCCCCAGATCCTTTCTAAATCGACACTGATTACTTCGCCAGGACTCTTTCTACCTGTAACCACAGATGAAACCGATAGCCAATCCTTCAGGGGCTTCTTCGGCTCAGGGCCCGATTGCGCCGGCAGGATGTTGTTGTCGTTCAAACTGGGTCGGCAGGCTCCATTAAAAGTCAAAATTGTTGATGATGATGACGACGACGATGTCCATGGTCCAGAGGAGACTCGATCGGACACTCTCTTTCCAACTGATGTCCGAACAGAACTCATTCGTTCATCTCGAATCTTGGCTTGTTTGGAGGATTCATCCGCCTGTGAAAACTTTTCCAACAAACTAGCCACGCTTCCTCTAGGCTTATCGATCTGAGTAGACCTAAAGATGTATAGGTTGCAGGAGCTTTCTGTTGTCAATATCGGGTATGACTCGACCCATGTAGCAACCTATAATATGCACTTACATCGAGGGTTGTAAGATTATTGTTGTGTTCGAGCAACAAAAAAAGCAAGCATCATCCGAAGAGGATGATCATAACGGAAATACGAACTTGGGGTTAGTAACCCTAACTTGCCTCACACGTGTTTGAGACGCGCGACGCGCGACGCGTCGAAAGATAAATGAATTAAACACGTGACGTATCCGGTCAGGGTCGGCTATGCCCGCCTCGCGTTAATCGTGTGGCGAATCGGTTCTTGCCTCACCTTCTCTCTTTTTCTCCTCGTTCATCCAGCCTTTGCCTCTTTTGGATCGTTCTTTCTTTTGAAGCGTCTGTCTCTCCCTCTTTAACTTTCTCTCTTCAGTCTTTTCTTATTCTATATTCTTCAGGAAAAACAAAAGGAAATCTTTCGGATCATGCCTCCAAGAAGAGCAGCCGCTGCTGCTGCTACCGCCGCCGGCGGCGCCGCCACCACTATCAATCAAGATATCATCGTTATTTCGAGCTCCAATCCTCATTCCATTCAAGGTAAGCCCTCGTTTTGGCTTAGGTTGCTCTCCAAGTTTCATTATTCAGGTTATATGTGCACAAAATTTGACATATCCTCTCTTGTACTTCGTAGGCGACTATTCCCCTGACTCCACACGATCCCTTAGCACCGTCCCAGATTCAGAGCCTCCGCCGTTCATCCCCGACCCTATCGTTCGGCGATCGGTCAGAACACCAGCCTCAATGATCGCCAAGGCTTTGCCCACTCCTCCAGAAACTAGAAGGTCCAGTCGATTGAATAGCGTCGGGAGCACAGTGACCATATCTCAGAAGAGCCATAAAAGAAAAGTGTCTGATGGTTGGTCTCTTGCTCTTTAGCTGGTGCCTGGCTTCTAGGGTTCTGGAAGCGGCCTTATTACTAACAGACTCAGCCGTCTGTTTCTTTCTTCCTTCTTATCTTTTTGTTTGTTTAATTTCTATCAGACTCTGACTTAGATTCAGACGACCTAGATAGCGCGCCTTCACGACCAACCAAGCTCACACCAACCAGTTCAAAAGAACGAATGGTGTCTGAGGCCGACGGTAGTGGCAGACTTCCTTTGAAAAGGAGAGAAATCATGCAGAATGTTGGAGTGGTTGCAAAGCCGGCTGTCACTTCTAGGATGAGGCCCAAGGTACCTATCAAGGTTAGTGACTGTTTTGAGTATCTATGTATCACCTTCGCATCGCGGCCACTCATTTCGAAGCCGACGTCCTGCTATTCTAGCCTCTTGATTTGTCTCAAACTGAGCGTCCGGTTTTGTCCCTTCCTAAGGGAAAGGAGGAGGAAGAGAAGGACGAACCTTTGACCAAAGAAGAAGAAGGCGAGACACCGTTGGAGTATACTGGTGCAATGGACCAGAGTGATGATGAGGTCCGTCTTGATTTTAATCTTGGCTTGTAGCTTGAACATACTTAACGCTCTTTCCGAATATACTTCTCATCAGCTTATTATGAAGCCACAGAGCTATTTCTCTCCGGCAAAGAAATCCGCAACACTGTCGCTGAAGCATTCTCTGTCTATCAAGCAAGAGCTTGAGGAGGAAGAAGACGACGATGTCCCTCTGGTTTGTCCTCTCCTCTTATATCAGTAGGGGTTGTTTTTCATTTTCATCCACTTGAGAATATCAAGGTACATACTAAATAGATGAGTTGATTCCTAACATTTGTAGGCTCTCTCTCGACCGGCTCGAGCTGCAAAAAATGAAACCAACCACCGGGTTCCTTCTGAGACAGACGAAGAGAATAGTGATGTGCCGGTTGGTCTACTTTTTCGTCGAATTCTCTTCGTTCCCGGCGCAGATCTTTATGCTGATATTGCGGTTGATCGAAATTAGATGTCCCGCCGTAGAAAGACAGGTTTGGATCCTTCAAAGAAGCGTTTGGCTAAGGGAAAGACACCAATTCGCAATGTAATTGGTTCCTCCGATCTTGACATTCCTCCTACTTCAGACGAGGATGATGATAGCGATTTTGCAGTAGATTCTGATGTCGCTGAAAAAGAAGAAGAGGAAGATGAAGCACTTGTCGCTGCTCTTCTGGTATGTATTTCTCTTCTTTAGCAGTACTCGCGGTGTCTGACCGTCATCTTTGTCCATACGTGTGTTTAGCTTTCTCGAAATGCTGCTCAGAGAGCAGACGCCGCCCAAGCTCGGATGAATGCCCTCGCGTCTGGATCTGGTCCAGGCTACAACATCGACATGGATGCCGAAATGGCCGCTTCTCTCAGCCTTTCACAGGACGTCAAGCAAGCAAAGGCTGTCTCTAAACGGAAGCCCGCTCATAGATACAAAGGCAAAGGCAAAGGCAAGGCCAATGATGGCGACGAGAACCTTTCCTCTAGTGTCTCAGATCCGGATGGATCTTCGGATGAGGACAATTTTGAGTACCAGGCGGAGACTGGATCAGACAGCATGAGGTTAGCGGAGATGCAGAAAGAGTATGTTCAATTGTTGGAGTTGAACAAAACAGAGGGTAGTACGACCATTCGAAAGAAGCTCGGATCGCTCGTCAAGAAAATTGGGCAGATTGAGCAAGCTAGCGTTATCAAGCAGCAGGCTGCGATGAAGAAGCGGGTGGGGAGAAAACTCACTCAGGGGGAAAAGAATCAGATCGCGCTATGGGAGTATCATCCTGAGCTGCGAACCTTGTGGGGCGATCTCGAATCAGAAATTCCGATCATAAAACCCATCCAGATTCCTCCCCCTCCTGGCTTGCGTCTCCAGTTGCTTCCGTTCCAGAAAGAAAGTCTATATTGGATGAAGGAACAGGAAAAGGGAATCTGGAGAGGGGGAATGCTGGCCGATGAAATGGGTATGGGTAAAGTAAGTACTCTCCACCTCGATTCGGTTAAAGATCTTTCGGGAGCTGAACATCAGGTCCACAACTGTTACAAATATGATTAATTCTCCAGACCATCCAAACCATCGCGTTGCTTCTCAGCGACCACAAAGAGAGAGACATGCCTTGCATGGTAGTGGCGTACGTTTATATCCCCCTAGTAGACCAATCTATAGTCGACTGATGTTTTCGTGCGTTTGTACATAGACCCGTCGTTGCGCTGAAGCAATGGAAGAGTGAAATTGAGACGCACACGGATGTAAGTCCCGGTCGATCTTCTAAAGAGATGGTTGATAAACTCTTATTTTGCTTGCATTTTTTCTTGCTTTCTCTCAGGGTCTTAAAGTGATGATCTACCATGGAACGACCCGAGCAAAGTCCAGCGACAAAGGAGTCGCAGAGCTCAAGAAATATGATGTCATTCTTACCAGGTCAGTTTGCCCCTCGCTTGGCGTTCGCATCTATACAACCCGAGGATGTGGATTGGGCTGTAGGAATCTAATATTCGCTGTTTTTGTTTGTTTCAGTTTTGGGACGCTGCAGTCTGGTTATACTAAGCAGGAGAAAGGCTTCAAAAGAAACTCACAAATTGTCAAAGAGAAGAGGTTAGTGAATATCTGATCTAGTAGGTGGTGGCACAATGCCATAGATTTGCTAACACCTTATTTTTATGCCTCTAACTTTGTTTTTCGATATGCAAAAGTTTGTTGCACATGGTCAAATGGTGGAGGATCATCGTGAGTGCAAGCGCTGTATCGTCATATCCAAAGGCGGCCAGAATCTGACCAAATTTACCTTTGCAGCTGGACGAAGCGCACAACATCAAGGATCGAACGACCAACGTAGCCAAAGCTTGTTTCGCCCTCGAGTGAGAACCCCATTAAAACTCTACAAACGGTCAAAGGCTCTCTGCTGATTGATTAATTCTCAACTTACTCTTTGATTTACTATAAATCAAGTGCTTCATACAAATGGTGTCTCTCGGGGACTCCTCTTCAGGTTTGTTTCTATGGCTTCTTTCTGCATTGTCAATTCGTGAATAGTGTTGATAGTGTGATCTCTTTCTCATCTATAACTGACAGAACCGTGTGGGAGAGCTTTACTCATTAATCAGGTTCCTTGGGGGTGATCGTGAGTTATGTCCGATGATCTTATAGCAGACCAAGACCTGAGGCTAAATAACTCTCTCTTGCGTAGCATACTCTTTCTACTTCTGTAAAAAGTGCCCGTGCAAGGTGAGTTAAATAAAAAAACCTACAACCTGAGAGTATCAGTCGTCCTGTTCGGCTTTAGATCCTGATTTCATCCGGGTGTCACAGTCGCTGCACTGGAGTTTCCAAGACAGACGGCACTGCGACGAATGCGGACATAACCCTATGCAGCACGTTGTAAGTCTCCAAACAGACCATCTGTATGTTTGAAACTAGCTCATATGCCCTTTTTTTGTGTGATGTCTTTCACATAGTGTCTATGGAATGTGAGTCATACATACATACCTTAGTATTTTGTGGGTCCCTCTGTTGACATCGCATATGCGTTTCTCACGTTTAGAACGAAATCTTGAATCCTATTGTCAAATATGGTACCACAATCGGCGAAGGAAAGCACGCATGGAAGAAGCTTAAGGTTGGCAGGCTTTGTGTCCTTTTGTTGTATCGTCGAACTCGTGACTTAATTTTTGTGTCATTCAATCATCAGTTATTACTAGATCGAATGATGCTTCGTCGAACCAAGGTGTGTTACTTGAACCTTTATCGTCATAATTTAACCCTCTTTGTTCACCATGCCATTCAAATTAAAACAGTTGGAGCGAGCCGATGATCTCGGGCTCCCTCCTCGAACATTGCTCGTTCGTCGAGACTTCTTCTCCCCAGAGGAAAGGGAGCTGTATCTCTCGCTCTTCTCAGATGCAAAGAGGCAGTTCACGACTTATGTTGATTCTGGAACTGTTCTGAACAACTGTATGTCGCTTCGTCTTGCTCATTGTACCTAGATGGATAGCATCTTAATATTTTGTTTTTCTGTATCACTTCTAGATTCCAATATTTTCTCGCTTATCACGAGAATGCGACAATTGGCTTGCCACCCAGATCTTGTATTAAGATCAAAAACTGCTACGTACATAGAGGATCTAGGAGAAAGTAAGGTTTACAGCACCTCTTGAGAATTTTCTTATTTGCCTGGTTTACTCAACTTCATTGTCTCTCTCCTCATCCTTTGCAGCTACGCTCTGTCGACTCTGCAACGAGGTCGGCGAGGACGTGATTATGTCTAAATGTTCCCACTGTTTCGACCGAGCGTGTATTAGAAATTTCCTTTTAGGCTATGGAGAAAGCAAGGTTCGTATTTACTTTTTTGCACAACCTCGGTGCATAACCCAACTGACATTATATTCGTTGGGGTTCATGGTTTAGGCACCTTGTCCTGTGTGCAATGCCACATTGACGATAGATCTGGAGGCCGAGCCTCTGGAGCAGGACGAAGAAAAGGTTCGACGTGCTCGTCAGGGAATCCTAGGTCGTCTAGATGTGGAGGTTGGTTCAGATTTCCTTCTTTTTGCTGGTCATTGGTTGCTTGGTTCGATAAACTAACAAGACACATCCTGGTATCTGATAGAAATGGCGCTCTAGTACAAAGGTCGAGGCGCTTATTGAAGAGTTATCGAAACTTCGGGCCGACGACGTGACGACCAAGAGTCTGGTCTTTTCACAGTTTGTGTCGTTCTTGGACATTATCGCCTTCCGTCTGAAGCGTGCAGGATTCAAAGTCTGTCGGTTGGAAGGTATGTCTTTGATCTTGATAAATATCATTTTTTGAGAGAGCGACGTTCTGAACCGATGCTGATCTTCTGGCGAATGAACAGGTGGTATGTCGATGGAGGCACGAGCTGCAACAATTGACCGGTTCATTGAATCTCCTGACGTCACCATCTTCCTGATCTCCCTCAAGGCTGGAGGAGGTAAGTGCATCCGTCTTGTATCCGACATGATCGCAATATGAAGATTGCTGACTGCCAAATGCCACCTTCAGTTGCTTTGAACCTCACCGCAGCATCTAGGGTTTTCATGATGGACAGGTAAGTGTTTGTCATTCATGTGCTTCATTAAAAACAGTTACTGATATGGGAGGCTGTTCCGCTCTTTATCGGTCCAGTTGGTGGAACCCTGCTAGTGCGTGATATGTTTTGCACTGGCTCTTTACGACAATATAACGTAACCACTGATATCGATTTTAATTCATTTCGTTTATCTTTCCGGCCAATAGTTGAGTGAGTGTTGAGAATTTCCTTATCATTCGGCAAAAGAATATTTCGCTCAACGTTCTGTGCAAAACGCTTATGGGCTCTTTGACGCGTTGCTGGTAGATATCAAGCCATGGATCGAATCCATCGATTGGGTCAGCATCGGCCTGTAATATGTACCAAGTTCGCCGTAGAAGATTCGATCGAGTCCAAAATCATGTGAGTTTCGATCTCATAATGCCTTTTTCAGTGTCCTAAAGTTGAAGTAGACTGATGATCATCCGTATTTAATTTTAACCCCGCTTTTCAGCCAATTGCAGGAGAAAAAAGTTAGCCTTGCCATTTCTGTATCCGTGGTAGAAGAAGACGAGGGGCGCTCAGCTGATCTTTCTTCGCATTGTGTTATCCAGCTCGCCATGACAGAAGCTACTTTGAACCCTGATGCGTCTGCCATGGGTAAACTGTCAGTGTTCGCATTGTTGTCTGTACGAGTCTAGATGTCACCGAGAGACTGACGATACTTGTTTGGGTAATACAGGACGCAGGAGGATCTCTCCTTCCTCTTCAGGATGTAGAGCTTGCTCGATGACTATTCCTTCTTTCTCTCTCTATCTGAACGCTCTCTTCCGTCTTTACTCTACAATTCTCTTCTAATATTCTTTTGTATGTTTTCTCTCTCATCGTCGTCCTTGATGGATGCGCTCTCTCTATATATACTGTCGCTCTTTATTTCGGTTTTGGATCTATCTATCTATGAGGAATGTATGTATGTGTCATGTTTGATCTGCGTGTTGACTACCGTGTGTTTCTCCAGAATGGGCTGTGTGTGCGTGCGCGTGCATGCTTGAGAGGAATAGGCAGTCGTTTGGATCTACTGCGCGGCGTGTTCGCTGAAAGATCCACCCAACAACTCTTTCCCAGCACCGTCGTCTGTATCCGCCTCATCGTTCATACCAACTGGCCAACTAGATAGCTAGTCTGACAATCAGTCTGTCATCTTTCTAAAGACAACATTTGGCCTCCCAAGTTGTCTCTTGCTCGTCTTCGTTCCTGTGTGGACAATCATGGCTGCCTCGAAACTCATCCGGTTCGACGATAGGTCAGTTGGTCTCGTCTCTTTCCTTCATCATTTTATATCTCTCGGACCGGACCTTGATCAGAACCGATTGAGAGAAGTATATTCTGACCAGACGGTTCTTGCATATCCTCGTCTTTTAGGCTGTTTTTCACTACGTTCCCTTCTCCTGTTCCATCCCAGTTGTCTTTGAATCAAACGTCGGCGTCATCATCGACTTATCACAGAACTAGACAATCAACCAAGTTTGCCGCCGGTTCAATTGCCGAAGGCGCCCAGACATCATCTCCTCCACCTAGCAGTAGTGAGGATGAAAAAGAGGCTGAAGCTACCGAGAGCATAGGAAACACTGCAAGAGACTCGGGTGTGAAGAATAAGAAGGATAGATCGAAGATGCATTGGTTATGTGTGGATGAAGAGTTTATCTATCAGAGCTTTTCTGGAAAGGATTTTGGGCCGTGAGTCTGAGTTGCCTATCAAGTGTGTGCATTGGGTCATGGGTCAGTCGTCGTCGTCTCGCTGACCTTCTCAATGTGGACCCGTACAATGGCTGTCTCTTGTCTTCCTTCATATTCTCCTTGGGTTGATTACGGGATATTCTAGTCTCAACCTGGCAATGGTTTTCCGGTTCTGCGTTCGTGAGTATTGAATCGATCATTATCTTGCGTATCATTAATAGATATAGCGTGTCGACGATCTGATGATGCTTCAACCAATCCTCTTCTCGATTCAAGACATTCACGAGATCATGCAAGTACGTATCATTAACATGTCGGAATTCTTCAGCCGCTATTGAATATTACGACAAGGCGGCAACGCAATGGTCGATGGAAGGATGACCAATTATTGTTACTATCTGGTAGGATCCCGCCTTTGGAGAATTCAGCGTCGTTCTCTACACGTCCACAGAGCCTACAAAGAAGGCCAACGCGGCTTTATTAATGGCTCTCTATGTCGTCGGTCCTTTTTTCTCCTTGATCGCGATGCAATCAAATCCTTCGATATGTATAAACTTACTCTTGATCACCTTCATTTTCAACAGATGATGGTGAATCGGAAGAACCCGTGGGAGGCCTTTCACCCAATAGCTCATCTAGAGTTCATGCCTTTTCGAGACGCTGGCCGAGGACCAGGAGATTTTAATCTCAGCATTCAAGTAGGCGATCTTATCACTCGGCTATGCTCATGGAACCTTACTGACTGTACCATGTATTTCAGGACTGCCTTTATGGCGTTTGGAAAGCTCTCAACGCCGGGCTGCTTAGACTAGGTGAGGACTAGTACTTCGACAAGAGCTTGCTCAACAAACTTCGCTTAGACTTACTTGATTGTATCATCAAATAGACGACTTCAATGAAGAAGAGTATCTATACTATGAGCAAGTCCAAAATGGAGACTTCAATCATGTTTCCAAAGATTTCATAGCATTCGCTTCTCCCCAAGGTCGGTGTCAATCATTCGTTCTTTGAAACGAGTCTTCGCTGACCCTTTCTTTTTTGTTGGAGACAGACAACAACTACGTTCGGTCTTTGACTGATCCGAAATCAGTTTCCTCCTTTCCTACCAAGAAGCTGGCCCGCGCTTACACCAACGTGTTGAACTACTTCGCCGACCACAATGTAAAGCTAGTGGTTCGATTGAACAACCCTCTTTATGATAAGCAAGATTTCGAGTCGAGAGGAATGGAATTCAAGGATATGTGTATGTTCAGCTTTGTGCATGCATAAGTTGTTTGGTCATCCAAACTGTCGGCGTTCGACTGAGTTTTGTGAATCATTATGTTCTGTAGATTTTGACGACGGAACGAACCCGCCTGAACAGATGGTTCGGGAATTTCTGAAAGACGCCGACAGAGTGGTTAGTTCTGCTTTTCTAAATCCCATATTTAGTTCCTATCTCCTCGCTGCTCTTGTGTCAGACAGCACGAGTTGATCATGAGTGTTGTCGTTACTTGTTTAGATATCTGCTGGGGGTGTCATTGCAGTAAGTGAAGAACCAGCTTTCTTATATTCGTTTGAATATACTCTCTTGCGCGGATCTCTGATTCTCTTTGTCATTACTAAAAGATCCACTGCAAGGCAGGGCTTGGTCGTACAGGATGCTTGATCGCAGCTTGGTTGGTCTATCGACACGACTTTACGGCTACAGAAGCAATTGGGTTCATGAGAATCTGCCGAGTAAGTCCATTGGTTGTGTCAAGATTCTCTCGTTCAACTGTGGGCAAACTGACCTGAATCTAACGTTTCCATTCTTGCAGCCTGGCATGGTCGTGGGAGTAAGTTCTATCTTATTCTTAGAAGATTTTCCATATCATAAAGAGTTCATCCAAGACCGAGAGGATCTAACCCCATTCATCCATCGTGTAATTATCTTTTAGCCCCAACAACAATACATCCTCCTAAATCACCTTACCTGGGTCAAATGGGCTGCCGCGGACGCAGCGGTAGCTGCCTACCAGGCTTCCGAACGTGCCTCATCCGCGCTCGCCAATGTTTCCAGGACACTGACACCGCCGAATGAGCCAAACTCTTCTGATGGTGATCGAAGGCCTTTGCACAATTTACCGAACGTGACCCCTTGTCGACATGCAAGAACAGCAGATAACATTAGCCCGCCTCTTCAACCTCGAAAGGTACAGCCTCCTCTTGTATAGCAATAAACTCCAACAGCTTTTTTCCCTCGATGTTAACTATGCCTCTTCATTTGTGTTTGACGTCTCGATTGTTCTCTCTGCAGACGCCTCTTGCTAAACGTACAGCGACCGCTCTGGAGGAAGATATGGATGACGATCCGCTGGGTCGACTTCCACCTGATCCGTACAGATCTCAACGGATGAAGCCAGCATCAGTGGGGCCACTTGTTGGTTCACCCACTCGACAACCCATCAACCGAACGAACGGTTCAATCCCAATTACGCTACCTCCTTCGAGTCCCAGCAAAAAGTCCAACCCGGCATCGGTGGAAGAGCGTGCGCGCCGACGAGTTGCCGCGGCGTCGAGCTCGAGGATCGCAGTACCAGTGTCAAGATCGAGACCGAAGGTCGTGCCTGCTACAGAGTCGAGAGTAACCCGAAGCGTAGTGATAGAACGGAAGCTCCCTGGGTCTCCTACTCCACGGAGTGGATCACTGTCGAAAGCTTCTGCCGCTACGGTCGGTAGTTCTCCTAATTCTAAGCTTCCAACGTTTTCGCTCGGAACGAAACGCTCGTTCGCCGGACCATCTGCAGGAGCGTCAACAGGTCTGAATGTGACATCCAGCACGAAAACCGGTGTACTGTCGAGGCTTGCAGAAAAGACCCGGGTTGTGAGACGAAGGAGAAGCTGTAAGGACATGTTATCTACTTTTATTTAGGATGATGTTCGCTTTGCTAACATCTACTTGTTTTTGGTTATCGTGCATGTGTGTGGATGCGTTTTGTGTGGATGCTCTGGTATGGCAGCTCTCTCTATTGCTGACATCAACCATTAATGTATCCTTTGCCCGCCGTGGGCTATACTTCTTGTTCTCGCTTTCGATCACTCTCATTCTATATACCCTTCTGTCTTCGACTTCTTCCAGTTCCTTTTTGTATTTTCATATGATTCCATGTCTTACCCTCTGGCTCTCAACGTCTTGATCCGCATGCCACATGTACAAATATCGTTCGCTGTTCTGTACACTCCCTCTTTTCTTTCCAGAAATCTCTCTTTCGCGACGGCTTGCCTCTTCTCTACCATGTTGATAGCATCTTGCTTTTCTTAGGCTTTAGTTATTTTGTTGGGAAGCGCGTGCGATATTTGAACAATTTTTCCTCCATCCATTTATGATATATTCTCTGTTCTCTCTGCTTTACATTTCTTTCGTATCCTCCCATATCTCTGCTCATCCTGCTCCTTATTGAGTGGTTGATTATGGTATAGTCGATCATATGTATAGGTTTGTCAGGCCAAATAAAAGGATGGGTCAATGAGTGATCTACAAGCTGCCGCGTAATCTGATGGCACACCGAACTGATAACGGTCATCACCTCCATCCGAACTATCATCATCATCACCATCATTATCATCCAATATTTTAGTCGTCCTCTTGTCTATTCTTTGCCTTCTTGATCAACAGCCGTCGTTCTTGTTAGTGCTATACAGGTCCTCTCTCCTTTCACTGTTTCGCCCTATGAGCAGATCAAATCGAAATAGTCGTCCGTCAGATAACCAACAACGTGAGCCCGTCGGATTTGATCTTTCAAGACTTTCACAAAATTCTAACTTGATGATGTACATGCGTTTTTACAAACCTAGTCGCGAGCCTATGGAGTCAAATTGTGAGCACTCTCCGGGCTCTACCAGCTCAACAGGACTTCTCGGCGCACAAAAGGTTTCAGGCCATCATGGACGAAGGAGGAACAGATTCAGAAATTCCGAGAGCATCGAGGGATCTAGCATTGAGAAAGTTGGAGGAGGAAGAAAGGATAGCGAGACATGAGCTTCAGTACGTCCGAGATGCTCCTCTCTTTCTCTTTCTTCTTCCCCCTTTCCTTCCCTTCTTTTCTTCTATTGTCAAGGAAGGACGAGGAAGAAACCTTTGTGAACTGGACTGATGATTCTGTGCATGTGTTGCTTTGGGTTGGGGGAAATCAATCTAGAATTTATGAATCGGCCGCAGAATCATTGTCCATCCTGCTTGCCCTTCGAACAGAATCCCCACCGTCGACCGGAGTGTCCCACTTTTCCTCAAAGTTAAAGACGAAATCAACCCATCAATCTCCTCAACCTCCAAATCTCTCCAATACATCTACTGCTGCTGCCGCCAACGCCGATTTGACCGGCGGTAACCCGAGTACATCTACCGCCGGCTCAAACTATCATCTTTCTTCATCCTCTTCTTCTGTTGATTCGACCGGTTCTACGTCGACACATCCTCGGATTCCGGCCAGTCATCCTGTTCCATTTTCGAAACGTGATTCTCGAGAGCGCAAACAGACATATGCGGCACAATTACCGCTGACACCCGGTAGGAGGGTTGCTTTCAAGATGCATCAAAAACCGGCGGGTGTGTCGGCTGCCGACAGGACGGATGAACCCGATGAAGGCGAGGGTTGGATTCTGGCCGTCGTCAAGAGGTGCTTACATCAGGATACCAATCGGTGGGTAGACCCTTGTTTTCTTTGTCTCTGCTTGTCTTTTTTTTTCCTTGACTGGCTGGTCGGTAGAGCTCGCTGGCTCTGCTTGTCCTTTCATCACCTCTCAGTTAGCATTCTAACGGGTCTGTTTTTTCGGTCTCTTCCTTTTCTTTTCTTGTTCTTGTTCTTCCTGTGCCATCATGTCTCTTTTTCAAACAGATATGAAGTCCAAGATGTAGACGACGCCTCGTGAGTTCCTCTTCTCGTTATATATATATATATATATTTTGGGGGGGGGGGGTTTCTTTTGCATCTCTCAGGATCCTAACCGAGGTCGTCTGCCCAAACGCTCCCTCCTCAAAGTCTGACGAACACGACGTTCAAGACGTTGATCCCTCTACCCGACCCGACGGTGCCTGCCAACCATCCATCCCATCCGAACGCGTACGCGCCCCATCCGGTCGGCTCGTTCGTCATGGCCATCTTTCCCGATACGACTTCCTTCTACAAAGCTGTCGTCCGGGGATCGGTCAAGGCGAAACCTACCGGTTTGGCTAAATATCTGGTGACGTTTGACGATGACGATAACCAGGTGAGAGAGATGGATGTGAGTGATGTGGTCGAGTGGCCAGGAGGTCAGCCTCATCAGATGCAGATTCAGTCGTCGTCATCATCATCGTTCTAGTTCACCAGGACAAGAGGGGGAGAAAGAAAAGAAAAAAAAGGGAGGGGAGAAGGTACCCGAGTGAGTTGGAACGGCCATCAGGGATTAGAGATGAAATATGTTATGCTTTTTAAAAAAAGATTCAAGATGAAACATCAGAGTTTGGCCACACATCCTTTTCTTCTACTCTTTGTTTTGCGCTTTGTTTCTTTCTTTGCCGTTTTTTTTTTTTGTTTTTTTTTTGTTATTCATCATCTCATAAGCGAAGGAGAAGCGAGCCTTCCGAATGAGTTTTGGGTCTCCAGATCGAGGTAAAAGGTCGAGCGTGGAAAAAAAAGGGAAGGAAATGGGGGAGGATTGGTGAGGGAGAGGAAAGATGGTAGGTAGAAGGCAGAAGGGCGGAACATGAACCCATCGGAAGGAAAAGGAAAGGAAGGATATAAGAGAGGAAACAACAACAATAATAATGAAAAGAAAAAGATCCCGTCTACATAAAATGATGAGTTGATCGAAGGGATTACGGGAAATGAAAGAAGAGAAGGAAGGAGAGATAGAGAGAGAAAGAACCCTTGAACGAAATCAGATTAGATTTAAGCTCGGTTGGAGTCGATCTTGGAGATGATGGCCTGGGTGAACTCCTTGGTGGAGGCGTTTCCACCCATGTCACCAGTTCGGATCTTTCCGTCCTTGATGACGTCGTAGACGGCGGTGGCGACGCTGTTGGCCTGATCTCCGAGACCAAGGTGTCGGAGCATCAACGAGGCGGAGAGAATCATGGCCGTCGGGTTGGCGACGTTCTTGCCCATGATGTCCTTGGCGACGTGTCGGCAACCGGGCTCGAACAAGGCAAACTCTCGACCGATGTTGCATCCAGGGACGACACCCGGTCCACCGACGAGGGCGGCACCGATGTTGGACACGATGTTACCGTACAAGTTGGGAAGGAGCACGGTGTCGAACTGTCCGGGCTTGGCGACAAGCTGCATGGACGTGTTGTCGACGATCATCTGCTCAAACTTGATACCGGCAGACTCGTACTCCTTGGCGACCTCCTGGCAAGTTCGGAGGAAGAGACCGTCTCCAAGCTTCATGATGTTTGCCTTGTGGACACAGGTGACCTTCTTTCGGCCGTTCTTGACGGCAAAGTCAAAGGCGAATCGGGCGATTCGCTCGATCTTGTACTTTGTCGAGACCTTCAAGCTCTCGACGACACCCGGGTAGGACTGGTGCTCGAGTCCGGCGTACTCTCCCTCAGTGTTCTCTCGGATGATGGCAAAGTCGACATTGTCATGTCTGGTCTTGAGACCGGGAAGGGACTTGCAGACAACGACGGAGGCGTAGATGTCGAGCTTTTGTCGCATGGCAATGTTCCACGAGTTGTGCTCTCCGGGTCCAACGTTGGTGGTCAAAGTTCCCTTGAGTCCGACCTTGTTCCTCTTGAGGGACTCCATGGCCTGCTTGAAAAGAGTCTCATCACCACCGGTCTCTCCAGACACGTTGTACTGGTCGAACTCGACGGGAGCGTTGATGTGCGAGAAGATCTCCTTCACAGAGTCGGTGATCTCGGGTCCGACACCGTCTCCGGGGATGAGGGTGACCTGTGTGGGCGAAGCGAGATCGAGGTAAGCTGTATGTACTCAAAATCAGACAAAGTTGGACGAGCGTCGCTACACTCACAGTGTAGACTCCTCCGTACTTGGCGGGTCCCTTTAATGGACGAGGAGAGAAAGAAGAAGGAGTCGTGTACCGATCAGTCTGTATTTCTCGAAACTAAGAGGCATACGCGGTCCAAAGAGGATAAGAACAAATGACATACTCGGGAGGTGACCGAGGGAAGGGTGGCGTACGATCGAGTGACCGAGGGCTAGAGAGAACGACGAGAGAGAACAGGAAGGAGCAGAGAAGAGCAGGAAAGAACAGAGGAAAGAGGAAGGGAAAAAAGAAAAGAAAAAAAAAAAGACCCATCAAGACCATCTCATCAGCTTGATGAGTAGAAGAGAAATCACTCTATCGACCGAGAAAAATCTCTTAAAAATCAGCACCCACCAAGGTAGCCTTCTGGAAGGCAGATGCGACCGAGGTGGTCTGTCGGAGGGAGGCTCTGAACATGGCGAGTGAGGATGGAGTGAGGATGAAGGATGGGATGAGGGATGGGATGGAGGATGGAAGTGATGAGGATGAAAAGAAAAGAAAAAAAGAAAAAAAGAAAAAAAGGAGGAAAAAATCCGGCGCGAAATTGACCGCACATTTCTGTCGTCCTCCGTGTGTGGGATCCAGAAACCGGACTGACTATATGCGCTCCCGTATCCTTCACAGACCGTTTCAGCAGGTTCAACTACCACCAGTCGAAAGAGGAGATTCAACCGAAGATTTCTGTGTAATTCAGATGGATATATGCGCCCTCTGTCGTTCCACAGACCAGATCTAAAATCGCATCGGGTCTCATCGGAGAGATCTCATCTGTGCTGGTGTTTAAGCCGTTTTAATTTTTATTTTATTTTATTTTTCGTTTTTATTTTTCTCCGCCTTGGGCGCGCCTTTTTTTTCCTCCCATCCATCCATCTCCCCGTTCGACTACCACCCTCTTCATCCCACTCTCTCTCTCACCCACTCTCTCTGTCATGCTTTCCCGATCTATCTTCAACACCGCCGCCAGGTTCTCTGCTGTGAGTGTTGGTTGGGGTTTTCAGGAATATTTTTTTTGACAAAAATTGTTTGAATCAGGATCTTTTCCTCGCCTTTTTTCTCTGCAGCCTCTCCATCTGACCAGCATGATGAGACAATGACTGAACGCTTCTGCTTTTGTCACATTCACCTACATCCTCTAGATCCCTGCCCGAGGATACGCTACCGCCTTCAACTCGGCCACCGTTCAGGGAGCTCCCACCAGTGTGTTCGCTGCCAAGAAGAACGACAGGGTAAGCAACTGTGTTCATGAACTACATCAATTGGGATTCACAATCCAACTGACACGGGTTTTTTCTCTTTCTTTTCTCTTGCGATTCCTTCTCTTCTAGGGAAACTACACCGTCACCTTGATTCCTGGAGATGGTAGGTGTCGTTCTTTGTCTGAACCGTTCTTAGGTCACTAGAAACTCACATCGTTCCTCTTTTCAGGTATCGGACCCGAGATCGCCGAGTCTGTTAAGCAGATCTTCAAGGCTGCCAAGGTCGGTGCTCTCCCTTGCTACTTTCTTTCCCTTACGTTTCTCTTGCTGATCATCGCTCGCTCTCGCTCTCTCATCCTCTCAGGCTCCCATCGAGTGGGAGGAGGTCGAGGTTAACCCGATCATCGTCAACGGAAAGTCCGTCATCCCCGAGAAGGCCATCAAGTCCATCAAGAAGAACACCGTTGCCTTGAAGGGTGAGTTTCTTTGCCTCTGCCTCTTTTCGATTGGATTGGATCGGATCGGATCGGATCACGTCCCTAACCTGAATGTTGTATATGTTTCTTTGTGATACCCAGGACCTCTCGCCACTCCTGGTTCGTCTCTGATGCATACATGTACACGGCTTTGAGGTGTTGCTGACAAGTCCGGAATTCGAACCTCTTTCCTTTTCTCTCTCTCTCTGCTACATCTCACTTCACCTAGTCGGAAAGGGACACGTCTCCCTCAACTTGACCCTCCGACGGACTTTCAACCTTTTCGCCAACGTCCGACCCTGTGTGTCCATCGAGGGTTACAAGACCGCGTACGACAACGTCAACTCCGTCCTCATCCGAGAGAACACCGAGGGAGAGTACTCTGGAATCGAGCACGAGCTCGTCCCCGGTGTCGTCCAGTCCATCAAGCTTATCACCCACGAGGCCTCTGAGCGAGTCGCTCGATACGCCTTCCACTACGCCAAGGTCTGCGGTCGAAACCGAGTCACCGCCGTCCACAAGGCCACCGTTATGTGCGTGTCTTTGACTGTTCTTCTCTACCACCGTGACCCAAGGGATACACGGTCTGACGCTCTCTATTGTTTCTGATCTGGACCATCTACAGGAAGATGTCCGATGGTATGTTCCTCCAGGCCTGCCGAGAGGTTGCCAAGGACTACCCCGATGTCGCTTACGATGAGGATCTCCTCGACCGAGTCTGCCTCCGAGTACGTGTGCCTGTGTTCTTATCGACGGACGCGTTTCTTCTTCTTTTCTGCTCTCGTCTACCGCACATCCAAGAACAGACCGTCTGATCCCATCGCCCTGTCGCGCTTGACTTTTGGTCTATCACAGATGGTCCAGGACCCTGCTCCCTTCTCCAACACCGTGCTCGTTTCCCCCAACTTGTACGGAGACATTCTTTCCGACATGGCCGCCGGTCTTATCGGAGGTCTTGGTTTGACTCCTTCCGGAAACATCGGTCGGGATGCCTCCATCTTCGAGGCCGTCCACGGATCGGCTCCTGATATCGAGGGGCAGAACAAGGCGAACCCTTCGGCTTTGCTCCTCTCGTCGTTGATGATGCTTCGACACATGTCGCTTGACTCGGTCGCTCAGAACATTGAGAACGCCGTGCTCAGCACGATCGCCGAGGGAAAGACCATCACCGGTGATCTCGGAGGAAAGGCTTCGACCACCGAGTTCACCGAGGCCATCCTCTCCCGAATCAAGTAAAATCTTTAAACTAAAACTTGTTTTCCTCCCCATCGTTGGCCCTTGCTCCTCCTCCTGTTCCTTCGTTTGACATCACGCTAGGCGCAGGGCGCTTTCCTCCCTCACTCTTCTTTCACTCGGCTACGACCGTTTATCCTCTTTCCTCGTCTTACTTCCAACCCTCTTGTCATGTTTCTTTTTCTTCCTTCTCACTTTCTTCTCCCCCTTTGTTGTTCTTTTTTTTCCCCTCGCTACCGCCGAATCGGTTCATCACGAACCGTTCTTATACAAAAGAAACTACCCTGTTTTTCCCCTTAAAAACGGCATATCGTTCGTTTGGATTTCTTTTTCTTTCATCTCGAGCTGGATATGGAGCATAAGAGCAAAAGAGCAAGGAACGACCCTTCACGGGACCCTTTCACTGCGTCCACGGGAAGAACATATCGAGGTCGATAGAGACAGATGCAACAAACGATACATCGCATAAGAACTAGAGTATACACAACACGCACAAGAAAGAAGAGGGAACCAAACAAAAAGAAGAAAAAAAATCGTAACTCCCACCCTCCTAGCTCTCACCTCTTCAACCCTTGACGCGATGAAACTCTTACCCTGTACAAGGACAAAGGGAAAAGGAAAAGAAACAAAAAAAAAGAAGCAAAAAACGGTTCGCCTCTCAAGCGGAAGCGGCATCGATGACGTTCTTGTTGGTAGAAACCCAGGCCTCCTTTCCTCCGGTCTCGATGACGGCTCCGTGACAAGGGATGATCCTGTCGAAATCCCAGCCGGCAACGATGGCTGCAGACTGACCGTAAAGCTTTTTGTCGGCAGAAGAGACCATCGAGACCACCCCTCGATGGGCTGCACCTCCGGGCGAGATGTTCATGAAACCAAACAGGCCACCCGCAGGAATACCCTGCTCGGGACAAGGCAGGTTGAACAGCAGATCGGCTTCGATCAGCGTCTTGGACGGTTTGTGGAGGAACGCGATATCCTTGTTGGCGTGGCTCTTGACTGTAAGGTGTGGATGAAGACGGAAGGGATCGACAGTGCAAAGATGAGAGATCGTCAGACAGGTCGACCTCAAAGCAGACCTTTCTTCTCATTTTCAGGAAAAAGAGATCAGAGAGCGGAAACTAACAGTAGCAGGTCTCGATCTCGTCTTCGTATCCGAATTTCTCATCGGCCCCAGCCAGTCCGTTCGTCTTGTACGTCCCGGCCCATTTGACCTCTGGAATCTTTGTGTCTACACCCTCTGGTCCAATGCAGAGCGCGGACGGGTACTCCTTGGAGTAAACCTTGGTGAACATGGTGTGTCTATAGACAAACGGGAAAGCCAATCCCGGTGTCAGCATATGGATTCATCCGTTGACCCGCGCAAGAAAGAACAAAGCAGAAAACACGAGACACGACGGATCACTAACTCAAAGTCAGGAGCTACCAGATATCTTTTGAAGACCAGGAAGAAAATCGAACCAGACTAAGAGGTCAGTACCCATGTCCGACCCACACGATCGAATTTCATTGGGACTTACTTGACCTGTCCTCCGAGCCGAGCGATCTCGGCCTTGACATCTTCTCCAAGAGGAGAGGATGGGATGATGAAAATGTCATTGTTCGCAAGCTTGACCGCTGTGCTCCTTCCACCACTGTCGGAAGTGGTTTTTTGGTCCGATCGATCGTGAGAAGAAAGGAAACGAGATCCATTTAGTTATCGGAAAGAGAGACGGAGAATGGAAAGGCGAAAAAAAAGAAAAGAAAAAACGCCTACATCTTCATCAAACCGAACCGCTTGAAGGGAACGGAAAAGATACTAATGGCGGGAGTGATGGATCTGATGACTGTCTCTGACATTATGTTCTCTATAGCTGTTTATCGATTAACGATGGTGGTGGCAACAAGACAAGAGAAGGAAGAGTCGGCAAGGGAAGAAACAAAAAAAGAGATTGATGACGTTCGCGCGTTTACGTCAGAATTCTTTTGACCTTTGACGTTATCACCATCAGACGACGACGACAAGAAGATAGAGCACAACAAACACACACACACACACACACACACACACACACACACACACACACACACACACACACACACACACACACACACACACACACACACACACACACATGGCATACGCATTCACACACCCTGTCACCTCTCCTTTCTCAGCTACACACGATGTCCCAGTCATAATCTCCGTAGACGGCAAAGATGAAGAGTTCCTCGAGCTCGACCTCGGAATGGACATCGAATGGACCGTCACAGAGGATGCTTGGTCTCCATCATCACTCCATAAGGAATGCGAGCAGCGGACTGCATTGTCTCATGGTTGGTATCAGGACGACTGGGGTATAAAATCCCACGACCATCATCAGGTAGCATGCCATTCTGTTCTCCATTTCTTTGTTTCATCTCCGAGATTCCGGCGCACTGAGCATGTATGAACGTTTGGTCACCCTTCTAGAAACCTTACATCGTGTTATGTCTGGACACCAACGGTCCGTCCGGCTCTTTTGAGCATGCTATCTTCGCTGTTCTCTTCAATCCTTCGATGCTCTGACACTCAGCTTGATCTGGGCTCTCTTTCATCCTTCGATATGCAGTGATCCTTTCTCAGCTACCGCTCCTCCGGTCCGTCCATCATCTCGTGCTCACCATGTATCCGGCCGAGCCCTCGCCCATCTCGTTCCTCATCCCGTTCGCAGTCTTGCGCGAGCTGGACGGTCTCAAGTCTTCGACCAAGCTGGTTCAGCAGTCTCGTATACCCGGACAACCCGGCACAGATAGATCGACCCATGCCATCACCGTAGGATATCTTGCCCAGAGAGCTAACCGTTGGCTTTTGGATGTGAAACGGGCCGAACGAACAGAATCAATCGGTATAGGACTAATCAGAGGCGATTTAGAGCTTGACAGAACAATTGATCCAGTCAGTAAAGGAGATCCAAACTTGCTAACCTAAGTCATGTTCTCTCGCTCAACTTGCCTGTTATTCGCCCGCTCGTCTGCCCGCCTGCATGCCTACCTGTCTGCGCTTCTCTCAGTCTGTAACGAATGATGATCGGATCCTCCAGTCGGCGTTAAGGTCTCTCGATGGTACCCTTCGGCTGATCCTCTGGACACAAGATATCAATTTAGCGCTCAAGGCAGAGATGAACGGCCTAGAAACTACCAACACTTCTAGCCTATCTCGAGACCCGACCACATTCTTGGCAGACATTTTCACGTCTTCCGGCTTGACTCTTCCGGCTCGCGTTCAAGCGCCTGCTCGCTCATCACCCGTAACATCACCTCCTGGTCACCCGGTCTATACATCTTCCTCTTCTGACGAGCCAGCCATGATGGAGTCGATGGAGATAGACATCCCATCTGATTCGTCAAACCCGTTCTTCATGCTCTTTGAAACCTTATGTCAATTCCTGCCTTCCAGTCTCGAACGACATCTCTGTCAAATTTCGATGATCAACCCGGCCATCATCTTGAACGCAGGGCTATCGTCAACCGATACGACTGATTGGCCGGTTGAATCCTGTTTCGAGGCTCTCAGGCGGATATGGGGAAACGAACATGGTGGCTGGCGAGGGTCTGATCTAGGTCGGATCCTACAATCCTCAGAGTCTTCACTTTCACCTCCTCATCCTTCCTTCTCAAACGACGCCGCTTCGGCCTGGCAGACATCCTCCACAACTCAAAGCGTCCACGCTCCTCGAAAGGCTTCGTCCCTTTCAACGCAATGTTTGGCTGAGAAGGATCCGTCTGGCTCGCAAACGTATACTCCACCCTCGGCATCGTACGTCCGTACGAAGATCCTGCCTACCCAAGTATCTTTCTGGACGGATATACAGACTACAGGGAAACCGCCTAGCAAAGGTCAATGGGCAGACATTCACTCTGGTCTCCAAATCCTCTTTGGTGGTCAGGGCGGGGGACGGTTCATCGGTCCGGCAGGCCATCGAGAGCTTCAAGCTCGGCTAAAAGACGTGCGCAACGCTTTGGATGGTTGAAGACGATTCTCCAATCGTCCAGCCGGTCGACCGCGATGAGACCGACTTGATCTTTATCATGCTCCTCATTCATCACAGAGCAGGTGTAAAGAGGGGAGATTTGAATCTATGTCGCCTCAAGAATGAATGTCTCGACAACTAGTGCCCCTCTCCGTTCATCAGTCCTTGTTCGTAGCCGACGTGTATGATCATACGGAACATACAGTCGGTAAAGCCCAGTCGGGCTCACCAGACGCGAGCGCCGGAGACGCTAGAAAAAGGAAGCCGAATCTTCATATCTATCAACTCGAGTAAAAATAGAGGATGCAATTCACGCCATGTTCTTTCTCCTTCTTCTTCCTCTCCATTCTTCTGTCTTTCCACCGACATATTCCTGTTTGAATGCACCGACCGACTCTTTCCTGGTTCATTACCGTCTCTTGGTTGGCTTTCCCTTCTTGGCCTTCTTCCCAGTGGACACTGCGCTCGACTCGGCAACAACCTCTCCGTCTGACGCCGACGCCCCGGATAGCTCGACCTCAGAGTCAGACTCCGAGACGGTCGCATTAGGATCAGGCTTGATCAGTCCAAACTTTTCTCCAAGAGATCGACCGAGGGCGACGGGCCAAGTGCCGGCGTATGTCGGTCGAACGAGCATCGAAGCGGAAAGCAACGTGGGTTCATTAGGAGGGTCGAGCTGAAGAAGGACAAGAAGAAGAGAAGCAAGGAGAATAGATTCATGTTAATGTTCCTTCATTATTAATCGAGAGGACAAACAGACAGAGTAGATAAGGCGGACAAAGATGAGGAAACGTACCATGAGCACATCCCCATCTTGCATGACGAGTAGATCTGCCTGTCGACCCGCCGTTCCAACAGGGACCGTGACTTTTTTCCTCGCGAACGAATCTCTGAACTTTTCGTTCGGACCCCAAGCGGCCAGTTGAGCTTTAGAGATCAGATCGTTGATCCGGCCGAGGTCCTGGCTGTGGTTCATCCTCTGGAAGATATATTGGAAGCCAGAAGAGACGAGCGCGAGGAAGAAGACAGTGAAGAAGAATCCAGGTCGCCATCTAGCGTCTGGAGAAAAGGTTGGAGACAAAAAGAAGTGAACGGTAAGTCATGAGCAAAAATGTTTGCATCAACAGAATGAAGGAAGGAAAAGCAATCGACTCACAAAAGTATCCGGTACCTGAGAAAGGACGACAGACCCAACAAGAGCAAACCCACAATTAGTGAATGATCTCTCTCCGTTTAAAATCAGATGCAACTAACCTTTCCATTTGGGAACTCCATTTTTGTAAAAGAACTGAAGAAACCCCAAGCGATTGAGTCATCAGCGCTCTGACCATCGACGCAAACCCGATTTTTTCCAATGTGTCCCGTTTGGTGAAGATGGGATGGAATAGAGGAAGAAAAGAGGAGCTTACGTCGTATCGCTTTCGGCCGGCATCATCTCTCAAGATGGTGGAAATCACACCAAGCCTGGCAAATCTATCCTGGATGGTCTTGTCTCCAGGGTTCTTATCCGGGCTAAGATCAGAGCAAGATCGTCAAGTTCAGTTTGCTTTCTTCGTTCACAGCCATCCAGCAAAGCAAATGAAGAATGCTGACTGCATAGCTACCGATTTAGTTCGATAAGCCTTTCCGATCTCCTTCTTAGAAGCAGAGGGAGGGACATCGAGGAAGGAGTAGAACGTGGTTCCTTTGCCTACATGCGGAGACAGTTCGAAGCATATAGGAAGTCAAACACAGAAGGTCAAGCTGATATAGAACACAAGCACAGATGAAGGACGAACCCTCAGCCTTCTCAAGAGCGGCAACGATGTCAAAGATCTCATGGTCACTGATCGAAGTAGGGAAGCCCAAGAAGTGCGATAAGGATCAGTCTTGCTGGCAACAGACATTCACGAGAAGTACATTCAGAAGTAAGGGATAGCTTGATACTTACTCCTTGTCCCAACTGTCGAAAGCCAGACGATAAAGAAATGGAGCTTGAGGTCAGTCGCGTCGTTTTCAAGACGGGCAATCGTTCAAACACGGTATCCACAAGAAACTCACGCCCAGACAGACGTCAGACAGAGGGCCAGGCCTAGAAGAAGCATATAAAGCTTCATTTTTGGACAAACAAGAGGAAGTGAAAGAAGGAAGGAAGGTAAAGGCAGAGATGGATGGTCGTAAGGCAAGAAATAAGATGAGAGATGACTTCTTATTTCTTTTGGTCATTGTTTGCCAGCACTCATAACCCTAGCAACGGTTGTCACACAAGCCTACACATACTCTCTTTCTTTCTCTAGGAATAAACATATATAACATACCACAAGCCTGGCTCAATGCTTTCCCCGTCTCGCTTCTAAATTAGCCAAAGCTGCTCTGATACTTTCTATGGTATGCACCTTAGTTGGGGCACCAGCTGCAGTTGTGCCCGGCTGGGCGCCGATGGCAGCCTTGATTGAAGGCTTGGGAATCGATCGAGAAGGGACCAGAGACACCGAGGCCGAAGGGCGTAGGGTGAGAGGAGGAGGGTTGGATGGAGCTGGCTGGATGGATGAAGTGAGAGAGAATTTAGGCGTCGAGACAGGACGAGACGTTCGTCTAGGAGCAGAAGGCGTCGATATAGATGGTTTGATGGGCTGCGTGTGGTTGAGCGTAGATGAACCGGACGCAGATCGCGATATCGAGCTAGATCTACTCGACGGCAAGCCGGGGGCTTCTCGAGCAAGAGATCCTATCGAAGCCGAAGGTTTTATCCTTGATTGGATTCTCTCGGGTTCTTCTCTAGAAACGGGTTTCTCGCATGATGCATCTCGAGTAGTCCTGGGGGAGGAGGCCGCGCTTAGTCGGACGTTTAGCCTGCTGAAAGGGAGCGGTTTCGAGTGAATGGGTGTCTCGGTCAAAGAAGGTGAATCAAGGTGAGGATGGCTCGCAAGAGATTTGGATCGGCCGTGGGAGCTTTGAACGCTCGATCGAGGGGTTTGTTGAAAGTCAAGGGTCGAAGAGATGGAGGGCGATTTTCGAATAGGTCGAGGAGTTGCTTGCGCACTGGGTGCGAGAATTTTTGTAGAGGAGGATGGAGGTCGAGAATTCTCTCGAGGCAAAGAGGGAGTTCGTTTGTGTGGGACTGGCGCCTCTCGATTGGTCGGAGCCAAGATCGAACGTTGAGAGGACGGATAAGCTAAGGTTGCAGTTCGAGACGAAGAAGCCGAGAGGGTTGAGGAGTTCGAAGAAGTCGACGCTGTGAACGGTGTGATCATATGTGTCTACAGTCAGTCAAGCTAGTCTTTGCCATCTTAATCAGACAGACGCTTCGTTGTCACTTACTGGAGAGGGAAGGCTTTGAGCTCTCTCCTTTGACTCGTGCCTTATCATGGACGAACACGACATCCCACGGATCATGAGATACTGTTTCTTCTGGAGGAGGCAGAGAAGCAGTCAAGAGATCAGGCTGAGCGGTAGCTAGAGCTAGACGAGAGGGAGCAAGACTATACGCGTCGGAAGAAGAGAATGGCACGGTCAATCCAATAGGGAAAGAAACAAGGTGAGTATAGTTATATCAAAAAGGGGAAGGTATGTAGGTAAAAGAACAAGAGCGTACCTAGCTTCTAGATCGTTTGAGACGGAAGATTTTTTCTTCTGTGTTTGAGCTGCAAAGCCTGCAAACGAGACGTCCCACCGATCGTCTTCTCCATCCAATTCAAGGCTCATTCCAGGCAAATGACAGAAGCTCATATCTTCATTTTTGAAGTGGTCGTCCAGATTGAGAGTGGTGTCCCCTTCGTCTGCCAGAGCGTCCCTTTGAGTGAATTTCTGATTAGGAGACGGGACCGACAGGGTGATGGACGGACCCCGAGGAGTGAACGACAATGGAGATGAAGAAGGGGGTGGATTGCGTTGGATCTTTGAAGGCGCTGTCGGAGTAGCTTGGGAAGGAGTACTCAGCAGAGCCGCATGGGTGTGCGTAAATCTAGTAGCCGCCCCTGATCGGGGAGTAGGTGGAGGAAGAGCAAACGACGTTTCTGGTGGAATATCCGGCAAAGATTCGTCTAGTAAGTCGAACGAGGAGTCCGCAAAAGGGGACGGAGCGCGTCCGTCTGGTCGTTTAGGAGCCGGACTTCTAGATGTCGCAGGGGATTTCATGATGAACGAAGTTTCTTCAGTGAGATCTTGAGAGGCGTGGAGCATTGGCGATGGTGCTCTGAGTGTAGACATAGAGAGGCCTTCGGGTAGGGTTGCGTCGGCCAGGAGGTCAAAGGACGTGTCTGTGACGTCAAAGAAGAATGATGGGGTGGGAGCACGTGAAGCGGGTGGGAGTTGAGGAGGGTCCAGAAGGAGAGAACCCTCGTCTCTTTGTTTATCAGGGGCAGTCAAGAAGAAGAACAGTTCGGAAGGTGGACTGGACGGAAGGGGGACCTCCCAAGGATTAATTGTTTGGTGAGAAATGGTGTGTACTGATGGGAGAGAAGAATTCTCGGTTGATGAATGAGCAAAGGTAGACTCGTTCGCATCTTGTGAAACTGAACATGCGTCAGCAGATTGAACTGAGGGGCCCGGTTCTGGAAGCTCAAGGTTTGATTTGTGAGGAGGTGACGACGTCCTGGTAGTTCTAAGAACCACAGGTGTAGCCATCACGAAGTCTGGAATCTCGGCGCGCACTGATTCAGCAAAAGGCCGCTCGGTCGAGTGCGAAGGACGGATGACAGTGGAAGGTGTCGAGGGAGAATCAAAGGAGGGTTGCGAAGCGTATTTCGTCCGGACGGGTGTCTCCATCGACGAGGTTCGATCGGGACCGGGCTTGTCGGTCGTTTTAGACTGGACGGGAGAATCCAAGCTCATCAGGAGTGAGTCAACCTCGTTTTCGTCGATGTATCTGGTACGCGAGATCCCATGGTCGTCAAAGTCTCCAATGAGATCTCCTACGAGCGACCCTTGTTTCTCCGGAGAGCCGACATCGACGAGAAATCCAGAGTGGGAAGAAGGAAAAGAATGGGAAGCAAGGGACGAGCTGGAAGATGGATCAGAGTAGATCGAGTATAGCGAGTTGTCGACCTGGGCGAATAGACCTGGCTGGCCTTCGCGATCTTGGGATGCGAGCTCTCTTGTTACTTCCTCCTCTTCCTCTTCCTCTTCTTCTTCTTCTCCTTCTCCTTCCTCCTCCTCGGCGAATACAGACAAAGAAAGCGGAGACTTCCGGGGAGCCACGGGTTTGACTGGAGAGTTCAGAGGATCGAACAAGAGCCTAAGAGCGGAACAGACAGTGAAAAATGTCAGTGAATCCGATGGCCAGGACAAGAGACAAGGGACACAAGAGATAGGAAACTGCGAACAGTGTAGCTCTGGGCTTCCTTTTGGCTGGACGAGACATTGTGGTGAGTGATTCGGATCGGGTTTACTGAGGGTATCGATGGGGTGGTAGCGTGATGCTGATGATGCGACAACGTATGTGCCCGGGTCTGTATGTATGTATGTTAGTGGACGACGAGTCCGCCTGGACGGGTAAGGGTTTCAAGACGGAACTGACGAAACAGACGGTGAGAACGGGTATGAAGGGAGGATAGGAACCGAATGACGCGTCGGTCTCCTCATGTTGAATGACATGCACGCGATCAGGCAACGCGACGCGACGCGACAATCAGGTCAACTCTTACGCGAACTCCCACGCGTTCGTAACTCCCACGCGTAACCACCAAACCTCCACGTGATCTCCCAGGCACATCTGCCCCTGGTGCCTCTCGCCTTTTTCTTTCTTCCTTTTTTTCCTGTCGCCACCCAAAAAGGAAATCAAAGAACCCAGCAACAACCCAAGTCTTGTAAGAATCGCCTTCCGTCCCATCTCATCTCCCAAGTTTTCCCATCAAAGAACACGTCTGTCTCTCCAGACGATGGTTGTGGATCCTTCGACCTCTTTCTCGAATGGGTCCGGTGTCAACTGCTCGGAAGGATCCCATCTATCAGAGACCCTTGAATCCGTCCCATCTCTTCGGCGGCCCTTCCCCTTTTAAAATGAAATAAATAAATTGTTGTTCGGTTTTCTCACACACACCCGCTCGTTTTCGGTCTGGTCTCGAAAAAAAAACATGTTGTTCTCGAACGGGCATCCTATTTAGAAACCTTCAACCGTACACATATATATATATATATCCAAAAATGGCCGATAACGAAGAGCTTGTCGATTACGAGGAGGACGAGGTCATCGTCCCTGAGGTCAAGGCTGAGCCTACCAGCGAGTTGACTGCCGATGGTGACAAGGACAAGAAGGGATCCTATGTTGGAATCCACTCTACTGGCTTCAGGTACGTTGGCCTTCTTATCGTTGGTTCGCCGTTGGATATGCCTGTCCAGGTTGTGTCTAGCAAAGAGCCGTTTGAAGAAACGAATCAGCAACTAATCTTGTTTTTTTTTTCTCTCCTCTGCTTGTCTACAGGGATTTCTTGTTGAAGCCCGAATTGCTACGAGCTATCTCTGATCTTGGATTCGAGCACCCCTCTGAGGGTAACTTTCCTTTCCCTTCCCTTGCTAATCATAATCAGGACCTACCAGGCCGGGAAACTTTTGTCAAACTAACCATTCCGTTTCCGGACGCGTCGTTGCCTGCCCCTTTTTCCTCTTTTGTGTCTATCCTCTTTTGCATCTCGCTTGTTTTATTCACCTAGTCCAACAGGAGTGTGTTCCTCAGTCCATCCTTGGAATGGATGTTCTCTGCCAGGCCAAGTCTGGTATGGGAAAGACCGCCGTCTTTGTCCTTGCGACTCTCCAGCAGATCGAGCCCGTAGATGGAGAGGTCTCTGTCATCGTTCTTTGCCACACCCGAGAGTTGGCCTACCAGATCAAGAATGAGTACGCCCGATTCACAAAGTTCATGCCTGAACTTCGAACCTCTGTCTTCTACGGCGGAACCCAACAGAAGAACGATGTCGACTTGCTCAAGTCCAAGGACAAGTGCCCCCACATTGTCGTCGGAACCCCTGGTCGATTGAACGCCCTCGTCCGAGACAAGGCTCTTAACGGAGCCACCGTTAAGCACTTTGTCTTGGACGAGTGTGACAAGCTTCTCGAGTCTCTTGGTATGTTTGTCTTTATACTCTATTCAAGCAAAATGCATGTGCTCCAGTACTGATGCTTTTTCGATCGATGGTGTAGATATGCGACGTGACGTCCAGGAGATCTTCCGAATGACCCCTCACCACAAGCAGGTACGCTTCTGTCAAAGATCGTGATGTCTGAGTCTTGATCACCGCTCACCTGCTTCTTTAATAGGTCATGATGTTCTCCGCTACTCTCAGCAAGGAGATCCGAGCTACCTGCAAGCGATTCATGCAGTCGGTTAGTGCTGTCGCTTCTCTTCTTTGAGAAAAACAGTTGATCAATATGAATCCTTCTCTCCTTGCTTCTGATCGCATAGCCACTGGAGATCTACGTCGATGATGAGACCAAGCTTACGCTCCACGGTCTCCAGCAGTACTACGTCAAGCTTGAGGAGAAGGAGAAGAACCGAAAGCTCAATGACTTGCTCGACTCGCTTGAGTTCAACCAGGTTCGTCCATAAACGCGTCTCACATGTCTTCTTCGACCTACTCTCTTCCAATTCTGATATCTCCGTTGGATCCATATACTATCAGGTCTGCATCTTTGTCAAGTCTGTTGCCCGAGCAAATCAGTTGGACAAGCTCTTGCAGGACTGCAGTTTCCCTTCCATCTGTATCCACTCCGGAATGAGCCAGGACCAGCGGTAAGTGGATGTCTACGCTCACCCTGGTTGAGCGTCTTTTGTGTCAGGATTTAAATCATTTGTATATCTAAACACATCCTTATCTGGCTTGTTCATCTCTTAGAATCGAACGATACCGACAGTTCAAGGCTTTCGAGAAGCGAATCTTGGTTGCCACCGACATTTTCGGTCGAGGTATCGGTTAGTATAGGTTTTCTTAATAAAGCACGGTGTTTAAGGGCGTATTATTAAGATATCTTTCTTCCTGTTCTGAATGTCGATTTCAGATATTGAGCGAGTAAACGTCGTTATCAACTACGACATGACTGGAGATGCGGACTCTTACCTCCACCGAGTCGGACGTGCTGGACGATTCGGTACCCGAGGATTGGCCATCACCTTTATCACGAGTGACGAGGACCAGGAGATCTTGAAGGCTATCCAGTCTCGATTCGAGGTCAAGGTCGAGGAGCTCCCTGAGAACATCGACCCTACCACTTATATGACCTCGTAAACGTGTTGTCATGTATGGCCTGTATCTTCTGTGTCTTTTCCGGTCTCTTTCGCTCTTCTACGTTTTCAATATCCCTCCCGTCGTCATCTTTTCTTTTCAATTCTCTATCAACATCTCCCCTCCCTCGCTCTTCCTCCGCCTTTTCATCTTTTTCTACAAATTGTATAATCTTTTGTCGTCTAACGGCTCCCTCCTTTGGATAAAAAACCTGTTTACCCCTTCTCAACTCTCTGTTCTCGAGAGACGAGCTTGGAGAACCGGTTGGTTTAAATACATTCTCGTTGAAGAAAGGTCTTTCTTTAATGAGCTCTCCATCTTTTTATGTCTTGACGTTTCCCAGACACATACTCATCTTATAGGGATCTTCCTTAAACCTAGATTAAGCAAAAAGATGGTTTGATGAACCTTCTGTGAAGGCCGAGCATATCGAGCGACAAGGAAACCACTCGTTTCGCGTTGTCTCTATCTTTGGCTTTTGTTGTACGTAATGAAACCGACATCTCAGCTTTTGAATAAGACGAGGCAGAAATTCCTATCGTCCGTCTAGACTAGCTCAGAGCCACTGAATTTTACCCTACTTTCGTCTTCAGGGTGGAGTTTTTTTCTTCTCTGTGAGCCCCTCGTTTAGTATTTAGTGTTTCATCTTCAAGATCTCGCTATAGATGGCCAGATCCATATCGAGGACAAGCAGAAACAGAATCGAAATTAGGAGCAGAAGCAGAAGCGAAAGCGAAAGTAGAGGCTAAAGCAAAGGTGGAAGCAAAGGTAGAACCAGAAGTGAAAGCTAACATGAAGCCCCAAAGTAAATACATACAAAAAAAATAATGAAAGGACCCAAGATCGTAACAAGACAGATACAGGATATATACACAACAACTTATGGTAAACAACGACAAGACGGAAGTAAGAAAACTCATCACTCGAGTGAAGCCCGCTCTGAGAACACGTATATATTGACGATGATGGTATGTACATCAAACGATGGACAAGGATTGGTGGATGAATTCAAATAGACAAACAAATCCGAAAGGAAGAGGAACCAAAGACGAACGAATATGTGGCAGAGGGAAATGAAAGGAGAAAAAAAAAAAAAAGAGAGAAGGAGGTGATCTATTAACATTATTTGCGCCCATCCCTTGTCTAGACGATCCTTGACTTGAACCCGGTCAGAGACTTGGTCGACGGCGGCGGCTACGGCTGCTACTACTACTACCGCTGTCGGTTCAACGTTGGCAACGGTCTGTCCACCAACCATGGACTTTCTCCTGAGGTTCTCGGACCATCTTCTATACCATCCTCGGCTTCGGTCGACTGAACGCTCGTCGGTGTGAACGGATCCAAGACGGTCGAATCCCTCGCTGAGGGCATATCCACGTATTGCGCTTCCGCATCGTCTTCGCCGCGCCCTTGGAGCTGAAGTCGGTATTGATCTTCCTCCTCGTCTTCCTCTTTCTCGTCAAGTGCGGTGAACCCCAGAGAGAATTTCTTGTCGTCAACGCTTTGGTCGACAGAGAACCGGTACGCATCCGGAGAAGCGACCGAAGCGGAAGAGGTCGTTGATGTCGGAGAGGCATTATCTAACGAGGGAGCGGACGTAAAGATGTGAAGCAGGTTTTCTCGACGGATCAAGTCCGCTGCTTCCGCTCTTTCCAGTCGAACTCGTCGGACTGAGGAGAGGGAGGAAAAAGGAGGAACGTTAGAAAAAGGAAGTTTCTAAGACGAGGAAGTAAAGTCTATGTAGGAACCGAGGAGACCAAGGTGACGAAAGAAAGAAAGAAAGAATGAATGAATGAATGGATGAATGGATGAAATGAACAAACGTTTGGCTCGGCGCTCCTCTATCTCGAGATCCAAATCGGAACAGCTCTCCTCTGGTTCAAGACTGAAAGCAGAGGTCGAGACTCCACCGGTAGAGCTCATCTCTGGCTGTTCGGATCGTTGAGATTGATCGTCTGAGGAAGCAGTTCGATTCCCTGAGCTACCGGGCGATCTTCTTTCTTCCTTATCTGTCGAGACTGGACCTCGAGGCCAGTTGTCTCTCGACCTAGATCCGCCGTGCTGTTTGTCATGTCGGAGTTTCTCGCGAACGCCAAAGTATCCAAAGACGAGGGCGATTGCAAAGAACAAGGAGCACACCCCTGCCATCTGTCGCGCACAAAGATCGAAGAAGAAGAAGAAAGCATAAGCGGAGATCGATAGCGCATTGCTGTGTTGCATGTTGTTCTTGCAACACGAATCAAGATTAAGCGGAAGTGGTACTCACAATGCCGCTGACATTCACTGGTTCGGGATGAATGATGGAACTACCAGAGGCGGCGACGACATTACCGTCCGCGGTCGATGTACTTGAGGTAATTGCCGTAGGAACGACGACCGCGGAGCTAGAGGCAGCGACAGTAGCAGACACGGCGACGGAAGCAGAAGCAGTGATGGACGCAGAGGCGGTAGCCAAACCGGCTGACGATCGGGTAAAGGACGGCTCGGGAAGAGTGAATGTGACGTCCTGAGGTTATACTGTATCAGTACATGTCTGCGCGAAGGCCGATGCAAGCTGGAGAAGAGAGAAAGAAAGCTTACCGAGAGGAGACAGTAGGCGAGGAGTTCTTCGTACGCCAGATGTAACACATCTTCAGTCTCGCAAGTGGCTTGCACACAGCTCTATCCGATCATCAGATTTGTTAAAGACCAACAAGTAAAAGGTGTTTTCTTTAGAAATTGAATTCGAAGTCTATTTCAAAATCCCGGTTTCTGGTATCTGGGGTACATCTTTCTTTTTCTTTTTTTTTTTGGACATAACGCGATGGACATACAAGAATTTCGGTTCCCCATGAAGAACTCGGGCAGAGACAGCTTGCGTCTTGGGCGGTACATGAACCGGCTGACACGGTCGTCAAGCAAGACAGAGCGCAAGCTTCTTGCCGTTTCGCAAACAGACTGTGTGGGAGGACGACTGATATAGGCAAAGGAGACATATGTGGGGGTGGAAGGAAAAGAGACGAGAGTTGAAGAAGAGAGAGAGAGGTGGCCTGCCGACCTGACGTCTTGCTTTAAAAAGACCAACGCCGAGAGAAAAGAGAAGAAAGAGAAGAAAAGAAGAGAAAATGAAAGAGGAAGAGAAACAAACGTTGGGAAGCGAGAACATCAATGAGGAAGAGAGAGGCTTCATCCTGAACCCGCCATGCTGATTTCAAAATCACCGATACTAGAAGAACTTAAATGAAAGCATCATCATCTGGACAAACGAAGGAGTATCCGATATCAAACGACGCTCTCGAGCCTCGATCACTCATGAAAGTATCTCCTCAATCCTATCGTCAGACAAAAGGATTGATGGAGAGAACAAAAGAGGTTAGAGAGAACAATCAGAATAATTTAATTATTAATAAACTGCGCGCAAGGATATCCACCTGCCGATCGGTACAGCGTCAGCCTCACCTTCTTTCCTGCTGCCAACAATCCATTCATTCCGATAGGCAGTGACGGTGACAGCAATCATCAAGCAACGGATGTCTTGGAGAGAGCCACATCTACGCCTACGGCATCAGCATCAGCATCAGAACCAGCGGTTGTGTTGTCGAGCGCGAACACAAAAGGGAAGTGAATGCAATATGCTCTTTCGGACAAGATTACGTTCATGGGACGATCGACAAGACTGTAATTGTATCTCTTCACGTTTGATACCGTAAGGGGTTTTAGATTCTGCGTTGATGATCTTCCCAGGTGCCGGAGTAACATGACACAATCGGCCCCTTCCAAATGAGTATATAACAGGGTATGTGAGTGAAAAAGGCAGCAGACACGGATAGGAAGGAAAGAGAGCATAACATTAGCACACAGATACACACACCCACTACGGTTTCAGCAAGCATGCATCCGTATCGTTCAGTCAGCCACACGTCTGGTTTCTAGTTAGCACACATCCTATCCGGTTGTCACTTTTCTTGCTTACGTCACAGACACATTACGCATTACACGAAAGCCATAACATAACCACTCCAGAGAAACAAAGACCGTAAGACAGAACGCAAGCTTCAAAAAGAAGTTTACTCCTGGGCGGCCTCGACCTCGACGGCGTGGATACCGGATCGCTTCTCGGTAAGTCGCTGGAGCTTCCTCTCTCGAAGAGCCTTGTTTCGGGCTCGTCGGGCCTCCATCTGGTCTCCAAGACTGGAAAAAAATTGAAGAGTACAAGGGTGAGTTGGATGGAAAGAGAATGGTTAACGAGGTCTTTGAAGGGAAACACCCACGTCTTGGTTCGGAGCTTCTCGGCCTTGGCCTTGTGGATGAACTCCATAAGAACTCGCTTGTTCTTGAAGACGTTACCCTTGGACTTGAGGTAGAGAGAGTGGTAGAGGTGCTTGTCGATCTTTCCGGCGTCTCTGTACTTCTTGAGAAGTCGTCGGAGGACTCGCATTCGCCTCATCCACTGAACCTTGGTGGGGAATCGGGCATCAGCCGTACCCTTTCTCTTACCGGTTCCGGTGTGTCGTCCCTTTCGCTTGGAAGCGAGGAGGTCACGAGTTCGAGCTCGGGAGTGGATGACGGTGGGCTTGACAATGCTGCAAAAGAAAAGAGAGAGCGAAAGTGCCTTCAGAAAAAAAATGACCTTTCCCAGAGTTTCTTGTACAGTGTTTGTAATCTTGATTCTTACATGTGTCCATCCTTGATGAGCTTCGCAACTCCCTTTCGGGAGTTAGCGGTGGAGATCTCGGCGGCCTCCTGGGGATCAAGCCAGACTGAGAACAAGAGAGGAGAGAAAAGACAACAATGTCTGAGAACACCATTCGTTACGAGCATAGTTAACTGGACACCGAAGATCGGGAACTTACTCTTCCTCTTACCGACGCCGGCCACGGAGGCAGCGAGTCGCTTCTGGATGCGAAGATCGGAGAGCTTGGCCATCTGAAGAATAGACAAAGGCAAGCATGTCAGTAGGAAGCTCTGGGAATAAATCAAGCTGACAAAAATGTTTGTATTGGGTGTGTGTGTATGAGTGTCCGTGAGGTCGTTGCGAGGGGCGTTAATGTGTGATACCGATGTGGGTTTCGTTGCCATCATGTTTGAACAGCTCCGTTCCAATCATGCACAGAAAGAGACCAAAACTGCCCTCTCTATTGCCACTCTGTTTCGTTCGTGGAACGGACGAGGTAAAAGAGAGAGCAAGACTTTGGGGTTTTTTTTTCTTCCTCCTTTCCTCTCATCCTCCCTCAACGCTGACGACCTGACCCTCTCGATGGTATGAGCTCCATCGATCGAGTGAAGGGTCGTCCGATTGCATTTAAATTTTCTCCATACGACCAATCGACCAAGGGCGAAGTGATCATTTTTTCCTCCTTCCTTTTTCACCCCTCGTTCTCTACTGAGACATGACCCAAAATGTAAAGATGGGATATATACGATTTGTCGTTGTCGGGATGATTCCTTGGGATGTGTGTTTGGTGAAGCGAAGGCTGAACTTAGAAGAAAGGGTTCTATTCACTTTGACTGTCTTGAGGATGGTCTTGAAGGGAAGAGGAAAAAGAACGACGGGTTTTTCCTAACTTGGGCGGCCAGACAGGGCCAAACGCGCACGGGCGCTAGGGCCGCCAGGGGGCAGGGCCAGGGCGGAATACTTAAGCTAGGAGCTGTGTTAAGTGGATATCATTCATCTATCGCTACCCGCCTGACCTTTGGGAAAAGTCAGCTCGGGACTTGGCCGTGTGGAGAGAATGTTCTGGGTTTTGTAGTATTCACTACGAAAACTACGAACGTTTCCTAGTCCGCACTACAGCTTTTCACCTAGAGGTTAGTTACTACTCTCCCCCGGAGAAAATCGAGTGGCCCTCTCAAACTTGTTCTGCCCTTTGCTGATCCCGCCCCCAAGTTTTACTTTCTCCCCATCAGCTAACTTCGCCAACATGGTGCGTGTAGACATGTCCTTTCTCTCGTTGTCTCGTGGTCGGATAACTATGGTCTTTCTGTTGATGATACACATGCTGATCTAGTCATCTTTTTCATTTCGTTTGGTTTGGAAACCTGGTGATTTTTTCTTGTTTTTATCGTTTGGTCGATAATCCGTTGTCTCTTCATTCTTTCTCGACGCCCGATTTTTCCTCGTTTTTTTTTTCTGCGTGCCTGCAAACACACCAATCCTTGGTTCACGCAAAACAGGATACTCAATCTTCCAAGCAGCCCGTCAAGCTCGCCCGAGTCATCAAGGTCCTTGGCCGAACCGGATCCCGAGGAGGAGTCACCCAGGTCCGAGTTGAGTTCCTCGACGATACTTCGCGATCCATCATCCGAAACGTCAAGGGACCCGTCCGAGAGCACGATATCCTTGCTCTCCTTGAGTCTGAGCGAGAGGCCCGGTCAGTACTTATCTCGAAATCTTTCGTTTCTTGTGTTTGAGTTTGTGCTCGGTCGGATACAGAGAAACTGACCAGGCTCTGGTTTCTTTGTTTCCCTCCTTTTTTCCCCTCAACTTTCTCTCGACATGTACCCCTCTCGCCTGAATCCGCAATTCACCAAACATTCGCTCGTTTTTTTTCCGCTTCCTGAAAATCACCCTACAACCCCTGGCTCCTCCTTTGATCCGAAAACCATCCTATCGGTTCTTGTCTCGTCATCTCTCTCTCTCTCACTATCTCTCTTCGCGTTCAACAGACGACTTCGATAAATCCTGATGGGGTTGGGGCTGGGATTGCAGTTGATGCTGAAGTGCACATGCATGGCTTTTCAAAACAAACCCAGAATTCATTCAAAATTCGTTCCGGACAACAAGAGAAAAAGGCGTGAAGGAGGTCGAGTGAGAACAGGGAAGAAGAAGTGACAATAGAGAGAGATAAAGTAGGATGGAAAACTAGCTGGAAAAGAAGAAACGTCACCCGAAACCTTGATCTTGCTCGTCTTCAGGCACAAGGGAGAGTCGCTAATCGGACAGATAGACCGTGATAGTCTCGGACTCTCTGCTCTGCCACCACTAACCACAAAGAAATTAGAGTCTTCTTGTCTCTAGGGACATAATGAAAGATCAGATAACCTAGCCGGACTGCTTACATGACGTGGAGATTTATTAATTAGACTGACAAGGTTTGACCTTCTGATACTTTCCTTCGTTTAGGGATTCTTCATTGGGTTTCTTCAATTAGATGACTGTCCGATACAAGCAGTTCTTCCAAAGCAAGCAAGTGACCACACCCATACGTAACCAGCCCAGCACGGGACGACGTGGGAACGGACATGGCCTTGATGAGAGACACTTCAGCCAGACGCCTCTACTTGAAACGGTTTCAAGACGGACGGATGGTTTCTCGTTGTGTTGACTGACTGACCGACTGACTGGGATATTCTGGACTACTCCTCCTTTTCCTTCTTTTTCGCGAAGGAAACGTGTCTTTATGAGATCCTATTTTCTAGGCTTGGTGTAACAGCTGTCTGTTCTTCTTTTCTTCATGAAGAGTACTTGACGATCTTGATAAGAGGGGTGTATTCATCCCTTGTCTAAGTACATGTACCTGTATCTAGATCAGCTGTCTCGTCTCTTTTCGCACACGAGAGCGATGTTCCGACAGAGTGTAAGGAAGAACAGAAAACCGCATGTTCGTTCACCCAGATACGAAACTCTAGGCAGCTCTATCGGACTGGCGACCTGAATCGCTGATCCTTGGCCTCTCCCACTGCTTGCTTTGAAAGTCGCTACTTATTATGAGCAGACTAGAACATGTTTGTGCACAACCCGACATCTACGGGTTGACCGACCAAGACTCAGAAAAACGTTTTCTTGTTTCGTCCTCGACAGAGTTTCTGTCGTCCCCACTCTTAATTCTTTCTTTCTTTCTTTCTCTCTTTCTTGCATGTAGTCTGAACGTATACGATGTGTCATTCAAGTTCAAGTTTGCTCGTGTGCGTGAGACGTAGGGAAAGACGTAATGCGGGGGGACACAAAAAAGTCATGAAAGACATGATCAAGATGAAAAGCAGTAGTGAAAAACGACGACCGAGTAAGTTTACTCCTCGTCGGATCCCTCGACAGACTCCTCGTCCTGGGCACCGTTGGCTCGGGCCTCGTTCCAGAACTTGATCTTTTGGTCGATCTTCTCCTTTCGCTCGTCGTAAGTCAATCGGGCGACGGCGTACTTCTTGGACTCGGCCTTCCAGTCCTTGGACTTCTCGGTGGGCTTGAAAGTGGGGTCCTCTCGGATGGCGGCGTAGGCGTTGGCGTAGATCTCCTCCATGTCCTCGGATCCAATGTCGTCGGCAAGGTAGGTGGCGAACTGCTTCTTGAATCGCTCGTCATCCTCTTCCTCGAGGGACTCCATGTACTCGGCGACGTGTCCACCGTAGATGTACTTGTGGAGGACCTCGGCATCGAGCTCCTTGGACTCGGGGTCGAATCCGGGGAATCGGTTCTCAGAGTGGGGAATGAAGATTCCTCCGTCAGAGGCTCCCTTCATGGCACCGAACACTCGGTTACCAGTGGAAGTTCGTCGAAGACCGACATCCAAGAAGCACTTGAAGGGCCTGGGGGCATCCTCCTCGTCGAGCTTCTCGGTAAGAACGAGCGAACCATCAGGCTCGGGAACACCCTCGTACTTGTCGGCAAGACCGAGCTTGTTAAGAGCTCGTCGAGCGCAAAGGAGACCGGTGGCGTAGGCTGGAAAGGGATTCAAAGTGAGCAAAGGAAAAGAAAGAAAGCAAGCAAGCAAGAAGAAAGAAAAGAAAATCTCACCAGCAGTCCAGTTGGTCAATCCGTGCTTGATTCCGAAAGCGGGGAGCTCGTGGGATCGGGCGTGGGCGAAGACGAAATCTCCCTGGAGCTTGGCGTAAACGACCTGGACGATGACCTCCTTGTTGGTGAATCGGACCACAAGTCTGTACTTAGGAGCGTTGTACTTGTTCTTGGCCTGAGCCACGAGTCTCTTTCGGGCGTAGTCTAAAAGCAGGAGCAAGTGAAAAAAAAAGCCAGTAAGGATTTCTATTGAAAGTCTTGAGTTTAACGTTTCGAGACAGAACACTTACAGTCAGTCTTTCCCTCACGACGTCTTCGGTACTTAACCTGGTACCGGGAGAAGTAGGCGTCGTTCTTGACAAGCTTGACGAAAGGCATTTTGGCTATTAAAAAAGAGCAAGGAGAAAAAAAACCAAATTCGATCGACACCCGAAAGAGAAAAAAAGATAGAGAAAATTTAGCAAACAAGGCTACCACGAACAAAAAAAGATTTTTGGACATCTCTGTTCCTTTCATTCACTCTGGCATTTATATCAACATATGTTCACACGTACCAGAAAGAAGACTTGAGCCGACGGATTTGTTCGAAGGAAAGAGAAAAAGGAAATTCCTCGCCCAGAAAATCTGCCTGTGCTAGCCAGCATTAGCAAGGGCCCGTTTTCAGATACGCTTGTTACGTAAGCAGTGTTGTTGTACAAACGTCCGACCAGGCTCAAATCGACAGCCAGGAGGGCAACCCAGGATGCGAAGCATGAGAGACTTGGAGATGGTGAATATGCAGTGGCACTAAAGAGCACATAAAAGAGGAGGTAGTTATGAAGCTTTGGTAGATAAGATTGATGGCCGTGCTGATTTAGAGGGCGCATAGAACTCTTGATCTTTTAGTCGCGTGCAACCGAGGTTGTAGCAACGCCGAATAACCCTAACTATCTACCATCTTATCTTATCTAGTCGCATCTAAACTTTTCATCCTCTCTGACTGACTCGAGTGAGGGCCATCTTCCGGTGGCTATTCTTGAGTAAAATGACTATGCTTTCGCTTTATATCGAAACTTTACATCATGGAATAGTTGAACACGTACACAGAACCGTTATAGGACTGGCTACATAGATATATCTACCAAGGTAAGACAGTGCCGTCATAGTTCCAATGCTTTCCTCCGTGTGTTTCCCTAGTAGCCTCCTTGACAAGCTTGACAATGTGTTGAGCGCTCTCATCCGGAGTGATGATCATCGCAGCAAGTGCGTTCTCTGAACCATCTGGGAAAAGCTTCTTAGCGGAGGCATTGCCCATGTCGGATGAGACCACTCCTGATACCAAAGGTGAGAGCAAGCCCTCCGTTTAAGTCAGTCGCATGTTTCTCATTCACTGAGATTAGAAGAACACGCGCATGAATGTTAAGGGACCAACCTGGGCTCAAAGGGAACACGATCAGTCCAGATTCTTCGCTCTCCAGATGCATCTTGACGGTCGTATAGTTGACCGCCGCTTTGGACGCGCCGTAGACCGCGAGAGGCATCTTGAATTGAAAGGCCAGCTCAGCGGATCCCGCACCTGAGGAGACGACGATGAATTTGGGTGCGACGATAGAGGCATGGAGAAGGGAATAAAATTCTTTGTAAAGCACGACAACTCCAATTACATTGACGTTGTAATGAGTGGTCCACTGTGCGGGGTCTGATTCATGCACAAGTCCAAAGGCGTCGGGCTCAGAGATACCTAGTGATGTTAGGGGTGTTTACATAACGTCGCATGTCAATCAAAGAGGCTGCTTTGAACGAATGAACAGTTTTAAAAATAAAAATAAAAAGAGATGATATGGACTGACCTGCGTTGGCAATAATGACATCGACTCTGCCAGCAGCCTTCTTGATCTCTTCGGCCGCCTTCTTGTTACCCTCCGTGTCGGCGGACACAAACTCAACGACGTTGATCTTGGCCTGGCTAGTCTTTGCGAGATCGTGAAGAGCAATCGCTTTGGCAGGAACTCGAGCCCCGGCAAAGATAATGTTGCCAGGATCACTGGCGAGAGCTTTGACGATGCTAAAGCCGATTCCTCGGTTGGCACCAGTGACTGGAGGCAAGAGATGTCAGAGATGGTATGAGTCCATATCCAGCGGAGCAGTAACCTAGATGCATGCAGAGTGACTAAAGACTGACTGAGGTATACGGTGTTGTTAGACATTGTTAAATTGGCTCAGATAATGAGAAGTTTAGAGAGTGAGAGATTGGGATGCTTGTTAGACGGAAGACGAGATGAGTTATGTATGGTGTTAACACATGTGTAGTCTCTCTATATAATTGAACACATAGACAACGGTAAGATGACCAGATTAGGATACAACCACATCGTCATCCTATGAGCTTGGTCATGTTTGGTCATCTGATGGACATGGAGATATTGTATGTCAAGTTTTGGGAAATGTATGTGAGCATGACTGATTGCGGTTGATTAGTGAGCTTGTATACATGCAGCCACGAGGATGTCTACCATGTGGACGATTGCGTTTGTAAAAGCGGGGAGATTTGTTAGATTAGATTCATAATGATTCTGGGTAAGCCTTCCCACTATGTTTGAGATCATTCTGGAACGCAAGTCAGTACCTGTTGACTGTCGACGGTTCTATCAGTCCGGTGATTCAGAAAAGCAGAAGGACTAGCTGACCTGGCTGATTGGAAGTTGGAGGAAAGCTGAGAGATGAGACCGAGTGCTTAGTCGAAACATTCATCTCTGAACAGCGTTGTCTATGCCATCATCACGTATCACACCCTCCTCTGTTCTAAACATATAAAACGAAACCGGCGATCATTTCTACATTGTTACTTCCCATCAAGAAATCTCCCAGTCTATACTAAGGTTCAACTGCTTTCAACGTTCGAGAAAAACACAAACTGGTGGATGGACTCAATCGGTCCGAGTGTAGATATTGTTAAAGAAAGCTCAACCTCTTCAGAATGTTCATTTTTTTTTTCCTTCAAGTCTCTCTTCTATGCTGGTAATTCCTGGTCTGTTGTAGTAAAGAAACAAAGCAGAACGTGAAACCTCACGTGTGCGGAGAGATAGGAGATGTTAAACGTGCCTGATGATCTAACTAGTTACTAGTTACTTCTTTAACCCTAACATTCTTTTTGAACTTTGCATACTCTTTTCCTCGGCACAATTTCAAATTTTTGCTCTCTGTTGTGATAACAGCATCATTGTCTCTTATCTACCGAATGGTCTCAAGCTGAAAGATATATGACGGATAGAAGAGAGAACAAGATCACGTTCTACCATTACTAAAGTGTACATGATGAATTTATCATATTAGATCAACAAAGAAACAACCTGGGGGGATTAAAGACAACTTTTTAGCGGAGGAGGGGAAAAGGCGAAGTATTTTCGCACATCTACTTTCGGACTTGGGGAAGGGGGGCGAGCTCGAGGTCGTTGAAGTCCATAGGAACAGAAAGTATACGAAGAGTGTTGGTGTGTCCGAGTCCTCCCTTCCAACCCTGAACGGCGACGATGGTCTGTCCGGGCTTGATGATGCCGAGCTCGAGAGCGGACTTGAGACCGAATCGGATTCGGTTGTCCACATCAGTCTGCCACTGAGAAGCCTCGACTCCTCGGGGCTCAGGGTAGTAGCACGGGTAGCATCCTCGGTGGAGGTGGATCTGTCTAGAGGTCTGCTCGTTTCGGGAGACGACCAAGATAGGGGCCTCAGGTCGGTACTTGGAGACCAATCGGGCGGTGTTTCCACTGGTAGACATAACAAGGATGGCACCGGCTCCCTGCTCGGCAGCGGCAGCGACGGCGGCAATAGCCAAAGTCTCGGCGGTCTCGGTCGGCCGGGGGGTCAAGTTTCGGAGATCGTTGAAGAGAGGGGGGGTAGCAGATGGAAGACTCGGCAAGGAAACAGGTCTCGGCCATCATCTTGACGGCCTCGATCGGGTAGGAACCCTTAGCGGTCTCTCCAGAAAGCATGACACAGTCAGCTCCGTCCAACACGGCGTTTGCAACATCGGAAACCTCGGCTCGGGTAGGTCGGGGGTTGTAGGTCATAGACTCAAGCATCTGGGTGGCAACGATGACGGGCTTTCCAGCGACGTTGCACTTGGCGATCATCATCTTCTGAGCCATGAAGACCTGGGAAGAAGGAATCTCAATTCCAAGATCTCCTCGAGCGACCATGACACCATCGGTGACGGCGAGGATCTCGTCGAAGTTGGTGACACCCTGCTCGTTCTCGATCTTGACGATGATCTTGATGTTGGCACCCTCGGGTCCAAGGACCTCTCGGATGGTGAGCACATCATCGGCGGTTCGGATGAAGGAAGCGAAGATCATGTCAACTCCGTTCTTGACTCCGAAGGCGAGATCTCGCTTATCCTTCTCGGATAGAGGGGGAAGGTCGACAGCGGTCTTGGGGAGGTTAACACCCTTTCGGGAGCAGAGCGATCCGTTGTTGACGGCCTTGACTCGGAGCTTGTCACCCTCGATGGAGAGCACCTTAAGGGAGAGCACTCCGTCGTCGACGTAGATCAACTTGCCAGGAGAAGTGACCTTGGTGATGTTTTTCTGAGAGGATTTCGGCGCAATAGAATGATACAAGCGGGCAGTTGGTCAGCTTTAGTTTGGAAAGAGGAGAAGTCAAAGCCAACAAAATACTCACGTAGTCCATGTAGATCATCTCGGCGGATCCGCTCTCGGCGTGAGCCTCGTCGGTGGTGACCCAGAACTCGTGACCGGCAGAAATCTTGACATCGGTGTCGTTGGCCATAAGACCGGTTCGGATCTCAGGTCCTTTCTGGAAGCGCGTAGAGAAAGGGAACGCTGTCAGCTTGGGTTTACTATGAAGATAGAACTAGACATGAATGTACGTACGGTATCCAAAGCAATGGCAAGGGGTCGACCTCCCGGGTTGGCTATGAAAATAAAAATTCGAAAACGGGAGGGTTAGATAAACTGATTGTACATACTCAATACACATCTGGCTATAGATTCGACCTACCAGCGACGGCAGCTCGGGCGTTGTCGATGACGCTCTGGTGGTACTCGTAGGATCCGTGAGAGAAGTTCATTCGAACTTTTGAAAGAAGAAAATAGTCATGAGCGCATCAGCTACAAATCTCTTTACCAGGCATTCGGAGCTTTATAGACAGGATGTCCTCAATCTCTACTTACCAACGTTCATACCGGCCTCTCGAAGCTCCTGAAGCTTCTCAACGTTGTTGGTCTTAGGACCGATGGTGGCGATGATGGAGGTCTATGGTGAAGCAAAGTAAAAACAAGGTTGGAAAACAAGTCAGACCAGCTGTATGAACGTTCGTGCAAGAGAAGCTCAAGAAAAGAATAATGGCGAACATACCTTTCGCATGTACTTGTCCTCATCTCGGAAAGCGTTAAAGCTAGAGGAAAGGGTATGGAAGATGTAGACGTGAGTATCTATAGATCGCGAGAACAAATCGGTCACTATGAAGAGTAAGAAGAAATACACGCCGTACCTGGTGTTGAGGGAGGAGAGCCACTCGAGGGTGGACTGAGTGTGGGACTAGAGAAGAGATGGGAAAGGAAGAGACAGTCAACGTCCCAGTCCAGAGATGACAACGTGGGAGCAGGAGCGAATTAAAAAAAAAAAACTCGTTGGGGATTCAGGCACAGATAAGGCTCGTTTCTCTTTCTGTGCCTTTCTTTCCTCCCTGCGATCAGAAGATCTCCATCAGAGGAGATGGAGATGATCTCAAAGAGAAGGAAGAGAACGAAAAGGAGAGATCACGTAGACTGATACTTACTCGCTGAGTGGTCATGATCTATGAGAAAGAAGAGAAGGAGATTGTGTGTCTATGTTTCTGGGTGAACGTTAGAAGTGAGAGGGAAGAGAGAAAGAGTTGAAGCGAAAAAATATAAAACGAATAAAACAAAATAAATGGCCGGGCGTAGAAAAAAAAAATTACAAAGAAGATTCGTTCGATTCGTCGCGAGAGCAGTCGGGAAGAAGAGTGAAAGAAACACAGGCACAGGCCAAGCCAGGCACAACGAGAAGGGGTCCCTCTTTGATAGATAATGCTGCGCGGCGCGCTTGGGCATCTGCCGGCGGCACTTTGAGATCTCTCGGCTGCGCATCCCCACCATTCTTCCTTCCTCCCCACGTACATATAGGATTTGCTCGAGGATGAACGAACGAAAGCGAAGCGACGCGAAGGATCTCACTCTTCTGAATCCTCCATCCGTTTCATCGGAGATGAGGGATGGGTTGAAACGGCATCCGTCGTATACGCAGAGCAGGATGTGTCCTCTCACTCTTCTTGCTTTGTCAACGTCATCTCTGTCAGGTCGTCAGTCGGATGGAGAGGGATATAGTCAAGAAAGGAGAGATTTAAAGATGATCGTGTTGCTCCGAGAGGGAAACCAAGTACAGACAGAATTGCACACGTGTATCGAGCCAGTCTTTCATCATTGTCATTCTTGTCATCACTAATACTTTTGTAATCTTTATAGATCTATACAGTACACACTCGTCTTACAAATCGATTCTGTCTCTCCTCCACTTCCCTCCTATTTATCCCATGATATCCCATCCATCATCTCCTCCATTCCCGTCCACCTCATGTTTGAACTCCTCGGCCAGCCGACTCATCTCATCCATCATCAAAGATCGGTCCCATTCGGTCCGGTGTCGCCAGATGCAGTCTAGCAGGATCGCCCGGATCTGTTCTAGCTCATCCACATTGAATGAGACTGAGTCTCGAACGAGCTGAGCCTCGATGGATTCTAGACTAGATGTCGAGCAGATAAATACCGGCGGTGGAGGAAGTGGCGAAGGAGGTGGAAGCGGTAGCGACGGCGGTGATGATGGTAAAGGAACAGTAGGCAAAGACACAGACTCGACCTCGATCTCGACCACGCGCTCAGGAGCCGCCGTTGTTGTCGGCATCGTTGTCAACGACGGCACATGCCCGTTCTGTAAAACTGGCAACTCCTGAGAGTAACCTGTCAACGGTTGAGCGACAGAAACAGCCACAGCGGGCACGGACAGAGGGCCCACGGTTGATGACAGAGTGCCCGTAGCGGACAATGATGATGTCGGCGACATCGTTGGAAGGTGTATCAGCCGGGAGACTCGAGCGGACGACGACGACGACGGTGGCATATCTCCATGCCCTTGTGACACGACTTCCAAAGAGGTCGATCGACCGGTAGCTGAGGGATGCATTAGATCAGAGAGCGAGAGCTGTCGAGTTGGCCGGTGTACAGGGAATGGTATAGGCACGGATTTTGCGGTAGGCACTGGAATTGGAATCGGGATAGGTATTGGAGACTCTGGCCGGATCGCTCCCTCACCGTTCATCTCAACAGACACATCTGTTGTTCTCTCGACATCAAACGAAGAGAGCTTTTCAGACTCAGCTTCATGGCTTAGAGGATGATTCTCAAGATGAATCTTAAAATGACTCTCAGGATGGATCTTAAAATGACTCTCAGGATGGATCTCGTCACCCTGGACTCCGTCTAACGGCTCGACGCCAGACAAAGAGCGCTCGTTACTCTCTTCGTCCTCTGTTGGACGAGGCTTCTTCAGACTCGAATCTCCTCGTTGGGGAGTGGACGCTGAAGAATCTACCCCTCGGGATTGCGATCCTTCCCGTCGTCTTTTGAGCGTCCGCTCTAGCGCCACAGGATCCGTCAGGTCAAACTCTGGGGCTTTTCCTTGACCTCGGGTCGAATGTCTCGTCCCCTTTGGGCTGTACCCCCCGTTCGTCTCCCTGTTGCCTCTCGCTCTCATCGACGCCCTTCGACCAGACGTCGAGTCCTTCAACCTCTCCTCCTCCCTGTTCTTTTCCCGAACTGCCATCCGTCTGCAATCCAATCTAAATTGAGGATCACAGGACTGATCAACTAACAGGAAAGCATGGTTCATCATCCGTTTTGCCTTGATTGTTCGTTCCATATCGTCCGTCGCGATCTCCGCGTTATCCGCTATTCGGGTGATATCATGGAGAAACTCATCCGGGGAGAGATATCGATTATAGTAAAGCGCGTAGTGCATCTTTTCCAGATTGATGTCCACCAGCCGAGGAGGAACATCAATCAACTGCGCGATAATCTCTGGATTCAACCCGTCGTTTGTGTTGTGGGATGAATGGAGCGCCGCTTTCTCAGGGGATAAGCCAATCGCGTCATTCGCCTCGAGTACCGCTCGATTCTTATTTTCAATGTCCTCCAGATAGTCAAAGTATACTCGGTACTCGTCCTTTAGTTTGCGGTGTATATACAAGAACGCACAAGTAGTGTCAGTCTCGATCTGGTTTCTCCCAACGCTATGTCAAGGTATTCACGCTCCGTCAGAACATTCAACGTACATGGACAGGTTTGGAAAAACTCTTGAACTTTCGCTTCAGATCCGTCAGCACCGGGCCAAGCTTCCACTTAACGAGCTCAATTAACTTTGCGTCATTCTCCTGCAATGCCGCAATCTCGGCCGCGCTCGGCTGACGAGGAGGCAATGCAGGAGCGATTGGAAGCTCCTCAAGAATTCTCTCTTTTCGAGGCATCCCTCCTGGGAATTCATCAGGGCGAATTCGTACGTTCTCTACCACCTTTGAAAAAAACTCTTGTCGCTCGGACTTTAAGTGCCCAGACCGGCTACATGTCAGCCATACACATTTGATACAAAATAAGAGATGGTCAAATGGAAATAAATAGCTTACATCGATCGGTAAACTCAGCGCGATTCGATTGTCTTTGGAATACCCGAACCAAGATTTAACATCTCTCGGTAAAGAATCCAGCTCTCCGTCCACGACAGCAAGCAAGAGAACCGGGTCAGAGGAAGAGATACTGTCAAGCAAAGACTTGACAGTCGATCGCGCCATATCAGAGACGACTCTTGCCCATTGAGATAACGACGGAATGAATATCGCCGACGGTTTATGTCTTTTAGCCTCAATGAATAGCTGGACCAGAGCGGCCTCTACCGTCTATTGAGTAAGTAGGATAGTCAACCATCAAGCAAAACAGAAACTCTCGGTCACATCAGCCCAAATTGACTGCTTCCATTGGATAAAAACAACTCAGGACACTTACTCGAGTAGAATCAGACATCAACGTGGCGAGATCTAAACTTTGGACATGAAATCCTTCAAGATGATGTAACACAGCTGCCGCAATATGGGTTTGACCTAGCCCAGATTCTCCATGGATCAATATCCGTGGGCGATAGACTCTAGAGGATTCAAAGCCTATATTGTGAAAGATAATCAGATGCGGAGAGATAGGCACACGTCATCAGTATCATTAACATTTTTAAAAAAGAATCGGAGAAACGCGTACTCTGCATCATCAGATGGCTTTCAAACGAGCCGTCTTTAGGGTCATCAGACTCCCATTCTGCATCCTCCAGTACGCTCGTCTTCTTAGTGGGAGGTAAGGCCTTGTCGATGGCGGCAATTGTTCGAGCTAGAGGTTTAGCCAACAGCGGTTGAAGATGTTGCGGAAGGATAACGGCTGCCGATGAAGCTGAACGAGCCGAGGAGGGAATGAGATCTGTTCGAGGAGAAACAAACTACGTCAGCAAGACCCAATGTCACACGTCTTTTCTTCAGGCTGAAACCCCTTACTTTTAATTGAAATCATAAAGTCCTTGGCTTGGACTCGGATGGTTTCAGGCTGAAGGAGTAATCGATCTTTGGATTTGTATATCTGAGGATATCGCCTTTGAATTGCATTCAGCGATGCTTCAGTGCAAAGCGCCTATCAACAACCATGTTGGTTAGAATAGGGCCATCGTGTTATACTTGGCAATTAGCGCCAGATATGAAAGATTTCATCATGAAAAGAAATCGAGGTAGACGAACCCTAAGATCAGCACCACCGTATCCTTTCGTCAACCCAGCCAGATTATCTAGCAAGGCATCTTCTAGCTTTGGCTCCCAAGTCGCAGTGTTTATATCGAGAATCTTTCGTCTTGCCTCCTTGTTTGGAAGAGGGAAGTAAAATTCTCGGTCAAATCGTCCAGGACGACGTAGAGCAGGATCGACCGCGTCCGGTCTGTTTGTTGCACCAATGATGATGACTTGACCTAAATGGAGTTTGTTTGTGTGCATGTAGTTCCGATTAGAAGAACGTAGATAATCTAAAAGTTATCTTATTGAAGAAATGTAAATGTTATGTGGTATAACGTACCTCGGCCATCCATTCCATCCATGAGCGCTAGAAGTGTTGACACAATCGAGGCATGAATCTGGTCTTGTTTACTACTACGAACGGGGGCCAATCCTGTCCACATTGGAACCGAAACAGTGAGTCGAGATAAAGACTTGAATTGTCAGTACCGAACGGATATCAGCAGAGTTCGATTTGTAAGACTCACCATCAATCTCGTCGAAAAAAATGATACTAGGTTGACAGGTCTTGGCCTCCTCGAATAACAGTCTCAGCTGCCTCTCTGCTTCTCCTACCCATTTACTCAGGCAGTCTGCTCCCTTTCGCATGAAGAATGCTGAGAGTTCAAAAGAATGAAACATGGGAGTTAGGATGGTGAACATCTTCATTCTAGTAATGCAGATAAGCTTCTAGATATACTAACATATCTTGGTACCAGATGTACTACAACTAGCTGCCAAAGCTCTCGCGACGAGCGTCTTTCCCGTTCCGGGAGGTCCGTGAAAGAGGACGCCTCTCGGCGGAGTCACATTGAAGCGTTGGAATAATTCGGGATACAATAGAGGTAACGAGACCATCTCTTTTAGTCGTTGAATATCTGTGTAAATCGGTCAATAAGAAGGAAAAAGGCAAGTGTCAAGAATTTGCGCGAGTGAAGTATGTGGTGGAATACACAAAGACCGATGGAAGCGACTTACGATGGTCTAGTCCCCCTACAGCATCGAATGTGATATTAGTGTTTGTCCCTAGTGGATCCGCATCGGACAAAGCTATGTCCATTCCGGAGTGTAGAAGGATAGACATGTTTGGCAAGTGAGCGGTGTGAACTTCCCAGTGATATAAGGAAGAAGCCGAGGATGGCGAAAACCTTACCTGCATCCCCAACTTTGCCCATATTACTCGGTCCGGTTCCCATATCGAGTGGCATAGAATTACCTAGCATACCTCCACCCGCACCTGTAGGCCCAAAGGTATTCGACGTGTTTCGTTTGGGACCAAAGTCATCGTCCTAAGGAGAATCATTTGAACGCGTATTAGGCCTGAAAAATGGAGTTTTCGGAGGCTATGTGCTCTTCGATCACGAGGAGAGGGAGGAGTGAAGAGAGAGGAAGAAGAGGGGAGACACGAACTGAATCATCCCCTTGGGCAGGAGCTCCTCCAAACATTCTATCCAGATGTTTTCCCGAGACGCTCCAAGGAAGTCTTGATTTTTTGCTACCCATCCCGTTTCCTAGGCCATCCTTCATGGATGACTTTCTTGGTTGATCGTATTCCGGCGCAAGGATCGCGTAGTTGATCTTTTTTCTCTCTCTAAGCTGACGTTGTTGAGTTGGCTCAGGATCACCTTCTTCATAGTCATCATCGCCTGAATGTCTGTTTGTGTCTTCTTCCTCGTACTTTTTCGTACTCCTTGTCGTCCGACCATGGGACGGTCGAGTGACCGACCGAAGTTTGATACGCATCGGCGCTTTCCGAATCGATGCCTCATCTTCGTCATACTCATCTTCGTCGTCCGATCGGTAGGTGACCTTTGACGCTTGACTGTCAAGCTGATGGGATGGTGATTGATTGTCTGTGGCAGGCTCTGTACCCTGTGAAGCTCGGAGGGAGTTACGAGTGAGTCTGATCTTTGGAATTGGATTGTTGGTGGCTGAAGAGGTTTGGCCGAGGCTGTCTGACCGGTTTCGAAGTTGTCGTGATGGCTTAGTAGACGCTATGGAAGGTGTCGGATCTAATGGATTGTACCGTTCTACAGGCTGCCGTTGACGTCTTGGGTATCGAGTGCGACCGACAGGGTGTTCATCTGTTTTTGCAAGAACAGAGGGAGGAAGAGGAAGAAAGGAAAATACAACGCGGTATGAATAAGCACCAAACGTGTACGTCGAGTGGCAAAAGAAGAAAGAGAGCAGAACAGAAGAACCAAAATCGTTGACCAAGCAAAGAAGCTGGCATCCGTTCCTGTCTGAAGGGAGAGGCATTGAAAGAATGTACAAAGAACGAACCTTCATCATCGTCGTCATCATCGTCATCGTCTACATCCTTATAATCCATCGCTTCCTCTCCCTCATCTTCTTCATCCTCTCCTTCTGCTGTGTCGTTCTGATAGAGCCCATCAGAGCCATCGGCATGTTTGACTTCTTCCTCACTCTCATCATCTTCTTCACCTTCGGCGTCAAGGTCGGAACCACCGGACCGCATGTTTGGATGATCGTAAGCCAACGAAGTTTCGTGGACGTCTTGTTCAAATGCCAGAAGGGATGGTGTAGGTGGGACGGTATCTCTGTCCATACAATCCCCTATATATGTATGTCTCCTTATCAAACAGATCGGCCGTCGTAGTTTGCCTTGAGCAAAGGAAAGAAGGGAAAAGAGAAAAGAACGAAGAACGAAAGAGGCGGAATTAGGGTACAGGGAAGGAAAGGAAATTGCAGATGGGGCACGGGAAAATCGCGAGATCAACAAACCGCCTAGCCTGTTGTCTCGTTGCTCCATCCTTTGGACGCGTCTCTTTCTGTTCTTTTTCGTCGAAGGCATCCGTTTGTCTCCTCATTCACATACACACTTCCATGTTTGCTCGCTTGTCAGGATCCAAAGCGTGATTTGTTCATTTTTATGGCTTCTACAAGGCAGTATGTTTCAGTGGAAAATTATTCGTCAAATCATACCAGACCGGCACCATTGGGTCCTAGATCTCGACGTTGCCAGATCTGTCTCAAACCAAAGAACAAAAGCGTGAGTGACCGAGGTTTGATTGAAGGAAGGAGATTAGGAAGGAAGACAAATATGAGATTTGACTGACCTGGAGAACGGTTTCTCCTAGGAAGACCATCTCCCTCTGGACCTCGTCCACCCTGAGATCTACGTGATGCAACCCCGAAACAAGACATATATCAGATCCCTTGAGCTGTACCGGTCATCATGAAGAAGAAGAAGAGCGGGGTCGATACCTTCAATACTGAACCACTTTTCACCATCACCTCCACCGCCACCTGCTCTAAGGTGAACTTTCCACCTAGGGTTGTCCAATCCATCCGCCAGTTGTTGTTTCTTCTTCGGGTTCGTCGCCGTAGCGGAACCGACTTTGGTAGTGGTACTTGCGGAGGATGACTCGTACGGAATGTTGATTAACAAGTCGTAAACCGTCGAATGAGGAGCTGCTGGAAGTGGCTCGACGTCTTCTTGGGCATCGATAGTATGACGAGGTGATAGTGACAAAGGGTTTAGAGAGATTTGCTCCCGAGACGAAGAAGAAAAAATGAGAACAGAAGAAGACGTACAGTCATGCATGTCAACCCCTCTCAGCGGGAAGTTGACGATCGTCGGGTTCTTGTCCTCTACAAAGTTGTTCTTGGTGAACCGCTTTGTGTGAAGGATCAAGTAAGGCGGGAGCCTAGTCAATTTGTGTCTCTTGAGTTGATCACCAAATTCCTATGTGAAGCAAACAAAGCGGGTGAACCAAAGAACCGAAGAAGACAAGAGGCAGAGGTTTCTCGACGCGCCTTCCATTCAAACAACCAACAATGAGAAAACTACATACCTGAGTGGTGTTTCCATCATATTTGGCAAGAATGCTTGCCAAAGAGACTTGCGGGATAATGTTTTTCTCTACAGAATCTTGGAACAATGGTGGTCGAGGGAGGTCTAAAGCGAGGAAGAGGAACGGAGGGGTAGCCGTGGTTGTTTCTAGGACGTGACAAAGAGAAGGAGTTATCCGAGGCGCATGCCGGACAGATTGGTTCCAATCAGCAACACCATCTTTAGAAAGAAAAATGAAAACAAAGTGTGAGGAAGTGGACCGACCTCTGCCAATATCGAACTGGGGCCGTTTGCTTCCACCAGAATCTGCCTTGACCATATACTGCTGTGTCTCGATCTTGAGGTCTCCCTGAAACGTTTTGTATATTATACCTTTTTTCGTGATTTCATTTTTTGACACATCAGTTTGAGACAACATGCCAGACGAGGCAAAGGAACAGATCAAGGACTAAAAACCTACTAGAGTTCTTTTTTCGAGAACCACCGAGGTCTTTGTGAAGCCGATTAAGGAGCCAGCCGAGGAATTCAATCGGGTCGCCTTGCTTTGTGACTTTGAACTTTCCTTCGCTAGCAACTGAGACCTCCTGGAGTAACTCGTGCGGACTGACTTGTGCTTTGAACAGATCCGGGTTCCAAACCTTTCTGGCGAGTTCTGCAAACTTTTTGACAAGCTCTGTCGGCTTTGACTCTGGCTGGAGCAGTTTGTTGTCTGGCGCAAGGAAGAAGTCTCTAAGCGGGGGCACATGGAGGAGTGAGTGGATGATGACGTTTTCGTAATCATTCGCTTTGATGTTGTTCAGACCGATATAGCCGGGCAGGTATGGCCTGGCCGATAGATCGTACGACGGCGAGCTTGGCAGGTAGGACAGTCTAGAGATCTGAGGGTGGGTGTACCGGGGGGCGAGGACTTTGATGATATCCTCTAACGACGGATCAGAAACTTTATAGCCATCCGGAAGGATGAAGAACTAGAAGTGAAGCAGAATACAGAGGTCAGAGTAAAGTTCTCTATAAGGTTAACACCAGAGCCGACAAGAACCTTCTCACCTCCTCGGTGTCTAGCTTGAGAAAGACGTGTTTGCCCTCGTTCACGCTATGCTTGTAGGCCCAACTGTTCTTCCCTCGGCCTTGGAAATATTTCCCGTCGACGAGGCAACAGTACACATTGTTGTTTGAGAGTGAGACTGAGCATAGTTTCTCGAAATCAAAGTCGAGCATCTCTCTGTTTATCTGTGAGACGGGTAAGATCAATCACGTCCGAGTTCAGCATGACGTGAAAGGAGCATGCTTGCAAGAATGAGCACGGACCGTGTCTAAGTATAAATCTGTTCTAGCTTTCTGATCGGACGCATCTTCTCTATATACTTCTTCTGCTTCGTCCTCGCTACTAATATCACCATTGATATTGTCGTCAAGGCTCTTCTCCTCGACGACTTTGCCTATTTCTTGATCGGCCTTGTGGGTCTCGGTCGTTACCGGAATGACGACGGTAGTGGCCGATGGAACTTCCGACGGTTGTGGTTTGTCCAGATTAGTCTCTGGCTCCTCCAGTCGAGCTCGTTTGGCTACGGGTGACATGACTTGCAAAGTAGGTGGATCCTTAGTCGTCAAAGCGATGGACGACAATCGATTAGATGTCTTGTTGCTTTCTAAATGTGAGCGAGTGAGCAAGAATGATGGCTTTGGTTGAGTGTAACCCTAACACACAAAGTGTAACCTCATGCATAACCAGATACGGTTCCGATGTTACTCCGTGCATCCCGGCAGAAAGACAACCCAGCATTTTCTCCTAGACCCCTCCGAGTTTGAGCTTCGGACGAATTCCCATCATCACCATGATCGATGATGAAGATGAAAAAGAATATATGTGTATGTGTGTGCATGTATATATATACACAGATATACAATCGTTGAAATCTCAACGAGATCAAACACTGAAGTGAACGATGTCTACAAGTAAGAGAAGAAGACTACAGGCTGATACTGACAGTCTTGGAAAGCTCATATGCATCGAACGTTCTGCTATACACATCAACGACATGATGAGACTCTGGACGCTCAACAGGTCGTCATAAACACCATGAAGCTGTAGAATGGCTAATGGAACACACTCTATGCATCAGGCGGTCATCTATCTATCGGCCGATGAGCTGATATGCGATTTCAGAGGTCAGTCAGTCAATTGAGTCAGAAGTCTTCGGTCGGCATGTCCGACAAAAAGTATGTCAGGAACCAAGATATCAGGCACGAGGCAGCGAAATCGGGCCAATAATCTTGCAGTTATATATTTCTTCTTACACTTATCCTCCAAGTTCTTCCATACCATTAACATCTTGTCCTTCGTTTGAGGTTCTCTTCTTTCATCAGCACACACTCGCTCATACACATACACATTCATACAAATATATCATGCCTATCGCCACTTCGTCTGGTCCCAGGACTCTATATGACAAGGTTCGTTGTTCTTTCTCTGGGTGCTTATCTTCTGTTCCCTACCCTTTTCCCCATCCTTGTGGCAAGGCTCCACAACTATGCTTTTTTCCCCAAGTTTCTTTTCTTTTAACTCTGACTTTCTTCTTACGTTCAATCGCTAATTCTTGTACTCACGCGTTCTCATTCCTTACCTTTGGTATTAGGTCTGGGACGACCATGTCGTTTTCGAGGGAAACGGAGAGACTCTTATCTACATTGACGTTCGTCCATAAGACTTTTCTTTGAGATTTTTTCTTCCCCAACTTAACTTCTTTTTCTCTTCCATCCTCCTCTTCGCACTTTTCTAGAGACATCTTGTTCACGAGGTGACCAGTCCGCAGGCTTTCGAAGGACTGTACGTTCTTTTGCCTTCTTTCGTGTTCTTCTCGTCTATTCTAATTTCCAAAGAAAACTAAATCAAATATCGTTGTTCATTTGTCTTTTCGCACAAATCAGCCGAAATGCAAAGCGACCGGTTCGACGACCAGATTGCACCCTCGTCACTTTGGACCACAACATTCCGTAAGCCTCGGCAGTCTGTCTATTTCTGATACACAGCAGTGCAATGCTCAACCAAAGATGCTATCCTCATAATCATTCACTCTTTAGTACATCGATTCGAGACCCCAAGAAGTCCATGTCGGCTCAAATTGTCGAAGAAGATTCTAGGGCTCAGTGTGAGGCCCTATCTGATAACGTCAAGGAGTTTGGATTGACCTACTTTGGTTTTGGAGATCGTAGGCAGGGTTAGTGTTTTCAGTCTACACGTTATGCTTGCCTTTTAAAGAGTTTTCTATGGCTTAGGTACTTAATATTTTTCTTATTTAAAACTTTACTTCTGATTGGACAGGTATTGTCCACGTCATTGGACCGGAACAGGGATTCACCCTTCCTGGTACTACCGTCGTTTGCGGAGGTAAGTCTGCTCATTTAATTTTTTGGGTGTTCTCCCCAGTGCTCAGCTTATGCTTTTACTTTTGCCTTTGCCCTTCCCCTTCTCCTTTCCCAATCTAAAGACTCCCACACCTCTACTCACGGAGCGTTTGGAGCTCTCGCTTTCGGAATCGGAACTTCGGAGGTCGAGCACGTCCTCGCTACCCAGACCCTCATTCAAAAGAAATCTCAAAACATGCTTGTCTCTGTCGAGGGTGAGCTTCCTGCCGGCGTGACCTCCAAGGATGTTGTCCTTCACATCATCGGTGTCATTGGTACTGCTGGAGGAACTGGAACAGTCATCGAATTCTCCGGTTCAGCTATCCGAGCTCTCTCCATGGAGGCCAGGATGAGTGTTTGCAACATGTCGATCGAGGCCGGTGCCCGAGCTGGTATGATTGCTCCGGATGAGATTACTTTCGAGTACCTTACTGGACGACCCTTGGCCCCCAAGGCAGGAGCCGAGTGGAACCAGGCCGTTGAGTACTGGAAAGGTCTCAAGGCGGACGAGGGCGCAAAGTACGACATCGAGGTTCACCTTAAAGCAGAGGACATCATTCCAACTGTTACTTGGGGAACTTCTCCTCAGGATGTTGTCCCCATCAACGGAACCGTCCCTGACCCTTCCAAAGAGTCGGATCCTATCAAGCGAGCTGGTATGGAGCGATCCCTCCAATACATGGGCCTTACTGCGAACGAGCCGATCAACGCCGTAAAGATCGACAAAGCCTTCCTCGGATCGTGCACAAACTCTCGAATTGAGGATCTTCGATCGGCTGCCTCGGTTATTCTCTCTCTTCCTGTTGGTTCAAAGATCCCATCCAACGTTTACGCCATGGTCGTTCCCGGATCTGGTTTGATCAAGCAGCAAGCAGAGGAAGAGGGTCTCGACATCGTTTTCAAAGCAGCTGGTTGGGATTGGCGAGAGGCTGGTTGTTCGATGTGCCTTGGAATGAACCCCGATCAGCTCAAGCCCCAGGAGCGATGCGCATCCACCTCGAACCGAAACTTCGAAGGCAGACAGGGTGCTGGTGGTCGAACCCATCTGATGAGTCCTGCCATGGTGGCCGCCGCTGCCATGACAGGTGTCTTGTCGGACGTCCGACAGGTCACTGGTTCTGCCATCCCTCGAACCGAGGGTGTCAAGATCACCCAGGGAATTGACTACTTGACCGATGCCGTGACCGCCCCACCAAAGCCCCAGCCTCTCTCTGAGGCCGCCGCGGAGGACGTGACGTCGATCAAGTCGATCCCCACCCCGGCCCAGACGGCTGCGCCATCTGGAATGCCCCCGTTCACCCAGCTGAAGGGAATCGCCGCTCCGTTCTCAATTCCGAACGTTGATACCGATCTGTTAATTCCTAAGCAGTTCCTCAAGACCCTGAAGCGAACCGGGTTGGGTTCTGCTTTGTTCTGGTCCAGAAGGTACCTCCCGGACGGCTCCGAGAACCCCGAGTTTGTCCTTAACCAGGATCCCTTCCGAAACTCCTCCATCTTGGTCTCGACTGGACCCAACTTCGGGTGTGGAAGTTCCAGAGAGCACGCGCCTTGGGCGTTGAACGATTTTGGAATCAGGTGCATTATCGCCCCTTCTGCCGGTGACATCTTCTTCAACAACTGTTTCAAGAACGGTATGCTCGTCATTGTTCTTCCAGAGGAGACCTGCGAGCTGCTCTACCAGGACGCCGCTTCTAAGCAGGAGCTCGAGGTCGATCTCCAGGCTCAGCTCATTCGAAGGCCCAACGGAGAGACTGTGCCGTTCGATGTTGATCCCTTCCGTCGGTCATGCTTGCTCGACGGTTTGGACGATATTGGATTGACTTTGAAGAAGGCTTCTGCTATTGAGTCGTTCGAGGTCTCCCGATCGACCAACTACCCTTGGTTGGACGGACTCGGTTACGTCAAGATCGGCCAAAAGATCCCGGTCGCTTCGTCTCCCAAGAAGGCTTTGCCCAAGAAGACTGATTGGTAAGGTCGAGCAAAAAGAGTAGATAAAAAAAGAAGAAGAACAAAATGGAAGAGTCTCGCCATTGTGCTTGCGCTCATCCTTCTTGTTAAAAAAAAAAAAAAAAAGGCTCCACCTTCCGGTCAATCTTTATTTGCATTCTATAGTCCATCCCCCCTAGTTGTATCACCATCTTTTTACGATTCGCATGTTTATGATTCCAACAAACACTCTTTGAGGTATACGTATCTTCAATCTTCATGCTAAGAGCACACGACCTGCGAGGAAAAAAATTAAGGTAATAGCAAATCCAAGTTATGTCTAGAAGGAAAAACAATGAGCAGCGGACACGAAGAATAGCGCCGACACGTTGACACTCCCTCCGTCCGCTCTCCATCTATCACTACCATCTACCATCTATCGTCGTACACTATGCCCTCCCTTCTTCCAATCGTTCAGACATGTGACAACACCGATCTTCCTATCTCGTTCGATCCAGCTACCAATCGACCTCCTGTTCAAACCCCGTTCTACCTCACATCTACTTCCACTAAACCTATTGGACATCTCCTGACATCTGTGGTTGACAAACTGATTGAGTACCTGCCTAACAACACCAACCAAACAAGTCTGGTATGGGAAAGATCGAAAGATGGAGAGGACTTGGGAAAGGTGTACTTCGGAAGTGAATGCGTAGGGTTCGAAAGGAGAAGCAGGGCATTGAAAGAATTGGTCGAAAGGTGGAAGGCGGACGGGCAGTTTAAAAATCCGCTAGATGGTTGGCGAAATGTCTGTCTACGATCTATTGTTTTGTCTCTTTCTTTTTTTTCTTTCATCCGTGCGTTCTGACATCTCGTCCTGGTATTGGAACATGTTTGTGTACGTCTCTGTTCTGTTTTGCTTGATGTTTCGAAGGAACTATACACGATCTACGGCCCGTTAGAAGAATGTGACTCTACCAAAGAACTCTCCGACTCTACGCCCGGTACGTTCGGAAAGAACGCCGCTTTCGTAAGTCTCCACTCTTCATAAGCTACACACAATCAACGGCTAGCATAAAGACAGTTCACCGCGCTCTGAACATACCCTTCTTTTGCTTTCACTTCCAGGCCCTCGAAAGAGCAGCTTGTGGTCTGTTTGGTGTCGTCACATTTGGGATTCATATCAATGGATACGTCGTAGGCGATGATGGGCAAATCTCTTTATGGATCCCTCGACGAGCTGCTACCAAGCAAACGTCCGTTTCTATCTTGTCCTTTCTATCCTTCTTTGACGCATCCTGACGCTTCATCATGCTGACACGTTATAAGGTGTCCTCTTCTCACTTGGCTTTGATTACGCTTCATATAGGTATCCGTTGATGTTAGACCAGACAGTCGCAGGAGGGTTGACACACGGCCTAGATCCTCTGGTTTGCGCCGTCAAAGAATGTCAAGAGGAAGCATCCATTCCAGAGTCACTCGTCCTGGAGAAGGGCAGGCTAAAGCCTGAAGGAGAGGTCAAATACTTGATCAGGACCGACGACGGAACCGGATGGATCCAACCAGGTAATACATTATCTTCAACCTATGTCAATTTCTCTCCTTCTCCCGTTGTCAAAGAGCTGAATGCAACTGACATAGGACGACATAAATCACAGAATTTCAATACATCTTTGACCTCAAGCTTCCGTCACCCGACGTTTTCACACCGACGCCTTGTGATGGAGAAGTAGAATCCTTCGAGGCAAGTCTTTCCGTTGGGGTTCTTCTCGTAAACTATCATCGTTCAGACATCGATCTTACTGACTACTCATCGTACTCCTCTGTATTTATGTGCCGGTATCTTGATAGTTGATGGCCGTTCCGCGAATTATTGAATTACTACACAGACGAGAGTTCAAGCCAAACTGCGCGCTCGGTGAGTCTTTCATCCAGTCATCGCTGCTTATTTCTTGAGATCTTTCAAACATCTGACTATGTATGATCCTGGGATTTCGAATTTACATAAAGTCATGATCGATTTCTTGATCCGTTTTGAGCTGTTGACGGCTGAATCGGAGGAAAACTTCGAATACATCAAAAGTAGACTTCGAAGAGATTTTGGCCTACCTGGAATCGTCCTTCGAGATGATGCTTAGACTTTAGAAGCCAAGAAGCAGAAACGGCGTGCCGTTCAAAAGTGGAAGTGAGTATGTCTGACCGAGATATACCAAGTATCTATCGGTTATCAATGAGGACGCTATCCGTATCTCAAGAGGCGATGGATGATCACACAGCACAGTACTTCATATAGATGCACATATACACACATATGTATTTAATCTTTCTCTTGAGAACACAGCTAACATGACCTGAAAGTCCACGATCAAACCAACCTCATGGGACTATGGCATCCTCTGCCAAACGTTCCAGAACCTCCAGCACAATATGTGTGCTAGACAGCAAGTCATGGCTTTCTCCAGGTCGGAGAAAAAGTTGGCAATTTGGAAGCGATCTCTCCATCCAGAGTATACCTATCACGTACAATATTCGAATCAGGACAGGTTACGCGGCCAAAAGAAAGAAGAGAAAAGAGGGAAACGCTCACTCTTCTCACTGATCCGATCATCCCGATCTCCATACCAGACGTTCACCTGTGACTGAACATCCATATAACTGAACCCCCACAATGCTGGTTTCCTCATAATAGCCAACAAATCCTCCGTCCGTCCTCCATTCTCAGCATGACATGCTCTCAGCAAAGCCGTACCAAGGCTAGTGTCTCCCGATGACGGCTGCTGTTCTTCATTGGATGGGGAGGACGACCGACTCAGGGACGCAATGGGTTGTGATTGGGAAAGCCGAGAGCTTTCGGTTGATATGTAACTTTCCTGAGAGTTCCGAACACATCCTTCTATGATCTTTGAATGAATAGAAACAGGGCTTTCTGTGGCAGAGCGCGGACTGGAAGTAGTAGGGCTAGAGTTGGATGCTTTCCCTAACATCCAGCCTTGCATCTTCCACTCTGCAGCTTGGGTCGCTTTGATGATTGTAGTTGGAACATACTTCAACCATTTGTACCCTGTTTCAATCAATATGGAAACCATCAAGTAAGTTCATGATTCCAAGGGTGTATCGAAGACATGCCAGAAGAAAACGGTTAGGAATATAACCGCTCACCTCCTTCGATATCTAATCCCACCCAAGGTGCTAGTAGATTAACACTGCCTACCAGCCTGTCCGGAAACGTTGCCGCCACAGCCATCGCGTATGGCGAGCCTGCCGAATGAGCTAAGATCCCAAATTTATCAATGCCCAACTCATCAGTGACCTCCTCGATCACCTTTGCCCACTCGATGAACCCTCTACGCTCAGCCGAGACCTCATCTGTCTTGCCTAGTCCCCATCTATCAACGCAAATCAACCGTAGGTTCATCATGCTGGCCAAATCTTCAAACAGTACGGTCAGATAGCGTATGCCTCCCAAGCCAAGAAAGACAAAGACAGGATGACCAGTTGTCGCGCCTATATCGGAGAACGAGACTTGATGAGCTTCGTATGGAGCTCTTTGGAGTGTCAGCACTCGATTGAAACGTGGAAGACGGAGAAGGAGTGCATAGTCTTGAGTAGAAAGCTCCGAAGCAGTAGTGAAACTGGAAGTCTGAGAAGGTGGCGTGGAGTGACCAGAAAACGATGATTTCTCAATAGGCGGTGTATGTTCGCGTCCAGGAAACGCAGAAGTGGAGCTGGTAGCCTCTTGTCCATAAGATATACTTGACCTGAGATTCGAGCGTCCAGAAGTCGGTAGGTGATAGTGACTCCTCTTAGAAAGAGAGGGTGATCGGGTATCTACCGGGGGCAAGGTTTGCTTGCGTACAGTTGAGCCTGATTCATGCCAATTTGACGAGCCCTTCTCAGTACCACCTCTCAGGTCCTCCAGATGGGCTACCGAATCTGTCGAAGATGATAGGCAGTCCCCATTCGTCTGAGCGCTATCGCATGTTAACAAAGATATTGAGGAAGGGTCGTGTAATATACAGCCACTCATCGAGTCTACTATCACGTCCGTATCGTATATATTGACATCATTCGACGGTGTTGAGGTCACCTGGCCACCAGTATGGAGCGCACCCGATAGAGTCGATAATGATATGTGATACGGAGGAATTTGCGGTATGTATAGGGCGAAATTTCGAAAGCTTGTTGTATCGATCTTGCGAGCGAGAGGGTAGAAGGGAGGTGGGCTAGTTGACTCGGATAGTGAGCAACGGCCGGTTTGGGTCTGTGTGAGGGACGCTGAGGCAGGCTGATGAGGTCGCTCAAGAGAAGACCTGCTCAGAAGGGGAGGTTCGCGTTTGACTTTACTTCTACAGAGAGTCTCAGTATTTCCAAGCATATTGAGACTCAAACTCTGAGTTTCCTTGTCTTTGTTTTCCTGACTCCAATCGTCTTTGCATGGACTAGGTTGAACCCTCCTTTCCACACGGCTCTGTCTAGCCTTGTTTGGAGTTTGACTTGATGCACCTTGAGATATGATATATTCCAAACCTGGTGAGACGTGTATCCGAGAGGTCCTGGATGTTGATGTGCATCTGTAGGAGCAAGTAGGATCGGAAGGTAAGGCGGGCGCGAGTCTGGAGTATGTTTTGAAGTAACCGTTGATGGTCTTCCCTTGTTTGGGGTCCGTTGAAACAGAAGGCGGCTCGGTGGCCATTATATCATGAGCGATGTATATCAGGTAAGCGTTTGCTTCCCGGTGCAACCAGTTCAAAAGGACCTATATACCCAGTGTGTAAGAAGAAACAGCGTGAATCTAGCTTCGACAATGACAACAAGGAAGAGGAAGAGGCCGAGGACGACGGGATGGTTCGTCTTTAGAGGAACGACCAAATCCGGGTCAATACACATCGGAGGTCGCCGAGCGTAGTTACACGATGCACAGCTTTGGCCGGTCACGTCCTGGTTACTTCATATTTGCTTTCTAACGTTGCAGCATATAATTCATGCCATTCGTCAAGAACATCAACATGGAAATCATTGAGCCTCTTCCTGAGGCGACACCATGTGTCGAGCAAGTGCCTTACCTGAAAGATCCAGCGGATTACTTAGAGTCAAAAGAACTTTCTAAGACCATCCTTTGGGCTGATCTTCCTTTCAAGCCGATCCGAACGCCAAACGATGATTATGTTCTTCAAAAATTAGCTGGAGCAGACCATGGTTGGGAGGAGATTTCAATGTGGGCGGTTGAGCTTCCAGAGGGTGTCGCTGGGAACGCTGTCATGAAGGTTCTTATGGAGTTTGCTAAGCAGATGGGTCCTAAAGGAGAGACAACAAAGCATTTAAAGAGGGTTCGAAAATTCCAGGGTAGTGAAACCGGTGTGTATGTAGGTCTTTATTTGTTTCTTCCCGAATGTCTAATTCTTAGTGCTCACCCTCATCGACCGATCTGGGTCTGGAGGTCTGTATATTACAGGATGAAGAGCTCAGTAGCTTTATGCGCTACCAACATAATCAGCGCATCTGATCTTCAAGCTGAACTCATGGACTATAGCCTGGTGCTAGCTACCCTGGCACCATATGAGGTTCAAGTTCCTGCGCAACCCGGCCGAACGCCGTCCCAAACAAAGATCAAGTCTGCGCTCTGGCCCGTTCCTCATCTACCTTTCAGGGCTATTCAAGAAGAGAAAGGCTGGTCAAAGGGCAAAGCAGCATGGATTCAGGCTGGTATCGAGCGAGTCGTCAAGGCTGGAATCAATGCTGGCCAACGTGGAGAGGTAAGTTCTGACGAAATGTTCTCAACCAATTGGAATGATTGATTGTCCAACAGAAGAACCAACATCGTTCTCATTACTCAATTCAAACGTAGCTGCCGATAGCGGCTCATGTTGCCGCTCCTCCACCAAGTATCTTTCCTCAAGACGAATCCGAAATTCCACCTACTCCCTTCATCCAAGCTTCCTCGCTCGACAACCGTCGTCTTCTTTCTCACCCACTTCGACACGCCACTCTGTCCTGTATCTCACAGATTGCCTCTATTCGAAACCTCCCTTTAGGACCGGAAGAAGCACCGACGAGAAATGGAGCGGATTATCTCCTTACTTCGCTCACTTTGTTCATTACCCATGAACCCTGTGTGCTCTGTTCGATGGCGCTCGTTCATTCCAGAGTACGAGAGGTTATCTATGTCATCCCAAATTCCTCAGGTGGATTCAGCACCCCAATCGGCATCCATGGTAACAAGTCGCTCAATCACCAGTTCAAGGTCTACTGGGCCGACAAGATCGAGCTTGGGGAGGGCGAAAAAGAGCTGTTGACATTACCTCAAGATATCTGTGTATAGACGACAAGACCGGAATACAAGATATATAAAATTGATACCTAGAACTGGCATGATCAGATGGAAGCTTGCTGTGACCTATATATGTTTATCGTTGTGTCACGCCCCTTCGTTCAAGGCACTAATCGACCTAAGACAAACCATGCATCAATCCAATCAACAGGAAGGAAAAAACATGCGACAATACCGAATGTATAAGAAAACATTCAAAAGAGGAAGACATTCTAAGCGAAATAACGTAGATTCAGAACGAAAAGGAGTGTCTGAGAGTGATACAAGCGGACAGAACAATTCGCCAAGAATGAGAAAAAAACAACATGAAGAGAAAGCAGGTGGGCAGACCGCAAAGGCCGCTGGTATCTAGAATACATGCACACACACGAGGACAGAACGACAAACAAAAGACACAGAGAACCATAACAAGACGTTTAGACAAAGAATGGGGAGGCCACAAGCCCAGTGAACTCAGGTGCGGGCGAAGCCTGAGGACTAGGAAACTTCGAGGGAGCCAGATTACCCGGAGTGCGAATTCCAGGGCCGCTATATGGACGAGCACATGGGTGTAGATAAATAGGTTAGTTATATGCAGGCAGATATGCAGCCACAAAATGAGAGACACATACGGCCACTCATTCCGAAGGCGACCACAGACCACCTCAAAAGACGAAAGAGCTCCCTTTTCTTGCACAAGCGTTATTGAGGTAAGTGTACCGGCAGATTCCGGGTTGGGCGATTGGAATAAAGCATGCGGTCTAAATTCGACTCGGAGCTTGACGGGCTTGCGAAGGAGCTGGCCATCGATATCTGTTGTAGGATCGTGCGAACAAAGCATGATAAGCATGTGTCTGTAGAAAAAGAACCACCTTGGTACATACCCTCGATCTCGTTGACAAATACTCTGAGAACATAAAGCCCATCTATAGCCTGGGTAGCTACAGATACGCCCATAGCCTTAAAAGCTTTGTCACAATCCGCTCGGGTGGACATCTCATCCTGGGGACAAATAAGCATCGCAGTCTATTTCAAAAAAGATGTCGATTGAATCACAAAGAAGACGGTCAACAACGCTAGTTGAGAATACAAATGAAGCCAAGAAGAGACAGAGGCAAGAGTTACTCACGGCTCCCTTCCAGTGAAACAAGTTCGAAAACCACCCTTGCTGACGACGAGATGCAGTGGGGATGATCAATGGAGACGGCTCTTTCGAAAACGTAGACGCAGGAGAGAGAAGACCAGCCGAATTCTTGCTGCCCGGCGAGACTGACACGGGCATAAGTCATCGAATTAGTCAATCGATCTGATAAGTTCAAGCCAGGCAAAGGACGTGCATAGCGCAGACATACAGTTGGGCTTAGTAGGAGAGTGATCTCCCGAGACCGAGATTCTGACCTGCTTCTTGACAGAAGGAGATCTGTGATAGCCATAGTCTGACTTAGGACGAGACATGATGGCAGGACGAGGAGTAGCTTCCAGAAGAGGCGAAGCATCCGTGGCAGAGGCAAGCATTTCGACAGTCGGGATGTTTGGAGAATTCTCGTTGGAATCCGGCGTCCACTGGATGAGACCGAGTCTGCGATTGACGGTCTGCATCCATTGAACTAGATGGGGAGGAAGCATCTGACCTGAGTCCGAGCCATCGAACGATGCTGGCGTGTCAGGAGGTACTTCCACGGAAGGTGTGGCGAGTCCAGTACCGTTGGGTAGTCCGAGTCCAAGTCCATGCATAACATGCGCCATCTTGCTCATAGTTTGATCGACGTCCACCGTTGAGCCAACAGCCGACTCACTGGTAGCGCAATCCGACTCGGAGTTATCATTAAACACGCTGTTCAGTTTGAACGGATTCTTCTCTATGCTAGGACTGGCAACCGACAGAGGACGAGGACCAGGAATAATAGTTCGGGCTCGTTTCTGATCTGTGGGAGGTTTCGCAGTGAGTATCGGAGTCGAAGCGTCGTAGTCAAACGTGGAGTCGTGGCTCTCAGTAGAATCCAGCTCTTCTATTCTCAAGTCGATGCGATCATCACAAGCTGACTTGGAAGGCACCGGAGGAGCTGAAGGAGCGACAGAGACCGTCAAGCTTCTATCGCGAACGTGAGGCTTAGCAGGTTCAGCAAAGGCCTCAGCAGCTATAGATTTGACATTTTTAGGTGATGTTGAATCCTTCGCAGTAACGATAGGCACATTGGCGGCGTTAGAGGACCCAAGAACAGGTCTTTGGCCTGAGGCTTTGCGGTCTCGAGAAGACCGCTCCTTCTTCCTGCCTTGATAATGGATCAACAAAGGAGATAAGTATATTTGGTTATATGCCATGATAGAGCCAGACACTCACTTGAGGTAGATCTGTTCCTAACGACCTGCACTGGTTCCTCAAGATCGTCTTCGCCATCACTTGACCCTAGATTCTCCAGCCGCTTGTTCTTGTATCGGACGAGTAACGTGTAGAAAGCCTTCATTGGGACGAAGCGACAGAAGAACTGTCAGATCTTGATATCAAAACATCATCCTAAACGTACAGGAAATCGACAGACCTTCTCAATGTTTTTCCTATGATCAAAACCCAGATCCCAGATTTAATCAATAAGGTTGGACCAACCTGTATACACCCATGTTTCTGTTCACTTACTCGTCAGACAATAGTGCATTGGTCAAGAAGTCATCGTGTCCACTGTGCCATAGAACTTTGAGGTTTTTGAGGATTTCAGGATCGATATCCTGCTTGGATGAGACAGGCTTAGAGATCTCATCAAACGAAGGCGGCTCAACAATCCGGATCCGTTTTCCAATAGAGTAATCCACCTTAGAGTTGAAGAAGGGGTGGGCAAAGATCTCAGACATCTGAAGCCGCCATCAAAGATACATGTCGTTAATTTGGAATACAACTTGGCGGATATAAAGAACAAGACTGTTGATGGAGAGGTACAAACCTTGATTCTCTTTTTGGGATCGACTACTAGCATCTTCTCGATCAGATCCCTCGCTGATCGAGGTACTCCCGAGGGAATTTCGAATCGTCCGGCCTTGACTTTTTGAAGGAGAATCCCAATGTTGGCATCGTCGAAGGGGAGTCGTCCTGTCAACAAAGCAAAGAGAATGACTCCACAAGACCAGATGTCGCTAGCTCCTCCATGGTATTTCTTTCCCTGAGTATTTATATAGCAAAGCAGGAACAACACGACGTAAACCAACCATTATCTCCCAGACCGAGCTGGTGTGAGGAAAGAAGTGATATAGGAGAATAGACTTACAGCTACAATCTCGGGACTGGCATAGTGGGGCGATCCGCACGAGGTGTCGAGCCATTCTCCAACTGGCTGAAGGACTGCCATGCCAAAGTCAGCAATCTTGATGTTCATGTTCTGATCGAGCAGAAGATTTTCTGGCCTGTCACATGTGTGCATAGGAAAGGAATCAATGACTCGAACTAAGGGCAGATGCCATTAGGCTGAAAACAAGAGACTGACTTGAGATCTCGGTGACAGATGTTAAAGTGATGACAATAGTCAACACCCCGGATGATCTGTTGGAAGTATCGCAAAGCCTCTGGAGGTTGAAGATATCTTCGCTGGACGAGGTAATCGAACAGCTCTCCACCTTGAACAAACTCCAAGACGAGATATCTAACCAAGATGACAGACAACACGATCAGAGTTCACTCTAGGGGCCTGAGAGTAAGGGTGATTGATAGATGGATCATACAGGTATTTGTCGTCCTCAAAGACATCCAACAGCCGCATGATGTTTGGGTGGTCGACAAGTTTCAGGATGGTGATCTCGCGCTCGATTCCCTGGATGTACTTCTTCAACTTCTCATCGGTCCTATCCATAGCGGACATCCTCGAGACCGAGGCATCTCGGAGAAGCTGCTTGGGAAGAATCTTGATGGCGGCAGGACGTTGAGTCTGCGCATGCCGGGCAAACCGGACCCGGCCTGTTAGATTGATCGTATAGACATAAACAATCAGCAACGTGTTCTCTTAGGAACACAACATTCACTACTGAAAGAACGACAGACCTGCAGCGCCTCTACCAATGATCTTTCCAAAGCGCCATGGCCCCATGAACTGCAACGAAATCAACACACATACGCATGTATCCGTCAGTGACTTTCAGACTTTATCGACTGATGTTATCATCATAAACCCATACCTTGGGGTTCTTGTCACCCTCCGGATCGAGTCCTCCATCTCTCGCCATTTCTTTCTCAAACCGAGTCGCAGGAGGTCGTCTTCCTAGAGATGATGTGGGCCGGGCGGAAGCTGGTCCGTTGACTGCCTGTCTCCGGGGAGGAGAAGGCGAAGGGATATCAGTCAGGTCGATAGCGAGGGCGGCTGTCCCTGGGCGGCCCATCTTTTGCTTCACAGGAGTAACTGGAGTGATGATGACGGAAGTCATGGGTGACTAAGGACAGGTAATGCTTTGAAAGAGTAGAGGTTGGTGAAGGTAGAACGATTGAGGGTGAATTGGAAGGGATCGTGCCTGTTGGTATCTATATCAGGAAGGGTTGACTTGAAGGAACGAATGAGAGGAAGTACGGGGCGTGAGCCATCGACCGATCTGACATATCACTGAACAAGGACAAGTAGACCAATGAACGAAGGAGATCACTCACTGAAGAATTAAAGGAGGGGTATCGCAGCAGTAACGAAGGAAGAAAGAGAGACGAACGAAAGAAAGAAGAGAAAATGAAGATCAAGTGAGGGAAGAAGCGATGGTCGATGTTCGGTAGCCAACATTTCGAACAGCGTTGATGCCTTTTGAGGATTTGGTAAGGGACGAAAAGAGAGAGAGAAGCGAGCGCCAGGCTAGCTGTGAAGATCGAGAACGCGCAAAGAACACCCAAAACAACACAACAACAACACAATTCGGTTGACTGAACGGTCTCCCCAATCGATCTTTCGCCAGTTCCTGTTCCTGGTACAGAGCGTAGGAACGTTCTCAGGAACGTACGCGCGGATGATTCATATCGTTGGTCAAGATAGGGTCTGTTAGTGGCCGATCGAAGAAGCTCAAGAAGAAAAGAGAGTGTTTGTGAGCGAGGTATGCAGCAGAAGAGACAGGCGAATAATAGCACCAAAATGTCAAAGAGCATGGTTAGGATTGTAAAATCAGAGATCTCTGTCGGGATCTCTGTCATAAGATGAAAGGGCATGTGCAAAGCAAGACAACTGAGTGAAAGAGTCCAAATCTAGACATATGTTAAGCGTCGTTATCTTAGGCAAGGCATGTGGAAAGAAAGAAATGAAAAATCGAAGAATGGCTGCCGTCAATGTAGAACTGGACAGAGGATGAAGGAGTTGGCCAAACGAGACCGGATTATTCTGATGCAGGTAGAATATGAGGTAGTTATCTCGATGGTACATGTGTGTGTATGAGTAAGTATATGTGTATGCGAAGAAGAGAGAATGTGTGTATGTGAGGGAAGCTGAGGGAAACATAAGCGGATGCAACGAAAGAGGAACGACGTCTAAAATGAATGGAACGACAGCCAAGCAAGACAGAACCGATGTCATCGGTTCTACTGACGAGCGTTGTTCTTTTCGACAATGGCTGCGCTTCTTTCTCGTGCTTTTCTTGATCGAAGATCGTCCCCAATGGGTATCCCCGCATGGGACAGAACAATAGCCAGCCGACCCTGATCGTGGAGAAACTTGAGCTCGCCGAATGTTCCGATAGGATGGCCGCCGATGAGGATGGTAGGCAGTGTCGGTTGACGTGTTAGCCGGTTGAGGAGAGATGTCAGGATGACAGTGTCGGCTGCGTTGGAAGGAAGGCGAGCATACGAGAGAATGAAATAGACAGTTGAATATCCATTTTTAGTATAAATTGATCGAGAGAACTGAAACTTTGGGGAAGAAAGAGAGACGTACGTCGGCCATCGAGATAGACGATTCCTAGATCCCGTCCGTTCGTTCCAAGATAGTCTTCTCGCTGAAGCAGGCTAACGGCCTCCTCAGTAAATACGTCGTTCTGCCGGCCAAGCACGACGACCGGCCATGCATCCCAACATTCTTTCTCCAACCGTCTCAGAGCGGCCTGCCGGTCATCATGCTCTGTAGGCAAAGCGGTATCAAGCACGAAGTCTGGGTTAAGAGGTAAACTCGGATCGAGAGGCGGAAGACCGTTCATGTCGGATGATGTTAGATGTAGCACAAGGGCAAAGAGCTCTTGGGACGGCGTTAATGGCGGAACGTTGTTGATCGCTGCGAGATCAGAACTCTGCATTTTTGTATGAATAGTTTGATAGACTTGGAAGAAGAGAAAGAGAGTCAGGTTAGCTAGCCGGTTCACTTGGCAGATGGAGTGCAGAGGAAGAGTGATTGGCAGGCATACCATCAGCTCTATCATCAAGGGCATCGGTCCTGTTGTATATCGAGAGCCAGGGAGTTGCTTGCGTTCTGGACGAGACTATGAAAAGACCAAAGACAAGGAGGGAGACAAGACCGCAGACGGCCCAACGCGAGTTTCGTTGTACGTAGACCACTGGGTTACTAGCCCTTCTTCCCATCTGCGATGATTGACCGAAACTCGGATGCAGAGGAGATTGCAGAGGCGAGATCAGAGGTTCAGATCCTTTCCGTTTGTACGTTCTGTGACTCCGGCTGACACTGCCTGTCGGAGTGAATGGCGAGCTGAACATGGCTAGAGTATGAAAGAATGAGGAGGAGGATAGAACAAAATCAAGAGCAGGATGGTCTGTTGAAGAGAGTAAAAAAGTAGAAAACTTTGTTAATTAAAACAAATTCGCCTCTGAATATTGGGTGATGGCTCTTCTAGAATCCAAGCTAACGAGAGAAGAACAATCTATCCAGCCACAATAGATTACAATCAAAGGAGGAAAAGCGAGAAAAACGACAGGAAGAAGAAGCAAAATGACCAAAAGGCTGAAAACTGAGACATCAGTAAAAACACGCGCCCAGAGCCGAGAGGTGTCAGTGTATTCTGTACGCGCTGATGCTGCGCGTGTACGCGTCGAGACTGAGCTGCGCATGTGGAACAAGCGATCAAACTTACCTTCAACTCTGGTGCGAAGCTTTAACAAGGAGATTGAACGGTCCAGTTTGAGGGACCGTTTGAGTCAACTCCCTAGATTGTTTCCTGTGCAGTCAGAGCCAACAAACGTTTTCTCATGCAGAGAGCAGAGGGTAGAGAGCACAGAACAGAGACTAGGGGCGGAAATCAATAAGCATGAAGCAACTTCAGCTGGTATTCCTTCAGATGAGAATTTGAACGATAGATACCCATGTGAATGTGCACGCTCTAGTTGTGGGTCTGCACCCGGGTTTACAGATCAACTAGCAAACGTTTCAAGCATCGTCATTGACTTTGGCTTGCCGGAAAGATCAAGGAGAAGCTCTCCAGAATATCTATTCTGCCCATGTCAGTCTGCATCAGTCATCCGGTCTATTTGTTTTATGGACTAGTTCACAATCCATGTCCACAACATGGATTGCTTTTAATCATTTGGTGTCGGAATCTGAATGTATGTACGAGCGTCATGTCTTTACATGACCTCTTCACATGAGATGTGTTGTTTCCAAGTCGCTCTCTCTGGCCAACTGAGAGATATCTTCTCAAGACACTGCTATTCTCTATGCGCTGTTCGTCTTGTGAAAGAAAAAAGAAAGAAAAAAGAAAGAAAAAAAAAGGGAGAATGTTTGGAAAAATCCTTGATGCCTCGACCACTCGCTGACATACTATGACTGTGACAGAATCTGTTTATGATATCCCGATGCGTCGTATCTGACGATCGATAAGAAACGTTCATCAAGTCCCCTGTTCATGAATAGGTTCGTGTTGACAGAAGCAATCTGCGCTATCTGCACTGCTTCCTGTAGTATATCCTTCCAAAGCGATCCGCGAAACAATCTATCATTTGACTATTATAGTGATGAGAAGTGCCAGCCTCCACCAAAGCAAAACATACCTCTGAGGCCATATCTCGGACTAAACGTGGTTAAAGGCAGCCCCTCGCTGATTCCAGGATCAAGGTTGAAGGCTTTTTTACGTTGTTAAGTCTCTCTTGTGCTTACTTGCTCGCAAGGTCACGAGTCGATCAGGCGGATGGCTACACAGCGGATAGTTACAAACTGCGTCATCGGGCCAGATCAACTTCCATCTCCAGTTGATTCCATACCCAAACTTAGAGCTATCACAATCTCTATCTTCATCCATCTAGCCTCCCTCCGAGGGGTTCTCTGTTCCCTTGATATATATATCCATCCATCCGTCCCTCAGAACGAATTAGACCATATGCCTGGACCAGCCGAGCTTGAAAAAGGAGATGACGTCAGGTGCGTTCGGTTTCCTCTGGTTCAACTCACCAGAATGGATTCTTTCAATATAGAGAACTTGGTTTAACGTGCTTTTGGATCTTTCTTTCTCGACTCTAATCATATAGTTGGAAATATGGATCATCTAATCCAAAAGGGAAAGTCGACAAAGTCGTCGAAGGAGACGCCGAGATCGAGACAAAAAACGGAAATACCGTTAGTCGACACGGAGGTTTGTTCGCTCTGTTCACGTTTTATGTAAACACTTAGAAGAATCGAGACGGAGGTAGATGGAGATCTGAGCCAATGTCGCGAGCGACCGCGTCACGGATTTATATACTTACCCGTTTGGCTGGATGCTGATTGGGTTTTTATCGTCATACAGATAAAGAAGATCCGGCTGTCGAGATTAGCCAACCGGAGAAGGTGCGTAGTCGTTTTTGCTGATACATGTGTTCGTCTTACCTGAAGCTGATGTCCATCAACTGTATCATTAGGGCGACAACAAAGTCCTTAAATTAGCTCACGAGTTAAATAACGTGGAGCCTGCATCAGGAGAGGCAGACAAGAAGATTGATGGGGAGAACAAGGAAGAGAAGAAGGGCGATGAGAAAGAACAAAAGGAAGACAAGAAGGGGAAAGATGACGAAGAATCCAAGTCAGAGGAGGGAGAGAAAAAGAGTCCTGTGAGTCTTGCCACTATACACTCATTCAACACAATCTCCAGCCAATCATTCATGTTGTCACGTTCGTTCTGCTCTGCCATCTGCTAAATAGGCTAAGCGGGGTCGACCTGCGAATAAGCCCCAGAGCAAGTCCGACAAATCCTCGCCGACAAAGCCAAAAACTCCTAAGTCTGAAAAGAAGACAGCGCCTCCTGCAGAGGGAACTCGAAAGTCTACCAGAAATACGGCCAAAAAGGAAGACGAAGTGAAGAAGAAGGTTCGTCTATCTTCTATTTGCGGTAAGATATTCATAACCCTGCATACAACACTGTTAATGATACATTCTTCTTTCTTGTATCTTTCTCGTCGTGGTCAACTCATCGGGAAATCTAGAATGAAGTCCACAAGGATGATGAAGCGCAGACTGGGGACAAGCGTAAGGCTTCCCCTGCTGCTGCTGCTGCTACCGATGACGTTGCTGAAGATGGCGAGCAGAAAAAGGCCAAGACAGCGGCGGATGAGTAAAATGCCCTTGGTCTATGCTCATCCGAGATGAAAGAAATGCTTTGCCTTTGCTCCTTTCTACCAAATTTCTCCAAGAATCTTTTTTGTCTTTCTTTTCGCTTTGTCTGTTTCTTTTTTCGATTTGCTCTGATGTCTTTCTTCACAACTCATAAGCCATGAGTTGCAACGTATGCTGTTTCTTTTCTGTATGCTGGTCTTTGTACCATTCCTTATATATCATCACATGTATCAAACATCTTTGTGAAGACTTTAATGATGAAAAGGCAATGCGATCAAAGATGTTGTGTTGAGAAGCTATCGCGGCCGATATAAACCGGATGACCGCGGACGACCGTTGTCGATATTTCCCGCCGGCTTCTTGAACTACACTCAACCGATCTTGACTATTTCTTCGTACCACCACACCCATCCTCTCTTCTCTTCCTCCACTATATTCATGTTCACCCCATCTGCATCTCGATTATCACAGCTCACCGTTCGGGCCACTCACCGAACGGCCGCCGGATCCTTCCGACCTTGCCTTTCTCCTCTTCAACCCTTGGTCCGAAGGTCTTATGTTTCTCCAGGTTCTGCTTCCCCTTCCGGGTCGACCCCTCCTCCGAAGACCTCAGCGCATGTATCACCTCAGAATGGAGAAGAATCGAACTTCAAGGCTCCTCTGGAGAAGCCGTATGCTGGACGACCGGCTAGTTCCTCTGAACTCATTGGGGTCAGTCGATGTTTGAGTTTCTTCGTTTCCTCTTCATCGGAGGGATTTTTTCCTACCTCCTGTCATTTTCTTCTTTCTCTCCTTCTGCCTACATTATCTTCGTAAATGGTTGTGTTTTTATCTCGCGTGACAACGAAACTTATAGAATCGTTACGTTTGCTTCTGATTTGGATGGAATGATACATCTAGGTTTTCAACTGGAAGGCAGCAGGTCTCTTCGTGGCGGCTGGAGTTGGGTTGTACGTATACTTTACTGGAGAGAAGGAACGTATTCAAGAACTCAAGCGTATGTTTCCCGCAGTGATATAGTTTCGTCCATTTAACATAGAGATCGAAGCTAACAAATCAACGCCTCTCGGGTTATCTCTCTCTTTCCATATCAAAGGCCAACAGCATGCCAAGTCGGTCAAGACCGGAAAACCCCTGATCGGAGGACCATTCTCATTGCTCGATCATAATGGCAATGTTTTTACCGAGAAAAACTTGCTCGGACAATGGAGTTTGATGTACTTTGGGTTCACCAACTGTCCTGATATCTGTCCGGAGGAGCTTGATAAGATGAGTGAAGTGGTGGATATTGTCGGTGCGTCTCTTTGCTCTTCTGTTGGCTGTGGGGTTTCTCTAGAAAGGAAACTGAAGGGTACCACTTCTTATTGATCTGACAATGACCTTTATCCTTACCTCGCCTTCATCTCTTTCAGACAAAAAGCACGGAAAGATTTCGCGACCTGTATTCATCTCTTGCGATCCTGCCCGAGATGATGTGCCGACCGTGAAAGCATATGTTGCTGGTAAGTCCCCTTAAGCCTCCTTTTGCCTTCTCAGTTTGTCATATATGGTTGGGGTTTCCCTATGTCTGGCGCTGATTTATGACCGGGATGCTATATAAAAGACTTCCATCCCCGAACGGTTGGTCTCACTGGACCTTTCGACGCCGTCAAGGCCATGTGCAAAGCCTTCCGAGTTTACTTCTCGACTCCTCCCACAGCTGGACCGGACGATGATTACCTCGTTGACCACAGGTGAAGAACTCCCTCCAATGCTTTCTCTGTTCTTTCTTGAGTTCCTCCTTTCTGACAAATCGACCTGCTTTTACTTTTATGTCCGAACAGTATTTACTTCTATCTGATGGATCCGGACGGCGCATTTGTCGATGCTTTCGGCAAAGACCATACGGCCGAGCAGGTTGTTGAAAAGATTGACGAGGCCCTAGCCGATTGGAACGAGCACCAAAGGCTGGCTTCAAAATTGGCGTCGGAGTGATCTCCCCTTTGGCGTATCATATATGTCTTTGATTTGCGACGATTCTCTTGATGAGTGGACAGAAAGATATGAGAAGAAACAAGAATAACATCTGAACATGACTGAATGATGTTTGTCTGTAAAGAAATATGTGCATTAATCATGTTTACATCCGAATAAGATTACGCCAGTTGAATCCTGACCGAGGAAAGGGGGGAGACATCAAGCAACCTCTTTTGGATCTAACCTTGTTTCTAATCTATCGATACTTTCAGATTTTGCGCGATTTCCTTCAATGAATCCAACGATCCCAACTCGATCGCCTCGACCGCCTGTTTGAGCTCTGTCCGTTTCTGAACGGATCGACCCCTACCGGATTCCTTCCATTTCAACCCGATAAAATCCTTCTGACAACCAGGCCACCACCCAAGGTCCCCTAATCGCTCCAACGCAGCTGCAACCGAGTAGGTTTTTCGAAGACTCGGCCAATGTCCCTGTAAGAATTCCTCCCGATGCCTCTTAGGAATGAACGGAACTGGCTTACCCACCCGACCGACGAGAAGAAGGTATCGGTCGGATTTGGAAACCTCGAACGACTGAGAAAATAGTTGAGCTTCTGCCCATAGACCGGGCGGCAGGTTTCCGTATTCAGCCTCAGTTCGACCTTTTAGTGCAGCCCAAACGAGTAAAGGCCAGTCTGACGGATGAATCGCATACGGCTCGCCAGACGGATCGGTCGGGCTGAAGAATTCGGGAGAGGACGCAAGGTTGTCCATCGCCTCTTGTTCATACACCTGAAGTGAGCCCTTGAAGTACGATCGAGCGGGAACAAGCCTATAAGGGTTGTATTTATGATGAACGTTCAACTCATCCGTTTGGGCTGGGAAGGACGGAGAAGAGACAACGGTCTCTCTGAGGGTTGCTAGCTTCTCCAGGAACGAGGGGTATCGAGATAGGTGGTATTCGATCCCGGGAGGAAGCGGTAATCGGGCTCGCACAACATCCTGAGCAACCATAGTAAGCATCTCGTCTTCCACCGCGTAATCGGGTTCGTCCGCTGAGTCGAACGACTGAGCGACTTGCTGGCGTTCGTGAAGTAGAGATTCGAACGTCTTTGGATTGAGTAAAAATTTGTCTGGAACTGTATCTTCCGACCGACACACATAGAAAAGCGAAAGCGCCGCGTTGAAAAAGTTTTGCAGTCGGAGCGGCCGAACGATCTCTGGGCTGTTTGTTCCTAAGAAATAGATGGGATCGTCAGATACGATCGACCTCTCCGTTGATCGGGAAGCTTGATCAATCAGAGATGTCTGGCTTAAAACCTTGGATGACCGGTTGGAACTGGGAACGGAAGCGATTCTCTTGAATCGAGTGTTGCTCAGTATTCGAGTCTGCACCTCCTCCCAGTCTGCCCAATCCCCTCGCATGATCCCTCGATAAAGAGCCCAGCCTGATGTTAACGCCCGGTTCCCTCTGACAGTTTCTCCGGGATAAGCTTTTCCGCCAAAGAACAATTTGCGCTCGGCAGCATACAGCTCGAGTAGATCTCTATGGAAACCAAATGACAACTTGGTTCCATGTGAAGAGGCTTCCTCTCTAGCGAGACAGAAGATCTGTTCGGCCGTTCGAAAAAGTCCGCCGCTGACCAGTGCGTTGAAAAGGGCGTGATAGATATATCTGTTCATCTGAATTGGTCGCCAGGACTGTCGGAGCAAGTAATTTGTGATCTGAGTAACAATATCAAATCGTCTGGTGGACACTCCGTACCGGATGAGGATAACTGTAAGTCTGGAGAGATGATCGGCTGTGTAGGCTGAGGATGAGATCAAGGTGTCAAAGTGTTGAACGAGATGAGGGTCCAACAGCTCGAACGGCTTGGTCGGGACGGAAGATATATATGCGTTGGTTTCCTCGTCATATTCTTGTACTTGAAATGGTCGCGAGTGTATCAAGGCCGATGGGTGTTCTATCACGAAAAGAAGGAGGTCGAAATTTTGAAGCGGAATGAGCCAATGCACTCTTGGCCATACTATCAGGAGATAAAATTCGAAACTGACCATCGCTCGGTTCGACATCAAACTTCCATTTTGGCAGTTCTCCTATTCTTCGAACCGGAAGACCAAACTGACTAGAACCCACTAGATGTTGGATCTCCGGCCTCTCCATATCCGGTTTGGTGTGAAACAATTCTAGTATACCAGCCGTCAATGACCCGACAGCGCCCTTGAGTCCATCGAGAAAGAGGTTCCACACTTTGGTGGCCAAGCCTCCTTCCATTAGAACAAGTCCAGTCTCACTCTTGTCGGCCCAGCCCTGGCCCTGCATATATCTCAGCACGCGCTGTCCGCCGAGGGGCGATTTTAAGTCGCTGAGGGAGAACCAGAGCAGAGTACGTGCCGAGGTCTCAGACACAAAGTGGAGGCCGTACCTGGTAGCATTGACGTCCATGCTTCCTCCGGGGAGGCCCCAAATGAGCGAAGAAAGCGCGCCTTGGACGTGAGCGTAAGCCGAAGTGTTGTCAACCTTGTCTGGAGAGGGGATTGGTGGGTAGACGGTCGGGTGTTTAGGAAGGGATGAGAGCGCCTTGATGAGTGAAGTAATACGAAACAGAGGGAGAGTCCGAGCCAACACAGTGTTACTCAGGATGGCTAGCGCTGCGGCTGACTTCTGGAATACCTCTGGGTGAGCGACTTCTGAGAAGGACAGCTTGGCGAGGATCAAGTCAAGGAGTTCTTGAGATGGGAAAGGGGTGAGCTCTGGAAGAAGGGGTTCCACACCAGGAGCGGTCTGACTGGGTGGGGGAGAAGGAAACCGTTGAAGATAAAGATTGACTCGAGTGGGTTCGGGAGCCCAGCACATGGCACGCCTCTGTGCTTCCGCCCGATGATTCCACCGTAAACCAAGTCCCCAAAAGCCAAGCAAGTCTTTTTCCTCAATCTCTTCCTTCTGCCGCCTTGCCTGATCCGAATCTATGCCTCCCGAAAGCTTTGGTCCAGCCATGCTCGAGTCAGATGAAGGGCTGGACGGCGCCGTCGAAGGTCGGCGAAGCCAGTTGACCTCTGCAGTCAGCTCGTTCGTAGCTAGAGTTTGGTCTGATCCAGGCTGAGTTCGACCCAGCCGAGCTTCCCACGCCCATTCTTCGACAAGCTCAGTATAGACTCGCGCCGCGATGTCGATGTCACCATCATCTAGTAGCTGACCAAGTAAGAGTTTGTACATGTGTTCTGTCCGGGGAACTCTATGAATTCTAAAGAAATGTAGGAGGTGGATGACTCGCCTGGTGAGAGGAGAGGCGTAGAAGAGAGTAGCATCTCGATCGTCGACGGAGGGGAAAGAAAACGTTGAGGCCGAGGGAGTCTGGAAGGTTCGACGGTTGAGAATGGAAAACACGAGAGATTCACCGAGGAGTTTGAGCTCCTCATCTTCCTTCTCGGGTGAAAGTTCTGTTTGGATTTTGTTCCGAGCGGCGGTCTCAAGCTTGAAGATTGCTTCTGCTAGATCGATATCCCCAGATTGAAGCAAGGCGAGTATTCGCCTGGTTGAACTTGAGTAAACAGGTGTAGACTGGTTTGTAGAATCAGTAGTTCCACTAGAGGAGGGTGATTGTATTGACGATGAAGAAGAAGATGATGATAGATCGTCTGTTGATGACTGAGTTAGAGGGCTCGATTGATCTCTCCCTGACTTGGAACGCGATTGAGTCGGACGGTAGAGTGAATGAGACACTCGACGGATTGAATGTTTCCGAAAGCTCAATTGGGCCGACGGAGGGTAGAGAAACAGAAGGACCGGAGTGTATGAGGAGATCGAGGCAGAAGATATCTGCCTTGGGAACGTTTGAAGGAGACAATTCGGTTTGGACATTCTATCGAGTTCTGTATAAAGCAGTGAATTGAGCCTGGGATCGGGATATGGATAAATACTCTTTTTCAACCGAGCGTTGGTGTGAAACAAGCAGGGACCTACACCGCAAGTAGCAAGAATATAAGCACTTAGACGTGAAGGACTGATCGTTTATCGAAGGACCATGCAAGAAGAAGAACACAATGTTGGCTAGACAGAACCAGAGAACCAAATGATGTGTGAGCGTGTGTGTGTGTGTGTGTGTATACAGGTGAACGGCAGAAAGAGGATAGAAGAAGTCGTCAGAGGTAGGCCAACTTACGACCAGAACTAGAACCAAGATTAGAACTATCAATAGATCCAACGTTCCACAACAGCTCTATCCTTAGTGGTCTGTTGAAAAGAAGGATGCTGACTGAGAAGGACGATCGGCCGGATAGAGGAATAATAGAATGGGCTGGAGAGAATTGAGCGAAGTTTCGATGACTTTTTTTCGCTTAGCAGGCAAAGCCGCTTGTGGGTTAGTAACTAAACAGGATGTTGTCCATCCATTATCACCATGCTCTAGTTTATAACCTCGATCGATGTGTTCTGTTGAGCTGGATCCATACTAGATCATATCTTAATGTACATATATCCATCAAGAATATTTATGTTTGCACGTTTGGTAGATCAGCCAAGCAGAAAGACAGAGTCGAATGGGCTGGACCGGCCGGGTGCTGCTATCGAAGACAGTTTTGGAACAATTCTCTAGTAGAAAGACGAAAAGTGAAACAACCGGTCAACCCGCAACATCCACCATCACCTCCACCCAACAGTGACTATCCTTGACCATTAGAATTAGAAGACATGTTTATGGTGAATGCTCACATTGCTTTCTCGTTATAATATTGGTACCCTCCAAGCTGACTTACTCATATCTCTGGTCTTGAATCTTTTCTTTCAATCAGATCAAATCCCGTACGTCCAGCCCATCCGATCGCCTTGATAGCCGTTCCTCTTGACAGGACGAAACCCCTAACTGCACAAAACCGCATGGACCTCTATCTTTGAGACTGATTACGCTTTCATCTTCTCTTTCCGCCCTTTGGTCTCTTCTTGCTATGTCCTGGTTCAGTCCTCGGGAAGATGTGGGGTACGTTCTTTCTCTGCTTCTCTTCTATGAATGTCTTTCTGGTCTTTCATTCACAACACAGAAGCAATCGCCGAGGGTCAAGATAGCACTGTTTCTGATACGGTTGGACTAAATCGTTTTTCATCCGCATATATCTTTCCAGGCGATCCCCAAAATCCGGAAATTGTTCAACTCAAAGCTGGACAGCTTTTTCTCGTTCGGCCGGATTCTATCAAGGGATCCAGAGAGTGCATGTTCGTTGGGCTTCTTTCACTCCGCTATCTATACATAAGATTTGGATTACTTATTTATCTACTTGCCTGATCTCTCTTCTTTCAGCTTCAAGGATGCCGTCGCCACCGTCAGGAGAACCACTCTCGAGTGGCAATTTCAGCTCGTGATTACTAGAGCGTATGAAGAAGGAGAGGCTGAGCTCTTAGACGGTGATGCCGAGAGTACGTCTTGCTGTTATCTTTTATCCCTCGAATATCGTCATTGATGACGTGGACCGGGTCGTGTGCTCTCGTTCTTATAACTATCCATCCGTTCCTATGCTTCTCTCTAATCAGCCGAAGACGAACGATCCTTCCTGCTGGACCCCTCCCTTCAGATCAGACAGTCCTCGTTTGAAGGCCAACCCTCATTCGTCTGGCGATCTCTTCCAGAGTCCGACTCGCTTTCCTCCCCAAGGTCCCACTCTTCGGACTTTACAGATTCTGAAGACGACGATGATGAAGCCGAAGGGGCCGGAGAGCTCTTCGAATTCATCATTGATTCTGATGTGGTGTCCAAGAGAATAATCGATGTGTTCGAAGTTACTCTGTTACAATGCATGTTTGAGAGGGTGCGTGTTGTTCTGTCTTTGTTGCAATAATCGTTGTCGGTTCTTGCACCCCGGAAGATTAATTCAGCTTGATCCAATCATCCACGTATTTTCTGTAGAAATTCCAACAAAGCCACGATTTGGCGACTCCTAATGACTTGGATGCTCTTCGATATAGGTTAGTCGTCGTGTCATCTCATATCTTCGCACTCGAGCGACCCTATCCGACCTGTTTGTTGACCGAATGATGAACATATACACGCATCCAGACCTTCGCGATCTCAACTTAACTCTCCCGCTGCGTCTTCCATTTACCCTTCCACCCCGGCTCGGCTCCCACCCCCCACGTCTACCAAGCTTCCTACTACCTCGACCGAGGTCGAAGATGAGCTGGCAAATACGCTCAAAGCACTCTCCGTTGCACATCCAGCTACCACTACATCCTCTGAGCCTCCTACTACTACTCATGTCAAAGCCTCATCTGTGCCTGCTCCGGCAGCAGCAGCCGCTCCTGTTGGACTTGCTCCCGAGGTGCAAGAGTCGTACGACGAGGAAACCGAGATTGATAGCGAGATTCTTGCCCCCCAGATGTCTGTTGTGACGACCAGTAAAGAAGTCGATGATGAGGAGACTGCCGAGCTACCCGTCATCTTCTCGAGCGAGGAGATGGACGTCGAGAGTGGACCGGCAGAAATCTATTTGTTTGACGAGGAGACCGAGTGCTTCGTCGTACAGGGAGTAGTCAGGGTGCTTGTTGTCGAGAAGGGAGATAGCGCCTTTGATTGTAAGTACTTTGTTTTCCTCAAAGTAGCGTGTGTACTGTTTTTTCCTAGAAGAGGCAAATAATGATCTTATTGATTGACTTTGTGCTCGCCTCTCGTGCGTCCTATCAGACTGGATGGCGTGTTATCTTTTGGAAAAGGATCAGTACATCATCAGTCAACCAATCAATTCTGACATGAACACTCGATGGTCTCAGGTATGTCCAGACCCTCAGGATAGACCCACGTTTTTGTGTCTCAGAAAACCTGTTGATAATGTTGATTGTTATGGATGTTTTTGTCGATTTTCGGTCCCACAGTCGAATCTTGCTTTCATTTGGAACTTTAGTGCGCCCTTCTCATCTTCACAAACCGTTCACGAAAGATAGAATTCCTTACACTTCTTTCCTATCTCTCTCATTTCTATCCGTATCGTCATTAGTTCCATCTGATGAGAACACTCATCCAACGACATGGTCCCTACGGTTCAACACACCGGGTGCATACCTAGAGTTCAATCATAACTTCAACCGATGCCTCTGGGAAAAGTCGAACGGAATGTCGTGGGGCAAGGCCAAGGTTCGGCATGTCTCTCGTACTCTTCTTCCCATAATCTGCTCGAGATGACGGTAACTGTTTGATCTGATCTTAACAAAAAAAATATTTTCATCTAACCCAGGCGGATGAGAAAAAGTATGTGTACTCGGCATTTGAGGATGTGCCTATGGAGGGAGTAGAAGAGGAGGATGAGGAGAGTCAAGAAACCGAGCGAGCCTCCCAAGAGCTGGAGGAAGAGGAAGAAGAGGAAAGTGAAGAAGAGGGTTCGTGTTTTTGTCTTTGTATCCGCTTTCGTTGCATCTTTTCTTGGTCAATTAGTTTTTCTGATTTCTCTTTAACGTTTGCAACTCCTATCAGCACGCGCTCCATTGTACAACTCAGATTCCGAGTCCGAGTCCGAAGACGAACACAAACCCTCGACCGAAACAGGAGGATTTAAAGGAAAGAATAAGCTGCTTGCTGTTGGGTTCAATCACGACAGATCATTTATTGTTCGAGGAGACAATATTGGTGTCTTCCGCCATACTGACGACGATAAGCTCAAGTACAACACCACGATATCCAAGGTCTCGACCACCAAGGGCAAGAGGTTTGCTCCTTCCAAAGTAAGCTGTCCCGCTTGCTTTGTGTGTTCTTCACGCGTGGATCATCTGTGTTTAACAGTATGGTTCTTCTTTGTCCCTTTTTCTTCTTCTTTGTGCCAATAGATCATGCTTCATGATCAAGATCGATCGATGATTCTGAAAAATCTAGAGGATCCGAACTCCTTGTTCCGGATGGATCTTGAAACCGGTAAAGTAGTGGACGAGTGGAAAGTGTCCGACTATGTTCAGGTGGATAATTTCATTCCAGACAGCAAGTATGCTCAGACCACTGGGCAGCAGACTTTGATTGGACATTGTGAGCTTTTCCTTTCTCTTCTTTGATATACATCCTGTATGCACATATGCTCAAAGAACGAGGCACATAACTTGTGTGATTGCAATCCATCCACGAACAGCTCATAACGGGATCTTCAGGATTGATCCTCGACTAGCTGGGAACAAAATGGTCGACTCCCAATTCAAACAGTATGCAACTAAGAATGACTTCAGCGCTGCCACGACGACCGAATCAGGAAAGATCGCTGTTGCGTCGAACAAAGGAGACATCCGGTTGTTCGACCAGCTTGGAAAGAATGCTAAGGTAAACGGTTTACTCGTCTTTCTTGTCCTGTTTTCTGAAACGAGATTCATCGCTGAACCTCTCCTTCGCTTCTGGTTCTGTTGTGAATGACAGACCGCTCTTCCCGCTCTTGGAGATGCTATCCTTGGTATTGATGTAACCGCGGACGGCCGATGGCTCATCGCCACTTGTAAAACCTACCTTCTCTTGATTGATACCCTGATCGGCGATGGAAAGTAAGCGATTTCTTTGTTTATCGTCTGAATGTGTTCAAGGATATTTCGTTAATCGATGATTTTCTCTGCTCTCCTGTTCATCTCGATTACAGAAATAAGGGTGCCTCTGGATTCGATAAATCCTTCCCAGCCGACTCGAAGCCAATTCCCCGTCGACTGCAGCTCAAACCTGAACACGTGGCCTACATGGGTAACAAGGTTAGCTTCACTCCTGCCAGGTTCAACACCGGGCTGGGTGAAGATGAAAGGAGTATCGTGACTTCGTCTGGAGAATATGTCATCACCTGTACGACTTTTTTTGACTTGAATGTATCTTGTCTGATTCAACCCGAACGCTTTTCGTTGAACTGATACTTTCTCTCTCCGTCTGACAAACCTTCCGCTCGGCTTTCCAACTATACAGGGAACTTCAGGCGGGTCAAACAGGGCAGAATGGATGATTATCAAATCAAGCGATACCAGGATACCGTTGTCGCCGATAACTTCCGACACGGAGCCGATAAGAACATTGTTGTTGCTTTACCAGATGATGTGTAAGCAATTCAACCTAAGTTCGTCTTAAGGTAATCTTCAAGAATCGTTTTTCTCATAGCCGCCGAAATACTTCCCTATGCCTACAGTTTCATGGTCAGCAAGAAGCAGCTTGCCAAGCCCACGAGACAGAGTCTCAGTACGCCGATAAGCAAACTTAAGTCGAGGTCCGGGATCGTCAATTCTCCTGTCAGTCATCCCTCTCTTCTTCGAGAATCTTCAATGTTGTATCTCTTACTGACGATGTATCTCTTGAATGATTCTGAGCTGTTCAGTATTGAACAAGAGGTTCTAGTATCAATTTCCCCAGCGATAATCAGCTGAGGTATACCTATTCCATCTGTTCCTTCTCTTCTTTCTTTACCGACATATACGGTTCACCTTCATGTTTCTTCTCACACACGATGACTGGCGCTTCCATCAGTATCTACTTCTCCCGAAACGCCGTCGGCGATGCGCCCATAGCTGTGTTACTTTCCTTGTGATAATCTCTGGGCTTCTTCTCTTCTATCGCTATCTTAATATCTCAATCTCATGATTTTTCACGAATCACTCGTTCCTATATAATTGCAGGCTTTAGACTTGGTGAGAGTAATCTCAAACGATGGTGGTCCATACGCGGCCCTTCTAGATCTGGGTGTCCTCAGACTCAAGACCATCAAAGTCATGAGCTAAGTTTTGTAAGAACCCCAAGCTGTGCAGGCTACAGGGGGTAATAAGAGGTGTACCCGTGATAGGGATGAGCGCAGAAGTCAGGGTTCATTAATCGAACTCAACGTCCCAGCATTCCATAAATCCTTCCCCTTTGCTCCCAACTCCACCAACAGCGATCCTGACTTTAGAACCTGGGTTCTCTCTTGGACAACCAGCCGACACAGCAAGGGTATTACACTTTACTATGCTATCCGTATTCCACGTGAGAACGGTTGAGACGTCCATTCTGTACTTGTTGGAACGACCAAATCGATGAATGGTAAGGACTCCAAGATGGGAAAGCGTAACAAGATACGGTAGACCTTCGCTGAACTTATGCTCGGATGGAGGACATGGAATATATGCTCTGTGTTCGACGACGAATGTGTGAGCGAATTGGAAAGATAAAGGCAATTGGGAAGGAGTGAGACATATGAGACAACTGACACTTTGATGATAGGCCCAAGTGCAATCTCTACCCGTTCGAGTGATCCCTCTTTGATACCCTTCCAGAGTGTATTTTTTCCACTCTTCTTGTTCTTCTTTTTCTTCAAATCTTTTTTGCTGAATCCCGTATCGTTCTCTGCCGTCTCGGTCGAACGGTCAGAAGCTATCAGGCGCGACGGGAGTGTTATCCAGATAGATCCATCTGCAGTACCTATCGCAATCAACGGTTCTTCTCCATCTTGTTCCGATTCGGCTTCCACAGAGCTCGCTGGTGGAAGCAAGTAGGTACTAAGGCACAGGGGGAAGGACGGAGCCAAATTGTTTGATTGCGAACCAGGAGGCGGATCTGTGGTTCAGATAGAATCCGAAGGCTTAATCAACCATACTGAAAAAGAAACGAACTGACAGATGTCGGCCCGAGATAAAGAGGAAGAACAAAGCCCAAGTTCAGGAACTCACTGAGAGAGAGAAAATCCAGCATGACAGAAGAGGAGGTATCCCAGCTTCGAGCGGTAGAGTCATAGCCTATCGAGAGAAGCGTGGTAGGTCTACCAGGCACGAAAGACACCGCACCCGCTATCTGATTACACAGTCATCAGATAAACCAGGAGGGATCGTATCATATGTAAAAATAGAAGTTCAGCATGAGACACAGTCGAGAGAACGAAGATACATACATTGGAGTGTTTGCCCTTCATATATTTCTTGTTGAACGTCTCGAGATCAACTTGAATATCGAGAGTTGAACAGGATGATTTGTCAGAGATGCAAACAATATTGAGTGCACTCAGGTGGGTTATACTAACTTATTCCAAGTTTTCCGTCATCTCCACACCAACCTAGCGCATTCGCTTCTTCGGTCAGGCATAGACTATTGATTTCGTCTTTGGAAAGATTTGGCAAGGACCGCAGAACGGACGCCGGTTCAAATCTTCTGAGAAATTTTGGAGCCGCCGATAACTTTAATAAGTGGACCTATTGTTTCGACAGATCAATGAGGTTTTCATCTTTTAGAGAACTTGACAAGGCTACAAGCGAGAAATTAAAAATTCTGAGGAGTACTTGCATCTGAACCACATGCAACCCAGACGTTTCCCCAATCCTTCTCGTTGAACTTCTCTGGTGAATCCTTTTCAAATACCATGCCAGAGATCTCAAAAGGAAACCCTACGACAGCGCATAGCGGTCTCTGTGTCTTAAGGTCCAATAACCTAAGAGAGGAGTCCTCTAAAGACGAGCGATAACAAGGCGAGCAAGTCAATACACAAGTGTTCCTAACCGCGGAAGATCAACGACCTATCTTTTCAAGGCATAGCGACGATAAGTTAACACACCAGAAGCAACAACGATGTAATCTTCCGACGAGGGATGAAATAACAGACTCGAGATAGGCTTTCCAAGTGGTTTTAGCGAGTCGAGCACTCTTGTTATGTTCATGATGACGGGCTATAGTCATATGGCTGTTGCTACAAGAGAGCCACCTCAACAGATAGTGGTCAATACGTAATACACACGTGATCGTAACCATTGTATCGCCCAATTTCACACTCTCAACGCGACTTGACGCGACTGATTTCTCATGATAATTGACTTTCTACATCCCGTTTGGAGTTCACCTTCACCTTTAATCTTTCATTTGTAGAGTCAACTTCATCTCTGTTCTGTAATCGAAAACTTTCCTATCTGGCTCGCCCGAATAACTTGCCATGTCTGCATACGATACGGCTCGACATTCGTCGTCTTCCTCATCCTCTAGCAACGCTTCCCACTCTCTATCTCAACCTCTCGACCATCATACCCCTAGAAAAAATACTTCGGCAGTCAAAGGAGGATTTGTTCCTCAACCATCGACGAAACTAACTCAACTTCAACATTCTCAAGCTCAACCAGGTGCTCAAAGTGTTCGTTCGACATCTAGAATGCGCCAAACAGGAGATGCTGGTGTGGACGTCTTGGCTGAGCTCAATGGTGGAAGCACAATTAGAAGGGTCGTACCTTCATCAAACAGTCAGCGCTCCGGTAAATTCGACTCGGACATTCACAACACATCAAGCCTTCCCCTTACATCCACTCGTTTCGGGGCAAATCAGTCTTCTTCTGCTTCTCGAATTAGACCGGTGTCCACCCCTTCTGCTCTTCCCAGATCAGGCAGTCGATCTTCTTCTTACGCGCCTCCGCTCACATCTGCCCTTCCAACCATCAGCATCTCTTCGGAAAGTGCGTCTGATGTGACCGAACCCCACCAACAAACCAGCTCAGGCTTCCCCAAGGTCAAAGCAAAGGTCTCGGAGGATGCATACCGGCCCAAAAAGAAATTCATGATCGGCACTCCACACATCGTCACGCCCGCCAAACTTGGTTCATACGTAAGAGCGAACGTCGCGGAGGAAGGATTCCTATCTAGTGAGATGATTGGTGAAGATATGTCCGATGAGCTGGAAGGGAGGGCTGAGTGGGAAAATTGGCAGGATGATCTCTTCTGGGAGAATGGAAGTGCGAGAGAGAAGGAAAATATTAAGGTCTCCGTTCGGTAAGTAGATAACCTCCTACAAACAAAACAAGCCGACCTGATGCTAAAGATGATATCTTCTATTTATTCCCAAAACTATGAAGAGTAAGACCTTTAAACCCTCTTTCCAACTCAGACCATGCTGTCTGGGAGCATTCATCAAACTCGCTCAAGACGCTTGAAGGAGTCGCGAAGCGAGGAGCTAAAGAAGAATGGGTGTTTGGTTCGTGCTCTCTTCCACTCTGGCTTCAATCGACAAGGTCATCAACCTTGCGTTGATGCGTGAAGGACTGACAAGAACGTTATCCATCGAAATTTATCTCAACAGACAACGTTGTTTCCGGATCTGACAACCGAGAGATCTACGAGTGTGCTGCCCGGGATCATGTTCGGTAAGATATTTATTTCTCGATTGCCATATATAAGCTTAGATCACGCGTGCTTATCGTTCTAAATCTTGACCTACAGAGCTGCCATGGAGGGGTATAACGCGGTGGTATTTGCTTATGGTCAAACCGCGTTAGTTCTTCCCTTCACTCACTAGTATCTGTGTTTTAGTCTGAGGTGAATACCGATCTTCTCACTTCTTATCGCTTGACATCAGATCGGGGAAGACATTTACCTTGACAGGAAACAAGAGCGAACCTGGTGTTATCCCACGCGCTATCGAGGTAAGTAAACATAACTGTGGTCGTCTATTGTATCGGCAGATATCAGAGGATAACACATTTGTATATCTGCAAACTTTGCGTTTGATATATTTAGGATGTCTTTTCTTACATCAAACGAAACAATAAGCGAGAATTCCTGCTAAGAGCAAGTTATCTGGAGATCTACAACGAGGTTATCAGTATGTTCACCCTGCTTTCCATCAGAAAAAGATCTGTGCAGTAAAGGAAAAGATCGTTGATGAGCGGTTGTGATTGTATCTTCCTCGCAGAGGATTTGTTGTGTCCGGAAACAACATCTGTTGAAATCAGAGGTTCTTCCTCAAGTGATGTAACACTTCATCCTGTTCGAGAAGAAGTCGTAACTAATCCTCTGCATGTCCGAGAGATCTTGAGCAGAGGAGAGTCAAGCAGAAGTGTGGGACAGACAGACTGGAATGAGTCAGTAAAACAGTCATTTTGTCATCGTATTGATATATGGAATTGACCACCTACGACTTGGGAAACTCGACTGTGTATCATGATAGGCGGAGTTCCCGAAGTCATTCCGTATTCAGGTCAGCCGTCAGAATTACCTCCACTACTTTTCCATAGAGAATCCGAAGCATTCGAGCTTCCGAAAATAGACCTTCTGACATATTCCTGATATCAATCTGTTGAGATAGACTGGTTATCGAAAGTCGAGAGAGAGTCACTTCCGGAGGAGATGTTGCCTCTTGGAGTGTGGATGATCGAACGCGTGGGAAGAAGACAGCCAAAGCGACCCGGACGAGTACCTTGGTAAGCACATCGGACATAACTCTTATTTTATCCTTTGGAAGAAGAAACTGGTTGGTAACCTCTCGACTTTCTCACTAACGATTATTGATTTGTGCAGTCACTGATCGATTTGGCTGGTTCGGAGAAAGCTACGTCTGATAAACTGAGGTCGGCCGAGGGCAAATACATCAACACGTCTTTGCTAGCCCTCAAGCAAGTTATTGCTACGATTGCTAAAAACGAGACCAAGAAAGAAAGGTATGCATATCCCCGATTTCTGTACATAACCAGGTTTTTACGAGCATCATCTGACGGGAATGAATTGGGGTCCCTTCTGAATCTTGCGCATTTGAAGTTCCCATGTATCATACAGGAATAGTAAGCTGACCAGGATGCTTCAGCCATCCTTGTCTGGAGACTCCAAAGTGTCTGTCATCTGTACAATGAATCCTTCGGCTCAAGCGTTCGTAACATCTTTTGATACTACTCTCGTTGATAAGGCGCGTAATGTTGACATCGGCCCTCAATCTCTACTTCTCAAAACGACAGCTTACCTGAAACCAATTCAACTCTCCTGTTTGCTACGGGACTAAAATCTGTCAAACTGAACGCGACGAAGAAGGAAGTGATAGGAGATCCACATGCGCTCATCCAGCAGTATCAAGTAGAAATAGCTCAGCTCCGAGCTCAGCTTCAAGAGAAGGAAGTTCCCAAAGACAGTTCCAGAAGACTTTCGAGAAGGGAGGAGGTTCGTAAATTGTCATCGTTCTCGATAGCCATTCAAGCAGAGACATGCTCACCAACACTCGTATCTTTGCGGTATCAATGTTGTAGCAAAACCTTACTCAATACAGAGACCGAATTCGAGACCTTTCTTCGCTCATTCTTACCTCTCAAAGTGTGGAAGAAGAAGAAGATGCTCCGGCTCGTCCTGTTTCGCCAACGAAAATCGATTTTGAAGCTACCGGACCCGAGGTTGGTGATATTTCTATTCTCTTAGTCTATCAGTATCTGGATAAATTACCGACGTTGAATGAGTTTTTTGGCTGTGTTTAAAGCTTCAACGCGAATTATTCTCAGCTAAGATGAAGATCGACGAGCAGGCGGTCGAGATTGAGAGATTAGAGGTCAGCCATTCTCATCGCTGAAGCTGTACAAGATCTAGTATTCTGTAGATTCGTGTTGACCTTTGATCATTATTGTTCGAATACTGTTTATCATAGGAGGAGCTCAAGCTTCGACCACCTATCTCTTCGGATGCTCCTGAATCAGAAAAGGATAAACTCATCTGCCAGCTCCAATCTCAAGTGAATCTTTACAAAGTCATCAACGAAGGATACGAAGCTAATCTGGGCGCACCACTTCGAAAGGTGGCCGAGGACGTCGCAAGAGAGTATCAACCTAAATTAGATGAATTGAAGAGAAGAGAAGAAGAGGCAATACGATTTGGCGACGAACTACAGAGAAAGCTGGAGAAAGAGATGACAGTAAGTACCCAAAGACTCTGAACCTATTCGAGATATCCTTTCATTCTACTCTTAACTGTTTCTTACTCTTATGTTCTTCCGGTCGGCCTTACTTACTTAGGCCCACAAGAAATTGCGAGATATTCACGATCAACTCGCCCAAATCGCTCGAGAAAGCCAGTTGGCCCACTCTGCTTCGTCCAACAGTCTTCGACCAGGAACCAACGAATTCGGCGCTCCTGTTTCATCACCTTCTATGAACAGTATTCGAATGCAAGCTCCTTACGAGGCAGCAGCCGATGACTTACTGAATGAGACGTTCAATAATCGTATGAGGGTGGGCACAGGAAGTAGTTGGGACTTGCAGTCTGATTCTTTTATATAAACTAAACTCTCATATTCTCGAATATTGCCTTGCTTCGTTATACCGTCTCCTTCGTCACGATGTACCCTTTTCTTTTACTCCTTCGATCATGTGTTCTATGTCAATCATGTTGCTTGCTCAACCTTTGAGAATTTCCGATCACGTGCTGGCTAACTCGACGAGTACATCATGATGGTCAGGATTCTGGTCTAGAGTTGTTCCTGTCCGTCTTCGTCTTGTTGTTATCGTCTTGTAAACACTGTGCATGATTCAGTATGTGAATAGTGATTGCTAATAGGGCTGCTGCTCGATATGGATTTTGAGTGCGTCTGGAAACAGCCCAGTGAACGCAGAGAACACTTTGTACGACCAGAAATATACGAAAGATTCTAAACTTGTCGACTTTCTGTTTGCTGATGAACTAGGCAAAAAATTGAGGTCATATATTATGGTGGTTACAACGAGAGAACTAAAAATGTCAGATGACATATAGAGAGACGGTTCAGAGATTCTAGATTATATGAGAAGAACAAATCCTCTTCGACATGAACCTTTGCAAATACGGTGGAAAAGCAGGAGTAACAACGGAGGTCAAGCAGACTCCTCATGTTGCATACATTAAAGACCATACTCCCCCCGTCTTACTAGATCCACAACAGCACACATCCGAGCCACCGCCAATAGATGAAGCGGCAAATGGTCCCCCAATGGAGGATTCCATTCTCCCCAGCGTTCTCGAGCAAGTACTGATAAAGAATGCATATTTTCCGCAAGGTCTCGTCGGAAATCCGACGTATGATCCAGGTGAGAGAAGGGAAGAGCTGAAGAAGAGGAGGATGCCAAGGTCAAGAGATGATGGAACGTCAAGTTTGATATTGTATGAGACGATGATGAGGAAGACAGGGTATTGACGGAAGACAGGGAGGATACCCTGATGATTGAAAAATTTGAAAGAGGTAGAATTGATTCTTGAAAATCCGCAACGTCAAGTTTCGAAGAGGCAGTTGCCGATGTTGTGGTCGAAAAAGGAGTTGTGTTAGAGGAGAGGATGTTATCGGACGAAGAGAGTGTGTAGGGTATTCGATAAGATGGATATACGCCAAACGTCGTGTTAGACGTGTCGACGAAAGAGTCCGATCCATCAAATCGAGACAGAGAATGAGCCAGTGACTCCTCGAAAGAGGTGTGGTCGTTTGATGAGGAGATACTAGACAGGAATGGAGGAGAAGACGGATCTGCGCATGTGATGTAAACTCTGATCAAGCCTGCTAACGAAGAAATTTGACCGGAGAGGTGCTGATCCCAGGCTACAAATATTGCGTAAAAGAAAAGAGAATGGAACAGAGTCAATCAAAATGTCGTGTCACGTTCAAATTTAGCAGAATATACACTGACCGTTGATCTCTGATGGTTCCATCAGGCCTAGTTTGCTGATCACCATCCTCCACGCAACATCTGCTTGTTCACTGAATTTGATGAAGAAGCTCCAGAGCATGAGGATGGCCCAATCAAAACTGAAAGGTTCTCTGCCGAGCTTCCAAATTTTAAGTTCATGGGCTTGACCTCGCTCATCTACTGCACATGCTACGAGCCAATCCCGATTAGGCGAGAATCCGTAGGCAAGGTGTAAGAACATGTGCTTGTTCGAAACATTGAGTGAGGGTGAAGGCCAGGATAAGCTGAACTCTACGTTGGGAGGGCGTGGTTTAGAGATATAGAAAGCAGGAAATCGGAAACTTTTCGTGATATTCCTAACTTCAAAGAGCTGACGCGGCACAAGTCGGTCTACATTACGTTGAAGCCGATCATAAACAGATAGACAAACAGCAGATAATGACAGCTGATCTTGGGCTTGATTGGGTTCGTCCAACACAAGTGAAGTTGGTATGACATGAGTGAGGAATCGATTGATGGACGATGGTGATTGTAAGGTCGAAAGAGCGATAGAAAGTTGTGAATGAACGTCTCGAAGACTGAAAGACGTAGATGAGAGATGTCGAGGACTGATCAAGTAAAATATGACGTGTGGAATTGCATTCAATTCTGACATAATTGGGTCTAAAACGGTACAGTATCAAAAATAGTAAGTTGTTGATATATGGACGCTTTGGAAAAGATTTTTAATAAAAGAGAGGGCAAAATAAGTAACAAACTTACAGATTGATTCTAAGAGATGCGTATTATCGACGGCAACCAGACCGTGTTGAAATCCAGCAGCTGACCCTGCGCTATGCTTTCCTAGACCCATCGACTATTATATCCAATCAGACACAAAGGTATTCTCCCTCAGGATCCACAATATACCTCTGTCCACCAGAAAGATAGTTACACGTACCTCATAAATCGCCCCTACCTTGGCGAGCCAGGCGCTCACTTTCGAGTTCATGCCTGGCCCTGTAGATTCATATATCGCAAAGGCAACAACATCCTTATGTCCCCCCGCGGGTGCTAAACCTAGCTTGGGCCAAAACCGAAGAGCCAGTGGGGACGTTTTAATTATATTGCCTTGACAGCCGATAGTAAACTTTGGAGATTGCAATGTTTCCAGAGAAGGAGGAGAAACAGCTGAGGGGGTAACTATAGAGAAAAGAAGTTGGGAAAGAGAGGATTAGCATGTTATGCACACAGAGTGGCGTCTTAACAAATGAGAAACAAGAGGATGACGTCAATATACCATTCAACTCGGCCAGACTCTGAAGGGTGCAAAGAGCCTTGGATGACTTTGTACGCAAAACATTGAGAACAGAGGAGATAGGTTCTGCATCCCAAGAAAAGGCTACGTAAAAAGAAAAGAAAAAGAGTCAAAAAGTGAAACAAAGGATTGGCAGAGATGAATATGCATGTTATTGACATACTGCTGTGGGTCAAGGTATTTGTCAAGCTTGTCAACTTAAGCTTCAGTTCTCCGAACAATAACGAATTCTCCACTGCCTCTCTAGCCAACCAGGCTCCAAGAATCTCGATATCTTCGTCCGTGGTTTCTTTGGCGACCGACCCAAATGGTGGACTAGTAGGAGTCGGTGCCCATGCCGGTGTCGTCGCTGCCGCTGCGATCACCACTGGCGGTGGCTGTTGAGGAATTGGTGTCTGAGCTGAAGAGCTGTCATTTAACGTATGAACTGGTAATTTTTCGCCACAAAGACTCGATTGGTTGTACGTGGAGAGAGAGAATGAGAAGCCGGCCGACGAAGAAGGACATATCCCGTTTGCCAGATAGGGCAGAAAGTCGATCGAGGCTTGCAATGCGTCAGTTTCATCTTCTATTGCATCCCGATCATCCCTGAGAGACGGACTAGTGAAAGTCCAATTTTTGAACCCCATGAGATCTTCCATGTCCCATTCATCATCGGTTTCTGATTCATCTTCCACCGTCGGACGCTCAAACCGACGGTTAAGCGTGGAGAGTCTTAGTTGTTGTTGAAAATCGTTTGGAAGGTGAGTCTCAATTTCTTCTTGAAGAGGAGCTGTTGAGCGGTTTCGACGGGAGAAAGACTGTAATTGAAGTCGGCGGATGACGCCGACTCTCGGATCGGCAATCTGGTTGTAGTGAAGTCTTAGGTCTGCTAGCAGGGTAGGAGTGGGTAGTGAGGACGGGTTCCTTGGCTCCGTCGTTCTCCTAGGTCTCCGCGATGAATGTGTAGACAAATTGGATGGAGCCTTGTCGGGATGATCAAAAGTCAGATGTTCCTTCCAAGAACCGCTCTTCTTGGTTCTAGGGAAACACACCTCCGAAGATCTACGCTTCTTGGTATCCCTCCTCTCTGCAATCTCTTTGAAGACCGCCCCGGCTGAACCTTCGCCCTCAGAAGAAACGAGCGAAACAGGACTGGGAAATGCAAACTTGCCGAGTTCATACTTTCCGTCTGCCAAGGTATGACCTTTGCCGAACGGCACTGGTTCGAATCCAGTCGGAATAAGACCTAGATTTCTGATTTTTGGCGCGGCTCCGCAAACATGCTCGATGAGCCCGAGCGGATGTTCCATCTCTTCTTGCTTAACTGGCCCTGCCTCAGTCACTCTGTCCGCTTTTTTTTGGACGTCATTGTCCTCGTTTTCGTCCTCCTCGATCTCCACAAAAGGTGAAAAGGGCGTTTTTGGAGTTTTGGCCTGTTGATAGAGCCCATGGGTCCAAGCTGACGATCCGGGAGAAGGCACAGCGTAGAGACTGGATCCAGAAGGCGAAGCCTGATTGAGTGATCCTTGGATGAGATGATGGTTGTTCGGGGACCCATTAGCCATCAAGTCGACGTCCATCAACACTGGCGAGAAAGGACCATTCGCTACTGTTCCGGCATTTCCTGCTCCTCCAGAGCCGGACCCACTTAGACCGATCATATGTGACGGTAGAGGAGAGAGCCCGAAAGATGTTTCGGCCAAACCGCCAGCCGGACTGAGTCCCAAACTCTGCTGCCTATCCAAACCCCCTATCAGGGGCAGCTCTGCCGGTGTCTCGTTTGAGAGGAACGATGCGCCAGGTGTGGCACCCGTACCTGGGGCATCAAAGAAGTCAAAGTCATCCTCGGTGACGGCATCAACCGGAGCCCAACTTGGCTCCTCGGTCTGTCTTCGATGACTAGAGAGTCTCAGGTTGAATGCGCTGGAAGACTGAGGAGTTAATCCTATGGTGGGAGTATTCGCGGAGCCTAAAGTATCAGATGGGACAACTCCGACTGCAGCGTTGGCATTGGTAGAAGTGGACGTAGTGGCTGTTGGATCTTCCCATGACCAGTCCATCAGATGTCCAAGGTCAGCGGCGGCTATTTGCTGTTCTTGAACAGAAAGAGGGGTGAACCCGGTGGACTGGCCGGAAGATCCTACTTGTTCGGCTGACTTTCTAGAGGAGAGTGGGGGAAGCACTGTGGACGTCACGACGTTCCGCTGAATGGCTTGATGGAGCGCAGCTGAAGAGGATGAGGCCATGGTGGGCAAATGCAATGAAGGAGTCGACACAGTCTTACCCACGATGTCGACAGCTTGGCCGACGTCACCTCCGGAATCTGAGCCCCAAAGGTCATCCGAACCAGGATCGTCTCCTTCTGGTTCCAGTCCAAAGTACTCGATACCTGCTGTAACCGATCCGGGATGAGTTGCATCCTTCCTTCTCTTCTCATTTTCTTTTTCCTCGTCTTGTCTCTCCCGTTCTCTCTCCCTTTCCCGAACGAGTGAATCGAGATAACGGACACCTGATGAAGCAATCTCAAAATATACATCCTGTGGATCGACAACTCTAGACTGATCGTCCAATCCTTCAGCCGCTACAACGGAGCCTGTCGGGTTCGCGCCTGAAGGAGCAGGCGACGAAGGGGGTGAAGCCGGGAATAAAGATGCGTGATGTCGGGAGGACGCCGAGGTTAGGGTCTTCCATATCGAAGCCAGATTTGATGTGGGGAGTGCCGTTGCTGAGGAGGAGCCGAAAGATGGTGAGGAATGTGCTATCAGATCTTGTCTAGAAGAGATCGATCTCGAACCTGGGCCTGATCCAATCGAATGGTCTGTAAAAGAGGAGACCTTTCTCGCAGACAAGGGATTCATAGATTTAGACGTGGGAAGCACATTGGACGACGCGGAAGAGAGTATCAGCTCGACAGGCCAACAGCAGACCACGCCATCTCCGGTGTTGTCCTCGGCTGATTTCCCGATGGGAACCCAGCAAACAGCCCAACCAGTCTCGGTTGTTCTGGGTGTGGACTCGACGGACGGGCTATGGAGTGTTTCCCAGAAGGCGCGTTCCGCTTGCTTGCTACGGTCAGTGTCCATCTGATTGGACGGTCGGAGAAAATAGGCGAGCGTTCCTGTCGGAAGTAGTCTAACCGGCACGGGAGATGCGGCTGGCGTTGGGTCAACAAGAGGAGGGTTGAAAGGAACGAAAGGTATTCGAGTTGGATGGGGAACAAAGAGTACAAGATTCTGTGGAGCGGGCAGAAGATGTAGAGAAAATGTGATGTATATGGTTGAGCTGGGAGAAAGAGACGCGAAGTTATGTTGAAAACGGGCAATTTAAACCAAATTCGCTAATCCTGTCAACATTGTTTCACTCAGGTGTTGTGAAGAGATGTACGAAAGAAAGACTTACCCTACGTTCCAAGGTCTTCGTTCGCCTGGACGGACGCCCCAACCACTTCCCCAGTCGTTTCCGCGTTTCCAGCCGTGTCGGATGTGTTCTTGACGGTCCCAAGGAAGAAGAACGACGCCTCGTGCGCATCTAACTACCCTGACGCCTTGAGATTTGATTAACTCGGAGGAGGGAGATATCAGCTCCTCAACAATCCGCTCGCGAGCGGCTAGGAGAAAGACAGAGTACGCGCGTTGAAACTCTGAGTTCGGCATCAGACAATCCAGTGCACCAGTAGTGGAGGGTACGTCAGAGGACGTAGGAGCAGAGGTGCCTGAGGGATAGAGTTTTGAGGGACGAAACGATCCGAAAGCGTGCTCTGTCGGAAAAGATAGACACGTGGGCATACCAGCATTCACATGGTCAGCACAAGTATATATCACTCTGAAGGAGTTGCGTGAACAAAAGTATTTACCTTCAAGGCCTTCAAATGTGATTTCTTTCAGGAGTGCCGCCAGTCCGGATGATTCCATATTAATATCTTTCTCCGCATCAATCGCGAATAACCAGAACTCAGCATCGACGTTTGATTCATGGTGCTGTCCGGTGCGGCCGCCCTCAGATGACTGGGGGCTATCCTCCTGAACATGCATGGTTTGGTTAGAGGTGGATGAGGTTCCGTGAGGAGTTGGCTTTCTTGAAACAGGCAAGGAGGATAGTAGATGGCCTAACAATGAGTTGGTTAGAACATTCAGACCACCCGTGGGGGTATCTGAGTTTGTGGGCGTAGGCATTGGAGTAGCGTATCGGGCTGTGGTCCACTTGCGCGCCGCTTCCAACGCTGCTAAAGAAGATGACTCCGAGAAGGAAGCTGTCTGGGAGGTGATAGCTGGAAGAGTAGTGGACGAAGAGGACCCGATCGGACGGAAGACCCTCCAGAAGATTTCTGCATGAGGCGGTAGAGCGAAAGTGTTGAACTCGATGGAGGTATCAGGTGTAAGGACGAACGGTCTGCGTTTCGTCGGACCGGCGGGACCTTTACTGGAAGAGGTACCGGTGATGTTATTAGTAGTGGGAATCGTTTGAGATGAAGGCCCAGCTGGAAGAGAAGCTGGCAGCAGAGGAGCTGGTAAGGGAGATAGTCCAGATGGAGGAGGAGGTGGAGGTGGAGGTGAGTTCTTGTAAGAAGCTTGGTGATAGAGCTGCGAAGGCTTGTTGGGAAGGTTACCCGGTGGTTGATGGGCAGGGCGGCCGAAAGGATACATAATTGAACGGATATAGACGATGATCAAGGAATAGAGATAGAAAAGGGGAGAGATCAAGCTAGATTAACCTGTCATTCTGTTTCAGACAGGTAGTTTTCAACGAAGGAGGATTCGATAGGACTGAGGAGGAAAGCAAAGAGACTTTCGAATGTCTGGTGTTGGAAGGAGGGAGAAAAAGTCCTTAGGAAAGAACCAAGAACACAGACGATGGAGACGAGCGGCGACCATCATGGGGGTGAGAGAAGCGGATCGCCTGGTGGTTACACGCAGTGGTTACGACATGTTATCTCGCAGCCAAACATTGACACGTGTTTCATGTTACTGTGTTACGTCAGCAGCTCGTCCTATTAGGGTTATTTCACCGTCAGACGACCGCATGAACGGACTGTAAGAAAATCTTTTCTAAGGCGAAGGAAACCAAGCCGGGCGGAAAAAGTAGGCGAGATTTTCTTGTGCCTTCTTTTCCTCTTTCTCTTCTCTGTCCTCCCTCTCGTCGTCTTACATCTCTCTGTGTTCCCTTGGCTTCTTCCTTCTGTGCGTGTTTTTTCTTGCAGTCTGTTCGTGGTCTCTGTCTGCTTGGCTTATGTTTTTTTTTCCTCGTTCGTCTTGTCTTCTTTACTCACCTTGTTCTCCTCACCTCTCAGGTGATTCCTGCAGTCGAAAGTAAAACATAGAGAAAGGAATAAAACAGGCTTCTCGCCTCTCTGTTTCCTAGTGTTTCTAATTTCCGTTTTCCTCTTATTCTCTTGTCACGAGTATGCTGAACTCAGTTAGAATCTCGAGGGGTAAGTCGTCGTTCTTTTCTCATCAAGACTTTCTAATCACTCTTACCAATCTGGTGCTGATGTCTCTGTGGTTCTTTCACCTCCTCACCTGTAGCTGGTTTGGGCCGGATGCTCAAGACCCTCAGTCTGGCTGCAAATAAAGACATACCTACCAAAGCTGTCTTCGTGAGCTAAAACTCTTCTTGAACTCTGCTTTTGAATACATCACTTGCCATTCTTCTTTTTGCTTGCCAACTAATGATTTTCTCTGGTTGTCCCTTCGCCACTCTTTATCTCCTAGTACTCCTCCATTCCTGATGTTCATGTTCCTTCGACCAGCCAGGTGGCAAACGACCTGGATCCTACTCTGGCTGAATCCGCTACAGTACCTGGTTTCCCTGGCGTCACCGTTGGTATGATTGAAAAGATTCAGGCAGATATGTCGAAGCCGACAAAACCTCTGCAGCCAGTCGACACGTCAACCACCGTGCCCGTTAAACCGGACTCGCCTGCAAAGTCGCTTTCCAACTTTAGGGCAGACATCGACCGAATCAAAAAGATATACGAAAGTCCCAACGGCGATGTTGATTTTCTTCAGGTCCAGCTTATGCTTGAATCCCTTGCGATCGATCTCTTCCAGCATAGTCGTCAAGACGCGATCGATTCGAGATCAACTTCGGCGAAGATTCAGGAGCTGGGTCGTCTAGCCAACACGAATGACTTTCAGGACTTGATGAACGACTGGTCTAGGAAATTCAAAAGTCTCTTGGAACAGGCCCTCGAGCGAGAGGCGAAGGAGGCGACTTTTGGTCATCTCGATCATTCTGGTATGTCCACAGAAGCAAGTTTTTTGTTCCAGTTTTTCAGTCGACTGATTGAAATATTCTCCTTCCTGTTCTATCAATCCCGTCTTCTCAGTCAAGGCGCACTTACTTATCCAAGACCAACTTACTCAGCGACCTATCCTAGCTACCAGCCATATTGCCGATGCCGTCGCCATGACCGTTTTCCAGGTCATCTCTGCCGCGTCCTCGCCATACACCAAGCGAGGCCGGGCAGGTTCCCGAGTCAAACAGATTGAGTCCATGCTTGATAATCCAAGCGTCTTTATTCATGAAAACTCCGAGGCAGCTCTGGCTATAGCCCAAACATCGGACGGGCCGGTCGCCGCTCATTTGGAGGAAGAGCATCCTGTCGGAAGTCGTGAGGAGGACGAAGATTTTGAGGAAGACGACAATATGACTGATGCAGAGCGTGCCTTCCATAAGTCTGAGAGGGGCCCACCGAGAGGTATGACCGAGTCCGAAGATTTGGAAGGCGGGGGAGATTTAAACAAGCTTCGTCACTTTAAGCTCACTCCGGTCGAACAGGCCACTGTCGACATTGAAGCTGCGAACCGGTTGAGCCTACCAGAATCAGAAAGGTCGCCTTACGCACCCAGATTTCCTGCCCAGATGGCCGAAGATATTCTCATGGCAGACATGTGTTCCAACATCGGTGATGCTCTTGCCACCGAGTTCAGAGCCCAGCATGTTCCAATCATTCCCCCTGAGGAGAAGAAGGGAGACTCCCTTGGGAAACGATCAAAGTTTGCAGACTCAAACATTCTCGATCAGATTCCTAAGAAGATGTTTTTCCGAGGGCACGCTGTCACATCTGGCGAGCTCAGTGTCAAGCCCGTATATGAGTACGAAGGCCGACCATTCACTCCTCAATGGGACGTGATGGAGATGCAAGTCAAGATTGGTGCTAGCATGCTTTCTCTCGCCAAGGATGCCTTCAACTTGTCAAAGTAGGTCTCTTTCTCATCTGTCTCTCTTCTGCATCTTATTGCTTGTCCATCATGCAAGCCCCCAAGCATGACGAATATGATCGCAAACAATGACTTATGGGCTTATCTTTCAACCAGACTTGGAGTGGAAGAACCAGCTTTCCAACTTCTCAGAGTTCAGGAAGAGAAATCCACAAGACGCCCTCGTGTGATTCGTATCAACCCGACCATCTTGAGGCTCGCCAGCAAGGGACCCAACTTGCAGAGCTCCGCTCGAAAACTCCCTATGCTCTTTCCTCCATACCCTTGGACGCACGATGTCTCCAGAGGAGGATATTGGCATCAACAAGGTAAGACGTTCATTCACCATAGTCGATTTCGCCGATCGCTCTTGCTAAGATTTAGGAACTCAACAAACTGTCGACTTTGATCATCGGGCTTTCTATAGCTTCGTTGGTGACCGGAAAAACGTCCTCCGTCCGACGACTTATCATCAACGATGCTTTAGCTAAGAGACAGGTCCCTGTCGTTTCTGAAGGAATCAATTACCTGCAGTCGACTGGGTGGAGGATCAATGAGACCATGTTGGATTTTATGAAGACGTTACCTCCCATGATCTCCAAGTCGATGATTGACAGCCACCACGCTTTGCCTTTCAACATTGCGGAAGCTGTAAGTTTGATTGATATTTTCCTTGTTTTTTCACCGAGCTGAAATGCTGTCCTTTTCGTCCATTCAATTGTTGTTCTATGTGCTCCGCAGCTTAAGGGACACACCTTCTATCTTCCCCACTTTTTGGACTATCGAGGCCGGGTATATGCTATCTCGTCTTATATCCACCCTGCCGGAGACGATGCCATTCGATCAATCATGTCGTTTGCTGAGCCCAAGCCGCTTGGGAAGACCGGTCTACGGTGGATCAAGATTCAGGTGACCAATATGTACGGCTCCGAAAAAGGAACGTTTGATGAGAGAGTTTCTTGGGCAGAAGACAACTTGGACAACATCTTGGCTTCGCTTAGAAACCCTTTCGATGTACGTTATCTTACGCCTGCAATATAGACATTCAATTCATCATTGGCTGACAACATGTTTCCTGAACTCTCTTTACTTTACCGATCCAGCCCTTGGAGAATGAGAATGTGGATGATCTGTGGTGGAGAAAGGCCGACAAACCTCTCCAGTTCATGGCGGCCTGTCATGAGTACGTCAATGCCCTTAGATATCCTAACCCAGAGGAGTTCCCTTCAGTACTTCCTATATACCAGGACGGGACTTGCAACGGACTCCAGTACTATGCTGCTTTAGGCCGAGACGCGGAAGGAGCCAAGGCAGTCAACATCGTTCCTAACGCTAGGCCTCAAGACGTGTACACGGAGGTGCTCACACAAGTTGTTGAGCGGGTTAGGTTGGACGCTAGCGGAAACGGAGGTGTCACCGCCGCCGAAGTTGGTTATGCCAAACAGTTGGCTGCACACCCAGAGTTGCTCTCGAGAAAGGTGGTAAAGACACCCGTGAGTCTCGGTTGTTTCTTAAGTCTAGTCGCACTAGGAAGCTGGAATGTACACTGACCGCTAATGGGTGCTTATCTTTGAGTAGGTCATGACTTCTGTCTATGGAGTGACCCTCACTGGAGCGGCCAACCAGGTTTATAACGCTATTGAGGGTATTAACGACCAGGCAAATCTGATTGACAAGACTAAATTTAAGAGTCACGGTTATCCGCTCAGTGTGTACCTCGCCCAGACCATCCAAAAGTCCATTACCGGTCTTTTCCCTGTGGCGACGGCTATTCAGGACTGGCTCGGTGTGTGTGTTAGTTTGGTAACCAAATCTGTAGCTGATGTGATGGACGAGACGGGAACAACCATGACTTGGACCACTCCATTGGATTTACCCATCGTTCAGGATTATCGGGTCAAGCCGAATAAGCGTGTACGTTTATCTATCAGTCCGTTCTTTCTTTAAGCTTCCATTGTCATCTCATAACCTTCATGGGATATCCTTTCCCACTCTCGGCTATATAGGTCAGCTCAGCATTCGGTCATATTCAGATCAAGGATGACTCCAAGGTGACCAAGGTCGTCGGTAAGAAGGAAAAGAACGCGTTTGCTCCCAACTTCATTCATAGTTTGGATGCTACACACTTGTTCTTGACGGCGATGAACTGCAAGGTTTGTTTGTTTCTTGGTAGCCATTTTGATAGGTGCGAGTAGCAAGCTTATTTCTGATGCCAATTTCGTTTCCAAACCTTCACGTACTTGACGCTGCTATTCAGACAACCGATGTCACCCTGGCTTCTGTTCACGACTCTTTCTGGACGCATGCCGCAACTGTGGACGAGATGAATTATTACCTTCGACATTGCTTCATCAACCTGACTTCGCAGGCTTTACTCGAACAGTTGCACGAACAAGTATGTTCTTCATGTTATCTCTCATTCAACGTGTTCTTACTCAATGTGCCTTTCTTTAATGTCAGATGGTCTTCCGATATGGAGACTACTGGGTTCCCTTCTCAGCGGCTGACAAGCTCAGAATTGCGCTCGCAAAGAAGATGTCAAAGACTGCACCCTTGACGCCACCTGATCAGCCAACGGACGCATTCACTCTTTGGGCCCAAACACCAATGACAGCTCCTCAAATGACGACCGAAGAACTGATAGCACAATCAACAAAAGAGCCATCGAGCGATGAGTCATTAAAGTCTGACAAGAAGAGCTCGACCCTCCCTTCTGGACCTTTTGTCCAGTTCAAGGACGTCATCCCGCCTATCCCGCCGTTGGGTTCGCTCGACATACAGTGTGTGCTCAAGTCTGAATACTTCTTCAATTGAGGGGTTTCTGGTTGCTGTATATGCCAAGCCGATAGGGCAACACCTTGTTTGCCGAATGTCTGATAGGCACTTGAGGCAAATTTTCTATTCTTCTGCATCTGCTCTCTGTCAGATTATTCGCTCTTGACACATGCTCTCGTCTTCTTCATTTGACATCGGTTTCTTGAAGTTTCTTGCTTGACACTTCATCCTTTGGCTTTCTCGGGTTTTAATGTAATACTTCACAAAGTTCTCTAGATTTTCATCATCCTGTTTCGATGTTAGTCGTTCGATCATCTCTGAAAAGAAGTTCTGTCTTCGATACCATCACGTCCCTTCTCTTTAATTCCCCTTTACTCTTGTTCATCCTGAAATTGACAAGACTCAAAAAATATATAGATTTCCTTAATCTACAAGCCCGTCCCCAAGCCACAATTTATATTAAACAACCGTTCATCAACTATCTTCTATCGCTTTCTTGCTTGAGATTCCGATCGATTTTCTTCAAATAGTTTCTGTGTACATCGCAAAGTACTATCTGAGTTTTCATGATCATCTAGCCATTTGTTCGACGGAGGATAAGAAATTCTAGCTTTCATCCATGGCCAGTTCGTCCGCCTCCTCTTGGTCTTCGTCGTCCCCTGCAGGCCACCAGCCTGTAACACCGAGTCCTTGTTCTGCTATAGTTGCCTGTTGTGGGAAAAGATCACGGAACGAAGATCAATTACGAGTTTACTGTGATCGCTTTTTCCTTCACTGTCAACGAATATCGGAAGGAACATGATGCCCGGCAGCAGAGATCCCAAGAGAAGAAGAGAAAGAGGAGGCAAGCATACTTCTAATAGCCAACTGGGTAGTTGTTCGTCTTCGTCGTCGTCCACAGGGACGGCCATTCCATCAACAATCTTGGATCGCTCACTCGGCGGTCTAGGTTCGTGTTCTTGAAATTTGGAAGCAGTGATCCGGAAGCGAATCATATCGTTGTTTAATATTGGGAGTTTTGCTTTTGAAAAGAATAAGCATCACCATTGATGAAAGCAGAAAAGAATGATATAGTCAGTCTTGATGGAGAGCGAATGATGAGAGGATTTTTCGAGAATTGTACGGACTTCTTTCTGAATCCGAAGGGGCATCTTCATCTAATGGAACAAGCCAGTAATGAGCTCCTGTCGGCTGATCCGGATCCTCAGGATCACTGCATGAACAAAAAAATCGATGAGAGTCGTGTCTAGGGATTTAGTGCAAGATGAGAACGGATGGGCTGAGACTCGAGAAAGATGCGCACAAGAAAAATTCATCGGCTGGTAACGAGGAGATAAGGATGTAGATATCATCGAAAAATCCCAACGATACTGTTTGGGAAACGATGAGAATGGATAGGATTAGTACACAAACCGTATCGGTTTGCTCGTCGTATTTCCTAAAGTTGATTAGAAGAATTGATGCCTCATGCATATACGGAAAGTTCTCGGATCTTACTTCTTATACGGTCCGGCGTTGAGGACAAAACCTTGCCAACTAAGACTTCACCGCTAAAAGGCTGGAAGACTAAGAGGTTGAACTTGACTGATTATGTCATTAGTCACATACGTGAGCCATAACATGGCCCGGCATGAATGACAACGAGAGAAGGCGAACGAAATAGACGCGTCAGTTCTGTCTTGTCCTTCCCCCATTAGCTGCTAAGTTCAACATACCCTTGTACCAGACAGCACCGTCTCCCCATCTGACCTTCCCGTCGCCACACTCAACCAGATCCCAAACAGCCAAACAGAAGCCAACCTGTTGAAGAATTTTATTAGCATACTTTTTATTGAGATACGATGTGATAGCCTCGTGTGTCGGGAGCCCAAAGTTGGTAGGAAAGATTGGGACAGAGTCCTGTGAGGAGGAAGAAAGAGACACAATGGTGGTGTTAGTTCGAGTTTGATCAAGCGCAGGCTGAATTACACAGCCAATCAAGAATAGAGATAGTCGTGCCTTGACTTCAGATAGAATGAACATGAAGTGAGGCTGAACAAGTGCAGAGGTAAGATTGATAGAATGACGATTATAGGTTCGTTGTAGGATAGAAAGGAGAAAGGTAGAAATGAGCATGAGCCCAAATCTCTCAATGATAGACACGTGAACTTCAAGGCTGTGTTCAAAGAGGCGATGTAAATGGATTCTGTCTGTATTGTCCTTCTCTTGATAACCTTTTTCATCTCCATATCTTACTCTCACTCTTGCGGTCGTCGACAGTAGCAATAACTTCAAGTTAGATCAGGCTTCCTTAAAAAAGAAAAAAAAAGATCAAAACATGTCTCATCCACCAAGACCTAAAGTGGAATACAGGACGCTTCCTCAGTAAGTCAGCTACATTTCTCCGTTACTGCAGCATCGGAGCGTCCTTTTCATATCAAGATTAGATCAAGAGACAATGCCTTGACATGGCTAACTGTGGAGATGATTCAACCCTCCCTCTGCTCTGCTCAAACTATTGTCCGAATACAAACAATTTCAGTTTCAGTTCTTCTACGACTACTGCCACAGATGGTAGTGTTATCCCTATCGATCACACCTCTCCTCGTCACGAACGATCCTCGCTGCATAGGCAATCAAATCATTCCCAAAGCTCGTCAGGAACCCAACCGCCAACCGAATTTGGATATCAGCAATCTCTTGATAGCTATCAACATGTTCCAAGATATAACGCAGATCAACACGCAGATCAACGTACCGCACAATGCTCATCTAAGTCGTTTGCTCAATTTGATGCGTACCCCGATATCGAGCAATACAGACCGATAGAAAAGTCCCTTGCATTCGAAACATCTACCGACATACCTCTGACCAGACAGCCGAGCTCTACTTCCGAGCCCCCTGTAGCTGGGCAGTTACTATACAGGTCGCACGATCAGTCTTCTCAATTGCCTCAACGCATGCGTACAACATCGGGTCTTGATCCATCAACTGATTCTTACGCTCCTGGCCAACCTCATTCGTTCGCCGTCAGAGCTTTACCAGATCCAGGCTCACAGAAAGCCTCAGCAAGCCTGTCGACAACGAAAAGCGAAAGAAAGCCTTCAGGAGGCGGAGGGAGAAGACTACCGGCCATTCCGAACCTCCAGCAAAGACCTTCAAACGTTGTGGTTGGCTCTTCTACTTTTGAATGCTCTCCAACCATATCTCCAACAGCTGCCGAGGAAAAGCGTGCAATATTTGCTGGAGTACCAGACGGCGCATCATTTAGCCATGCAATCTCTCCAGCTTATGTCGTAACTCCACCACCACCACCACCACCACCACCTCCTCCTCCTCCACCACCTCCACTCTCTCAAGCGTCTGTTCAGCCACTCTCAGCCTCCAATTCATTGCTACATAATACGTCGCCACAGTATCACCCACCCTTCGTTGTGCCTTCCTCTTCCTTCACGACTCCAGTTTCGAATACTGGGGTCAGCCTCGGGCCCAACTTTGCGTCTGTCTCAACTTCTCGATATCACCCACCAGCAACGTACGAAACCACTCCTACATCTCGATACAGTGTCAGGTACGACATCTTTTTTATTTCTAGATTTAGAGATACCTCCTTCGCGTGAGCTAAGCTGCACAACTGACATATCTCATTACGCACTCTCTGATGATGGAAGTCAAAGCAGAACGGGCCACGAGCCTTCATCCTCAGATGTTTCGATATCATCGTACTACAGTGCTCAGCCAACTCAATCATTTACTGAATATAGTCAACTTGATTATTCTTCCCCGTCGCGATCCTCGAGTGTTTTTTTGGATGGACAGAGTGGTCTTTCCAGGCCATCGCATGTGTCTGAAAGCTCATCTGAATCAATATCACGTCGAGGGTCTCATCGTCATGTTATCACTCGTGAATCGTCAATGCTATCGCCCCTGACTGATGTAAGCGTACACTCGTCCCAACCCTTTCGAACAGATCGAATGCTGGATCGGACGACATCGAGTCTTTCAATGGGGTCTTTTTTGCCTATTCCGGAAGCTCTTCCTTCTCCTGAGATCACATCGACCAATCAACCGTCACATCAGAACTCAGAACGCGAGCCGTATGGTTCTTCTCTCATAACCGACGAGATCCTGAAAGAGACAACTACGACTTTCAAAAGGTTCCCCTCTTTAGCGTACCACTCCGCAAACCCGCGACCATCAAGATACGGACAGTATCCCCGACCACTGTTTTCTGATGAGGATCAGGAGCGCGATCATCAGGCTACGTTGGATAGAGCCACGTTCCGACACAAAGAAGACTTCGATAGAGAACGAAAGTTCAGAGCCAAACCAGTGTTGAGGACTGATACGCAATCTGGGGAGCTTGTGGACACACTTATCGAACCTGGTGATGAGGGAGGTTTTGATCTTTATCTAAGAGGCGGAATATCAGACGTAGAAGAGGACAGCGAGCTGAGGTTCTTCCAAGTGGCCTTGTTGAGCAACGTGGCTGTTCACTTGAAGGATAAAGTTGTCAGAGGAGAACATATCAAAGGCAGCATCTCATTCCATAATTCATTCACTGGTAAAAATATTGTGGTACGTTATTATAAATATCCCAAACCGTCTCTATTGTAACCTGCCAGCTGACTTTCATCTGTTTGTTTCCTTATTCTTATGAACTTTGCGCTTCGTCAATAGACTGCCATACAATCGTTCATGCCATCCTTCATTCGCCAAAGTGAAAACGATCGCCGCGCTGCTCTCGAGGTCGCAAGAGCTCTCAAATCTCAACTGTTCATCATTGAAGTGGATTTCGACGATATCCCTTTGACAGATTCTCTGGACGATGTATTCACTTTCATGGATGAGTCAGAGATAGGTGCGGGTGGGGTGGCAGAACTTCCGACAGGGGTCTTTACGTACTTGACCAAGTGCTATAGCGCGAGTTGTCCGGGGGACCAGAGTTGTTATTCATATACATGTCCTCATAAAACACAGGTAAACTTTACTTTGTCATTTGATCGTATTAGGATCTAGAATCGAACTGACTACAAGTATTCTTTGCATCGAATTGTGCCTTACAAACTTAATCCGTTCATTCCTATCGTTTCTGTTGTAATAGTTTAACTCGCTTAGTAGGAATCTAAGCACAGTGTCAACGACTGGAGAAACTAGGCAGCGAAAGAGGACATGGGCCGAGACGGTGGACCCATTTGTTCTTCGGAATCTCTCAGAATCGGAAATAAGGAAACAAGAAGCTATTCATACTATGGTTCTTCAGGAGGAACAGTACAAGGAAGACCTGTTGACGATCGAGACAGTATGTCATTGCTACTATTATCGAAGCTTGATCGCTTGACTAAACAGACCTCCTACATGATTTAATATTCTGTGCAATGGTAAAAGTTATTCATCATTCCTCTTCGATCAGCAGACCCACCCATCATCCATCCTCAACCGGTTCTTGAATCCTTCATACAGACAGTTTTTTCAAATCTTTTGGAGATTCGCCTCGCCAATGAGCGACTGATTGAACTCTTCACGGTCCGTCAGCGAGAACAGCGACCAACGATTGAAACTATTGGCGATGTATTCCTTCATGCGGCGGCCGAGTTTCGCCCCATATACGCCGAATATCTATCCAAGGTCCCAGCGGCCGAGCTTTGTTTGGATGCGACTATGGAAAAATTTCCTGAGTTTCGAATGCTTGCAGAGCGCGCAAGTCATACGCCTGAGGCCCGAGGCCGAGATTTGAAGAAGTTCCTTAGCCGGCCGTTGACTCAACTCCAAAGGTACCACAAGCTTCTCGATGCTATTCTCAAAGAGACCGACCCCAATTATTTCGATGCCGAATTTATTGCTGAGGCAGATGGGGCCATTTCAAAATTTGCAATGGAGGGGAAACTTCTTGGATTTCAGGCGGGCAACGGCAGAGGAGTACATGATCATCTCGAGTGGCATGATTTCGTCTCAGATGAAGATTTGCAGAGTTTACCTAAACAAGTTCAGGCTCGGCAGCAGTAAGCATGGCTTGATAACTTGGAAAGGTATTGACGGAAAGGTAATCAGAACCTGTCTTTTTAAACCAAAAAATCACAGCGTGATATTCGAGATCATCAAAGGTGAAATACAATACGTTTCAGACTTAACCGCTTTAGAACCTGTACGTCCAATATCACAATGCTCCTCAGCTATTATCGTTCTCATAAGGTACCAAATTTCAAATTTCGAAAATGTAGTTGTTCATAGTTCCTTTACGGGAAGCTGTCCCTCCGATAATAAATGCCGCCCGTATCAACCGGTTCATTCTCGACGTTTTCCATAACTATCAAGATATTCTTTCGATTCACCGACACCTTCTCAACCGACTCAAAAAAAGGCAGAGAGATCAGCATCCAAAAATCGTTTCAGTGACGGATCTTATATACGATTCATTGCTGCAGTGGGAAGATTCTTACAGGTGAGTAGAGTAGCCTCGGTGTGTATCGTTATTATTATTTTGTCGATTCCTCACTGATCCTTTTCTCTTCTCTCTGCTCCCGACCATATCACTTTGTAGAGCTTACGCGGCCAATTATCCGATTGCTAAATACATGATTGACAAAGAAAGAAAGAATAACCCCGCATTCTCCAATTTTTTTGATGTGAGTTATTTTAGCAAGCTATCTGTCAATTTTATAATGAAATTACATGTAGATGTTTGCTACGCTTTTCTGATCCTTGGGTTCTGGATTATGTTTCTAAACTTGTTAAATGTATATGATCAGAATTGTACCCGTCAAAAACTTGCCTACAAAAAGGACATGTACGATTTCATTAACCGACCTATCCCTCGACTTTTGCGCTACGATCTTCTTCTGAAGGAAATACTCAAGCTGACTGGGAAAGAAGGTCTACCGACGGATGAGGTCAAGCAAGTGCTCGAAGAGCTTCAAGCGTCAGCCTCTTTAGTTGATAAAGCCGTTGAGGAGGCTCAATTGAAGATCGAGATGTGGCAATTAAAGGACACATTGGCTATCCCTAGTGATGCTAAGATTCACGATTCTGTCGTGAGTCTCTACTCATAATTCTTTAGAGGGTGTCTTTGCACTGACCAATGCTTTGCTCTTTTGGGTGACGCGTTCCCATCTTGTCGTGCGGGCTTCAAAATCTCTTTTCCGTGTCTTGAAGATTGCTGAGCTCGAATTGATGCACCCCAATCGACAATTGATTCATAAGGGATATCTGCGTCAACCTGATGGATTACAAGTATTCATCATTCTTTTAGATAACTATCTCGTAACGACCCGAATCATGAAAGTACGGGAGGGCAAGAAAGATGAAGGACAACAGAAGCACGTTCTGCAGAAAAGAGTAAGTGTTTTTTTTTGGGAATAATCATATATCATATATAAGAACAAGCTCACTCCATTCATTTAAACTTTTCTGTAGCCCATCCCCCTCAGCTTGCTTGATCTGGGAAATTTTTCAGGTGCAATGTCTCGAGCTTCGTCTCTATCAACTGGGTTGATCGGTCGGGGAAAAGACCGATCTGAAGTTATCAATTCGTCCGAAGCAGAGTCAAAGCAGGTCTTTCCTTTCACATACGTTGTGGGCTCAAGTGGAGTCATGGGTGGGACATATCAGCTTTGGGCAGATTCAGAACAATCACGATCAGAATGGAAAAACAAGCTACAAGAGGCAAAAACTCTCAGTGACGTTGTCTCAGATTCAAATAAGGTAATGTCTATTGTATAACATTTTGAAGTGTATGTTCCCAGCGCTGACCCTCATACTGTTTCAAATAGGCCTTTGAACTTGGTGAGCTTTGCGTCTCGACACTGTTCAAGTCAGGAAGTGCGCCTCCTCAGAGCTCCTTAGGCCGACCTACACATCCAAGCCCTTACGCTGGTCAAGTCAACTGCTCAGTCCCATTCCGTAAGTATGTTTGGCAGTTTGTGTCTGCACATCGATTGACACCAACACAGAGACATGTCATAATCTTTTTTTTGTCAAAGGAACTCGAGATGGGCGTGAATTAGTTGCCATTGGTTGTGATGAAGGGGTTTGGATTGGGATGAGAGGGAATCTAAGATGTAAGTTCAGAGGTTTGGTCTTATGATGAAAACAACATCTGATATTTCGCAACTTCCCTTAACATGCGCAGCTTTCAGCAAGGTTCTGCATGGTAAGACATCCTTAAAATCTTTCTTTAGAATCTTTTCTCAATCGATCTGAATCAAGCTTCAATACGTTCACTTCTTAGTGAAAAACGTGACGGTCATAGCTGTTCTAGAACGTTTTGGCATGTTCCTCGTTCTTGCAGACCATGTAAGCATGGGTGTTTTCTTTCTTGCTTGCCTTTGATAAGCAGCTAATCTCCGTTATTGTTCATAGTCTCTCTTTGCTTATCAATTAGAAGATCTCGTACCCTCTCCATCGGGTCCCGCTCCAAGTAGCAGAGGACCGGAACGCTTAAGCGGAACGGCTCATGTCCTTTCGTTCAGTGTTGGCCAGCTCTCTGGACGAACGTTGGTGGTGTACATGAAGAAGAAACAACTTGATAGCGTCTTCCGTGTGCTAGAGCCTATATCAAAAGGCGCAAGAGGCGACACGTGAGCACTATTCATATATATTTGCTTTCAGCTGTGCTCAAATAGAGATTCATGGTTAAGCTTTTCATCATTCTCATCAACTCTTTAATCTTTAGGGGCCGTCGCGGTTTCTTTGGAAGCAATAAAGGGACTAGTTTTGAAGTGTACAAGGTATGTCGTGTTGCTTCAGTCGACTCATATACCTCATCTATCTCTTGAGCTTGTTAGATGAATATCTTTCGAACAACACTGCAAACAGGATTTCTTTATTCCAACCGATGCAAAGTTTATACATTTCTTGAAGGCCAAACTTGCGATTGTTTGTGCAAAAGGGTTCGAGATTATGGATCTGCAGAGGCAAGTTCCTTCCATCTGTTGATTAACCTCGACAATCTTGTAATCCAACTGACTCATATCGTTTGTCATGAACAGCTTACAGACAGGCTCTATTCCTGTTTTTCAGGCGCAGAAAGTGAAAGACAATGCGACAATGCAAGCCTTGTCAAAGAGATGTGAAAACGCGTCTGCATTGGGCATGTTCAAGTCGACAGACGTATGTTTGATCTTATTCGTAAAGAACGAGACCGGAACTAACTTTGCTCCCCTTTATGATTAGACTGAATTCATCTTATGCTATAACAGTAAGAGTCTTCGTCAGTTTGAGATATATGTCGTCCTTACTAACTCATCATTGTGATCAGCATTTGGACTGTATGTTGAAAAGCACGGAGAACCTGCCCGAGGTGGTAAAACTATCGATTGGGAGACTTTGCCTAAAACCGTAGCCTTCCACCCTCCTTACTTCCTGCTGTTTTCCTGGAATTACATTGAAATTCGACATATTCAAACGGGCCGATTAGCACAAATCATCACCGGAAAAGATGTTCGTTGTGTTTGGGATGGCAGCGGGGTCAAGTGGGTTCATACTCGTGTCCTCTTCATCTACATTCAGTGATAAATTATCAAAAGAACAAAGACTGATTTCTTTTTGGTTCATCTGTACATGGTGTAGTTCTCTCAGTCAGGCTACTCCTGGACCTCAAGGATATGGTGTTGAGAGCGCCACCATGGAGTCTAAGGTTCACATAGTCATGGACGGAGAAAAAAATCAGGCGAACGATACACCTCAAACGATGTAAGCACCTTTGATTCGATTGGTAATGTTTATAATAAATCTAAATTTCAACACACTGTATATGATCGTCGCTGTTGAAGTTTTGAACTCCAACGTAGGTCATACTTTTCTTTGAATATGATCGTCATTCTACTGATTTCAAGATGTCAAACCCCTCTGAGGATAATTAATGTTTACTCACATGTTCATTCTGCTCCGTTTCAGCGACCATTCTTTTAGACAATCCCCTATCGAGTTCGGAGGGGCCAGCAGTGCTGTCACATCATCCAGATCATCGACCTCTAATGAACCAGCACTCATCGCAATTTTTGCCTCCACAAATCGTCTTCAACCAACCTGTCCGCAACCAATTTAGTTCTCAAACGCCTATACCGCAGCAACAATCGTCTTATCCGCATAGTTATCGATAACTATCCTCTATTGACAAGTCCAATGGCACTTGAACATCGAGGTCTGTTTGCGACGTGATTCGACGGATCGAGCTCTGTGTATTATCTGGTCCTTTCTTCTTATGTATTTCTCTTCCTTTTACATTGTTGGCATGTGTGCCACCTGCTTGGTTCGGATGTATCAAGGTGGCGTGTCCTTAGGTATATAACAGCATGACCACTTTCTCTTCTTCATTTCTTTTTCCTTCTGTTCAATGAATAGAGGCCTTGATCATGCTTTCGGTCTGTTCTTCGCGAATTCTTGATTATACCATCTAGTCGCGCGTACTGCTTTGCCACAATCTTCGAGTGGTGTCATTTATATTTACTTGTATAAACGTTGTCCCTTTCCATATCGAAAGTCATGTCAAAACTCAGTTGAGCATGATACCTTCTGCACTCAATGTAGAATATGAACTATAGGTCGCAGCCGCTATCTATATGAGAGGTTCTAAAACGAGTATGAGAAAACATTTCTTGTAATAAGCTTCGACATGTGCAGAATAGAATGGTACAGCGGGCGTTTTCAGAGTGTTGGTCTCACCTAAGAGCAATCTTCCGATTGATGTCTGAGCAATATTATTCTAACACGCATGTCTGCAAATTCTCACACCGAACTAATTCAATCCCTCAGCAGGTTTCGTGGCCTATAGATGATTTAGCTTATACCTTTAAGTTTGCCTTGTATTCTATTATGAGCGTAGGCAGGGGGGCTGAGTGGGGAGTGTGCTCAGCGCGCTTAGGCTCTTGGGCAGGTGGGGATCATACAATATTACAGAGTAAGGAGGATGGTAATGATGATAGGAAACTTTGAGAATTAAACGAGGTTTCAAGCTTGAGAGAGCAGAGGAAAGAATGCTAGTAAGCTACCAAGTATATATGCCATTCTGCTGTCCTTCATCCCATCTCTCATCACGTTCTCGACAACAAGCTAAGGAAAAAGAAGGAGACGCAAAGAAAGACAAAGAAAGACAAAGCAACATAAATCGGATAGAGAGAGATAAGAAGATACACACTAAATACAACGGGAGACAAAAGAGGATGAGAAAGCAAGATGAAGGAAGAGAGAGAATAAAGGCATCGGCGTTGATAGCACACGGTCAGCAAATCCCGATGCTGGCGTTGTGTCAAGAACAGTCTATGTTGGGCCAATTCACCTTATACCAGTCATTTCGGATCCGATCGTGGCACCAAGAAAGCACACCGACTGCGAAGGCTAGATCATACATTGTGACGTGCACTGGGTACGATCTAGCCTTCGCAGTCGGTGTGATTTCTCGGTACTGTCTCAACTCAAACAAAACACACTGGCACTTCGCTCAGCGTGTACTCGCCTGTTGAAATTACACAGCGAGGTGTAACGACACCGCATCCAGATTACGTCTCATGTGGCGGGCCTTGTTAGGGGCGGGAGCTGGGCTGGTAGCGGAAGGGTTACGAGGTAGTAACCACACAAGACTCTTAGGTTTCAGGGGAGAAGTTCAGGCTCTTGGGACTGAGAAACAGGATTGATGACATCACTAGAACGATGACAAGGACAAGAACAAGGAAAGCAGCAGAATTTAAAAGGATTAAGAGTTCTGTCAAGAGAGAATACAGAACGAATGACTATAGACAGGTGATAGAGTAAGCATATTGTAGATAGACCAGATGAGAAGAGGAACATAGAGTTGTGGACACACCTCAGTATACCAGACTGTAGTTCTGGTGACGACTGAGGTGCAAGAAGGAGATGGGAAGAAGGAAGGAGTCATATACAGCAAGCTGGCTGGTGGAGCCGAGTCAATGCGAAGGAAAGCCGAAAAAGTACAGGATATGAGATAACGATATGGGACGATAGAGCACAGCTGTGCGGTCATGATGGTGCAGGTCTGAGTGCACTCCGGGAAGGATGGCCGGAGTTATTCCGGCCGAAAGCGATCACGTGAACGGCGACATTCGGCGAGAAACGGACTGTCAGGTTCCGGGTTCAGAGGGTAATGGGAAGGTTACAAAAGTGTAACCAGACAAGGAGTACGAAGAGTAGGGGAGAAGTTCAGGCTCTCTTGCTCGGTGATTTTGACGGAGGGGCGAGGCGAAGAGATTTGGAAGAACAAGATTGATATCACAGATTACAAGAATACAAAGGGACCAAGGAGGATAGAGGATTCAGGCTTGAGAAACTATACTATTGGTGGCAAAGGAACCACGTATTATATATCATCCTCAGACTCCAATGATTATGCATAAGAGAACAGGTCGTAGAAAATGCTAGAAATGCCTGCGCTGTAATGGGAGAGAGCATAGGGAGAACAAAGCAGGAGGAATGATAGAAATAGGAGAAGGTTACCGGGTGAAACACTCAGGTTATTAAGAATACTTGAATATGGTGCTTTGGTTTCTGCTTATCTGTTGGAATTACACAGCCTTGTGTAACGACACCGCATCCAGGTCACGTCTCATGTGGCGGGCCTGGCCACCTTGCCAAGTCACTGCCCAAGTCACTGCCTAGTCCGTCACGTGACCATACTTTGCCGACCACATTTCTTTCTTTCCTGTTCATCGTCAAGTCCATGTGTTTTGCACAGCTTGACAATGGTCCGTTTCTCACCGAATGTCGCCGTTCACATGATCGCTTTCGGCCGGAATAACTCCGCCCATCCTTCCCGGAGTGCACTCAGACCTGCACCTAATAAAATTGGGGAGCTCTTTGGGATATTTTTTTTGATAAAGTTGCTTGAACGAGAATCCGGTTTTTCTCTCCGACTAAGTTTCTGGTCTCTGATTCTCTCAATCGGGAATCTGTCTCGTCTTCTCTATTGTTTCTCGGAGACAGCCGATTCGTTTAGGCAATGGAATCTAATTCTAATTCTCATTCTCTAATCCCCTAATTCTCTAGTTCTCTCAAACTATTGTGCACACACACAGTGAGCAAGTTGGTTGCGAGAACCAGAAAGAAGAAAGGAAAAGGAAACAAAGTAGCTACTGTATATACAAGATCACCAAGATGCAAACGAAAGAGAAACGAGATGGAAGCAAGATGGAAAGAAAGTAGAACGGAAATAAAACGAGACAGAAGTGAGATAAAGATGATGTAGAAAAATAGAAATGATGTAGAGATGAAATAAAATGTTGAAGGAGAAAGCAAAGAGATAGAAAAGTGAACCAACTCGCATCACTTTACGGTTGATGTCTAGACTGCTATATCCAATAGTATGGACACCTTGCCATCGACTGCCGGAACCGAAGGACCAACGGCTGACCCTGGCGGAACGAGACGTACAGAGATCGAGCGAACGACGGTGCTCAGAGTGGGCGCCCTGGCCAAGAAGCACAAGAACATGTAGCTGTATCGAATGAGCCTTCTGTTTATGTGCAGCAAGAGAAAGAAAGTGCGTTCCAAGTGACATCAAGGATCATCGATCGTACAAAAGAAAGCTACGAAACATACATCGATTCTGGCTGCTCCCGGTCGATCTTCAGCAGCAAGGACTGGTTTTGTCCAGACACATATCGACTGGAACGGAAAGAGATCCTGCTCGGCGACGGAAACTCACTCTGGTCGACGGGACGCGGAGACGTCAAGCTGACGACAGCAAGCGTAACGATCATCATCAAGGACTGCCTGCATGTCCCCGAGATCGCAGGCAACCTGCTTTCGGTCTCCCAGCTGGACGACGAGGGATACAGAGCGGACTTTGGGAACGGCGCATGCACCATCAGACGAGACGGAAGGAACATACTCACCGTGCCGAAGGAACACCAGATGTATGCGGTTGCGCTCGAGCGGGAAGGATCACCGGAGGTCGAAGAAGTACTGGAAGCTACACAAACAAACAAAACAACACAAACGACAGAAACAAAACAAATAAAACCAACAAACCCCTCAAAACAAACCAAAGAATTAAACGAAATGACGGAGGTAGTGGAGACACCAACAACAAACTCAAATAAAACATCAGCAAACAAAACATCAGCAGCCCAGAAAACATCCCCCCTCGAGCTGATGATGGCCCACAGACGGATGGGACACATCAACATCGGCGCAATCAGAAAGACAGAAAGGGCGGTCGACGGACTCACTATCCAGACCGGCAGCAAGGACTTCCGATGTGAGGCATGCAGCATCGAAAAGGCCAAGCGCTCGTCGTTCAAGCCGACAGGAACGGTTTACACAACCCCAGGCGAGGTGGTCTCGGTCGATCTGTTTGGACCCCTTCCAAAGACAATGGACGGATATGCCTACGGTCTTGTCATCGTTGACTCGGCCACCAAGTATTTCCGGCTTTTCTTGCTCAAGCTCAAGTCGGATGCGCTGACCTGTTGGAAACGTTTTGTTGATGAGTCCAGACGAAAAGACATCGCCATCAAGACGATGAGAAGCGACGGAGGAGGCGAGTGCGTGAGCAACTCGTTCTCCGAGTACCTGTCTCTGATGAACATCGAACGGCAGACGACGAACCCACACACTCCCGAGCAGAACGGCGAGGCAGAAAGAGCTGTGCGCACCATCAAGGATGGAACGCGCACCATGCTTGCTGATGCCGGACTGCCCAAGGAGTTCTGGGGACTGGCCGCCAAGGCGTTTGTGTTCACCAGAAACAAGTCCTGGGTGCAGAAAGTACAAGGTATACCTGAAGAGCGCTGGACAGGCAAGAAAGTAGACGTCAGTCGGCTTCGTGCGCTCGGCTGTACTGCTTTCTACCACATACCGAACGCAGACAGAAAGCATGCACTGTCGCCAAAGGGTAAGAAGGCAGTCTTTGTCGGCTACGGCGAAGAAAACGGAGTGAAAGGATGGAAAGTATGGGACGAGGCAAAAGCGAAAGTGATCTCGTCAGCGAGTGTCAAATTCTGGGAAGACGACTTCCAAAGAAAAGAAAAAGGATCGACTAACATGATGGAAGACAGCGAGACTGCGTTCGATCAGCCGTGGACAGCAGTCTCGGCTGTGAGAGAGCTGACTCCAGTTGCATCCACCCAGCATCAGCCGACCTATCCTTTGTCCTATTCTTCCAATAGGTATTCCTCTGTTTTGCATCCGGTCAAAACGGAAAGTCGTGAGGCAGGCAGTCAGAACAGTGAAACTGATGAGACTGAGTCGGAGTATGAGAATTCGGACGAAGAGGAGGAGGATGAAGAGGATGCAACAGAAGAAGAAGAAGAAGAAGAAGAAGAGGATGAACCAGAAGAGGAGGAGGGGGAAGAAGTCGAAGAAAGACAGAGCTCGACGGATAGAGAGTCTGCAGCAGTAGAAGAGCCAGACTCGGAGGGTACCATCATCTATGAACCGAGAAAGGTTGTAAGAGAGCTTACTGATGATCTCGTTCCAGCTCAGACAGACTCAGCAACGGGATCTGTTTCGGACGCATCAGAAGGTGCATCGGAGAGTGCATCAGAGAATGCATCAGAAAGTGTGGCGGAAAGTGTGGCGGAAAGTGATGAAGTCGAAGATTTGCTCGAAGATGCAGCGGAAACCGGTAAAACTGTTTCGAAATCAGCTGAAGAAAGTGTTCCAGATGTTTCTCCAGATACTGTTGCAGGCATCACCCTAGATGATACTGTAGATGTCAATCCAGATACTGCTGCAGATACCTTGTCAGGAGTCAGAGCAGAAGGTTTTTCAGGAACCGCTTTAGAAGGTGTTTCAGATCTTACTTCAGCTGTCTCTTCAGCTATTTCTTCAGCTGTTTCTTCATGTGTTTCTCCAGAGACTACTTTGGCAATCACTCAGGGTTTGGTGTCAGAAAATGCATCAATCGCCGTATCCGAAAAGGCGCCAGGAACGACTGCAGAAAACGCATCACAAAAGCCTGTAGAAACCACAGCAGAAGATATCTCCGTCAGAATAGCAGCACCTTCGCCTCGAGAACAAAGTCTGATCCCAGTCCCAACGCACGGTCCTGGTACATACCGAAAACAACTCGCCCGAGCAGCAGAAACGCCCGCACTCCGAAGAAGCACCAGACGATCTGTTCCGGTACAGAAATACTCGAGTTTCCGCCCGGAACACGGAAAACTGGCGATCGGATCTGATGGAAATGATCATGGAAATAATCATGGGAAGGATGATGGAAGTAATAATGGAAATGATGGTGGAAATGATGGTGGAAATGATGATGAAAATAACGATTTGTCAACTTCTATTTTATCTCATTCTGGTAGACCACAGCGTACTGATCCTGAACGCACCTTGCAGAGTGAAGCCGCTTTAGATTCAGAGTTATGTCGAGCATACTTGACGATTCCATCCGACGTTCCCAAGACGCTGAAGGCAGCGCTGATGGGAAGGCATCGGAAGGAGTGGGAGGAGGCAGCAAGAAAAGAAATGGAGTCGTTCGGAAAACACTCGGTCTACACTCTCGTGCCTCGACCGGCAAACAGGAACACCGTCGGATGTCGTGCTGTTCTGGCAGAAAAGAAGAACACCGAAGGAAAGGTCATCAGAAGGAAAGTCCGTTTTGTTGCGCAAGGGTTCAGTCAGCGACCTGGCGTCGACTTTGACGAGACCTACGCACCCGTCGTCAAGTTTGCTACCCTTCGTTTACTTTTTGCGAAAGCAGCCGAACACGACTGGGACATCCACCAGATGGATGTCGAGACCGCGTTCCTCTATGGGGACCTGAAAGAAGAGGTGTATATGCGGCAGCCACCTGGCTTCGAAGAAAAGGGAAAGGAAGACTATGTATGTAAGCTTCACAAAGGACTGTATGGCCTGAAACAGGCAGCGCGAGAATGGAATAACAAGCTCCATACCTCTCTTGCTTCCATAGGCTTCGTCCGAGACCCATCCGACTATGGGCACTACATCCTCAGACAGGATGGAGAAGACCTTCATCTGGCAGTATATGTTGATGATCTCGGTTTGTTTGCCGAAAAGGGTGGCCGATTGTTGGGAAATGTAAAGAAGGAACTCGAGTCCCGGTTCACCATGAAGGACATGGGCGAGATGGCCTTCTGTTTGGGACTCAGAGTCACCAGGGACAGAACCAAACGCACGGTCAGCATCGATCAGCTACCATACATCGAAGAGATGGTCAAGAAGTTCGAAGACAGGGAGACATACCCTGTGTGGACACCCGGCATGGTGTCTGTCGATCTCTCAAAGGAGATGTCACCGAAGAACGCTGAGGAGGAGGAAGAAATGAAGGACAAGCCGTATGTCAGCCTTCTCGGCTCACTCCTTTGGCTCACCATGGTCACCAGGCCGGACCTCGCATACTCCGTGTCCAGACTGGCATCGTTCTCGTCCAACCCAGGACCAAGACACTGGAAAGCTCTGCAGAGAGTACTGACCTATGCTAAGTCCACCAAAGCTCTTTCGCTGACCTATGGAACAGCCGTACACTCACTTGCTGTGTATTCCGATGCAGACTATGCTTCAGATGTGGATGATAGAAGGTGTCACTCATCCTATGTGGCGATGGTAAACGGAGGAGCGGTCAGCTGGGCGTCAAAGAAGCAAGCGATGGTAGTGCTATCGACATGCGAAGCGGAATACGTGGCACTTACTATGGCAGCGAAGGAAGTCGGCTGGTTGCGGGAAGTGCTTGCTTTCATGGCCGATCCGACAGGAACACTCGACGTGACGACGATGGAGCCGACTCGGATCTACGAAGACAATCAGGGAGCGATCGCGTTAGCCAACAATCCAGACACCCATTCCAGATCGAAATATTGGATATAGCAGTCTAGACATCAACCGTAAAGTGATGCGAGTTGGTTCACTTTTCTATCTCTTTGCTTTCTCCTTCAACATTTTATTTCATCTCTACATCATTTCTATTTTTCTACATCATCTTTATCTCACTTCTGTCTCGTTTTATTTCCGTTCTACTTTCTTTCCATCTTGCTTCCATCTCGTTTCTCTTTCGTTTGCATCTTGGTGATCTTGTATATACAGTAGCTACTTTGTTTCCTTTTCCTTTCTTCTTTCTGGTTCTCGCAACCAACTTACTCACTGTGTGTGTGTGTATTCTTGTTGAGAGAATCAGGGGATCAGAGAACCAGTTTGAGAGAACTAGTAATCGGGTCTATCTATTGAGGAAACCTTTCTAGCCCAACGAGAGAAACACCATTGAGGCATTCGGAAACTGGAAGTACATTGTTGTCTGTGTGACTCCACCATTAGAATATCACAAAGTACTCCCTAATTTTATTACATACTGCTGGCAGTGGTAACATTGCCGGTGGTTGGAGACCTGTCGAGGGTATGTGTTCGGATGTGTGTTCGGGTATGTGTTCAAATATGTGTTCGGATAGTAAGCTCGCTCGATCCTCGGCTCCTCCTCCCTGACTCGGGCGACGAGCGCAACGGGTACTTGCTTCTCGATAGCATGGAGTTTCGTCATAAACGTCAGGCCAAACCGGACGTTGGGCAGCGTCAAGTCCCACGAGTCCATCAGAGCGACTCTTGCATTCTCGTACGTTCCGTCCTTCAGTCCGTTTAGTATCGTCTGGATATGGTCGCCGTCAGAGATATCCTTTCCGAGCGTCCGCAAAGTCTTTCGGTGTGAGTCCAGCTCGTCTAGGTACTCGACTGCCTTTCCAGGCAGGCACTTTGTCTGCATATACTTTCTTTGCGCATGGGCCAGTTTCGCTTCGGTCGGCATGCCGTATGCTTCGCTCAACGTGGTCATAAGAAGGATGGGATTGTCCCGCTGATCCCTACTGATCCCCTGGATGACGCCGAGGCTCAGTCTGAACAGAATGATCGACAGCACTTTGTTCCGCGCTGCATCCCACGCTCGGTACGTGGCAAGATCGGTTGCATCAGGACAAGAGATGGCAGGCTTTCCTTCGTCTGTAGTCTGGATATAGCGGTGGAGGTTTTCTCCCATGAGAACGATCTCGATCTGGTTCTCCCACGCGGTGTACTCCTCCGAGGAGTTGAGGATGATAGGTTCCATTGGAGTGGCAGTGGTGTTTGTTGTAGTGATTTTTGATGATATCGCAAGGGCTCCTTTGGAATGTTTTATTGTGGAAACGGCTTTAAGCCGGGCTCATAACCTAATAGAATTAGGGAGCTCTTTGGGATATTTTTTTTGATAAAGTTGCTTGAACGAGAATCCGGTTTTTCTCTCCGACTAAGTTTCTGGTCTCTGATTCTCTTAATCGGGAATCTGTCTCGTCTTCTCTATTGTTTCTCGGAGACAGCCGATTCGTTTAGGCAATGGAATCTAATTCTAATTCTCATTCTCTAATCCCCTAATTCTCTAGTTCTCTCAAACTATTGTGCACACACACAGTGAGCAAGTTGGTTGCGAGAACCAGAAAGAAGAAAGGAAAAGGAAACAAAGTAGCTACTGTATATACAAGATCACCAAGATGCAAACGAAAGAGAAACGAGATGGAAGCAAGATGGAAAGAAAGTAGAACGGAAATAAAACGAGACAGAAGTGAGATAAAGATGATGTAGAAAAATAGAAATGATGTAGAGATGAAATAAAATGTTGAAGGAGAAAGCAAAGAGATAGAAAAGTGAACCAACGCGCAACACTCGGTGGTTGATGTCTAGACTGCTATATCCAATAGCACCATCATGACCGCACAGCTGTGCTCTATCGTCCCATATTGTTATCTCATATCCTGTACTTTTTCGGCTTTCCTTCGCATTGACTCGGCTCCACCAGCCAGCTTGCTGTATATGACTCCTTCCTTCTTCCCATCTCCTTCTTGCACCTCAGTCGTCACCAGAACTACAGTCTGGTATACTGAGTCATTCGTTCTGTATTCTCTCTCGACAGAACTCTTAATCTTATTATTATCATCTATGTACCTAAGCCTTAGCTAGCGCACTCTGCCAGCTGGCATACCTCTTTTCTTCTCTTTCCTTCTCTTTTTCTTTTTCTTTTTCTCCTTCCTCAGCAATTACCATAACTGTTTCGTTGGTGCTGAGGTTGGTTTTCTTCTGTCTTTATGTTGTTAACGCTTTCCATACAAATATGCTTACAGAACGATTGTCATTAGATTACTTTAACTTGATTTCTCAGCAATACGAAACCGTATGTGCCCTTAGCTGATAACTGTATCTTTATTGGCGAACGATACAGAACAAGGGTCATGCTCATGCTTTATGTTGTTGATTTTGTAGTGGCAGGCACAGATAGAGCGGTTGCCGACGTGTTTGATGATATTGGCCGAGAGTTCGAAGTTGACGATAGAGGTGATCTCAACCCGGGGTCGCTACTAGGGATGGAGTTCACCAGAGATAGACCAAACGGGACGATCAGCATCTCTCAGAAGTCATACATCGAGGACGTACTCGACCGGTTTGACTCGACCTCGATCACCCCTCGCCGGATCCCGATGCAGCCTGACCTCCAGCTATGGGAGTCAGACGCACCGAAACCAAACGAAGGGCTCCAGAAGCGATATCAGGAACTAGTGGGATGTTTGACTTACCTGGTGACGTGCACGAGGTATGATATCGCTTATTCGGTCGGAGTGCTTGCCCGTTTCTGTTCGAACCCTGCACAAGTCCATATGGAAGCAGCTCAGCGGGTGTTGGCCTATCTAGCATGCACAAAGCAGTTTGCACTCACCATCGGAGGGAAAGCAAGCAAGATGCGACCGGCAATCGAGCTGTTCACCGACTCGGATCATGCTGGTGACAAAGAAACAAGAAAGTCAGTCACGGGGATCATGGTCTTCGTGTTTGGAGCTCTTGTTTACTGGAAAAGCAAGAAGATACCTTCCATCACGAAATCATCATGGGAGTCCGAGGATGTGGCTCTGTCTCAAGGAGCATCTCAAGTCGTGTGGATTAGGATGCTGTTGGGACAGCTCGGCTACTCGATCCCGACTGCTGTTGCCAAGTCGGACAACCAAGGAGCGATTGCGTCAGTCAAGAGTGGTCAGCTCCATCACCGGTCGAAACACATCGATGTGGGATACAAGTATGCGAGGGACTTACACAGAGAAGGCGTGCTGGACCTCGGATGGGTCCGAACGAAGGAGATGCCGGCAGATATGCTGACGAAGGCGTTGCCGAGGGAGACGTACGAGCACCTGAGGCTCAAGGGAGGACTCCACGGTCGAGTCGGAGTCAGGAAGATGGACGAGTGAACGGATGGATGGATGGATGGATGGATGGGTCAACTGTTGAGAGAAGTAAAGAGGTGATGGTAGTGGCCGGGAGAAGAGAATGCAGTTGCAAGGCACGAGGTGAACAAGAGCGTTTCCCGTTGTGTCTTGAGTCGCGTCGAGTTTTCTACCTTGGTTTTCTTCATTTTCTTCATTTTCCTGATTTTCTCCTTTTTCTCGATTTTGCACTCTTCATCTTTTTCCGCGCATTTCTTTCGTGCTACCGCATCTTTCACCTTTGCTTTCATCATCCCAACCGTCATTCATCATGTTTCATAAGCAGGAACAATGAGTCGGAGTGTTGAGAGTACTTGAGTTGTTGAGAAGACTTGGATCTGGTGCATTCGTTTCTGCTTATCATTTATGTATCTAAGCCTTAGCTAGCGCACTCTGTCAGCTGGCGTACTTCTCTTCTTTTCCGTCCTCCTCTTTTTCTTTTTTGCTTTGTCTTTCCTGTTTTCTGTTTCTCCTTCCTTAGCATTTGCGATAACTGTTTCGTTGGTGCTAAGTCAAGAATTGTTTTTCTATTCTATTCCACAGCAACATGAAACCGTGTTTGCTGTTAATCTACTCGTTGCCTGCAACATGTTCTTTTTTAGACTCTTGTACATCAATTTTAGACATCGACCACTCCGCCAATTATGATAATAATTGGCTAAGAATGTTTGTTGCACGTTGCCGGCGATGCTGGGTTGCCAAATGCAGGTAGCCATTGCCATCGCAGTCACATCGCACACACAGGTTGGTTCATCTTGCGAACATCATGAAAACGTTTCTGTGGCCTTTGTCACAGTAGCAAGAATATGTGCTCAAGTCGCTCATCTATACTCATTTTGTGGTGTAGTTACCGGCAATCGATGATGATCTTACACTGGCGGCCGAGTAAGTCATAGCATTGCAGGACATGTCTCACCACTGATCTGTTCAACATCCAACTCATTGGGAAAAGGCACGAATGCAGCGCAAACGACCTTGCACACTGACAAGCTACCGCTCACTATGTCCATTGTGCAATCAAGGCGTTGAACTGTAATTGTCGGTATGTCATATACCGGGTTAACGTCGTAAGTATCACCATCTGCGCAAAGTTGTATTTCATTTCGCTTTTCGTATTGTAATGAGGATGGTCGGAAGTACCTCAATCTGCAGGGAACAATGAAAAGAAAGATCTTTCGAGCCAGTACATCCAATTTGTCTTTCTTCGTAGAAGAAACAAATGCCCAACAGATCGATACATTTCTCTGATGCACAAACGGAAGAGACACACAAACCGGATCTGGCTGGGCCTTGAGCCTGAATGAGATTAGAACGGTAGCCGGGCATGATCATGTTTGGGCGCCAAACGAACAGTACAAATCACCGCTGACCATAGTTTGATGCATTGATTAGTCTTCCACACGAGTATGACAGAAAAATCGTATATGCACTTTCATCCGTTTCATGTTAGTTATGCATCCGACATGACTATACAAGCTCTACTACCTGCTGGTGAATAGAAGTCTGTCAAGCCTAGCCATGGACCATCCACATCACAGGCTTGCTCGGTAGAAAAATACAGCAATCGCGACAAATGATGCCCATAAGCGATGATGTTATTCTTTCTTGGTTGATAGGCCGACCGTGCACCATGATGTTCCAATTGTCATGCTGTTAGTGGGCTGCAGGTACACATATTTATCCTTACAACAGCCACTCTTATAATGAAGTCAACACGCATCACAAGTACTGACTCTATTTCAGTGAGAATTGAGACCCCGACGATCAGCCAGATCGCATAACTCAGCTGCGATTCTAAAAAAGCGCTCTTGTGGCAAACAGATGGACTGACCCAGTACCAACTGCTGTCAGCAACCATCAGACGTACGAGTCTGATGGACGAGATGTACAGTAAAGGCTGAAAACTTTCGAGCCATCCAGGCTTTCAGTGTGTGATTGATAGACAAGATATCAGCAACTGGCTTGAATGACCCATTCTTCATGTTCAGACATGCTGCTGACGGCGACGACTACGACTGTTCTAACCGCCGTCACGACTATCCGCTCACTTTGCCTTCATCATATGTTGTGATATATACACCAGCTGGAGCGGCGTGTGCATCATATGCGTCAGCTGGTCCACAGCCAGAGATCACTGGAAAAGTGTGAAGCAACGTCAGGTAGTTACTGTGAAGTAGCTGCCGTGAGGTAGCTGCCGACAGGTATAACGCGCCACATCTGTTGTTGATGGACACGCTTTATGCATGCCGTTGTGCGCATGCAATATGACGGTGGGATGCCAGTAGGTGCGTTGTTCAGGCGTCGGCTGTGGTTGCATTCTTGTGAATGCTTGCCGGTCTCAGTGCGATGGTCTGTCACACGTTTTCTCAGCTGCTGCAAAGTGGCTTTTGCGCCATCAGCGTGTATGAGAATCACTCGAAGGACCTCGAGCAACAAGCTGGTCTCACGATATGTGCGTCAACGCTGATCCCAAACACCATTGTGTACATGCCCGGCACGAAGGCTCGTTTAGACAAGGACCACGTGCCCTCAGTGTCAATGCACTTGCGAAGCTCAGTGAACGCTGTCATGTTGCCGTGCGACACGCGCAATTCTTGCCTTTAGCAAGCTCTGACGATCTGAGCTGGAGAAATCTGCACACGACGGGGACGAACGACAGACACAGGCAAGAAGCCTCGTCGGATATCTACATTCAGCTTTACGCCCTCACCGACTACAAGCCTGATGCCAGTCGCAGCGTGGCACAGCTTGTAATCTGCCGCGATGAGCATGCTCTGAGCGTGCATAACTACGACCCTGATGAGTAGCATGCTACTACTTTGTGAAGGACCAACACAGTCACGTACCAGAGCGCTAAGCATGAGTCGCCACGCTTTTGCATACGACATTGATGTCGATAGCATGAGACATGCCATTTACGGCTCTCGGTACCCGCCATTACGTGATGTGCATGTGCAATTGTGCTGCAGAACATCGTCGATCTGATGAGCATAAGCCAGGAGGAAATAAGTGAACAACGTCAGACAAAGAAATATGAACGCGAGTGTACGATGCGGTCTGCTAAGTAGGAGGATGAGAGCGAACTCCACTGCGCACGGCATTGAGAGGAGGAAGGGGACATCCGGACCAGCTTGCAACGATCTGTCACAGATGCATCAGCCTCCTGTGTCCAGCGCCCAACATGCGAAACATCGACATGGGTAGTCAGTACGAAGACAACTCCAGAATCTTTTCTTGGGCGTGCTTGCAACAATCAGTACACATCACCGCACCCGCCACCGAGCCATGATTGCCGCCCAACACTCTGTCACGTCGATGCGTATGGCCCGATGCTGTCGCAACAGCAACAGAGTCGACTGGGCCGTCGGCAAGAAGTGTATGGTCACTGACCTCGATCTGAAGCAAAACAAGCTATGTACGTTGACGCAGATCTGCATGAAGTCTGTTGAGCATATTGGTATCCAATGTGACATCGAGAATGTAGAGATGACAGTCATGCGACAAGTCGGTCAAATGCCTCACAGGTATATAGGGTATCACCTCATCAACTTGTCACGGTCACTACAATACGAGCATAACAGAGTCTCTGTGTAGGTGAAAAACGTTGTCAAGAGTCCATGAAGCAACAGCTCAGCTTATCTAGGTACTGCATCTACTAAGTAATGCTTTGCTATGTACATTGTAGATGGCTAAGAGCCATCATTGAGTTATATTAGAAGGGAACGTGCAATGTAAATTTTGTCAGCAAACTGCTTGATTGCTTACGACCTTTATCTGTCACAAACTATTCATTCCGCCAATCATGATCTATCAATGAGCTTCCATTGTTCTTCAGAAAGTGTAGTTTTCATTGTTCGTCTACTGGTAAGAGATACATAAAAATGTATTTCTGTAACTGAAGCTTATGTGAGTGACAGGTCAGAGCATATGCATGTACTCAGATTTGGAATATCGCCATAAGTTGATGGCGCCTAATATACTAACGTAGTTCGTTCCAGCTATTGATGATATATTTTAGAGTTGGGCTTATATTAACGTCTGTTCGTTTGTGTTCCTAATGATTGTTGTGCATTTTATACCTTATCGGGTAATCTAGAGCTCCTGAATGGACATAAAATTAGTGTCTATGTCTTTTTCTGGGTTCTGAGTATATAGTTCAGCGGGTCGTATATCGGCAAACCAGGCTTGCTAAGTGTAATTCGATATGTCGGGAGTAACGCGGTAGGATATATTTGCACTGAACACAAAGTAGTAAGACTAGTACATGTGTCCAGTCTATTTTTGAAACATCCACGAATGCCAAGCGAGAATTGTATCAGGCTCATTCACTTGCAAATTTCAAAAGCTTTCAAGTGATTGAGAGACGCATGATGCGATAATTGAACATTTTGATATATTTCAGTCCAACAATCAAAGAAGAGATCAAATCACGACTTGCATGATGAATAGAAGTAGAGATAATGAACAATTTGAGCATACAGCCCAAATATGTTTTAATGTGTATTGTTTCCTCTTCCCCTTCTTCATTTCACAATCAAGTATCGATGCTGGATTCAAGTTATATACTCACTTTTACAGAAATAAACTTGACACAGATATTTTATTGTATACCGTTTAAATCTTACCGCTCGCTTCATAGATCCACATGCCAAGTTTGATAATTTAACCACGGCCAGTTGCCAATCTTTTGTAAGGATGAGGTCTTAAATTGCAAAATTCTTGTTTTGACTGCGTGAAAAGCAAAACCTGACGATTACGATGGACAATTTTCAGCAGATGTTGCTATGTTCCAAACTGCATAATTCGTGAAACATAGGCGTGATTTGTAAAAATGTAGCCAAAAACAAAACTTTGCAATCAAAATCATACGCTCAATCTGACGTATATCAATGTTGATGAAAATTTATATCAACGGACATTGAAAGTGATAAAGCAGTGAAATGAACTCATCTCAAAGCCTTGTCATATAGCCTTACGCGATGCAGTGTTGAAGAGTGATATTTCTATATTCATCATAGTATCTTTGTTGTAAATGTTTTGATTGTAATTCATCAGTGTGGCACTTTTGTAAAAAAAAATATAAAATGATTTGGACATATATTTATTGAAAAAAGCACAAAGAGAGAATTGACAAAGCATTTCTGTATTAAAAAAAAGAGTGTTGACAGAACAAAAATTATTGTGTACTGACCGTTTCGACATTACGTATATTGTTTCAGTGATTGTTTGAATGAGGCAAATTTCGAAAATCTGTTTTAAATTGAAATGAAAAGGCATGAGATATGCGTCTTTACATCGACATGTTTGCAAGCTGATTTGGCAATTGCCAGTCGCTATACCCCATTGTCGAAGTATTCAAAGTATTGTGCAAATCGTAGAAAACAGAGGCTGAAAAAACTAATTTCGAACTTGCAAGATCCGACATATTGAGTCAGTCAAGCTATGCGTGGTCAAGAAGTATTCATTGTACATAAAACATGCTTTGTTTCCTTCTCAAATTGTGTGCTGTTTCGTTCACCTTTGAATTCTGAACAAAGAGATGAAATGACTATCAATATCATCATTATCCAGATATGGGTTGTCAAGAGGTGATAAGAGTGATTGTCAAGGGCAATCACATTGGAGAGTTATATGGTGGTGGCAATCAAGTGAAGTGATATGTTGTTGCTATCGTTTTTTCGTATGTCTCATTTGAATAATGTTTTCAGATGCTTCGCAACCCCCAAGTCTCTGTTTGTATGCTCATGAGGAGAATATCCAGAGATTCTTCACTTAAATGACTATACTTTATCAACATAATTTCATACTTCAAATGGGTAACCAATAAAGAAATGGAGAAGGAAAGATAAGAACATAGAAACACGAAAAAATGGTTCGAACCAACTGTTGAAAATAGGAGGGCTGAATGATTTCGTACAGCTTCTTTCTTACGTCTTTGACTTGTTTTATTTCAGTTGACATCCTAATATGCATAGTTTTTTATTGTGGGTGCCTTTCTCACTGTACTTGCGACTTTTCTCCTCCGTTTTTCCTTGAAACGTGGACCTCTTCGGTCATGTTAGTTTTTTTGTCTCTTTTATCCGTTTGTCTTGTTTCTCACCTCAACGTCATTGTTGTTTGTCGTATTGGTTGACCTAAACTACCGCCATTAATTTTTTTTTTCTGTATATTTCTTTCACACTGTATTCCCTTGAATAATTCCCAATCCGTTCCGTTAAACGGTACAAAGTTCTTCCAACTTAGTTTATAAGTGAACATTTATGAATGCTGTGGAAAAATAAAAATGAAAAAGAGATAGGAAATGAAAAGACCGCGTTAAGCACAAATATGAATTTGTCAAAGTATGCAAAGTAGAAGACAAGTGCCAAGATAGATATAAAGATAAGTAAAAGGAAAGCTAAATGAACATCGGAAGACATCACAACGGAGAAACAAGTCTGCCAAAATGTCGACTGAGACAGAATAAGCTGAGTATTGATAGAGATCTGATCGAGTAACACATTTTGCATGGATCTGCATACTACCTTTACAATATATGTTTCTTGTTTTTGACCTTCATTCATTACGGCACCTGTATGCATCATTTCCGTCTTGCACTCCTTCTGGCTTGCATGTATGCCGAGCGACCAAGAGATACAAGAACTTCGTCGCTTTCCCTTTCCCCATAGTTCTTTTCCTCTTTTCTCTCTTCTCTCCTGTCAATTTTGGACTCTGTCATCTACGTTCGAAGTGTCTTTGTCCTATCTATCGTTGCATCTATGCTTATAATTTTGGCATTTTCGTCATTCCTCGAGAGCTTGAGCTTCAACACACACCCTTTTATCACAACTGTACATTCAATCAAGTCGAAACAGAAAGGTTTTCGAGGCCGTCTACCCTCATAGAGATGTAAGAGATCGATTGAAATGAATATCTTCGAACGTATCAGTTCTGATAGTTGATTCAAATAGGAACATCGACCAATGTCGAGCGCAAGGTTGTGTGAAGTCGCGCGATGGGAGGTGATAAAGTCATGAAAATAAATACTAGAAGACAAATGGAAAGAAAACAGCTGTGCGATTATAGCCTGGGCTGTGCAACTTGTAGTTACGGTGTGAAATTAGCATAGTAAGAGTCAGTGTAGAACCCAAGTGGCATAACGAATGGAGAACTTGTGATCGGTGGTAAGTGTAAAGTCTTTTGTGCATGCGACGTAGGCAGTTATAAGGTTGTAGGTCCTGTCAAGAAAGATACAGAAGAAGAGACACAGTATAACAGACTATAATTTTGGTATCGACCACACGACATAAAAACAGACCGATTAAGTTGTTGAAAACACTTGGATATGGTGCTTAGGTTTCTGCTTGTCATCTACGTATCTCAGCCTTAGCTAGCGCACTCTGTCAGCTGGCGTACTTCTCTTCTTTTCCTTCCTCCTCTTTGGCTTTATCTTTCTCTTTCCCATTCTTTTTAGCAAACACGGTTTCATGTTGCTGTGGAATAGAATAGAAAAACAATTCTTGACTTAGCACCAACGAAACAGTTATCGCAAATGCTAAGGAAGGAGAAACAGAAAACAGGAAAGACAAAGCAAAAAAGAAAAAGAGGAGGACGGAAAAGAAGAGAAGTACGCCAGCTGACAGAGTGCGCTAGCTAAGGCTTAGATACATAAATGATAAGCAGAAACGAATGCACCAGATCCAAGTCTTCTCAACAACTCAAGTACTCTCAACACTCCGACTCATTGTTCCTGCTTATGAAACATGATGAATGACGGTTGGGATGATGAAAGCAAAGGTGAAAGATGCGGTAGCACGAAAGAAATGCGCGGAAAAAGATGAAGAGTGCAAAATCGAGAAAAAGGAGAAAATCAGGAAAATGAAGAAAATGAAGAAAACCAAGGTAGAAAACTCGACGCGACTCAAGACACAACGGGAAACGCTCTTGTTCACCTCGTGCCTTGCAACTGCATTCTCTTCTCCCGGCCACTACCATCACCTCTTTACTTCTCTCAACAGTTGACCCATCCATCCATCCATCCATCCATCCGTTCACTCGTCCATCTTCCTGACTCCGACTCGACCGTGGAGTCCTCCCTTGAGCCTCAGGTGCTCGTACGTCTCCCTCGGCAACGCCTTCGTCAGCATATCTGCCGGCATCTCCTTCGTTCGGACCCATCCGAGGTCCAGCACGCCTTCTCTGTGTAAGTCCCTCGCATACTTGTATCCCACATCGATGTGTTTCGACCGGTGATGGAGCTGACCACTCTTGACTGACGCAATCGCTCCTTGGTTGTCCGACTTGGCAACAGCAGTCGGGATCGAGTAGCCGAGCTGTCCCAACAGCATCCTAATCCACACGACTTGAGATGCTCCTTGAGACAGAGCCACATCCTCGGACTCCCATGATGATTTCGTGATGGAAGGTATCTTCTTGCTTTTCCAGTAAACAAGAGCTCCAAACACGAAGACCATGATCCCCGTGACTGACTTTCTTGTTTCTTTGTCACCAGCATGATCCGAGTCGGTGAACAGCTCGATTGCCGGTCGCATCTTGCTTGCTTTCCCTCCGATGGTGAGTGCAAACTGCTTTGTGCATGCTAGATAGGCCAACACCCGCTGAGCTGCTTCCATATGGACTTGTGCAGGGTTCGAACAGAAACGGGCAAGCACTCCGACCGAATAAGCGATATCATACCTCGTGCACGTCACCAGGTAAGTCAAACATCCCACTAGTTCCTGATATCGCTTCTGGAGCCCTTCGTTTGGTTTCGGTGCGTCTGACTCCCATAGCTGGAGGTCAGGCTGCATCGGGATCCGGCGAGGGGTGATCGAGGTCGAGTCAAACCGGTCGAGTACGTCCTCGATGTATGACTTCTGAGAGATGCTGATCGTCCCGTTTGGTCTATCTCTGGTGAACTCCATCCCTAGTAGCGACCCCGGGTTGAGATCACCTCTATCGTCAACTTCGAACTCTCGGCCAATATCATCAAACACGTCGGCAACCGCTCTATCTGTGCCTGCCACTACAAAATCAACAACATAAAGCATGAGCATGACCCTTGTTCTGTATCGTTCGCCAATAAAGATACAGTTATCAGCTTCGATCGGGGTAAGTCCAATTGTTTGCAGAAACACTGCCATCCGGTCATAGAACGCTTTCGGAGACTGACGCAGACCATAGATTGCATTCGTCACATAGCACAGCTCGTCATTCGCTGCTGCATATCCCGGAGGAGGCGTCATCCAGATCGGTTCATCCAGCTTGGCGTATAGGAATGCAGTCTTGACGTCACCTTGTCGGATAGTGAGGTCTTCGTTCGCGATGATGGAAAGAAAAATGCGCCGGGATGTGCCGTCAGCAACGGGTGAGTACGTGTCTCCAAACGTGCCTTCGCGCTGCTTGAACCACCGGGCGACCCATCTGGCCTTGAACTTGGCCTCGTGACTGTTGGCCGTCGATGAACAAGTGAAGTCCCATCGACCAGACACGACCTCGGTAGCCTTGCTGTCGGCCTTTCTGATGGTCCACACGCGGAGCTTCTCGAACAGGTCCATCTCGGCCTTCATCGCCGCCTCCCACTCTACTCGGAAGGGACCACTGACAGCTTGACAGTAAGTGGCTGGAGGTGTGGATGGAAGCTGGCGTGTGCCGATGTCAATCAGGATGTTGGCCTGAGGCAGAGTACGAGAAAGCCGTGATGATCGTCGGAGAAGAAGTGGACGGAGATGAGTGCGTGGAAGAGCATGTGTGTCCTCGGCATTTTCACCGTCGTCGGTCTCGTCTTCAGAGATCACGAACTGATGGTCATCAGCCGTGCTTTTGTCAACGCCGCTCACATCAGCTGAGTGGCCTTCGGTAGACTCATCATCCACGCGACCGAGTGGCTCGGAAGGGATGTCCTGAGATAGCGCAGAAGGAGGATCGGTTAGGTCTGGAGTCCATAGCGGAAGTGATGTACCAGCAGCAGGAAGTGTCTTGGACTGACTGTAGTTGTTCTGGCCGTACTGATGTGCAGTTCGCATGGTCCAGTCCTCTGCGAAGATGACGTTCCGGGAGTATATGACCTTCTGGACGTTCCGCTTATGGACGAGACGGTAGGCCTGCTTGCCAAAGCTATCCTCGGACGGGCTGATGAACCAGCACGGGGTCGACTTTGACTGGTGCTTCTTGTGTTTTGGATTGTGTGCAAAAGCAGTGCAGCCAAAGACATGGATCCGATCGTATGTTGCAGGTCGGCCATGCCAGTGTTCATAGCGGGTCTTGCCAGTCGATGGTCGCACGGTCCGAGCGAGAACATAGAGTGCATATGTCAACGCTTCGGCCCAGAACGAGCCAGGAAGGCCGTACTCCATGAGAAGGGCGGTGATCTTCTCCTCGATCGTCCGGTTCGTCCGTTCGGCCTTACCATTCTGCTGGGGAGTGTCAGGGATGGACGGCTGCTGAGTGATGCCGAGAGAGGCGAGCCAAGACGTGAAGTCGTTCGACATGTACTCCCCGCCGTTGTCGCTGCGGATGGTGACGACTCGGTGACTTGTCTGGCGCTCGACCTGCATGATCCAGTCCTTGATGGCTCCGGCAGCATCGCTCTTCGACTTGGTCGCCCAGGCCCAGTGGTAGTCGGTGTACTCGTCTACCATGGTAAGCATGTAGCGGGCACCGCCAAGAGATGTATGGGGCATTGGACCTTGGATGTCGGTGTGGACAAGCTGAAGAGGCTGGCTGATGACGGTACTGGACGCTGAGAAGGGCATGCGGTGCTGTCGTGATGTGACACAGGGCACGCAGAACTCGCTGTCATAATATCGTTTGATGTCCTGTGAAGTGATGGACTTGTTGAGCACCTCTGGGTTTGACTTGACAAGAGCATACATAGACATACAACAAAGGTGGCCCATTCGACGATGAAGCAGATCAATCTCTTTGTTCACCTGGCTGGTGACCAGGTGAGCAACAGCAGTCGGAGATCGCACAGTGACATCAAGAGCCCACAGGTTCCTGCTGTATGCAGACGCAGTAAAGAAAGGCCCGGTCTGGTCACTGATCACGATCTCCTCTCTGTTGCCGGTGAAGGTGATCCCATCGGTCTGGCAGATCTGACCGAGGGAGACTAGAATGGTGGATGACAAGAGGGGGACATGCCATACGTTACTAAATGATACCTCGACCTGCTGACCGTCCGAGCGAGACTGACTTACCACGTTCACCGTTCCTTTGCCAACGACACCTAGAGACGCACCACTCGCAACGAAGAGCTCGTCGGTGTATGGCTCGTAGGTGGTGAAGAGCGATCGGTCATTGACGCAGGTCTGTGTGCAGCCAGTGTCAAGAAGGAAGGTGAACGGGTGGCTCAAGCTCGGACAGAGGAGGGAACGCGCGTACGATTGAGGCGACTCGACTTGGTTCCGGCCGAGTACGACATTGGCCTGTGGTCTGGAGTATGTCTTGCCGGAGGAGTGTTGGTCCTTGGCGAAGCACTCGGATGTGTTGTGCCCGGATGACCGATGAAAGTCACAGTATCTGTTCGACCGAGTCTTGCCTTCGGTTGCCTTGGGGTTGTATGATCGAGGTTGTTTCGGGCAGTCAGCCGCGTAGTGAGACGACTGGCCGCAGTACAGACAATGGACCATCGGTGGAGTCACTGCCATGGCCGAGTGAGGCTGCTGGTTCTGGCAGTTCGCCATCGCTGTTGACTGTATGTCCTTGTTGTCCAGGATTCGATCGGCCACAAAGTCAAGAGTGAGCGGCCTGGGGGTTCCGTGAGCGTCTGTGCCGACCTGGGCCTGTATGTTGGATACCAGAGTCTCGCCTTGGATGGTCTTCGGAAGCATCCGCAGAAGTAGAAGGCCTGCCAGTTCGTCGACGGTGATGCTGTCTCCGGTGATCTGGCGGATGAGACTGACCTGTCGGAACACGCTATCTATGCTGGCCCGGAGATCGGTCGAGTTTTCGAGGCGAGCATCCCAGAGTGTACTTAGTAGCTGGAGGACACCAGTCGTGCCTCGCTTAAGATGGGCCGATCGGAGCACATCGAGCTGTTGTTTGGCGGTGGTGCACTTGGTGACCCGTTCGCCTTCGGAGTCGGCGAGAACAGAGATGATGAAGTTCCTGGCGACCTTGTCATCGACGTCCCATGCTTGTTTTGCGGTTGGATAGGCGACGCTTGGCCGAGTTCGTTTGCCGATGACGACGTCCCATATACGCATGTCGTCCAGGGCTGACTCCAGTCGACGCTCCCACATGTTGTAGTTGACGTCGGGTGAATGAGGAGATGCTAGCCGGGTGATGTTGTTGAACATGGTGTTGCGGATGTCCCGATGGAGGGGAACGGCTGGTGGAGGTGGGTCCGGCTGGACGGACTGGATGACGTTGTTAGACATGTTGTGATGAGTATGTTTGTTGATGAGCACGTAGATTACTCAGACTCTTAATCTCTTAAGAATCTCCACAGCAATCTGTATGAAATGATACCAAAAATACAACACTCAGTATCACAGATTGCGTATCTGGTGAAGACTGAGGAAAGAAAAGATGAGATGGAAAAGGAGGGGTTCATATAGACTGGAAAATGTGGAAGACAGTTGTAAAAGATGGCGGCTAAAGTACAGGTTCTAAAGATAGAAACGCCAAGACAGGGGAACCTGAAACTGTGGAGCTGCTAAGACAGGGTAACATGAAACTGTGAACCAGGAACAAGGAACAAGGAACTTATACCGTATATTTCAACATCTGTGACGTGGGAAAGGGAGTCTTGTGCTGACGTGAGCCAACACAGGGAATGCATATGCTCTTGTCAAAGTATCTATCGATGTCACTGTCGATGTCACTCTTGCTTATCTGTTTGCTGAACACACGAGAATAAGCGAAAAGGTCATGCATAGCTGATCTCGAAAGATGTCCCATCCGTCTGTGAACGAGATCGATCTCGATCTCCGGCTTGCAGGGCACCACCGAAGCAGCCAATGCCGGCGGCCGAGCCGTCACATCGAGCGACCACAGGCTTTGCAAGTGTGGTGAAGCGGTGAGAAAGATGCCGTTCTTGTCTCTGAACACGATCCGATCCATGTCGCCGCTGAAAGTGATGCCTTTGATCCGGCAAAGCTGGCTGAGAGACGAGAGAGACAAGTATGTCGGACGACATCCCCGGCACATGGAACACATCGGTCAGTGTGAGTCCGCACTGTTCGTCACCTGTCGCTGGCTTGCTGAGCAAGCTGATCTGGCCTCGACCGACGACTTTCATCGGCTGGCCGTTGGCTACATAAATCGTCTCGTCGTATGAGTCGTATGTGGAAAAGATGTTAAAATTACACCGTAACCGTGGTTACGCTTTTGTAAGGCGACCAGCAGCTTACTCATCCCACTTGCATAAGTCTATCACGTGACCCGACCTAGACCATGTATTTTCTTCCCGATCACGAACCTGTGCATAAAACCTTACCTAATGCGCAGCATCCCGCCCTTCCGTTCTTCGCCGTTCTCCGGATAGTGTCTTCCACCTTCTTGCATGAATATCTCCGGCAATCCGGACCGATGCGCAGCCATCGCTGTGCCATCATGTGTACAATGACCATGCTCTACATCCTGTATCATTTCCACATGATTCTGCGCTCTCGGCTTTCTTCGCTCCTACTCGGCTTATCGTTCTACGCTCGATCCCATGCCTACTATATAGCCAGCTTCTTCCTACCATCTCACTTTTGCCACCTCAGTCATCTCCAGATATTCGGTCTGGTATACTGCGGTTTTCATTCTACTCTCTACATTCATAGAACTCATACTCTTAAGAAAAGAGAGACCGGTCGCTCACACAGGTCTGCGTACATCCCGAGTCTAGCAGAAAAGTAGGGCCGGCGTCAGATCGCTTCGATTGGACAGCGCGCGCAGAAGAAACAGACATCACAGAGAGTATCCGATCAAGCGCCGTTGGCTTGACGATCTCTCGGGTGATGGCGTTGATCTGCTGCCGATCTGAATGGGGATGGTTGCTGTGATGACTGTGGTTGTTGTGATTGTTGTGATGACGTTTGGAGTTGCAGTCCGCGGTGTTGTGAGTGATCGACCTATGGTACTCGCAGTACCTTCTTCCGCTCGCTCGGCCGTTCCTTTTCGACATACTCGGGCAGTTGATCGCGAGGTGGCCAGGTTGCTGGCATGAGAAACAGATCGTGCTGATCGAGCCAGTCGTTGCTAGTGCTTTGTGTTCGTCTGTCAGATCGATCCGATGTGTCTTGTTGATGGCAGCTGCGTTTGACCGAGCGTCCTGGAGAATGAAGCCGACGACGTACTCGAGTGTCATTGCTATCGCTTTGCCCTATGTGTCTTTCGGTGCGTTTGCGATGATGCTTCTTCTGAGCTGTTTGCCTTCTGCAGATCTGGGAAGGGCCCGAAGAAGAGTAAAGCTCCACGACTGGTCACTCGTGTTGCATTCACATTTGTATTTGCATGTGCGTTCGCATTCGCATCCGCATCTGATTCTGAGATGTCTGATGTCATTCACAATGTCCACAAACTGATCCAGCTGTGCACGAAGGTCATGAGTATAACCAATCTCTATAGGGTCCAAGCGCTCATACAACAGAAACTCGCCCGAGACCCCTTCCAGTCGATGAACAGACCTCAGAACGTCCAGGCACTCGGCCGATGTCCGGCATGGCTTCAGCCGCTTAGCCTCCGCGATGTCGATCTTGGTGTGGATCCAGCCCATGGCTGTTTCGTCGTCTTGGTCCCATGCATCCTGCGCTCTCGGATGGCTGGCAGATGGCCGTGGCCTCTCACCAGTGACGATCGTCCAGAGCTTCATGTCTCGAAGAGCGAACCGGAGTCGGCTCTCCCAGACACCGTAGTCGTTGGCAGGATGGTTCGGAGGGTGGAAAGTGTTGGAGTGATTCGTTCGAATTCAGTATGTCGGATTTATTTCTTACAATCCTTCTGTTTCATCTTCGACTGATGATGTCTCGATCGCCATCTTGGCAGATATCTTGTTCCATCGTGGCTGTTTCTCTTGCTGTCTTTTTAGCCTCTTTCTTCTTATCTATCTTCTCATCCAAGCACATTGTGTTCTCTCACATATATGTGCGCTCGATACTTTCGTTTCTTTTCTTTTCTTTTTCTTTTTCTTTCTCTTTTTCCCTTCCTCAGTATTCACAAAAGACTGTTTGTGTGCTGAGTTAGAACATATTTGTTCTATCTTGCAGAACAAACCGCGAATCTCGTTACAGAAGGTTCTCGAAGTTGGCGAACTGTTATGAGCGCAGGCAAGGAGGCTGAGTGGGGACGGTACTCAGTGCGCTTGAGCTCTCAAGAGGGAAGAGATCATGCAATATTGCAGAGGGATATGAAGAGGTTATTGAAGGGAACTATGAGGATTTAACGAGGTTCCAAGCTTGGGGGAGAAAAGGGGAGATAGCTAACGACTACATGGTATATATGTCATTCGAGATATCAAGCCAAGGAAACACAAGCAAACACAAGGAAACACAAGCAAG